>OY744551.1:29319406-29671906 GCA_963556195.1 Sepiola atlantica
ATATATATATATATATATATATATATATATATATATATATAATATATATATATATATATATATATATATATATATATATATATATATGCACATGTGCAAATCTTCGGATATGTGTGCAACCCTTGGCTTCCTTATCTGCTGACCGCTCCCCCATTCCCCTCTGGGGTCGGTCTGCGATTCCTACAAACTGCATTACATAAGTCAGAAAATCTAGCATATCGGTTACATCTGTTACAGTTCTTCCTTCCCCCCATTCTCCCCCCCCCCATTCTTTTAATCTCTCTCAACAACTTCAGATTCTCGCCAGCTGTATTGCAGTTTTAATGCAGTACATGATAAGTGTTCTCAAACCAACTAATGTGGGAAGAAACTAAAAGGTTTTCGGTTAGTTTTCCTCTTGAGACCATCGCCATCTTGTTTATCGGCCCAGCTGGAATCACGGCTTCCATCAGAAAAGGATGACTGTCTGATACTGCTGTTTTACGGCATGTCAATCATTATGCCAATGTTGTAATGCCGAAGAGTAGAACTTTATTGACAGAGAATTAAATCTTAAAGAAATTTTTTTTAAATTATTACTGATGAGACACCAACACACCAATAAGCACAAAACACATTCAATACGAAAATATATCGATTCAAAAGATCATTATCGAACCATTACTGGGAGCTAAAAGAAAGAAGGCGCTCACTAATAATCGACTGGAAAGTATAATGATAGTCTAGGACATTCAGGACGTGTAGTTTATTGCTTGAATGAAAAGCAAGAAATGAAGAATTTTAAAGGTCCCCAAATTTACTAAATGTTAAAAGCGAAATAGCAACTAATTGTAGACACAGAATACATTTACTTTAGGATAATTA
Source organism: Sepiola atlantica (assembly GCA_963556195.1). Classification (NCBI taxonomy): domain Eukaryota; kingdom Metazoa; phylum Mollusca; class Cephalopoda; order Sepiida; family Sepiolidae; genus Sepiola; species Sepiola atlantica. The sequence goes on from OY744551.1 coordinate 29,320,271, forward strand.
CAAATAAAAAAATATATAAAATAAAATTTTAAAAGTTAAAAGAACTAAACTAAATGAGTCTAAAATAGCAACGAATAACAAAATAAACAGAACAGATAAATTACTTTAGTCCCCTTTTGTTAGAGTAAGGTCACCCAGATACTCCGTCACATCCCTAGACACATTAAGAACGTTAAGGTTTTGTTAGGACAACTAACGAAAAAGGAATTATCTCCCTTGAACCATTTCGGGAGTTAAGAATTATCGCCCTTGAAATTGTAGGCTACGGAGAGAGAAAGGTAAACAAAGATCACGGCATCAGACGGTGAATATAACAATCGCGCCCAGCGGTAAATTAACTCATTAATTCATTCTGTATTCAGTTTTAATAAATCTGTTAAACGTCTCTCTTGATAGTTCATCCATTTATTTACAAGTTATTATTTATAATTAACCTAAATTACGAGGTTATAAAAGGTTTCTTAATGTTTCTACGGATGGGAGAGAAAATGTCTTGGAACTAGCCATGGCAATTGTTATTATCCTAAGACCTCATAAATGTGGGAAGGTTTCACTGGTGAGATTCACCCTCTGCGGCAATTTAAATCTGTCGAACTGTTTTTGTTCAAAGTGATAAAAAAGCATTCTCTTGAGGTCTGCAAACAGCCAGTAGACAGTAGACGGAGAATCGGATGGGCGTGAAAGCAATTCTGAAGTGCATTGCATGTAATTTTTTACATCATTTGGGATCGACTTGTAACACAGTGAATTGTCTTTGCGAAAGAACACCTTTTTCTTCTTCATTTGTGGTCGTCCTGTACGATTTCTGCCTTCAAACGCACCAGTAATGCTATTTGATATATGTTGTGAAGTAATCCAACAGTAAAAAGAAGAAGTCAAGTCGAGGTTGGGTTAAGATAACAAGTGTAGTAACATAAAAGGTACAAAGGTAAGGAAACTGACTGGCACTCGGTTAGACAGTTACAATACTGTCCTTTTTCTCTCTGGTGATTGTCTACTCGCACTATTTATAGTGAGAACCGGTGTAGTTTCTCTTCTGTTAGAGCGGCCGGTGTAACAATATATATGATGGTTCGTCAGTTCTCAAGATAAACAAAATACCTTGCGCGTCCGAAAAACATGAAAGCTAAGACATTGCCTGCTGACGCTTGTCTTTGGTCGCTTTGGACGGCTTTCACCAGCTGCTGTCTATTCAGAATATGAATGAATGAAATAATGATAATAATATTATAAATTATTATTATTATTATTATTATTATTATTATTATTATTTATATATGTCATACTATTTCATCATATTATTATTATTTCATTACCTTATTTTTACACTTTACCTTACATGTTCGTCACTTCCCTCCTATTCGAGTGCTTAGATTTCCCCTACAATATATACCGATATTGTGTTAGCCTTCGTAGGTACTTATTTATATATTTTCATTATATGATTTTATCATATATATTGCCTTCTATTATTATTATAATTATAATTATTATTATTATTATTATTATTATTATTATTGTTATTATTATTATTATTTATAGTATATTATTTATAGTATATTATTTATATCATTATTATTATTATTATTATTATTATTATTATTATTATTATTATTATTATTATTATTATTATTTATATTATATTATTTATTGTATTATTATTTTCCCATCCATTTACATTCATAGTTTGTTACCCTATATATATATTGAAATCACTTGCTCTGAATTGTAATACATGACAAGATGAACGCGCACACGTTCATTAAAAAATGACAGCGGTTTTCTTTTTCTAACAGGTACAGATATTTCGCGTGAACAAACTTGAACGTTATTACAAAGAATGAACGCTGCACAAAGTTTGAAATTCCAGGTTTCTGAACGGTTTCAACTTCATTTAATTCTTATCTTTGTTTTGACAAAGTGCGCAGGACCGCTCGAAATATTGAAAAGTAAATATTTACAAGAACAACATCGTTTTTTATGTTTTATACACCACTGATTACCCTTTAAATACTTCGCTAGAAACATACGTTGAATAAGAAACAAATATATATATATATATATATATATATATATATATATATATATATATATATATATATATATAGCACTACATAAAGTGAAAGAATAAAATAAGGTGCAAATCAAATTTTATTAGAATTCAATGTTCAAGCTAAGTACTTTAAAGTCCTTAACTCATGAGTTTTCAAAGAAAATCTTCTCCTCAAAGGACCATTATCGCAATGACATTACTGCAGGTAATAAAATTAAACTTTGAAAATATATAAAAAATATATATTAAAATACATACAAGTATATAAAACATGAAATATATCGGCCCAAAACATACTTTTTTGTTAAACTTATACAGTCCATCCAACTCACAAAGTTTAAAACATCTTCAAGAAAGATATCAAAGAGGTTGATTACAAAACAATCCAGGTGGTGAAAGGTAGTCCAAAAACGAAAAGGTTATCCAGGCGGGAAATTTGTTTGCTAACGATGCAGTAGAAAATATATAAAAAAGTATATATATAAATACATAAAAGTATATAAAACATCAAATATATCGGCCCAAAACATACATTTTTGTAAAACTTATACAGTTCATTCAAGTCATAAAGTTTAAAACATCTTCAAGAAAGATATCAAAGAGGTTGATTACAAAACAATCCAGGTGGTGAAAGGTAGTCCAAAAACGAAAAAGTTATCCAGGCGGGAAATTTGTTTGCTATCGATGCAGTAGTGAAAAGTGTATCCAAGGTGTATGCAAATTAATAAAACGATAGAAAAAAACATCATATGAAAAGTTCAGAAAACTCACTTGGTGTTGAATATTATAATGTCCAAATTCAGTGTTCTTATGAGCTGATAGAAGTTGTGCAATATATATATATATATATATATATATATATATATATATATATATATATATATATATATATATATATATATTAAACTACAAAGATAAATATCATATCTTTATGTTAGATCCTATACTAGAGAGAGCAATAATATAAGAAAATGAATGATGAAAATAAAAATTGGATAAATTACAATATTTATTAATTCAGCAAGTATTGAAACAAAGAATATAAAAAAATATTTTCCTTAATCCATGGATTTTCAAAAATAAGTTATTTTCTATCAGAGGAAAAAAATCAGCAAAAAATGTATTACTGATTAGTAAAAATTTGAAAATATAAAAGTTGTGAGCTAAACACATCTTCAATGAAATTTTGGTAGAAAAGTATAATGTGTCCATGTTAATATCCAAGGGATCAAACAGAAGAAGCAGAGATCAGGTGGACATTGAGTTGTAATCCATAGAAGCAAGACAGGAAAATCCGAGATCCGAGGTATGAAAGGATCAAAATGAAGTAAAATAAAAAAAATCAGTTGATAATAAAATGAGTGACTCAGCAGAAAAAAATTTCCAAAGAGTTCGTATATATATTTTGAAAAATAATTATATTTATTTATTAAAAGTTATGAGGAGATGCAATTTAACAGATACCGAAGAGAATCCTAATACGTAAAAAATCATGAGATACTATTCTTCAGAAGAGAAATAACTTGTATATTACTGTGACAATAAAGAGGAACACTCACCATTATGAAAAAGAATGAGGTGCTTTGCATGTCGTATGCAGATTTAAAAGGGGCTTCTCTTCATAGGTGCAGGTGTTTATGGTGGTCTGATTTGCATATGTGGATATCAGGTGATATAAATAAAGAGGACAGCTGGGAAGGAGCAGAAGCGATTTGGATTGGAGAAAGGCAGAGAGAAAGTGGGTTGTACGAAATTTGGTTGGAAATTGAATGACAGTCAAAACTTTTGGAGAAAAAGGCAGAAAGTGGGTTGCACGAAATTCGGTTGGAAATTGAGTTACAGTCAAAACTTTTTAAAATTTTTTTAATTCTTTTATTTTTCTGGCACAGTTAGTTAACAATTACTAAAAGGTCTGTGAATATATAGTCAAAGAAGTTTATATTATCATTTAAAAAATTGTGTTTTTTTACATTAGACGAGCATCGGCTATCTTTTTATTTTTTAGGCCGATATATAATGTAGTAATTTAATTCTACTCGTAAAACAATGGTAAGCGGCTGTTGCGGTGGTTATCGAAGAATACTGGAAATCTGGGGAGGCTTGGTGTCACTCACACTCCAGGAAACACAACCGGTTGTTGTTGGTGAGCAATCACTGACGATGACCTGTGTGAGAACTCCTGGTGAGTACAAATAATAATAATAATTAAGCCAGGATATAAGCATGCTATTCGGAATAGAAAAATGTGCACTACTAGAGGTTAAGAAGGGGAAAATGACAGCAACAACGGAAGGCATACAATTGTCCAATCCAGATAACGTGACGAACGCAATGATCTGTCAGGATGACCAGACATGAAGATACTTACCCTTACAAGTAAACCCTGACCAAATATTCAAAATAACATAGTATTCGAAGCCTAAATAAGATATCCTCAACATTGGCTCACACAAGGAATTGGGCATCCTAAAAGTGGACACCATCAAAATGTGAAAAACATAGTCCAAAATGTACTTAACAGGTTAAGAAGGTTAGTATTAAATTAAATAACATTTATTAGCAAAAAATAGCAAAGTGCAACAAGCCATGTAAATGGACAGTAAGATGATGTGAACATCTAAACACTGTTTGAATATTTGTTCAAGGCGAATTTAATCCTGGATATGTAAGACATCGTCACTATCTCCGGTAGGCTGTTCCACAAAGCAGAATCACGGGCAGCGAATGCCGCCTTTCTTCTAAAACGAAAGCGACTATGCTACGTCATTTACTGGGCTCCGTGCAAACCATGACGTGGCGTTGGGATGAAAAACTTCCTGAAAGTTATATTCAAATTCTGTTTGGTGTTTTACACGATGTCCCTGAAGACATGTTCTGAAAATCCTTCTTCGCCATTTCTTAGACAGAAGATGATAAAATTGTCGCAATGTGAAGAAAGCCAACAACAATGGATTCCTAACAGTCAGTGGTTACTTTAAAAACTGTATTAAATAAAATAAAAAAGGTAATCGAAGAAAGAGAAGGAGAAAACGAAACGCAGAACGCGATTATCTAATTAGCAAAACGAAACAACCAAAATCAATAGGAGGTAATTCAAGATTATTGGGAAAAATAATTAAGGGGGAGGTAACTAAATATTAAACATTATTTCCCTTCATTAGATCAAATAGTTCAATGTACATATTTAAAAAAATGATTCACTCTTTAAAGAACGCATACAGTTCCAGTTTATGAAAAGTTCTATCAAATATTATATTTTAATAAACGATGCTTAGTTTCTTCTGAAAAGAATTAGTAATCTAAACAGTAAATAATTGTCAACATTAAAATACCTAGAAGTGCAGACATAACAAAGAAAACATATTTTTATATTGAAGGAGCTTACGACTCATCCAATGATTTTCGAAAAATAAACGTCCATAAATGAAGATTTGATTATAATGTAATAGTAGAACTCTCCTAAAATTAAGGGGGATAAATCCTCCTCAATCGAATTCCTAGATTTAATAATCTGATTCAATTTTCATATGAATCGATCTTATCAGATAAAAGGGAATAACTTTAATTAAATTTCTAATTTCATGCTCTAAAAAAAAATACCCCCCACCCAAAAAATAAAAAATTGGAACTATATGTGTACTTTAAAGAGTGAATCTGTAGCAGTCACCAATAGGGACTACTTTTGAATGCGTAATCACTGTCCCTGTGAGCTGGCTTGTCCAATCAAATCACAGGGCACAGTAATATCGTTAGTTCCCTAAGGGATTATTTATGTTCCCTTAGGGTTCGAGGGAAAAGATCAGACGACCTCCTGGCACCAGCTTGGACACATCGCAGAGAGCACCAGCGAGGAACGAGGAAACGCTCTCTCTCCCGCCGCCGTCGCCACTGGACGACTACTACCATCTTCACCTGAATTAACCCACGGGCAGCCCTAAGAACTCTTATATTCTTCCTCTTCCTCAGACGGACACCGTCCCACTCTCTTCTACCTATACCAAACGGTATAGGTAACCTTAAGTTAATAAAACCCCTTTTTGTTATAGTTACATAAATACTTTTCGTTGTTCCGTTTCTTTACGAAAAGATGAAAGGATAACCCTTTCATCCCCTCATCACATCCTTACAAATCCATCTTTTTGGGAAAATATATAATTGAACTCTTAAATCCAATTATTATATCCTGGCATAATAAAGGAAACAAAGTATTTAAAAAAAAGAAAAATAAAGTTTCTGGCTTTTGTTGGATATTTTTGTTTCATTATTTTTTTTTAACATTTTACAATTCCATAATTAACTTGACTTCTTAACGAATTGATAAAAAGATTTTGTGCTGAAGAGATGATTATTAAACAGATTTCTGAAACAAATTACACAATAATATTTGTTGGTGTAGAATTTTTGGTACATGATTACAAAATATAGATAATATCATAAATGTTGTATTCTACTGGGTTATAATATATATATATATATATATATATATATATATATATATATATATATATATATATATATACAGGGTTAGACCTCTTCAAAATTGACCTTTTTCTTCAAACCTATGGAAACTGCTATTATTCCCATTCTCCAAGGTCTAAATTAGCTAAATATACCAGTTATTGTGATCTTGGACCTTGGTTATGCCTGCCTCAAGAGCCATGTAATTTTATTGTTGACGTTTTTCAAAAACGCTGCAAAATTTGGGATATTATGTCCTTATTTTCATTGTAGCTTTCCAGAGGTTGATGCTATAGCATTGAAAGTGGTACCAAATGAAAGCTAATAAAATTTTCTTGCATATGGTAGTAAGCACAATAAAACACATGAACACCTGTGTAAATTTTAACTAATTTTAATGCACAAACAGCTGGGACACTACAAAAAATCAGTTTGGTAGTATGATAGCACTGCACTGACACATATATTGCATAAGAAACTGTCAGATAGGATGTTACTAATACATGTATTATCACTTGTTCAATGTGGCTTTTTTGAAACTGTCAAATTTTTTCCTGTGGTACTCCACAACTTGTAGTAAGCAGCTTCTTTGCTCTGGGTCACTTGTGATCTGAGTTGCAAAGTCACTCATTAGTTTCACACCTCTCTCAGCCACATCATTGGTCACTTTCACTGACCTCACAAACTTCTGTGCATTCCTGTAGCTGTCATTGTCTTCCCAGGTGTCAGCAGGAGTAGTGAGCCAGTCACATTTAACTCGAAGAGCATCAAACAGAAAGTGAGACTCTGGCCCTACCAGGTCTGTGAGAACTGTAGCTGCATTGATGACAGGAAACACTGGCTTGCCTTTCCTGTAACTCTCAGGTTTCTCTGTTTCTGACAGCTTGACTGCGAGCTTCTCTTTTGCAGACTTGGTCATGCTGGCATGTGAACTGAACAAGGTGAATGGCACTAGTTCCTGGGTCAGATACCAGCGGTGGTTGTTCATTTTCTTGAGAACAGAGGTTGCCAGTTCATAGTCATACTGCTTGTATTGCAGCATGTTCTTCATAAGCTGGAGGTCATGGATAGGTGCATCAGCTGCAGATGTGGTGGTCACCCAGTGGCTGGTGTAGAATAAGGTCAGGAACTTGTTCATCCTCTCCAGCTTGAAGATAGTGTCCGTGTTGTATTTTAGTTCCTTGGAAAACATGAGCAACTTCATACAGTAAATGTTCCTGGCCATCCAGCGGGCTTGGTGAATGGCACCTGGCTTGGCCCAGTGGATACCTCGAGGAGGTTCCTCACCAAGCAGGATCAGGCACAGCTCTGCCACCTCTCTGTAATCTGCCCTCGGACTTGCTTCCTCAAGGAAATTGCTTAAGACTGCAATTGTGCTTGTCTTCTTCTGTTTCAAGTCTTGTTCAACTAGGCCCAGAACTCTTGGGCAGTCCTTAACCAACTTGTTCCACTTCTCTTTCACATTGCTGAACATTGGGTTGTCAGGACTCTTGACCTTGCTGAACACAGCCTCCCATACACTTCCAATTATTACCTCTGATATGTGATGGCGACAAGCGAAGTAGAATACCTTTTTGCCTAGTTTTTCTTCAATAAGCTTCGCTGCACCCTTGTTGATGCCACTGTTGCTTGCTGTGGTATCAAATACCAAGCCTACAATGTTGTCTGCGAGACCCCATGCTTCTATCAGTTCCAATGTAGCATTACACTGTTGGATTCCTGTGGAACTTTCTATGAAGGGCACACCAAGCAGCTTCCCTTCTTCATACTGTGGAGTACCAGGGACGAGCACTGCAAGACTTTCCACTGGGTATCTTTCACCAAGAACATCCCGTAGAAGTTTTCCATCCCAGTGTAGTGTGCAGTAATCTGACGGACTTTCCTTGAAGTTATTCATGTAACTTTGGCACAAGTTATGACGAGTGTTTATCCTATTTCGTCTTGTAGTAGAGGCTGATATAACAAAGTCATCAAGATCTGCGCCTCCTGCCTTCAACACTGCAGACACCATGGCTGTAGTCTGGTTGTCAGAGAGTGACAACCGATCTGCAGTGCTACAAATCTCTTCACTGGTCATAACTGAGTGTGGAAAGTGTAAGGTTATCGTACTTGGTTTTGATGAACAGCTTGGTGTTGTCTCAGTGTATTCTGAACCCTCACTAGTACCAGAGCCTTGACTGTTCTCTGGGTCTTCATCACTTGAAATTTTCCCAACTTCTGCTGCTGCAGCAGTCACTGATGATAACATTCTCTCTTCTCTTTCTTCTCGGAAGCTTTTCTCTCTAGACTTCTTCTCAAACACCTTATCATGACCTGACATGTGTGCCAGGCGAGTTGTCTGTTGGTCCAAGTAGAAATTGACGTCCTCTTCCTTGGTCTCCTTTGTGAGCAGCCTGTTGCTTCTTATCTCCTCCACAACATCCTTTGCTCCAATATCAAATAACTTGTCTAAGTCCTTCAGAAAGTTAGCTCGTTTCTCTTCCTCTGGTTTGTTATTTCTTCCCTTGTTTTTAACAATTTTCCTGTACTTTTCATGGAGGATCATGAAACGGTTGACTGCATTTGGTCTAGTTAGTGTTTTAATCTTTGCCATATTCCAGAATGGCCAAACGACATCCACATCCATTGTCACTGTTTGGATTATCATTCCTCAAATGCAGGAAATACTGGAACACCTGGCGATTAGTAGGAAGTTGGGAGCCCCTGATGCTGGAGCTGGGTTGCCCAATGAGATACACATCACTGAATGACCTTGTGGCAGGAGTTGCCACCTTACTTCTCTTTTCAGTTGGTTCATCCCGTTCACTTGTATCGCTGACCACTTTCCCACAGCATAGTTGTCTTCCAGATGCCATGTTGTCAGCAGTTCACAAATCTTAACAAATCAGCTTTAACTTACAATCTGAAATGAAGAGATAAAACATACTTAGTGATAATAAATTATATACATGCATTAAGAGTAACATTTTTGAGATAAAGTTATGTATTATATGATGGCATCCTTTCCAAGCATAAAAAATATATATGTTTGTGCATTAAAATTAATTAAAATTGACACAGGTGTTCATGTGTTTACTACCATATGCAAGAAAATTTTATTAGCTTTCATTTGGTACCACTTTCAATGCTATAGCATCAACCTCTGGAAAGCTACAATGAAAATAAGGACATAATATCCCAAATTTTGCAGCGTTTTTGAAAAACGTCAACAATAAAATTACATGGCTCTTGAGGCAGGCATAGCCAAGGTCCAAGATCACAATAACTGGTATATTTAGCTAATTTAGACCTTGGAGAATGGGAATAATATCAGTTTCCATATGTTTGAAGAAAAAGGTCAATTTTGAAGAGGTCTACAGAGCGCGTTAAACCTATTGCACTGGCTTCTCACAGCTGAACTTGATAGGAGGTAAATAAAATCCTTCAACATAAAAACAATGAAATGTTGAAAATTTAAATTAAACTTGAAATTATCTAATCAATCGCAGTCGCATTCCAAACGCGACACCTACGCACCTCCTGACCTACATCACGATACTATCTAGATTAGTATTATATGAATTCACTATCCTGTCTTTTTCGATCACCCCGGCGTAATCTCATTACAAGGTTCAAATTAAATGAAGTAAAGTGCGATTTGTTTATGAAAAAAAAATACTTAGGTCGTATAATTGTTCTAAAAATGGTAGAATTCCAGACGCTGCAAGATATTCAGCAATTAAGGATATGCCAGCGCTTAAAAATGTTAAAACATCGCAAGTATTTTAAAGGATTGCAAAATATTACAACGTGTTTATAAAAAAATGCATCCTTTTTGGATGTCACTAAACAGCGTGCAATAAAAGGACATAAATTGGCACTGAAGCGAACAGTGTCAAATCAAAGGAATTTGGACATCTTGAACGTATTTTTTCCCCAGTCAGCAGATCAGTTTTGGTTCCACCACCTTCCTCCTACTTTCTCCATTATCTTTACCCCCCCTTCCTCCCTATATATACCTTTCACTCTCCTTCCTCCCTATCTCTATCTCTCTCTACCTCCCTATATTTTCCTTCCCCTTCCTGTCTCTCTCTTTACCCCTTCATTCCTATATCTGCGCTCCTCCCCCCATTTCTGCCACCCCCTTACACTGCTACTCCCCTTCCCTATATATGCCTACATCTTCCTCTCTATCTATGCCTCACTCCTTTACTCTCTGCCTCCCGCGTCCTTCCTATCTATGCCTCCCACCCTCATTTATCTATACCCCCCTTCCTCTCTATCTCTGTCTCCACTTCTTACATATCTTCGCTCCCCCTTACCCTTTATATCGTCTTCTCACCCTCTTCCCTCCTTATCTCTGACCTCTTCCTCCCTATATTTGACCCACTCCACCTGATCTCTGCCCCTCCCTGCCCCTATCTATGCACCACCTTCCTCCATATCACTGCCTCTCTATCTTTTCCTTTTGTTCTCCCTATCTTTTCCTCCTCATTCCTTCCTATCTTTTCTTCCTATTACTTCTTCCTCTCTATCCATGTACCCTTCTTTTCTTCCAATCTTCCCCCCCCCCCATCTTTCCTCCTATCTCGTCCCTCCCCCCCCTATTCCTGTTTTCCCTACCTCCCTATATTTTTCACACTCTTGTATCTGCCTTCCCTTTCTCCCTATCTCTGACTCCCCCCTTTCTGCCTTATCTCTTCTCTCTTTCCTCTATATCTATGTCTCCTATATCTCTACCTCCTACCACTTCCTGCCTATCTCTGACTCCCACTCCCTCTCTATGTCTTCACCTCCTCCCTATCTCTGCCTTCTACCTTTCCGCCCTATCTCTTCTCTCTTTTCTATATCTATGTCCCCTTTCCTTACTATCTCTGCCTCCTACCTCTTTCCTACCTATCTCTACCTCCAACTCTCCTGTATTCCTATCTCTGCCACATCCTCATTATCTCTGCTTCCTACTCTTTCCCCCTAATTGTATTGGGACCGTAATTTCACACGAATAATAAGATGGAACAATGAAAGCAATGACTCATGCGTTTACAACCCTACAATAAACCGAAACAAAATATTCCCAAATTGAGGATTGTTTGGCAATAATTTATGCTGTGAAAAAGATGGAGTACTGCTGCCACATCTGGGGAGGTGCCTCTCAGGGCATTCTTTGCTGACTTGACAAAGTATAGAATCGACTTCGCAGTCTAGTGGGAGATTATCTCGTCTGTTCTCTAGATCCTCTTACATAAAAGACGTTGCTATTTTTTCTTTCATCTTTATGATCTAGACGTTGCTTGTCTGTAGCTACTCTATCGATATTTTCATGGTGGTTGCTTGAACGAGGTCAAATCTCAGATTGACCTTTGTACAACATTCACAACAAGAACACGTCTAGCTAAATCCATTGTCAGGGACTGTTCGTTAGTCTAGTGTTCATCTAAAACAAAATAGAACTTCCATGAACAGATAACGTTTCGTCTGTGAAACGGAACACCACCCAGCTGAATCAACATGGTCTTCTCAAGGTCAAATGTCAACAAATACTTGGCGAGCTACCCATTGTGTCTAATACTAGCTTGGCCATTTGGCTAAGATCAAAGTGTAGTATCTGTTCCGATGGATACTGCACCCCATAGACTGGTATTGTCTTGGCCTTCGGGGCTTGATTTACGCCGGTCTATGGGTCTGTCCTGTGCAGTTCTGGGAGGTCCACCCTCCCAGGCTTCGCCTCCCCTCTTTGGGGAGGAGTAAGTTTATTGCTTACTGCCTGAGGCGCCCCTACCGGGGAATGCCGACGGGGCTGCCCAGGCAATTTTTAAACCCCCACTTTCCCGACCCGACCTTGGGTCACATCTTACTTGTGGGAGTAAGATAAAAACTGGCCTTGTGCCTAACTCCTGGAGAGGAGTAAATCAATACTCATTAGTGACCTATTTGCTAATAGTATTGTTAATCATCAAACCGACACTATGGTTAGCACTTATCCGCGAGTGGCTTTTGGCCTTGCTAAGTTCTGACGGATTAGTATTAAAGATACTGCTTTCTATTGTTTCTTATTTGTTTCTTTTTTTTTTTGGTTTTCTAAAAAAAAAACTAAGCTCATCATCATCTAGTCGTGGTGGTGTCACAGATCCTCCTGACTATCTAACGCTCTATCCTCTATCCTCCATCACATCTATGAGGTCTTCGTCGGTGCATTGTAAGTCTTCTGCTAGTTGTTAGATGTAGGTACTACTCGGTCTTCCTACTGAGCAACATCCCTGTTTTTTGCATCCACAAAAGAACATCTCTGATGACATCATCTTTATCCCTCCAACAATGTCAACCAAATCTGGTTCTTCTCTCTCTGATCAAGGCTGAGATCTAAGAAAGGTATCCGCCATAAAGTTGCTCTCTTGTAGAGTGTTAGGGTTAGGGTTAGGGTTAGTGCTGACTTCAGGGGATGTCAAGAGCAACGCTTAGTATTCTAGTGTCCACACCATCAATTTTCTTCTCCAATCTTTCACGGGAAAGTCCAGGTGCTTCTTCCATATACAAGAAGTGATGTAACATTTGCTGCAAAGAAGTCACGTTTCATCTTGTCCACTTCTTTCTTTGCTATATCGTTATTTTCATAGAAAAGTCCTCGACTGAGCTCCAATCTCTGGATCGTCATGTAAAACATTCGCAGCAAGACCTCATCTAATTATCACAGCTGCAAAGAACTTTATTTTCTTCATTTGAGTATCCAAAAGCAAACTGTATTTCCATGAACATTCTTTCCAAGAATTTACCATCTGTGGAACACATTATCACCGAACTGCTTTCCTGCAGACTACAACATGGTCGCCTTCAAATCGAATATCAACAAATACTTGTCACAAACATTCCCCATTAATAATCAAACTTTGTTCATTACATTAATTAATTTAAAACATCTCATAATATTCTTATATAAAAAAATAACTAGTGGATCTTGGTCTTTATATGTGATGACTCATTGGTAAAACTAAGACTCTATAACAATGGTAGAAATTGTTTCTTTTTAATTTTTATTTTTATATTACAGACAGGTTACCGCTCGTTAATAACAGTCTTGGGTAAAAACAATGGCTTGCCAACCCACACTACAGATACTTTGGAATTATGATCTAAAAATAGAATTGATAGACACAGATATGACATCACATGACTCAAGAGAGAGTGGGTGAGAGAAGATGATGGTCTCTAATATAATTAGTGATCTCTCTCTTTCTCTCTCTCTCTCTCTCTCTATATATATATATATATATATATATATATATATGTATATATATATTTATATATATATATATATATATATATATATATATATATATATATATATATATATATATATATATATATATATATATATAAGGAAATAGTAGTTTGCTTGCAGCATTGCTAGTAAACAAGTAAATATGAAGGTGAGAATTCGGAGGCAGAAGCAATGCAATGTAGAAAAATCGGAAGGTGGAATAAGGATGAGCAAAAATAAATGACAAGAGACGGTAAATCTCAGATCAATTCATTTATATTTCAAAATTTAAATATAAAGACAGTAAATTGTAAAATTGGTGGGCTTACTGTTAAATATATATCTTTCCAACATAGATCAGTGATTTGGAACAAAGATAAAGTTGAATTAATGCTCCCTGTCTTCCATCAGTCGTTGTCTTCAGTTAGTCTTTTTCGAGGTATTAAACAACTTCTTTGCAGGCGGCGTTCCATCGGTAGGGAATTATCACACAATAGCGCGTACACAAAAAAAACATGCAGCAACGAAGGTTGTAATACAATTTGTCACCTTTAATGTTTTCGTAATAATTACGGCAACTTGGTTGCTGCGTGTATGACACAAGATAGAAATACAACACATGAAGATGTGGTAATAGCGGTATTACTGGAGGAAAAAATATATATTTTTTAATTTAAGCAATTCGGTGCGGAACTTTCCAATAATTTTGATTATATATAAACTAAAAGTATACCTGCCCTAGGACGGGTAAAATTAATTCCTCGATAAAAACAATTTTCACCATATTTACGTCCTCTTACGAAGATTAAAATTAAGATATAATGATACTAAACGTTATGTTTAGAATCCTTATTCCAATTTTGATCCTGGTGATACCAGATCAGGCTGCCCTGTGGCTCCCTGAGACGAAATTCACCTACATTGACGGTTTTTGTTTTTTTTGTTTGTAAAACTTAATTATGTTCTACAAAACCAAAAACAAAAACAACAGCCCCTCTCCCTTTCTCCCTCCCCTTTTTTATTTTATTTTTCCTACCTTACTCCCGGTCCTGGATATGACCTTAAACTACATCCGATGGTGAGATCCGGCTTATGGACTTTGGGGAATGTGGAGCCTCCTCTTAATTACCATTGCTCCCAGGTCCACCCTGACCCGGAGTGGTAGTACCTGTTAGGGTCCCAACTATGGGTTAAATAGAAACAGATTTAACAACCAAACCAAACACCATCAATAAATATTTGAACATATAAAGAACTTGAAGCATAAAAACTTTCACCAAAATGACTGCATTCGGCATTAAATAACCTGAAAAGGGTTGATATGCCGTAAAACAAGACAAGACAACAAGACAACCAATTTTGATCAAAATGAATTAGATGATTTTGATTGTAGAAAATTTCTTAAATTTAAGGTTAAGCTTAAGGAGTCGTAAGAAGGAACTGAAATTCAGGGTGTATTGCTTACTGTGTGTCTAATGCGTATGGATTACATTCAATGCAAATCTGAAATATTTGAATTTTCTAATAGAAAGTGATGCCCATCTTATCCACCCTAATAATCTTTTAAAATGTGGACACTCGTAGTGGTAAAAAGCATGTCAAGAATATGACTTATATAAATAGTTTATCAAATAATATTCAATCAATTCTATGACAATTGTATAAAGATATCACAATCAGGACATTCATTTTTTAAGTAGCCTCTGAAAACTCATTGCAGGTAATGTTGTGATCTAAGTCCAAATTTAAATACGATTGAAAATATTTTGAGTATGAGAGTACAAAAGTTGTTTGGTATAATCGAAGCTAAGGCTGAACTGCTGTGGAAGCTGAAATATCCAAATAAAGCTTTTTTTGCCTTATTTTGAAACGAATAAAACTTAATTTGAAATGAACAAAACTAACTCCAATATTATTCGTCACAAGAAAGTTGGTCATTAATTTGGGCCCCACATAAAACCAACGCAGAGGGGAGAGGAAAAGAGACTATTACTTATTTTCGTTTAAGAGGTATATTAATACGTGTTTTCGACCCGCACCTATGCTTATTTACTTGCCTGTCCACGAGGGCAGAGTGAGACACAATGTCGTTTTATGGTGTGGGGCAAATCCAGCTCCTCAAAAAAGACACTCTGGATTGTGAAAAAAATTAAAATGGCCTCAGTCAGTCTGATCGAGAACAGAAAAGACAAAGTGTAGTATCAGAACAGATACTACACGTTGCTCCTAGCCAAACGGGTAAGAACAGTCGTTTAATTCTATTCCCGATGACGCCGTTCCTTATTGGGTTAACCTTTTATTCGGA
This sequence comes from Sepiola atlantica, assembly GCA_963556195.1. Lineage (NCBI taxonomy): Eukaryota > Metazoa > Mollusca > Cephalopoda > Sepiida > Sepiolidae > Sepiola > Sepiola atlantica. The sequence continues at coordinate 29,336,321 of OY744551.1, forward strand.
TCCCACACACAGCCAAAACAGTGAGGGGGAGAGGGGGAGATACTCTTACTTATTCTGGTGTAAGAGCCATCTTAATACGTGTTTTCGACTCGCTCCTAGTCGGTAACTGATAATTTTACAAATCTCACCCTCCAATTACGTCGTTCTTTATCCCGTTCTTTTTTTTCATTTTGTTCCCACATTTTGCTAATATAACCTTTCAACCCTGCCAGACAGGTTGTTTTAAACTAGTAGACATAGCCGACAATCAGTATATAACATACGCTGTATGAAGCAATTACTAATTGGTAAATAATGTAACACACTGACAGCTCACATGAAGCAATTGCTTTGCTACACAAATCCTATCCTAAAGTCACACCTTATTAAAAACAACTTAATATGTCAACATATGAAATATGTTGTATTGTTTGTTTGTTTTTACTTTATATCAACTGTTTCTCATTAAAACTCTAACTAGACTTATTTTGTTTGTTTTTATTCACTAAATGAGTTTGCGCATGCAAAATTATGAAAAAAAGAATAAAATAAAAATTATTGACATTATTTTTTGTTTACATCGTTAGTTTAATCGTCAGAAAATCGGTTAATATTATTTTTGAAAATGCATTTACACTAGTCGAATTCCTGACATTCGCAGGCAACTTGTCGCTGTAATAGAAAAAGAAAGCAATGCTCTTTCAAAAACTAAATCGATATGGTATAAGCACAGCCATAAAATAAGACATTTTACATCAATACATATTTTTTCTTTTAATTTAACCTTTTAATTATTTTTGCAGTACACTATTAATACAATATGAATATGCAGATTTCATCTGATAGTTCTAAAAAATCGCACACCTCAGCATTCACAGGAAACATTGATTAGAATAAATACATATGTCGTACTGCCAGGTTTGCTGCACAGAATGTGGGCTCCCTCTACCCCACTAGTAAACTTCTAACACCTATCATATTTCTATAAAGTCACCATTCGCCTATGCATTGAGCATTGTTGCCACATCGGTGCTGGTGCACCAACCACTAGTCTCCCCCTCCTGATTAGAGTGTAAAATAGAGGAAGAGGTTGGTTTGGTTGTTTCGTTTTACGGCATATCAATCCTTTTCGGGTTATTTAATGCAGGATTCAATTATTTTGGTAAAAGTTTTTATGTTTTAAGTTCTTTATATATTCAAGTATTTATTCATGGTGTTTGGTTTGATTGTTTTATTTTACGACATATCAACCCTTTTCGTTTGGCTTGGTTGTTTTGCTCTACGGTACATCAACCCTCCTCATGCTACTCAATGCCGAATCCGGTCATTCTGGCGAAAGTTTTTATGCGTCAAGCTCCCCACATTTTAAAGTATTTATTCATGGTGTGTGGTTAAGTGAAAGGAGAGAAGAGGGGGAGAGAGAAACGGGGAGGGAGGGAAATTTTTGTTTTTTGTTTTGGATTTTGCAGAACATGATTGAGTTTTGCAAAGAGAAAAAAACAATAAAACATCAATGGTTGATGCATTTTGGGTCAGGAAGCTGATATCTTCAGACAACCTGAACCGGTAACACCAGAAAAATAGAGGAAGAGGAAGTACGGTTATTCAGTAACGGATTAGAGAAAAGACGTATATGACGCACGCGTCAGCTCTACGTTTTAAGGAAATATTCCTTCAAAATAAATTTTGAACCGAGACTTCCACCTTTGACTGTACTTCCAACCAAATTACTCTAGGTTGGAGATCTGGTCAGTCTAACATGCCGAGGATTCGAACCGGACTACCCATACAGAAGAAAAGGTGCGGGAATGAAGGGCTATTGCTCTAGGTAGCCAACAGCAGGCAGATAAACTTGCTGCTGTTAATTTTGACCTCCATAGTTGTTTCGTAACGTGCAAGCGCCTACGTCACCGCCTAGATGTCTACAAAACACGTCACAAAAACACTGATATCATCGGCGAACGCGGAAACTGTGGCTCGCGCTCCTCTAGATAAGGCGACTCCGCGTATGACCGTACTTGCAGGTCCGTCCAATATACATACACAAGTAGCAACTCAAACGCAAAGACATAAAGTACAGGTCAGTGTGGTCTAGACCGAAATACAACAATCTACTCCGACGCCTTTCTTGGCCTTTTGGCTAAGATCAAAGTGTAGTATCTGTTCCGATGGCTACTGCACCCCATACTGGTGTTGTCTTGGCCTTTGGGTCTTGATTTACGCCGGTCAATGGGTCTGTCCTGTGCAGTTCTGGGAGGCCCACCTTCCCAGGCTTTGCCTCCCCTCTTTGGGGAGGAGTAAGTTTATTGCTTACTGCCTGAGGCGCCCCTACTGGGGAATGCCGACGGGGCTGCCCAGGCAATTTTTAAACCCCACTTTCCCGACCCGACCTTGGGTCACATCTTACTTGAAGAGTAAGATAAAAACTGGCCTTGTGCCTAACTCCTGGAGAGAAGTAAATCAATACTCCGACGCATTTCATTCACCTGCACAACTGTTATCGGCGAAGAATACAGAATGGACATCTATTTGTAGAAATTTGGTTTAAAGCTGGCGATCTCTAAACCAGCTGACAGAAAGTGATGGTCGACATTGACAAAAGCTTTGGACTGATCAAAATTGATCAACGCGGCCTCCGTGTCATTTCTATCCCTTTTATACTTGTACGAATTAGATGCAAATTGTTCTGAATCGATCTCCCCTTCACAACGCAGTTCTGCTCAAGCTCGATCAATTTCACAAAAAAAAAATACAACAGGTTAAATAGGATCCGGGTCAAGATCTTTAACTCTGTGTTTAGTAGAGTTATTAGCCTGTAATAATATAGATTCTTCTCTTCATATCTTTCCCGTTTCTTCAAAAATATGATCAAACCCTTAGTTACATGTTTAGAGATAGATCCCATATAAAACTAATGATTGAACATATCCGTCCAAAACGATATAAACATGTACAAGAAATTCTTAGGACAGATCATCAAATCCTTGAGATTTGTTGTAACCGAACTACTTCAACACACTTTATAACTCTGATTTCGTAACTCAATGCTTCAATTGCATCGAGGTCGGGAGAGTAAGTTGCTGACCAGAGTGAACTGGGGGCAATTTCAACCCCTATGCACTTAACCACACGCCCCCTTGATCTTCAAGATCAATAATTGGTTTCAGTAATAATGCCATCCGGCCGACAGAACCCGTACGAAGAAGGTTGCAACGTGAACGAAGACGGCCGACGTGGATGGCGGATTATGAAACCAATTATTGATCTTGACTAGAGTGAACTGGGGGCAATTGCAACCCCTATGCACTTAACCACATAAGTTAAATGTTTGCCAAACGTCTGAACGGTAAGTCTGGGCAGTTGGGTGAAGCGCTCCTGTAAGTGCACATAAAATGCATCACAAATCTTCCAATCGATACGAGAAAGCGTCTGTTCAGGTTCTTGACTTTTCGAATGTATCCATCCAAAACCGCGGCGAAAAAGTTATTTCTTGTGCCCATCTGTGTCGAAGTTCACGGCTTCATTAGGTATGTTCTCTAGACTAGCCCTAACTTTCTGTCACACACACACTCATTTCTTTCTTTCGCCAACCCTATGCTGACTTATGAATACACGAAAAAAAGACAAGCTGTCAATTTGAAAATCATTTCACAGTTTGTTTTATTAATTTTAATTAACTGCACATTTAGTGACTGGCGAGGAAGGAAGTCCAAGTAGACGTATTTAATGAGGTTTTAAAAATACGTCGTCAACAAAAGCTGAGGTTGTCTCTTTTTATACGCACCTCATTATGAGAACCCGAATAAAAGAACCAGATAAAAAATGATTTCACAGTTTGTTTATTAGTTTGAATTTACTGTACATTTAGTAGCTAGCTAGGAAGCGAGTCAAATCAGACGTATAAAAATGATGTCTTAAAAATGTGTAGTTTAATAAAGCTGAGGTTGTTTTTTTTTCACCCACCCCATACCGAGTTATCAGCACCAGAATAAATGAACAAGCAGTCAATTTGAAAATCATTTCAGAGTTTTTTTTATTTGTCTGAATAACTGCAAATTTAGTTATTGGCTGTGAAGCGAGTCAATTCAAACGTATAAAAATGATGTCTTAAAAATGGGTAGTTAAATAAAGGTGAGGTTGTCTCTCTTTCACCCGCCCCATCCCGAATAAATGAACAAGCAGTCAATCGGAAAATCATTTTAGAGTGTGTTTCAATAATTGAATTAATTTAGTGATTGGCTGGAAAGCGAGCCAATGTAGAGGCATCAATGGAGACTTTTAATGTGAATGTTAGACTTCTTTTTAATACAGAGGTAAGACTTCTATTTAAATTAATGTTAGACTTCTTTTTAAATGGATATTAGAATTCTTTTTAATATAGATGTTAGACATTTTTTTATACTGATGTTAGATTTTTTTTAAATATGGACGTAAGACTTATTTGTAAATTTTATGTAAAACTTGTAAAAATATGTAAAAATATAGATGCTATATTATTTCTAATATGGGCGTTTGTACTTATTTATGATATGGATGGATAGACTTGTTTTTTAAATTATTATTAAACTTAAATTAAATATAGATCTTAGACTTCTATTTTAATGGATGTGAGACATTTTCTAATAGGAATCTTGGACTTATTAATTTTATGTTAGACTTCTTTCTAATTTGAAGGTTAGACTTGTTATTTAACGGGTTTTAAACTTCTTTTTTAATATGGATGTTAGATTTTTTACTATGGGTGGTAGACGTCTTTGTAATACTGATGTTAGACTTATTTTTAAATGGATGTTAAGCTTCTTTTTTCGATGAATGTTAGACTTTATTAAATATAGATGTTAGAAATCTTTTAGATGGGTGTTAGCCTTCTTTTAAATATAGATGTTAGAAATGTTTATAAATGGATGTTGACTTTTTTTAAATACACTTTTAGATTTCTTTAGATAGGGATGTTAGCCGTCTTTCTAATATGGTTGTTTTATTTTTTAATTGATGTGTTGGTTGTGACGTTGCAGGGCTGAAAATAATTTAGACAACGCGGTTGTATATTTACTAGAGTGTATTTACAGAAGTACAGGATTGTATGTTACAGAATATCTGCGTCTGATACTGGCTTTGACTGCCACTAATGACTGCCACGACACTAAGTCGTAACTCTATTCATAGTGTCTGAAAGTCTCCATCAATTCTCGAAATAGTCTAGTGGATATTGTACTTATTTTTAATATATTATGTAAGACTTTTTAAATGGGTGTTAATTTTATTTTCATGTAATTTCACTCAATAGATCCTATTAGCAAAGATAAAATAAAACGGGTATAAATTTTCAAATTCATGTTAAAACATTTTTAAATGCTGTTAGACTTCTTTCCATATCTATGTAGGATTTTTTAAATATGAATGTTTGACTTGTTTCTTATGGATGTAAGATTTTATTTTTAAATATGAATGTTTGACTTGTTTCTTATGGATGTTAGATTTTATTTTTAAATATGAATGTTTGACTTGTTTTTTATGGATGTTAGATTTTATTTTTAAATATGAATGTTTGACTTGTTTCTTATGGATGTTAGATTTTATTTTTAAATATGAATGTTTGACTTCTTTTTAAATAAATGTTAGACTTCTTTTAGATATGAATGTTAGAATTTTTAATAGAAATGTTAGACTTTTCTTATGAATGGATTTTAGATTTCTTTTAATAGTCATGTTTTCTTTCTTTTTAATATGGATGTTAGATTTTATTTTAAAATAGATATTATATTTATTTTACCTGGATGTAAAACTTTTTTAACATGACTGTTAGACGTGGTTTTATCTCATTCCTTGACCATGAAAACCTATGTATAGACAGCAAATTCATGTTTCTAGCTCGAATAGTTTCCGAGATGTTGAAATTATTAGATTTTGATGGTAGCCATCTTGGAAAATGGCGGAAATATATGAAGACTCAATGTGATCGTTATCTACTCGGACAAAAGTTGTTGCTGAGGCCCTAAGCTTCAAAATAGTACCAAAACTCAAACTTTTGCAAAATCTTAGAGTGACTGATGCCCCCCCCCACTATAATGGATGTTAGATTTTTTTAAATATGGATATTAGACTTGTGTTTTAAATGGTGTAATATTTCATTTTAATATGGATGTTATACTTCCTTTAAAATGGATGTAAGATTAGTTTTTATGTTTTTTAACCTTACACTCTATAAAAATCCATTTGTTAAAAATATGCATTCATAATAGCCGAGTACAAATATTAAAAAAAGGTGTAAAAAGAAATGTTGGAATTTTGGATGATTTCAAATGGCCGATTGCGCCGTTTGTCTGTCTTTTCTACTGAACGCTTCATATATCAAAACTGTATGCATTTCAAAAGCTTGAACATTTTGGCAATCTAGGGGTGCTCACTCTCTCTATCTCTCTCTCTCTCTCTCTCTCTCTCTCTCTCTCGTTCAAGGACAAGCCAAATTGACATCGGAGGAATAGTTTGAAATAAAAGTAAACATTCTTGTGCAGTTGACATTTGTGCATGAATGTTTGTGCAATATATAAACACATACACATACATGCACATATATTTATAAAATGGTGCATTATATAGATAAGCATATATGTGCATGTACTGATGCGTATATACATATATGTGTATATATATTCAGAAAGAAGAATTTTATATCGAATTTGCTGACATATGCGTGTTTGTGTATAACATATGTTAAGCAGTTAGGATAGAGCTATGAGAACTGCATATTCATACGCATGCACATTAACGTGCATACATATATGCACACGCATGCATATATCTATGTAACTGAGAATAGGGCTAATTGAACATTTAATTTGCTGATGTCCGTAGTTTTTTTGGTTGATATATATATATACACAAGATGGTTAGCTGTTCAGACAATATAGTACAAGTTTCATATGAATAACAAAAAAAACAAAAACGGAAGCTTTTTTTACAAACATACCATTTTTAGACAGATGTATACTATTACTGTAAGAATAACCGTTCCAGGACGAGGAAAATTAATTCCGAAAACAGAACAGATTTGCTCCACTTTTATGCGCCTTTACGAAGATTATAATCAAGATATAATCATAATAAACCTTATGTCTCGAATCCTTATACCAATTTTGATCAAAATCTATTACATGGTTTTAATTCTAGAAAATGTCTGAAAGTAAAGTATTAAGCTTAAGAGGCCTTGAGAAGAAATTAAAATTCATGGAATCTTACTTAATTGGTGTCTCATGACTATGGATCAAATTCGAAGCAAATCTGATATAGTTTCATTCTCAAAGGAGATAGTCTATGCATGCGTAGATGAAGTGTGTGAGGTGCGCTGAAGAAAAATTCCTACAAGTAAAATACATAGCCCTGTTGTGCTCGCATACCCTTACTGACAATAAAAGTGTAAAAATTTATGAATTTCCTTGCTTTTGTACATTTAGTGTATATGAATTTTCATCTTAACCGTATTAAGGGCATATGATTTCAGTATACTGGCATTTTTCATGGAATGTCACTACTTTTGTAAAGGCTATGCCTCAATACAATGGTCATTTTAAAGGTTTTTTAAAATTTTCTGGAAAACTAAGGTATATAGTAAACTTAAATTAAAATGCCATCAACTAGACCCTAGAACCTCTATATCTGCCAAAAATCAGCTGAATCCATCAAATAGTTGATGAGATACAGAGTGGCACATACGTACGAACGTACGTACGTACACACAGATAACATGATTTCATGATTGAACTTTCTGGATCTCTGGATCGCCTTGAATAATGATGCTGAAATTCTACACACTTATAGAACCTATCAAATAAAAATTTTGTGCAAAGTTTTAACTAATTTGGTTTATTGGTTTTTGAGTTATGATTGATCAAAGGAATGAGATTTCCAGCATAGGCCATTGGTGTAGTCTATTAAGGGATAGAGCGCTCTCGCGTCTCCCTTGATTGGAAAGAATATGATTTCAGTTAGACTAAAACATAGACGACGAGAGACGGTGAGAAGGAAAACGTTGATAGTCAACAGTTAAAAATGAAATTATCAGACGGACGGAAGACAAAATCTTGATAAGAGGTGAATAAATGGCTGACAAGCTAGACATTCACAATCCTTTCTGCAATCCGAGAATATTTGGAACAAATAAACTTGACCCAAGTTGATAATCACTTTGTAAATTTTAAAGATTGTCAAATCTTTAAACTTTACTTTAAAGAAAAACACGTCGTTATTTGACTTTCTAAATTCTACTCTTTATTCAATTAAACTGCAATGTACGCTTGTCTTGTCCACCAAGTCTCAGTGATTAATGTCGAACAGTCTTTGTTTTATGGTGATTCATTGGCCAACACAACACTAACACGTTACTTTAAATAAGTCGCAATGACAAACGCGTAGTCTACGCTAATGTGAGACACTGTTCCGAACACAAAAAACTGCGATTTTTATCATAAATTCGGATGTAAAACTTATCCTTCATTTAAGTAATCTTCATCCATCTCCCAAAACTCTGACAACCTCAGCCGTTTTCTGAATGTTCCGTTCACCGGCTGTTTTATTCGATTATCTGGAAACGGGAAAGGCTTTCACAATTCCGGCCGAAAGCATCTCCATTTGTCCTATTATCGCCATTTCAAATAATACACATTGATAGACACCCAATATCTCTCAGAATCATATAAAAAAGGTCTGTTCTAAACCAATATTGTCTTACACAATCCTACAATCTATAATAAAACCCAACGTGTATTTATTTGTGCATAAATAAATATACACCTTTCCGAAACACAAAAGTTAGCGAGTAAAATACTGCAAATGTTTAAGGGAAGGCAACAAGCCGCCTCCGTTTGAAAGGAATTCGGAATGTAATACTTCACTCTATTTCTATAACATGGCGATTTTTATATTATTTTATTTTTAAACATCCAGTTCGAAAAATGTTCTTTCTTATTTCTTTTTTTATTATTATTTCATCGATTTCGACGTTATTAGAAATAAATATGCATAGTAGTGCGAACATCAGCGAAGCATATTTTCCCGTAATTTCTTAACGAAAAGCGTACACTTGTGTATATATTATCGCGAAAGTCTTCATCTTCTTACGCATTACTAAGCACAAAAAATCATCAGAGAATCGAATGTTATTAGAAAATTATGATCTCGATGAAGATACTTTTTAACTTTTATTCACTCCAAACAAAGAATATTGCCGCTGAAACATAAGGATCTACTGTTATTAGGGGTCATAATTTTAGGAGGCATCCTAAATGGGGAATTGAACAGAAAGATGTTTCTTCAAATTAGATTAAAATTTTGAATGATGATACAGTTGGAGAAACAGGGAGCAGTGGATAGGGGGAATTCCAAAGGCAAGCGGTCTTAGGAAATAAGTTTTAGAGTAGAAAAGTTTTCCGGCATCTGGAAACCACTACAGTGAAGGGGTGGGATTTTGCTACTAGTCGGGTTGACCCATGGTATTTACGTTGATGGGGTGGGGTACTATTGCAGTAAGTTCGCTTCAGCCCATTCCATAGAATGTATTTGTAAAACAAGCACAGGGATGCAACATTACGGCGTTCGGACAGGGGCTGAGGCTTCGTAGACAGCGCGGAACTTATTAGGTAAGATACGCTTTTTTTGCACCCTGTCCCAGAGAGGGAAGGAATAGTAGTTGGTGAACCAACCCAGATATGGAAACAATGCTCCATACATAGGCGAATGGTGACTTTATAGAGATATAGGATACTGGTAGGTGTGAGACGTTTTCTAGCCTGGTAGAGGGAGCCCACCTTCTTTGCAGCAGACGTGATAGTATCTTCTTGTAATTGTTCAAGGAAATCAGCTTGGTCTTGGTAGCATTGAATGTAATTATCCATTGGCTCTATTCTACTACAGACTGAAGGTCATTTTCTAAGAATTCAACCATTGCCTTTGTTATGTGCGTATTCGATTTGCCCACATGTCGAGATAGATTCTGTTTGAAATAGACGATCTGTGACCGCTGGGTCAACGTTGCTGTGGTATACATTAGTGTTTATATTTACTGCTTTTACCTGAGTGTGAAAGTAAATAGAAAAATATTTTTAAAAATGTCCAGATAGTAAGATAATAAAGTTACCGTTTGCTCTTAACTTAAAGGAAATTAGCGAGATTTTACAAATAAGAGTTGGAGATACGACAAAAAATAAACACACTGTTTGAAATACTGTTGCACCTGGCACTTTGTTTTTGTTGTTTTCAAGTTTTTCCTTCCTTCTGTATTTACTTCATTGCCTTACTCGCGACTTATGCTGCTGTTGTTGTTGTTGTTGTTGTTGTTGTTGTTGTTGTTTAGGTGAGTTAAACTTCTGCATAGAGCTCACATAAATGGTGCCTAAGGATTGTGTGGTCTGCATGAAGTCTTCCTCGATGGTTGAAGTTATTAGTTAACCTAGAAAGTTGCAGGATTGCAGGTGTTTAAACCTCCGACACCGAAGACAGCAAGGCTCATCGGTTGCATGCGAAGTCGGAGAACGTTTTACCTCGGAACACAGAAAGGAATCGCGTAGAAGCAACGTTGCCACTTTAACTCCATGGATTTGCGGTTCGGCTCCGGGAACTTTCACTTCGGTCTTTGCTTGCCACAGGCAGAGATGACCAGAGGACGACGGATCTTGATGTCGACTTCTTCCTTTATTTTACACCAAAGCCCGGTTAGCTTGGTAGCTTTGACACTACCGTGTTGAGTTGCCATCGCTCCTACCACGGCGAGGAAAGGTGGTGGTGGTTGTTGTTGTTGTTGTTGTTGTTGTTGTTGTTGTTGTTTTCTTTAAAAAAATTAAAAACTTAGTTCAACATGAACAAGGCAAGTTGCCACTGTAGACGTAAGGGGCTACTGAGAATAAGGATGAATGTTTAAAGGGTCATCTTAAATTGGGAGCTGTGCAGCGAGAGTCTTGTTCACATTAGTTTTAAATATCTGCATGTCGGTACAGTCGAGAAAAAATTGAGCATGAAGGGAATTTCAAAGCCCGGTAGCACGAGGAAAGTAGCTATTGAAGTAGAAGGTTCTCCGGCATCTGGGACCTCCACAGTGAATGGATGGGATTTAGCTTATTGTCAGGTTGGTCGAGTGTATATACGTCGAGGAGGCACAAGAACAGCAAGTTCATCGGAGCACATTCCATTGAAGTACTTGTAAAACAAGCACGAGGATGCAACATTGTGGCGATTGTATTATCCCCGAGAGGTGAAGTCCACGTCAGAATCAGAAAAACACGTCTAGTTGTTAAAGACGTTAATTTAAACTAAAATCTGGTCGATGTTTTGCGCTGGTGGCGCTTTTTGGATAAGGAAATTGATAGCATCTTTGAAGCACACATGAAAATGTATTTAAATTAAATTTTGAAACACCAACACATGATGCAATTTTAATTGAAAAACTCTTTGTTATTAATCGAAAGCTTGTAAAAAAAATTAATGAATGATTTTATCATTTAAAATTGCACCATGTGTTTGTTTTTCAAAATTTCATTTAAATACACTTTCATGTGTGCCTCAAAGATGTTATCAATTTCCTTATTAAAAAAAACGCTGACAGCGCGAAACATCGACCAGAATTCACTTTAAACTAACGTCTTTAACAACTAGACGTGTTTTTCTGACTCTAGCGTCGATTCGACCCTTCGGGGTTAATACCATCGAAATGAAAAAGAAAAAAAACGTTCTCGGTTGACAAAGATGTTATTAATCGAAAGCTTGCTAAAAAAATATTTGTAAATGATTTTATCATTTAAAATGGCAAACAGGTGTATATCACTTCTGCTGATTAAGTCCTCAATGCAGGGAATGGACGATGTAATCTTGAGGATGCAGATACTCGTGTACTTGTACATCTTCTTCATGTACTCCAATATGCATCATTGGAAATGGTCTATACTGGCCATGCAGACGTTTTTGTAATACTTCTGTGTAACTTACACCACATCCAAGCGGTTAGTCAAAACAGGAGTGACAGTCAAAATGATTTCCCTCAACAACATTGCATCAAGTTTGGGTGTGACAACGTGCAAAGCCTTGGCTCTCTTTCATGCATTAACTGGATCAGACAGCACTTTCAAATTCAAGGGTAACCGATACTGATTCAAGCGGAAAGATGAGGTTCCACTCCTCTTGAGTGAGTTTGCAAAAATTACTAGCACCCCTTTTTTTTACATCGCCAGAGTTGAGGGAAGTGGTGAATCATTTTGTTTGCAAAATGTACTTCAACGAACGATGACACCAACGTTGATCTTATTCGAATGGGGGGTTTCTGTCAAAGGTCTAGGTATGTGGGAAGAATACCCCCGCTGGACACACATCATAAAAGGAGTGTCTTCTAGGCAATAATCTGGACTACAGCACACACGTCATTGGCACTAGTTCCAATCCCAAGCAATCATGGATAGATTGAAAAAGATGGTCAACCAGTTCCTATATGGACCACGTTGCCCTTTTGCAAAAACTTGAAGTGACTGATGACCGAGCACCACCGCCGCTATAATGGATGTAAAATTTCATTTTTTAAATAGATGTAAGATTTTATTTTAACATGGATGTTAGACATCTTTTTAAATGGATGTTGGATTTCATTTCATGTATCTTAACCTTTACATTCTATTAGCAAAATAAATGAATCGGTCACTGTATCCATTACATCCACATTTATAATTATCTACTTTAAGTCAAGTAGAAATATTAAAAAAAGGTGTAAAAAGAAATGCTGGAATTGTTGGATGATTTCAAATGGCCGATTGTGCAGTTTGTCTGTCTTTTCTACTGAACGCTTCATATATCAAAACTGTATACATTTCAAAAGCTTGAACGTTTCGACAATCCAGGAGTTCTCACTCACACTCTCTCTCTCTCTCTCTCTCTCTCTCGCTCTTTCTCTCTCTCTCTCTCTTTCTCTCTCTCTCTTTCTCTCTTTCTCTCTCTCTATTTCTCTCTCTCTTTCTCTCTCTCTATTTCTCTCTCTCTCTTTCTCTCTCTCTCTTTCTCTCTCTCTCTCTCTTTCTCTCTTTCTCTCCCTCTCTCTCTTTCTCTCTCTCTCTCTCGCTCTTTCTCTCTCTCTCTCTTTCTCTTTCTCTCTCTTTCTCTTTCTCTCCCCCCTCTCTCTCTCTCTCTCTTTCTCTTTCTCTCTCTTTCTCTTTCTCTCTCTCGCTCTTTCTCTCTCTCTCCCTCCCCCCTCTCACTCACTCTCTCTCTCTTTCTCTTTCTCTTTCTCTTTCTCTCTCTCGCTCTTTCTCTCTCTCTCTCCCTCCCTCTCTCTCTCTCTCTCTCTCTCTCTCTCTCTCTCTCTCTCTCTCTCTCTCTCTCTCTCGTTCCAGGACAAGCCAAATCGACATCGGAGGAATAGTTTGAAATAAAAGTAAACATTTCTTTTTCAATTGGCATTTGTGCATGAATGTTTGTGCAATATATAAACACATACGCGCACATGCACATATATTTATATAATGGTGCATTATTTATATAATGGTGCATATATGTGCATGTACTGATGCTTATATAAATATATGTGTATATATATTTAGAGAGAAGAATTTTATAACGAATTTGCTGACATATGCGTGTTTGTGTATAACATAAATTAAGCAGTTAGGATAGAGCTATGAGAACTGCATATATATATACGCATGCACATTAACATGCATGCATATATGCACACGCATGCATATATGTATGTAACTGAGAATAGGGCTAATTGAACATTTAATTTGCTGATGTCCGTAGTTTTTTGGGTGTATTCATACGAAGAGGTTAGCCGTTCAGACTACATAAAAGGATTTTTAGATGAATAACAAAAAAAAAAAAACGGAAGCTTTTTTTTTAACAAACATACCATTTTTAGACAGATGTATACTATTACTGTAAGAATACCCGTTCCAGGACGGGGAAAATTAATTCCGAAAACAGAACAGACTTACTCCACTTTTATGCGCCTTTACGAAGATTATAATCAAGATATAATCATAATAAACCTTATGTCTCGAATCCTTATACCAATGTTGATCAAAATCTATTACATGGTTTTAATTCTAAAAAATGTCTGAAAGTAAAGTATTAAGCTTAAGAGGCCTTGAGAAGAAATTAAAATTCATGAAATCTTACTTAATTTGTGTCTCATGACTATGGATCAAATTCGAAGCAAATCTCATATAGTTTCATTCTCAAAGGAGATAGTTGTGCTTATATAAGCCCCTTAAAACCTTTGTTAAATACCCCAAGTAATCTGAAATTGGAGGAATATGTATAGATTGATGTCTAATACTTATTAAGCATAAATCGGAGATATCTAAATTTTCACGAAAGGATATCACCAACTTTCGCTTATTTTGCATACAACTAAATCAAACTAAATATAACCCACATTCTGGCACATTATGCAAATCAGTTGTGTTATAAAATTCATAATGATTGTTAAATTTAGTAGTGAATCCTGTACATACAAATGTATAAACAAGATAGAGATTTATAATTTTACCATTGCTATCCTCACCTGAATGGTTGTAACCACAAGGTTTCGGTCGATTTTCTCTTCGGCCTTCTTTAAATGTCTCGTTTCGAACACAGCTCCCGCCAATAACGGAAGAACAAAACGGCAAAAACGTTGTGTTAACAACAACCAAGAAAAGATAACCGTTGCGAAAATTGAAATTTCTCATCCCAAAATATAGACAACGATTTTTATAAGTTAACCTTATTTGTTGTTAGTTGTTTGTTTTGTTTGAGAAGATGAGGTAAAAAAAATGACATCAATAGAATCGTTAAGTCTATGATGGTAACTGCTAGCGCTTACAAAGTTGAAAGCACTTCGTGGTGTCTGGTAGCCATTTGTAAGAGCTATACGGCGCATGACCGAGGTCGGGATTATATGCTTATTCAAAGTTTTCCTGCGAAGAGGCCCACAATAACTGAAAAGAATATGATTTCAGTTAGAATGAAGCATAGGCGACGAGAGACGGGGAGAGCGAAAACGTTGATAGTCAACAGTTAAAAATGAAATTATCAGACGGAAGACAAAATCTACGTAAGAGATGAATAAATGGCTGACAAGCTAGAAATTCATGATCCTTTCTGCAATCTAAGCATATTTGGAACAAATAAACTTCAATGTACGCTTGTCTTGTCCACCAAGTCTCAGTGATGAATGCCGAACAGTCTTTGTTTTATCGTAATTCAGTGGCCAACACAACACTAACACGTTACCTTAGATATGTCACAATGACAAACGCGTATTCTACGCTAATGTGAGACACTGATATGAACACAAAAAACTGCCACTTTTGTCATAAATACGGACGAACAAACTTATCCTTCATCTTAGTAAGTTATATCTCTCAACCAATTCTCTAACCACCTCAGTCGAGTGTTTAACCGACTATATTTTCTGAATGTTCCGTTTCTCGGCTGTTTTATTCGATTATCTGGAAACGGGAAGATCCTCACAATTCCGGCCTAAAGCATCTCCATTTGTCCTATTATCGCCATTTCAAATAATACACATTGATAGACACCCAATATCTCTCAGAACCAGATAAAAAAGGTCTGTTCTAAACTAATATCATCTCACACAATCCTACAATCTATAATAAACCCCAACGTGTATTTATTTGTATATAACTAAATATAAACCTTTCCGAAACACACTAGTTAGTGAGTAAAATACTGCAAGAGGAATCCGTTTCAAATGTTTAAGGGAAGGCAACAAGCCGCCTCCGTTTGAAAGGAATTCGGAATGAAATACTTCACTCGATTTCTATAATGAGGCAAATTTTCATTTTTTTATTTTAAAAATTTTCAGTTTAAAACATTTTCTTTCTTTCTTATTTCTTTTTTTTAATTTCATCGATTGCGATTGTTATCTAAATAGATATGAATAGTAATGCGAACACTAGCGAAGCATATCTTTCCGTCATTTCTTACGAATCGCGTATACTTGTGTACGTATTATCGCGACAGTCTTTATTTACGGATTGCAAAACACAAAAATCATCAGAGAATGGAATATTATTAGAAAATTATGATTTCGATGAAGATATTGTTTAACTTTTATGCACTCCAAACAAGGAATATTGCCGCTGAAACGTAAATGACTACTTTTTATAGAGGATGTCATTTTAGGAGGAATCCTAAATGGTGGATTGAGCAGCAAGATTTTTCTTCAAATATATTAAAATGTTTGCATGTTGATACAGTTTGAGAAACAGAGAGCAGTGGGGGAATTCCAAAATTAAGCGCTCCGAAAAGAGTTGCTTTAGAGTAGAAAAGTTTTCCGGCATCTGGAAACCTCTAGAGTGAAGGGGTGGGATTTTGTTCCTAGTCGGGTTGACCCATGGTAGTTACGTTGATGGGAAAGTTCATTGTTTTCTGAAGGCATTTTGCTTCTTTCTTGAAGTTTAAAGGTGCTTAGAAAATGAACTTTTTCAAATGTATACCTACCAGCGACTATGCGCGATTTACGTTCAAATTTAAAAGAGACATTTACACCGCTAAGTCCACACAACATCGGACGTCACTTCTACAAGACTAGGAAGGATTGTTACGAAAAAGTAGGTTAATATTTTTTATTTGTCTAAAGCTCTGACGATGCTTGTTGTATCAAGTGAAGTTATTAGATAAAAAAGTCAAGATGAAAAAAAAATATTGTTTTGATTTTTTATTTTGATTTTAATAAAACTATCTGCATCTAACACATGATTTTTTGAAGGCATTTTGCCTCTTTCTTGAAGTTTGTATGTATATATATATATGTGTGTGTGTATATATATATACAGGGTGGGCAAAAATAAGGGTCCTATTTTTAAAAATTCATAATTTTTTTATTTATTGATTTTTTAAATTTTTTTTTTTAGAATAAGTAAAGGACCCCTTCCGAAGCAAGCATGAGCCGTATTAGCCCTAAGGAACGTACCCTCATTTAGAAAACATTATTTTTGCTTAAAAAACTCAAAACAGTGTAAAAAACAATACTTTAGTTTTTGTAAGTTTTAAGAAGTGTTTTTCGGCTAAAATTTGTTTTGTTTATTTCAAAAAATCTCGGAAGGGTCAGTCTACACACATAAAGTTTGGTGAGTTTAACTTTTATTTTGTGGAAGTTATTCAAATTCAAGTTATTCAAATTTAAAGATAGGACCCTTATTTTGGCCCACCCTGTATATATATATATATATATATATATATATATATATATATATATATATATATATATATATATATATATATATATTCGTATTAAAGACATACGAGTAAAAGTACTAGCTACCGAAAGGCACCTCAGAATAAAGGAATCACTATTGATAAATAACTTAACCCAAAAATAAATAACAGAACAGAACTCAATTGCACTCTTTCAATATAACCACATACGCCAGACACAATAAATACACATAAGATAAACTAATAAATAGCAAATAATATTAAACAAATACTATATATATATATATATATATATATATATATATATATATATATATATATATATATATATATATATATATATATATACAACAATCAGACACATCTGACCAGTTTGCCCGCACGCATACACACATATACACACATATTTACACACATATTCACTTGAAAATATACATTTATAAACTCGAGTGTTTTTTGACACTTGATTCGGGCATGTCTACCCCCCTCCTCCTTCCCTCTCGATCTGAATCAACAGACGCCCTCTCTTTCTCCTTCTTTTCCTCTATATGTCTACCTTCCCACCACCTCTCCCCTCATCATTATTTGTTCCTCTTTCCACCTTATATTTTTATTTATTTATTTATTTATTTATTTGCCCTGTTTGTTTCAGATTCTAGATTTTGGATTTTTTGTTTTTTAGTTTTTTTAGATTTTTTAATTTTTAATTTTTAATTTTTTAACGGTCTTAATTTTTGAAATGTTAAATTTCTTTCCTTCTTCTTCTCTTTCTCTATCCCTCCACTTCATTCTCTCCAAATATGATCTGAGGTTAAGATCGGATTCTAACTCTGCCTGATGAGATCTCAGTTTATAGTAACTGTTGATCGATAACATCGACATGCCAGTGTCGCAGATTTTGTACATGTCTGTGTAAATAAAATTATCATATATATATATATGTGCTTAAATGTTAACAGAATGCTGTACTTCAGCCCGTTTATGTAAGATCAGTAAATAGTAAACATATAAAACAATATTTTTAAAAACAACGCATAGAAAACTAATAAACAAATTCTAATTACTTTCATACAAGGGAGGTAACTCTAAGCATTTTAGAGCCACCGAATTATCCCTTATACATCACAATTTGTAAAATTAAATAAAAGGCGTATGGTTAATAAATAAATTTATTATTTATGGATTTTGAAATATGAATTTAAAAAATGCTATTAGAATCTATCATCCTATTGTTTATTTATATATGCTCTGTTGTTAAACATTAACAGTCATCGAGATTTTACTTTAAAAGTTTTGACTATCCATTAAAAATATGTATAAATATATATTTTTATACACAAACACACACGAATATTACTTACTAGACACCATCCTTGAGTTTCTCCGGTCTCTCTGTACAAGGGTTTGTCATGACGACCTGTCATGGGGATACTTCACCCTACAAGTAAACCCTGACCAAATATTCAAAATAACATAGTATTCGCAGCACGAAAAAAGATCCCCTCAGTACGGCTATACACTTGTTCATCCGAGGAATGGTGCACTTTCTCCTAGTGATGTTACCTCAAGTAACATAACTCAGCTGGATACTCCACCAGACTAGGTGAATTCTTGTCCCGAAATCCGGTGAGATTAACAGACCACAAGCAAGATATACTATAAGATAGTTAACTGGTTACTTGGGAGGAGGAAAGTAAGTGTTGTATAATTTTTTTTACTAACTCAACATTTGGGAGGTAAAGGAGAACTTCAGTGGAACACACGAATATCTATGTATCTCATAAAGAGATTAAGTGTTACCGCCAAGAAGGGACCCTTCGATTTCTGAGAACTTCGACTGATATAAAATGAAAAATATATATATATATGAGAGAGTTTGAATTACCTACTAGACAGTGCCCTCGCGTGTCTTCAGTCTCTCTGTACACAGGTTTATCAGGAAATCCTTACATGAGGATACTTCACTCTATAAGTAAAGCATGACTGACTAAATATTCAAAATAACATAGTATTCGAAGCCCAAATAAGGTCTCCTCGACACAGCTATACACTGGCTCATACGAGGTATCGTACACCTTCTCCAAGTAATGTTACCATAACAGCTCATCATTGGAATGCACAAATAATATACATATATATATATATATATATATATATATATATATATATATATATATATATGCTCTGGAGCTTATATATCACCTTCATTGAGCTTGCAATTTGGAACATTTTCGGGTATTATAAAAAATATACATTTTTTGTAGAACCCACCAATATAAATATATATATATATATATATATATATATATATTCACTCAAATCTCAAACAAGACAACTCATCAACCAGCCCTATTATAAATAGACATATAGCTCTACCTACTAATTCTAATAATCAACTCCATTTACACAAAACTTAATAAACTAGGCATAAACATAACACAATTAACTTCAGCAAGTATTATGAATTTAATCAAAACATCTCAACTTAACACTACACCTAATGTCATATATATATATATATATATATATATATATATAGGTAAAACCTGTTAAACCTATAGAACATTTATTAATTTCTTTTGATTTTAATACAAAAAAAACATCAGAGAGATTGAAAAATAAAAAAAGTATAATTAAACAGAAGAATTCTGTTATTTTTAACAATGTTTGCATATATTTATATATATATATATATATATATATATATATATAGAGAGAGAGAGAGAGAGAGAGAGAGAGAAAGAGAGAGAGAGATTGTTACAAGCCATAGACGTCTTTGTAGAGTTTAGAAATGGGTAGACACACACATAAGTCCCGACATGGTTTCACATCCAGTCCTCATTGAGAGGCGGGTAAATACTAACTATGCCTCACATCATTTGATGTACACTATTTTTTGGCGGTTACATTTTTCATCTATGACGTCATCCAGATGGTGGCTAAGATAATCCACCACTCGTGTTAAACAGATCATTAAAATGTTCCTAATTAAATTTCAAATCTGTTTACTCGCGTACATTTTGACTGTTAGCGAATCGTATTTTTCTAGGATGTTTATTTAAAGATAAAACATATCCATCTCGTCGGGTAAATGATAGATTCAATCTAAAAAAAAAAATGCCCATACGCCATTGCATCAATGGAGAAATAGCAACGTTTTCGCGCTTCCATCTCTATTCCCGGAATCCAACCGACTGCCCCTTCAACCACTTTCCCTTTTTTCTATTTATTTTTGGGGATTCCTCTTTTGCTTACACGCCACAACATTCTTACCATTGCTTTAATGTTTCACGGAAGTTTAATAGGCAACATGAAGTGAACTAAGCACATAGAAGATGCTGCCAAGCCTGCCGCAAAGAAGGTAGACTCCATCTACCAGGCTAGAAAACTTGATACTCCTAGGAGTATTCTATATCTCCATAAAGCCACCATACGCCTGTGCATGAAGTATTGGTGCCACATCTTGGCTGGTGCACCAATCACATGCTTATTGCACTTGGACAGAGTGCAAGAAAAGAATTTCTAACCTAATAGGTTCCGCATTGTCTGCTAAGCATTCGTCCCTTTTCGCATCGCCACAGTGTTGCATCTTTGTACTTGTTTTAAAAGTACTTCCACGAAATGCATTCTGATAAACTTATTTCCCTTGTGCCATCTCAACGTAAATATCCCTGACTCATCCAACTAGCAGAAAAATCTTTGTGAATTTTCCGAGATGCAACAGAATGCTCTATTCCAATATTCTAATAGCTTCTTTCCTCAGTCCGCTGGATTTTGGAATTTCCTCCCTGCTTCCTGTTTCCTCGACTGTACCAACATGCAGAAATGTAAATGTAATGTGAACATCCCGGTTGCCCCGAATAAAAATCTGGCCACTATCACGGTATCCTCATACGCTTTGGTGGCTATATTCCTTGTTTGGGGTGAACAAAAACACTTTTATACATTTTATCTGTTTTAAAACGTTCTTAATTTGTATTTTCTTTTAAAAAACAGTGTATCTTCTATGAACAAACGTTAATTTTTCCATTTTCTTTTTTCTCTTTGCGGGAATTTGCACGAATCTTTCCCCTCTGTCTTAAACGTTAACCTATTACCTTATATTAATTGTGCTTTTTGTTTGTCAAATCCATTTTCTTTCTATGGCATTCCCCCTAGGGGAGGGGGCACCTTATTGCAAAAGCAAATAAATTGTAACACATTTCTCTCTTCAAAGATAAACATGCCGCCCTAGAAGAATACCGGAAGGCCGTAATACGTAGAGATATTGAAAAGTCGGATATGACTGACCACATATAGAGAGAAAAAGGGAAACCATCTACCCTTATGTGATGGGAAGAAGTTAAAAAAAAAATTAAATAGAAAAGAACGGTGGATAGTAAAACGATTCAAAGAAGCAGCGCATATGTTAGACGACAATGACCTCCTAACTAAGATTTAATACAATATGGGAACCATTAATCATAAATAATAGATTAGAAGACCATTTTAAAATAAATTAAGGATTTACTCAACACCAAACCCCATCCCGAACTACCCCCTAATGACACTTTTTCTTCGAGCCGGCTTTTACAAAATAAAATGCGCCGCATGTTCAATGTTTGATATTGGTGAAACGGCCAGAAAAAATTAAATCCCACATCTACAAACATAAACAGACCCTCCAACACAACAATCCAAATAACGCACTAGTCATACACAGAACCACTTTTAACCACAATTTTGACTGCAGCCTCCTCCAGGCCGAATCCTCTTTCCCACTTTGCAAATGCATTGACAGCGCTATAATACTTCTCTCAGCACCATCTAAGATAAACCTCAGATTCGGATCTTATTCCTTAAGCAAACATCTGTTAAAAACCGCATTGAAACAATGCAATATATTGCTCCACTGCAATCCCGGTTAAAGCAACTTTTATTTTTAACTACATTTCATCCATATTTTCCATTTCTTTACTTTTTTCTTCTTTCGCTCCCTTTTTCCATTTTAACGTCTCACCGCACGCGTTTTATTATTCTTTCTTTTTTTCAAATAGTAAACACGTGCCAGCAACATCTCGTTGTACGTTCTTCTTTTTCCTATGCTTTTACCGTTATCAAATAAATTTAAAATCTTCGCTTTTTCTGGATACGTTCGTTGATTAAAACGAAACCGGTAAAATCTCTCGTTTCTTGATGATTTTTCCTGTATTTAAATTTGTTTTTTCCATTTGTCTTTTTCATACACACACGCACACACCCACACATACACACACATACACACAACCACACAAACACATACATACACACACACACACACACACACACACATATATATATATAAAAGTCTTGGGAACATAACGATTTTTAATAACTCAAAAACTATTAGGAGTTGAAAAATGAAATTGGTACCGTTGGAAAGGTTAAAGTTTCAAGTTTTGTGGGGAATCTTCAAAGTTGCTCAATATGGACACCATACGTCACACGGCAGACATCTAGTCGATAGTCCATTTCCTGCCACACGCGTTCCAGCATCTTGACGTCAATGGTTCCCACAACTGCCGTTACTCGAGCCTTTAGTTCGTCAATATCTCTTGGAAGGGGCGGCGCATAGACTTGTTGCTTGACAAAGCCCCAAAGGAAAAAGTCACACGGGGTAAGATCTGGAGACCTAGGAGGCCAGGGCATGAGAACGTCATCACCTCGCCCAGATCTCCCAATCCATCTACCAGGCAGCCTTGTGTTAAGAAACTGCCTTACTCTAAGACTCCAGTGTGGTGGTGCACCATCTTGTTGAAAAATGAAGTCATCAGATTCTGCTTGTTCCAACTGAGCCATTAACCAGTCTTCCAGCATGTTGAGATAGGATTCACCAGTGATAGTTGCCTCTTCAAAGAAGAACGGTCCATAGACACCTTTCTTGGAAATTGCACAAAACACGTTCACTTTTGGTGAATCTCGCTCGTGCTCAAGAAGTTCATGAGGATTCTCAGTACCCCATATGCGAGTGTTATGCTTGTTAACTTTGCCATTCAGATGGAAGGTCGCCTCATAGCTAAAAACAAACCGGTCATCAAAGCCGTTATCTTCCAACTTCTCTTGCATTGCAATGCAAAAGTCACGGCGAAGTGGCTTATCAGTGTCCTTCAACTTTTGGACCAACTTGAGCTTGTAAGGTACCATTTGCAGTCGTTTCCTTAAGACACGCCAGACAGTTGCTGGAGCAAGCTGAAGTTCCCTGCTGGCTCTTCTCACTGATTTACGGGGGCTCCGCTGAAAGGCTGTCCGAACTTGCTCAACTGCACCTTCTGAAGTTGAAGGGCGACCTGTTCGCTTACTTGGGCACAAACACCCATCTTTCACAAATTTAGCATGCCATCTGACAATGGATTTCCTTTCAGGGGCTTCTTTTTTAAATTTCCTGCGAAATGCACGCTGAACACATGTCCACGATTCAGTCTTTGCAAATTGGAGGACGCAAAATGCCTTGTCTTGTTTAGAGAACGCCATTACTGCACCTGGAAAGATAACACGAAAATCATTAGTATGACCAAAATCTTGATTAAGCAAGCTTTAAAATGGCACCAGTTTCATTTTTCTACCTGGAATAGTTCATGAGATATACGCATTTGTAATGTTCCCAAGACTTTTGAAACACCCTGTATATACGACTCTACTTTTTGGAACTCGTGCAAGAATTAATTCGAAAATATACGATTGAACTTCATGAACTTTAAAGCAAGCTGAAGGATATCATCACCAACAACCAATATACGTAACGCCAACAACGACTTACGAATATCATTACCAATTACGAACACTCTTACCGGTTAACTATTAAAAAAATTAAACTCGCTATGCAAAGGATCTATTTTAATTACCCAACCACATGCAACACTACATTAATCTATCTGACTATGAACTTACAGACCATTAAAAGAAATTCCTAAATCTTGGACATAATTGACACTTTTTTAATCGATTCGGCCATCAAAACAAAAAAAGCAGAAATAGAATTACTAGATGAAAACATAGCTAAACTAGAAACAGAAAATGAAATTACAACACATCCTGGTTTACGCGATCTTCTAAAACTCGACATGATAAAAAACAAGAATCAAATTTATTATTAGCTCCCAATCTAAAACAAAAGCCGCGAATGACCCCGCAACCATCCAAATATCATTATAAAAAAGCGGGCAAAACAAACATATTTGTAGTACTTAATAAATCCGACTAAATCACGCTAAACTGCAAACAATTCTTGATAACCACCCAAAATTCAAAAGAATTAAAAACAATCTTACTCATATATTAAAGACACAAGTTAACAGACTTCTCATTGCCAATAACGCACACATCGATAATTACCAATTTATTAAAATAATCAGTGGTTATTCATACGGAATAGTTAAGATACATAAACCTAATTCTTCTCTCCGATCTATCATATCTCAAATTACTACTCCTATATATTCCTTAACAAAAAACCCTAAATGAACTTATCAGCCCGTATCTACCCAATAAATATAGCGTCTACACAAGAACTATTACAAATCCTATAAACCAAGCAACCAAACATTAAAATCATTGCTTCTCTTGACGTAGAAAGCTTATTCACGAATGCACCTATAAAAGAAACAATTGATATAATGATCAATGATATATACAATAACTCGTCTCTCTCTCTCAACTTAAAATTAATAAAAATACTAAAAAAGTTACTATTCATTTGCACCACCGAAGTACCTTTTTATGACTTCAAGGGAAACATTTACACTCAAATTGACGCAGTTTCAATGGGTTCGGTTCTCGGCCCGACTTTTAGCGAATTCTATATAAGAAACTTAGAAAACAAAATATTTGATAACATTAGGGGTGGGACGTAATGGGTGAAAATTTCAGATTCATGCGAGTAGTATTTTTTGTGTTCATTTATACATAACTAACACTAAACATTCAAACATTTTGAAAAGTTTGCAAAATTCAGAAGGTGCAGGCCAAAAATAGCCGTTAGGGCTCCACGGGACTCAAAATCCATCATTTTTCGGTGAAAAAGTGGTTTCATGCGATATTGCAGGTCCTAAAACATCCTCAAAAGCTATGAATGGATATAGATGGTTAAATCTGATATAGTACTTTAATTTAGGACCATTTTCAAGCTGTGAAAGGGGTTTCATGAATGTAAAATAGCCAAAAACTAGTGAAAAATAGCCCAAATTAGCCAAAATCTTCCGCTAAGCAACCTAATTGGTTCCCAAGCCTCTACAATGGTTATGAATGGGTGTAGATAGTTGAAACGTCCCACCCCTAATAACATTATAAAACCCTCTATTTATGTACGCTATGTCGACGGTATTCTTGTTCTAGCTGATAATAATGACCAAAAACACAAACTTCAGAACCTTCAAAAGACTTAAATTCACCGTAGAACTGAACGTAAATAATAAAATCCCATTGTTTGATGTTCTTATTAACACCTCTAATAATACGTTTAATATTTCTTCTCATAAAAAAACAACCAGCTTCAATTCTAGTCTTTTAAATTACAGCAGCGACTGTTCCCATCGCTACAAAATGGCTATTGTTAAAAAACATACTAAACCGTGCAAAGCTAATCCCCTCCGCCAAAAACCAAACACCATAAATTAAAAAATATAAAACAAGTACTTATTAACAACGGATTCCCTTATTATATCGTCGATGAACAAATAAAATTAATGATTCAAAACTTAAAATACCACTACAAATAATAATAATAATATCGAACATGACAACTCACCTAACAACATATACTATTATAATCTAATAAAACCACATTTTAGATTAGAAGAAAAAGCCATTAAAATAGTGTACACTGATACATCAGCCCAATTTACAACAACAACAACAAAAGCAACAACAACAATAATAATAATAATAATAATAATAATAATAATAATAATAATAATAATAATAATAATAATAATAATAATAATAATAATAATAATAATAATAATAAAAAGGAAAAATAAATTCAAAATTAAAAAAAAATTAAACTTTTTTTTTAAATTAATTAAAAAAATATTATTTTATTTATTTTTATTTTTATTTTATTTTATTTTTTCTTATTTATTTATTTTATTTTATTTATTTTATTTTTTAACTGGTAACGGCCTAGGCTGACACCAGACAAAATATTTGTAACGGGTCAAGGAGGATGAGAAGACGGAGGAGGGACAGCACAAACCAGATCTCTACTGGAAAAGTGCAGAGAATGCTGGGACCTTGGGGAGGCTTATTGCCACCCAAATCCCAGAGAAGACCAATTGTCCTTACCAGCGAGAAATCAATGGTAAGCGGCTGTTGCGATACCGCATCGTTATCGAAAAGAGGTGAAGAATACTGGAAATCTGGGGAGACTTGTTATCACTCAGACTCCAGGAAATACCACTGGCTGTTGTCGGTGAGCAATCACTGACGATGATCTGTGTGAGAACTCCTAGTGAGTACAAATAATAATAATAATGGGGAGACTTGTTGTCACTTAGACTCCAGGAAACACCACTGGTGATTATCAGCGAGCAACCACTGATTATTGGCTGTGTTAGAACTCCTTGTGAGTACATAATAATAATGATGATACCACTCTCTATTCTGGTGTTGCTTATCGCCCATCTCCCTCGGATCAGTCAAAATATGCAGCTGATTTAGAAGTTGGCCTAGGTTCAGTTGTGGATTGGGATACGAAATGGCTTGTTTCGTTTAATTCTGTTAAGAATCAGTTCGTGTATTTCAATCGTAGGCGTGTCCCTTTTCTTCCTGAGATTCTCATGGATGGCTCTGCTCTTGTGGAGAAATCGACTCTGAAACTTCTTGGTCTTTCTCTCATCAAATCTGTCTTGGAGTTCATACATTAGATCCATTGCTCTTTCTAATTCTCGTAAAATCGGTTCTCTCTCTCTCTCTCTCTCTCTCTCTCTCTCTCTCTCTCTCTCTCGCTCCAAACATTTTCTTACACCTGAGGCTATATTCTCTATCTCTACAAATCTACTATCAAACCATATATCGAGTACTGTTGTCATATTTGGGCTGGTGAATCTCTGTCCCATTTGAGGGTTTTCGATACGGTGCCGAAACGTATCTGTAATTTGATTGGACCCCACCTTTCTTCTTCTCTACACACTCTATCTCACAGACGTGATGTTACTAGTCTTTTCTATAAGTACTATTATGGCATGTGTTGTTCGGAATTGTGTGATCTGTTCTCTAATTCTTTTGATACAGCTCGTTTGACTCGTTGGTCTAGTGGTCTCCATCAATTTGTTGTTTTGATACCTAATTTTAATACCGCTTCCCATTTCAGTAGCTTCTTTCCAAGAACTGCAAGTTTGTTGAACTTTCTCCCCGCTGACTGTTTTCCTCCTACCTATGGCGTTAGACATTTCAAGACTAATAGGAATCTCCTGTCTTTGCGATAATAATATTTCGTTCTTGTTAGTAATTTACATCAAGTGGCTTCATGCCTTGTGTGGACCGATTTCCATAACAAAAACATAAATTAAAAAAAAGTAGACTCATTATTTACTATAAGAAATTTAAGCCCCAAAACTTTGTAGTAAAAAAACAACTTCTCCCAACCCATAAAATATTAGAAAGAACTAATGTTTTTTTATAAGTTTAAATGCCCTTTGGGAGAATCTAACTCTCATAATAATAATAAAGCTAATACTCACATTAGTTTTACAACCACTACCTTATCCTGCCGCCTCCCATGAATCTTGTAAACTCTAGCTCAATTTACCAACAAAATAAAACTGCCCCTCTCTCTCTCTCTCACTCTCTCTCTTTCTTTCTCTCTCTCTCTCTCTCGCTCTCTGATTTTAGTTAATAACACGAAAATGATACATTCCGAAACAATTTTGTAAAATTAAATATATATGAAGCTACAATTAATAACATTACGTATGAAAACAGTAACAACATTTTAAAATGCTTAACGTAATACCATTTTATCTTGTAACGCTAATTTTAGCGTCGCAGAGTTTAAATTGTTAACGTCTTTCCTGGAACAGGGCGAGTTCGTTCTTTTGGCGTCTAACTGACATCACGTGCGCATTTCTCGACTATCATTTTAAATTCTCTTCTTTTCGCCAACTTTTTTGTTAATTTTCCTTTGTCACCTGAAGATGATTCGACGAAGAATCGAAAACGTCCGTGATACATATAGAACATAAATTATTTTAATTTTATTTTAACACAAAAAAAATCATTAGTAAAAAAAATAAAAAATTAAAAAATATATAATTAAGCAGCAGAATTCGGTTATTTTAAACAATGTTTAAATATATATATATATATATATATATATATATATATATATATATCATATATATATATATATATAACAATGAATACAAATTTAAAGAGGAATGTTGTATCTTAAAATGATGACCTATCGTAATAATGGAAATCTCAATATACTGTATAGAGCAATAAATCAATAAAAAGAATGATGAAAATCAAAAGTTGGAAGAATTAAACATTTTATTAAATCATCAAATGTTTGAAAACAAAGAGAAATCTCGTTTTCGAACTATTGATGATTCAATAAAATTTGTAATTCTTCCAACTTTTATTTTCATCATTCTTCCTCTTGATATATATATATAAAATATTTGTTATTGTTTATAATCTATGTACGTATACGTTTCGTCCTTTTCAATCAAGACTCAACAGCATAGAGATATGACTATTCACTACCGGTCGTACGATTCGAAACTCTGGATTACAAGTATTTTTCAACTCAAATCCAACGTCGTTAACCGCGCGGCCAATATTTGAATAGCCGATAAACAATGATAATTTTAACAGATTTAAAAGCGGCACGATATCCAGGCATTCTACTTCTATTAAAGAAGGAATGATGCATATAAAGCAAGTGACGTCATGCTGTGGTTGTACTACCATTTAGAGTGCTCTACTTATTTTACGAGGAGCGACAAATATACAATATTTGTTATTGTTTATTATCTATGTACGTATACGTTTCGTCCCTTTTCAATCAGGACTCATCAGCATAGAGATATGACTATTCACTACCGGTCGTACGATTCGAAACCCTGGATTACAAGTATTTTTCAACTCAAATATATATATATATATATATATATATATATATATATATATATATAATCCAGGTAAAACATCCACAGGGTAGTAATCCAAAGAATTTAAACCGGGTTTAAAGTGCTCAATATCAAATAGAGCTTTTATACATGATTATTTTTATTTACACGGCATGTACAAAATCTGCGACACTGGCATGTCGATGTAATCGATCAACAGTTTTTATAAACTGAGATCTGATCAGGCAGTTAGAATCCGATTTTAACATTAGATCATATTTCCAAATATATATATATATATATATATATATATATATATATATATATATATGATTATTTTATTTTTATTTACACAGACATGTACAAAATCTGCGACACTGGCATGTCGATGTTATCGATCAACAGTTATTAACCTTAGATCATATTTGGAAATATGATCTGAGGTTAAGATCAGATTCTAACTCTGCCTGATGAGATTTCAGTTTATAATAACTGTTGGTTGATAACATCGACATGCCAGTGTCGCAGATTTTGTACATGTCTGTGTTAATAAAAATAAAAATAATCATATATATATATATATAAGTAGTAATATATAGTAATAAGTAATAAGATAAAACAAGATAGATAGAATTGTCCGCAGGAACAGGTGGCGCAACGGATATAAGTGCTAAGTTATAATCAGTTCTAAATGACAGTATTTTATAGGTTGAAGGTTCAATTCTCAATACGGGCGATACTAAGAATAACATTTACGAATTAATTTAGGCTGACGCAATGAGAGCAAGCTACACCCCGTGAATTAAATAAAGGCTTTCGTATCGATTTTCTGAGTTCGACATATAAATTCATGAGTTTGACAAGACGCACCTGAAGAAGGTCGAAGGTTACATTGTTGTGGAGAATACCGTCACCGATGAGAATAGTAGTGGGATGCATAGATTCTAAGAGAAAAGATTACCCAAGCATGGCTTCTTTGATATAATAATACTGGAAAATCAGACGGTGTGAAATCCTACAGACTTAATGTTCATTCTAAATAAAAGACACCCTAGTGAGTAAGTTTTTATGTCCAGTGATAAAACAGTCCGATAATTCTCAAGTCTTTTTCTTGGGTAGCCTACCTCAAATAACAGTAATATGTATATACATTCAAGCAAAAACTGTCACGTGCAGTTTTATTTGTTTCGGTCGGGCTCTGGGTATAGTAAGGAATTTAAGCGACCTGGTATGTAGTTTCGTGTTTGGTTAGAAGTGATTCGCATTCATATTACAAGTCTGTCGTTCCGTAAAAGAAACCAAGCATCATTGTGAGTTCACAAAATAAAATGATGTTACTTGTTTGAGTTTTAATTTTATTTAAAAGAAAAAAAACCTTTGTTACAACACCGACCGAGACCACATGATTGGCACTAAGAGCAGTGTCGAATTAAAGCACCAAATTCAAACCTGTGCGCAAACACACGTTCACATAAGTCTCAGATACTATGAATCGGGATGGTAGTACTCGGTAGCGTCTCATCTACAATTTGTCCTGCGTTAGAGATGAAACTACATTCGGTGGTCAGTCCTCAATTTAGGAGTTTTTAGAAATGTTGTGTCACTCCTTATTAAGCATTACTCCCAGATCCGGGTGGTAGCACATATCAGGATTTCATCTATGGGACAAATAGAATTTGTCCTAGGTTAGACATGAAATTTGATCCGGTGGTGAGGTCCCAATTTTAGAGTTGGGGGAAGGAGTGTGGAGTCGCGCCGTAGGTTTATTTCTGGAATAGTTCCAACTGTCAAGGTCCAATTTATGGGGTAAATATAATTTTACGTGATCTTATACGAACATAATCACGAGAATATGACAGGTATTACCACTCTAGAGTGGACCTGGGAGTAATGGTAGCTGAGGGGTTACTCCACACTCCCCAGAGATCTGAAATTGAGGTCTCACCACCAGATGCATTGTTGTGTTATACCCAGGACGGTTGTGGGAGAGAGATAGGAAGAAAGAGAGAGAGAGAGGGAGAGAGAGGGAGATAAGAGAGAAAGAGAAAGAGAGAGAGGGGGGAATAATATATAAAAGAGAGAGAAGGAAGGGGAATAAGATACAAGAGATAGGGAGGGGTATAAGATAGACAGAGAGAGAGGGGAAGACGGATAAGATAGAAAGTGAGAGAGAGAGAAGGAAGCATATAAGATAGACAAAGAGAGAAGGAAGGTGATAAGATAGAAAGATAGAAAGAGAAAGAGGGAGGGGATAAAATGGAAAGAGAGAAAGAGGGAGAATGTGATAAGATAAAAGAAAGAGAAGGAATAAGATATAAAAGAGAAAGAGACAGAGGGCAATAAGATAGAAAGAATGGAAAGGAAGGGGTATAAGATAGACAGAGAGAAGGAAATAATATAGAAAGAAAGAGAGAAGGAGGGGATAAGATAAAAAGTAGACAGGGAGGATAAGATAGAAATATAGGGGGAGGGGGGAAATAGAAAGAGAGAGAGGTGGGATGGGATAAGATAGAAAGAGAGAGAGGGTGGATGGGATAAGATAGAAAGAGAGAGAGAGGGGGATGGGATAAGATAGAAAGAGAGAGAGGGTGGATGAGATAAGATAGAAAGAGAGAGAGAGGGTGGATGGGATAAGATAGAAAGAGAGAGAGGGTGGATGGGATAAGATAGAAAGAGAGGGTGGATGGGATAAGATAGAAAGAGAGAGAAGTTGATGAGGTTGTGTTCCATAACAAGGGCCGTTTTTGAATGGAAAAGTTTGAGTGACACTTTTAAGGGTCAGAGGTGACCCCAAACGAAAGTCGCGAAATCACATGACTTTCGGGGTGATTTTTTTCGATTGGCTGGCGAAATTTTAACCAGGAAAGACGTGTTTAAGGTGTTTTCCCTAATCAGGACAACGCGCAGTCTGACTGGGTGCAGCGAGACGATCTATCGATCTATCTATCTGTCTGTCTTTCTTTCTCACACGCATACACAAGTAGCCCATCGTTCGGACGTTCACTTTTTCACTGATCGTCACTTTTTGAATAAACCCTTTTTATAAATCAACATCGGCGTCCGAGTGATTTCTATCCACAGACAAGCAAGAACCTGCGTTCACGTCGACGACAACGACCCGGTGTTTAATGGTTTATAGACGCACCGGTTTATGAAAACACAACAATAATTAACTGTCACTCTGATGTTTTCTGTAACTGTCTCATTTTTTTAATAAACACTTTTTATAAACATCGGTGTCCGAGTGGGTTCATCAGCAGGCGAAAAGGGCCTGGGTTCACGACGACGACGACACGTGTGTATAATGGTTTATACACCCGTCGGTAAGTGAAAATATAACACTTGGAAATAGGATAGGTAGAAATATAAGGTAGAAAGGGCTGGAAAATATAGGTTTCGTTGTAGTGGGATGATCGACGGACGAACACCTTGACCAACGGTGTCCATAGCAGTTTAACACATCATTCAATAAGTCCCGGACCTAACTGATAAAGAAACAACCTAAAGCCGAAATTCGGCTTTATTCGTGAACATAACCTTATTCTCCGTTGATACACTCATTCCAACGATTCTCTAACAATTCGGTACCTTTTTTTGTAGAAGAACTCTTTCCACTCAAAATACGCATCAGTTTCCGATATCACTTCTCCATTAGAACCAAATCTCTTTCAATGAAGCATTCTTTTGAAGTCTGCAAACAGCCATTAGTCGCTGCAAAGCAGATCTGGTGAATTTTATGAAAATCATATTTTCATATTCTTTTTTATGAGTGTCGGCATCTTTATGTGAGACCCCGGACTTATTGAGTGCTGTGTTTTCTTGACAGAGGTGAATAAGATCACGTATTAACCAATAAAGATGAACTTAAAAATATTATTAAAATAATTATTTATATATATATATATATATATATATGTATAAGTCCGTAGGGGGCGAATCACCCGGGGCATCACCAGACTTCTGCACGCGAATTGTAACAGCTTGAACTTTATACTTAATTCCCTTAAACTTTGCGCTATGAGCTCAATTCTCAACAATAAAGATGTCTATATATATATATATATATATATATATATATATATATATATGTATATCCATTTATATACACATATACATATATATACATATATATACTATATATATATAAATATATATACATATATATACACATATACATATATATATACATATATACACATATACATATATATACATATATCTACACACACATATACATATATATATATATACATATATATATATACATATATACACATATACATATATATATACATATATCTACACACATATATATATATATATATATATATATATATATATATATATATATATATATATATATATATATATGTGTGTGTGTGTGTGTGTGTAGTATCCGCTGGGCGTGTATTTTTTTAAAGAAGGTTTAAAATATCTAGAAAATGAAAAAAAGAAACTTAATGAAGTAGAATAAAAAAAAAACACCTACTTATCGGTTGTAGGAATTTCTGGTTAAGCATTTCCTGTGAGATTTTTTTTGATTTTGCGTAACCACGAAAAAGGTCGACTAAACGCAAGCGAAATGCTATATCAGATAACGCGTCGTAATGCAGGCAAAATGTGGCGCTTCAGTGTCCGTTACAGACAAGAGGGGTTAACAGCTGCAACGTAACGCCAAATGAATAAACATCTACATTTCCTTGGATTTTTTGTCTTAACTTTTAACACGAATAACACGTGTACCAACGTACTGATATCAAGAGCAAACAGGAAAAGAAACAACAACAGATAAACGCCAATACTTATTTACTTATTCATGTAACGGGATTACCCCAGAGTGATCGAAAATTAAAGTAGGGTCGTAAATAAGAATTATAATCTAGATTTAACGAGATATAGACCAAGGGTGTGGGTAGACGTGGCGTTTAGAAGGTGGCTATGATTGTTGTGATAATTTCAAGTTTTAGACGAGAGTGAAAGTATAAACATATAATTGTTTTTTTTTTAGGCATCACGATTGAAGAGATGTAGTAAAAACAATTGCCAGAGTTACGTCACTAACTGAGAAGGAATCGACTTGAATGAGAGAGCATAATTTGAAGTCTAAAGAAGCAGACGTTCCACCTTTTGCTCCCTCCAGTTGACTTTCACATTTTCGGGAACAGTAAAAGAACAGGGTTGACGTTACACCCGTAACAAATTACCGCAAACATATTTTGATGCCGTATTGTCTTATAACCTATATTTTATGTTCATAATATTTACTTTGTTTTTACGTAGGTATTTATCTACTCCCCACAGAGTAAAATGTGACACAAGGTCGGAAAGTGGGGTTTTGATAAGTCAGCACTCTAGAGAAAGAGCACCTATTACCTTTAAAAATTGCCTGGGCAGCGCTGTCGGCATTCCCCGATAGGGGCGCCCCAGACAGTAAGCAATAAACTTACTCCTCTCCAAAAAGGGGAGGCGAAGCCTGGGAGGGTGGACCTCCTAGAACTGCACAGGACAGACCCATAGACCGGCGTAAATCAAGCCTCGAAGGCCAAGACAATACCAGTCTATGGATTGCAGTATCCATTGGAACAGATACTACACTTTGATCTTAGCCGAAAGGCCAAGCCAATTCATGAGTAGCATACAAAGATTCAGAAGGTCGTTGCTTTTGATGTAAGCATGACACACAAAATCAAACACGCTATTGTATTAATATGTGTCTTCCCGGTCGTCCCCTCCCTACCTCTCTTCCCCTTCCCCTCGAAATGTAGAAAAAAATCTTAGAGGTTAGTTGGGATCGAACTATAAACCAGTCGGGCCGAAGTCAAAAATACTACGTCGCTAACCGTTGCGCCAAAGGGAAATGTTCCCGAAAATTAGGCGAGTTGAATGTTTTTCAAAATCTAGGTGCGGCACGCATGCGCAGAGCTTTTGCCGGAAGCGTGACATACGAACAACCACGCTATCGTATTAATATATAGATTATTCTTTTTTTCTTCTTTATCTTCAAAATCTCCTTTTCATTGGACAATTTCCATC
Organism: Sepiola atlantica; assembly: GCA_963556195.1. NCBI lineage: Eukaryota > Metazoa > Mollusca > Cephalopoda > Sepiida > Sepiolidae > Sepiola > Sepiola atlantica. The sequence goes on from OY744551.1 coordinate 29,371,612, forward strand.
TGGACAAACCCCATATCTTTTTTACACGAACTCTGTTCACTCCATTTTTAATAATATTTTTTCAAATGTTTGAACTTTGGCTTTTTCACAGCCAACTTATCTGTATATCTCCGCGGATGATAAGATTTCAAACTTTGAAAAGCCTTGGCTTAAGGAAAGAATAATAAACATTAGTTTATTACAGAATATACCTTGCATTGAACAATCGAAGTTTGAAATAAATCTGGACATACGTACATGTTTATCACTCTTATTTATATATATATATATATATATATATATATATATATATATATGTATATATATATATATATATATGTATATATATATATATATATATATATATATATATATGTATATGTATATATATATATATATATATATGTATATGTGTATATATATATATATATATATATATATATATGTATATGTATATGTATATATATATATATATATATATATATATATATATATATATATCGGACAGAGACACACCGCATATAAGTATATCCTCGATGAGATTTTTATCTGGGTGTTCTAAACGAATAAATGTCTGTATTACCATCAAAACGGTTTGCTGTCATTTTAATCAGTCTTTTGAAATACTGCATATATAATAGAGAGGGAAAACACAAACACATCTATTTATATGTTCAATTAACATAAATTTATTAAACTGCTAATAATAAATTAATATTTGGTGTCCTATTTAGCTATATATATGCAATAGTTTTGTCGATATTAACAGTAAAGTGATTTAATAAAAAGGATAAATTATTAACAAATTTCTTTAAATATTACGTTTGTTAATTTTCAAGGGAGGTAATTTTAATGAAAACTATTAGTTTTAAAAATCACAATAGATTTATATAAAAGAGATGTAATAAATGTTGTACATTTAAAAATAATATTTGGGGCTAGATTAATGGCCGCCAGATGGCGGTTTATTTTTAACTGTATAAAATATGGTAGACATATATAGTTTAACATAAAATAAAAAATAAATTAAAAAATTAAATTACTCTAAATACAATATATAAATAAAATAAACATAAATTAGATTTATAAATAGATATAACATTTTCATGTCTCATATATTTTCATTACGCAACGTTTAGACTTTAACTTACTGCGACACATCATTTGCTGCAGCATTTAAAACAGTAATCTCACCGTCAACAAATACACGTATAAAGTAGAGAGTAGCATGAGAAAAATAAATTGAAACACTTGTTAAATGGGTAATATCCGCGAAATATTGTGACATACTGGCGTGATACATACAACTCTAGTGATCGAGGAGAGGTTTCGAAACAAGTGAGATCTAATTATATGTTTGTCACATCAATTGAGAGGTTCAAACGTGGAAGTTAAAATATAACTTGGGGCTGGGGTTCGAATCGTGCGACTGTCACACAGTTATCCCTCACACTTAAGATTCCCGGAAAAGGATGCTACATATATGTATGTGGATAATAATTTAAAATATTTATAACAATATTGTTTATAGCCCCCTTAGTGCAAGCGGTGTCTTTTAAGAGAAGTAAAAATAGGCTGCCAAATGAATGCTTAAATAGGAGGTTTCTTTCAATTGGATTGTTGAACACTGTTGTCACAGCCTAGTAGGTATGTCTGCTTGTAAAAACATAAATACACTTTAATTCTCTTCTTTCCCGTGGCTTTAAAGTTAGCCGCATCAATTGAGAGGATCAGACTTCGAAGTCAAAGGGTGACTTGGTTCTGGTTGAATCATGCGACTGGCAGAACAGCTATCCTCCATACTGATGATTCTTGGAATAGGATCAAACATATATATGCATGTAGATAAGAACTAATGGCACGGTGGCTAAGATTGAGGACTTGGGTGTACCGGGTTCGAATCCAGTTCGTTCCACAGAAGCACTTTCATTAAAACCCACACCTGACCGTGTGTCTAACCTCCTGGACGGGAGGTAAATAATGATGGGTTGATAAGAAAAAATAGTAGCTACTACTGGGTGGGCAGGACCGAGGTCCATGCTTAGTGAAGTCAGTAGCATGGAATATATATAAAAAACATCCTTTTTGGTTTTCCTTTTTCATTTCCCATTACGTCGGATTACCTTCATCCTTCCTTTCTCATATATATATATATATATATACAGGGTGGGCAAAAATAAGGGTCCTATTTTTAAAAATTCATAACTTTTTTATTTATTGATTTTTTTAATTTTTTTTTTTAGAATAAGTAAAGGACCCCTTCCGAAGCAAGCATGAGCCGTATTAGCCCTAAGGAACGTACCCTCATTTAGAAAACATTATTTTTGCTTAAAAAACTCAAAACAGTGTAAAAAACAATACTTTAGTTTTTGTAAGTTTTAAGAAGTGTTTTTCGGCTAAAATTTGTTTTGTTTATTTCAAAAAATCTCGGAAGGGTCAGTCTACACACACATAAAGTTTGGTGTGTTTAACTTTTATTTTGTGGAAGTTATTCAAATTCAAGTTATTCAAATTTAAAGATAGGACCCTTATTTTGGCCCACCCTGTATATATATATATATATATATATATATATATATATATATATATATATATATATATATATTAATCTACTAATAATAACTTTTAACGTCTCTTTCCTATGGACCACCTGAAGCCGAGTATGTTTTTAAAGGATGGATTTATACACGGTTATATCATTGTCTGAGTATTTTTCAACTTTCATTCAGGCCTAATTGTCCGGGATGATCTGTGACCTTAAAATACAATTTCTTGGAGCACTCAGGGTTTTTAAATAACATACAGCATTATTCGGTTTATTCATAGCGTAGGAAGTTTATATTTAATTTTATTCATAGCGTAAGAAGTTCATATTTTATATTATTCATGGCATAGGAAGTTTACACTTAATTTTATTCATAGTGTAAGAGGTTTATATTTAATTTTATTCATAGCGTACGAAGTTCATATTTAATTTTGTTCATAGCGTACGAAGTTCATATTTAATTTTGTTCATAGCGTAAGAAGTTCATATTTAATTTATTCATAGAGTAAGAAGTTCATATTTAATTTTATTCATAGCGTAGGAAGTTTACACTTAATTTTATTCATAGCGTAAGAAGTTTATATTTAATTTTATTCATAGAGTAAGAAGTTCATATTTTATATTATTCATGGCATAGGAAGTTTACACTTAATTTTATTCATAGTGTAAGAGGTTTATATTTAATTTTATTCATAGCGTACGAAGTTCATATTTAATTTTGTTCATAGCGTACGAAGTTCATATTTAATTTTGTTCATAGCGTAAGAAGTTCATATTTAATTTATTCATAGAGTAAGAAGTTCATATTTAATTTTATTCATAGCGTAGGAAGTTTACACTTAATTTTATTCATAGCGTAGGAAGTTTATATTTCATTTTATTTCTAGCGTAAGAAGTTTATATTTAATTTTATTCATAGCGTAAGAAGTTCATATTTAATTTTATTCATAGCGTAGGAAGTTTACACTTAATTTTATTCATAGCGTAGGAAGTTTACACTTAATTTTATTCATACCGTAGGAAGTTTATATTTCATTTTGTTCATAGCGTAAGAAGTTTATATTTTATTTTATTCATAGCGTAGGAATTTTACTGTATGTATCTTTCATCATGAATTTTTTATTTATTTATATGCCCGTTTCGTTCAGTGTTTCATATTAATTAACTTTTTTTTCAAGGGCGGATTGTAGAAAGGAACTCAGTTGATAGTAGTTTCCCATTCATTAAGATTTGCAATTTAAGAGATTAAAATTAACTGTTTTTAGAAGGTGCCGAAAATATTTTAAATATTTATTTAGTTAGTTATTTAGTTATTTTTTCCATTATTAAACATTAAATGTTAAAGTAATTATTATTATTATTATTATTATTATTATTATTATTATTATTATTATTATTATTATTATTATTATTATTATTATTATTATAAAGTTGTTATTATTATTATTATTATTATTATTATTATTATTATTATTATTATTATTATAAAGTTGTTATTATTATTATTATTATTATTATTATTATTATTATTATTATTATTATTATTATTATTATTTACTCACTAGGAGTTATCACACTGGTTATCGTCAGTGATCTCCCACTGCCGACAACCTGTGGTATTCCCTGGAGTCTGAGTAACAACAAGTCTCCTCAGACTTCCAGTATGCTCCACCTCTTTTCGTTCATCACCGCTGATGACCTTGCGTTAATCGCAACAGCCACCTACCAACGATTCCCCGCTGATAAGGGTCATTGGTCCCCTCTGAGGCCCGAGTGGCAACAAGCCTTCCCAAGGTCCCAGAGCTGCCCGCGCTCTTCCAGTGGAGGTCTGGTTTGCGCTTTCCCTCCTCGACCCTCTGTCCATAATTTTCGTGGCGTCAGCCTATGCTTGCGCCTCTCTCGTGCGGTTGTATTTTCCCCGGTTCTGTTGTTTTGTGCTTCCATGTGTTTGTTCTCCATTCGTTGCTTATGTGGGTTGGTTTCCGCATTCGAGGACATTTCTCAGGATTGTAGCTGTTTTGATCATTACTGTCCTTTGTATGGTCTCAGTTATCCCTTTGATTCCTATTTCTCCTAGTCTTTTCTCCATGTTTTTGGGGACTGTTCCTAGTGCTCCTATGATTATTGGTGTTATACTGACTTTCTTCATGTTCCATACTCCTTTCAATTCTCTGGCAAGTTCAGTATATTTGCTTCTTTTTTCCGTCTCTTTGATCTTCACTCTGTGGTCTGCTGGAACGGCAAAGTCCACGATTTTGCAGGATTTTTCTTTCTTGTTGATTATTATCATATCCGGTCTCCTTGCTGTTATGGGTTAGTCTGTTTGTACATTCATATCCCATATGATTTTGTGTTTTTCGTTTTCTAGTACAGTTTCTGGTTTGTTTATTATTATTATTATTATTATTATTATTATTATTATTATTATTATTATTATTATTATTATTATTATTATTATTATTATTATTTTTTTTTTTTTTATTTATTTATTATTTTAAAGTGAATATTATCAGGGCCTAACCTCAATATGTTTTAAGTATTTATTTATTAAAAGAGTATAATTATTATTCTATTTTTTATTATTTATAGTTTTATCTTATTTGATTGTTTTGTGATATAATTGCTTTCCGGTTTTTAATATATTTTATTTTATTTATTACTAGCGGAACCCGTTGCCCGGCGTTGCACGGGAGGAAGTACTACCTATTGCATGACGTCGAATAAAAAAAGAAACGGCCTATTGTTGTTTCTCCCCCTCTACCGTGTTGGCGAATGTTATCAATGTAAAAAAAGATAAAAATGGGGAATGTAGAATGGGATCGAACGCTGAAACTGGCGCTCATGAAACCTGCCTTCCTAACGACAGTTTCGAGTTAAAAAAATACATGTGAAAATAGGTCAATTAAGCTAAGCTTGATTATGGGATTGCGTGTTATGTTAATATTCAGCAATGACACGGTTTAGGTCATTTGAAGTTGATGAAAATGAATGGATTTGGGCAAATTTTCTGTAATATGCGTGTTAAAGGTGTATAATTTTGAAAATGTAAATGTAGCGGGGTCTACCAGTATCTTGGCGTTTATTGAATTAAGTAGGATGTCGAGTCGATCAAGAAATTGTAGCCGCCATGTTGAATGAATAAATGTTGCAAGAACTGTGTTCGTTAATTTCATTCGCTTAATTCCGGAATGAATATGAATGTAGAATCATAGGTAGAATTAGAAATAACGTAATCTGATATTCGCGGAAAATCATCGGAGTGAACGGGAGCGGTCATTAAGTCTTTGCGTATTGCTTTATATTATGTAGTAAATTAATTCCAGGCAAATAATAAATAAGGAAGGACTGTTTTGTGAAAATTAAACTGTGTGTATTAGTTCCCGGTGTCGATGAGTAGAGTGACTGTACAGAATTGTTAGGGAGAAAAGTTTTTGCTACCACCTATATGGAGTTGGTTTTTCGGAGAGACGTTAATGGTGGGCCAAATGTAATATTTAGTGTTATGTAGAAAAAAATAATAACAAATTTACTAAAACACGCTCGAGTGAATAAGTGTAATATAATGGGGAGTTTAGTAGCCTGTGATGCATGTGGTTATTTTCCTATACTCCGAGAAGGAACAGGGGAAAAATCGTCTCTACTTTATATATTAGAAAGAAGATTACATATACGTTGTATGTTTTTCGGCTCGTGAAGTGGAGAAGTTATCAACAATTTGGTAATCGACCTGATTTATTTAGTTTACTTTGTATTGTGAGTTGAGTTCTTAGATAGTATTATTAAGTTGACTTAACTTTATTAATTGTTGGTAGTTGTTGCGGGAATATGCACTATTCCAAGACGATGGTCCAATGCTATATTTCCATCAATTTCTGAGTTATACATGTATCTAATTTAGTGTGTTTGCATTGTGCTGTTCAATAGCGTGTGTCAAAGTAAAAAATGCTGAACCTTTTATATGTCGGTTCTTAATTTTAGGGTGCAATTTGATATCAAGATGAATTCTTTAATCCGGAGGTTGCCGATGTTTCTTTCTGTGGCTAAGATATCTACTTTGATAGATTTGTTTGTGTTCTTACATGTGTAGATGTGTTTGTAGAATATATATATATATATATATATATATATATATATATAATTATGTCATGTGTCCACATAAAATATTATGAGGAGATATAATATATTATGTATTGATTTTCAGTATTTACTCCAACAGTGCTCAATACGTCAGTAGAGCTATGAATTAAGTTATAAAAATATATTTATGATAATCAAGCTACGCAGAGGCCTCCGCGTTTCATTTCCGTAAGGGCTTTAGCCTGATGATTTAGTACGGGGATGAAACGCGGAAGTTTCTGTGTAGCTTAATTGCCATAAATATATTTTCATTACTTACTATATATATATATATATATATATATATATATATATATATATATATATATATATATATTTCGCCTTGAATTTAGTATTCAGTTGTTCGTTTACCACCTGGTATATTTTCGCATTTTAATGGCTTTTATAGGATTGGTAGATATCGAAAGCCTATACATATTAATAGACCAATGGCGTGTGCAAATATACAAACCGCACCCAAAATTATATCTGAAAAAAGAAATCATACTTTCGTACAAACACCGGCATCCAGATTCATATTAATTAAAAAATAGCGGTCATGTGACACGCTTTCACTTATGTCCGCACTCCAAAATCCCGTTGCGCTTTAGAAATCACTTTTGGGGCCCAAAGTAAAAAAAATCACTAGTTTAGACTAAACCTCATTTAATTTTAAACATTATAGCGTTGGGACAAAAAGCAGGACCGTCTGCTCAGCTTCCCTTCCCTTAAGGGCTAGGGGCTAAAATGAGCTAATATTCTCAATTCACTGACACGCTGTTACACGCATACGCACACTGATAAAAGCAACACACACACAATTTCTACTAAAATGATTCACACATACCGTTGCACATAGACGAAAAGCGACATACACAATTCCTAATCCTCTCACACTGTCACACGCATATACACACTGACAGGAAACAAACATATACACACATACGCTTATAACACGCGTAACATTTCTCACTCTCAACACTCTACAATATCATAAGTCATAGGAGAATTCATGTAGGAGAGCAGAAACTTGACCTTGGGTTTACTTTCCGAAGTCTGTATTGGTGATGAGGTTCTTCACATTATTACGTCTTTTCTTTCTGATTGACTCTTGCGACTCGCTGGCCTTTTGGCTAAGATCAAAGTGTAGTATCTGTTCCGATGGATACTGCACCCCATAGACTGGTATTGTCTTGGCCTTCAGGGCTTGCCGGTCTATGGGATTGTCCTGTGCAGTTCTAGGAGGTCCACCCTCCCAGGCTTCGCCTCCCCTCTTTGGGGAGGAGTAAGTTTATTGCTTACTGCCTGAGGCGCCCCTACCGGGGAATGCCGACGGGGCTACCCAAGCAATTTTTGATGGTCAGAGTGCTCACCTCTCGGGCGCTGGCTTTTCAACCCCCACTTTCCGACCCGACCTTGGGTCACATCTTACTTGTGGGAGTAGGATAAAACTGGCCTTGTGCCTAACTCCTGGAGAGGAGTAAATAAGACTCTTGCGACCTTTTGGTCAAGATCAAAGTGTAGTATCTGTTCCGATGGATACTGCACCCCATAGACTGGTATTGTCTTGGCCTTCGGGCCTTGATTTACGCCGGTCTATGGGATTGTCCTGTGCAGTTCTAGGAGGTCCACCCTCCCAGGCTTTGCCTCCCCTCTTTGGGGAGGAGTAAGTTAATTGCTTACTGCTTGAAGCGCCCCTACCGGGGAATGCCGACGGGGCTGCCCAGGCAATTTTTGATGGTCAGAGTGCTCACCTCTCAGGCGCTGGCTTTTCAACCCCCACTTTCCGACCCGACCTTGGGTCACATCTTACTTGTGGGAGTAGGATAAAATTGGCCTTGTGCCTAACTCCTGGAGAGGAGTAAATAAGACTCTTGCGAGTAACTTTGGACGGTGTTTCTTCATTCTTTTTTTTTCTTATCAATGCTGGTGTTCCCCATAGCCTTATTCTGGGTCCAACGCTGTTTATTCTCTATATAAATGATCTTCCAGGGAATATTATTCAGAAAATTAACATCTATGCTGATGATACCACTCTCTATTCTGGTGTTGCTTCTCGCTCATCTCCCTCGGATCAGTTGAATATGCAGCTGATCTAGAAGTTGACCTGGGCTCAGTTATGAATCGGCTTGTTTCGTTTAATCCTGTTAAAGCTCGCGTGTTTCAATCGTAGTCGTGTCACTTTTCTTCCTTAGGTTTTTATGGATAGGTCTGCTCTTGAGGAGAAATCGACTACTCTGAAAATCTTAGGTCTTTCTCTCTGATCAAATCTTTCTTGGAGTTCATACATTAGATCTATTGCTCTTTTTGCTTCTCGTAAAGGCGGTTCTCTTTGTCGCTCAAAACATTTTCTCACACCTAAGGCTATTGTCTATTTATACTAATCTACAATCAGTCTATGTATGGAGTACTGTTGTCATATTTGGACTTGTTAATATGTGTCTTATTTGAGGGGGTTTTATAAGGTGCAAAAACGTATCTGTAATTTGATTGGCCACACTCTTTCTTCTTCTCACAGTCGTGATGTTGCTAGTCTTAGTCTTTTCTTAAATACTATTATGGCATGTGTTCTTCGAAATTGTGTTATCTATTCTATGCTTCTTTTATTCCAGCTCGTTTGACTCGTTGGTCTAGTGGTGTCCATCCATCCGCTGTTTTGATACATCATTGTAATACAGCTTCCTATTCCAGTATCTTCTTTCCAGAGAATGTAGGCTTGTGGAACTCTCTTTCTGCTGACGGTGTTCTTCCTACCTATAGCCTTGGTTGTTTCAAGACTAAGGCCAATAGACATTCCTGTCTTTTGGACAACATATATCAGTATTGTTAGCTCCTTACATAAAGTAGCTTCATGCCTTGTCTGGAGCGATTTCTATAAAAAACGAATCATAACTCTCGCTTCCCTTATTTTGTCTTTTAGTCCTCGCTTTCCATGAGCAATTTTTCTGACAAAGGGCGAAGAATTGCTGTTTTCTGGTCGGAATCTATTCATTTAACACTTACTGTTGGTTAGTTGTTTTACCTTCAAGTAGTATATTTATCTCCTTACATCAAGTGGATTCATGCCTTGTCTGGAGCGATTTCTATTTAACAAAAATCAACTTTTCAAACGAACAATTCGTTCACATAAAAATAACTTTCAGTCAATTTCAAATGTGTACATAAACATGTATAGAAACATTTGACATTTGTTATTATCTCTAGCTTTGGTCTTTTCAAGACTACCGTCAATGGGCATCTACTCTCTTTGCGATAATCATCTTTCGTTCTTTTTAGTTCCTTACATCAAGTGGCTTCATGCCTTGTCTGGAGCGATTTCCATGAAAAACATATTTTGTTCGTTAAACATCTTTCATTACTTTAATTCAACATTCAATCTGTTTTCATCTGATTTTACTCAATTTCTAACTCTTATTTACATTAATTGTCAGTGTGGATCTTAGTAGACTTTTGAAGATGCAATACTCGTCTAGACCTTATCCAACATGCGGTCTACACTTCTACAGACTTTAGAGAAATATGTTAAAATAAAGTGTAACTTAAGTCAATAGCAAGTTTTAATAAGTTCATAAAATATAAGTAATTCAAATGCAGTAAAATAAAATGCCATACTTCGCGAAGCAGCGATCCACTTGACTCTAATTAATAAATTAGTATAACTTATTACACAGAATTAATAACACCTGTTCTAGTAATAATTATACGAAACTTAATAACACGTTAATTCGCCTTAGCACTTAAGTTTTTTTTAACACTTCAATGAATATGCAATAAAATAGCATTCTCTTTATTACGTAATTTATTAAAACACTTGACCTTAAACTGAATTATTTTTTAAAAATCCACTGCGTTCCAAAACTAATTACAGAAATACCAAAGTAACATAAATTACTGAATGCCTTCTGTCTGAAAAGATGCCTGTGCAATGAGACGTTTATAGTGAAGTAAGGGTTGTTTAATCACTATCCGCACTTCTCCGGACTCAGCATTGCTTAACTTCAGAATGACAACAAGAAATCTACAACAAGAAATCTAATACAACCGAAAGCAATGTTGGGATAAGCGGAGCAAACCTGGCACTATTTCGGAGTTTTACTTCAAGACTTGGTGCCCTACCAAAGCGTGAAGGTCCAGTCTACCGTACTATTTTATTTATAGCCGACAAGAGATATGGCTTTACGTCAACATCCACTCTAAAACTAACGACAATCGATATTCTCAACTGGTCACCCATCTAAGTACTGAACTGACTCGGCAATGCTTAACTTCGCTGATCCAGCGAAAACAGATGTTTCAATATCATGTAAACAACAATAAACGAGGTATACAATTGTCTCCATGAGTACAGTCAGCATTAAAAATCATTTATTAAAATAATACGGACATATCAGAGTATGGTAAATCGCAGACAACATGCATTGGAATAAGTACATAGTCTGCTGCAAAGAAGGTAGACTTCCTCTAGCTGACTAGAAATTTCTAACAATATCCAGTACCTATAACTCTATAAAGTCACCATTCAGTCATGCATGTAATATTATTGTGATGAAAAGAGAACTCTTCTATCTCTTTCTATGCTTCGAAAGTGAATTACTTCCCTTGATCACTCTTTCCTTTTTAGTCAGCCATTGTTTCTCGTAGAGACCAGATCCCTGCGTAGATCTTTGTCGAATAAAGCTTCTTCAAGCAAACTCAGTCTTCTTAAACTCATTCTATTCTATTCTTTTTACTAACTCATTACAATTTATTCGACAAAGATCTACGCAGGGATCTTGTCTCTACGAGAAACAATGGCTGACTAAAAAAGAAAGAGTGATCAAGGGAAGTAATTCACTTTCGAAGCATAGAAGGAGATAGAAAAGTTCTCTTTTCATCACTTCTCCACTACCCAGGGAAGGATCAAAGCTGTGTGTTCCACTTGGGAAGAAGGCTTCTAAAGACTCTCAGATGGGAGTTTCTGATTAAACTGAAAAAGAGAAAATCAAAGGTGAGTCTATGCGGATACTCGTCGATACAGGGAGCTCCGAGAATTTTATTTATCCGATTACGGTTTTGACGGGTCTAAGTCCAATCGTTCAGGCTTGAAGTATTTTTCCACTTTAGATCTTTGTCAAATAAATCTTCTTCAAGCAAACTCAGTCTTCTTAAACTTATTCTATTCTATCCTTTTGACTAACTCATTACAATTATTGTCACATCTGAGCTGGTGCACTAACCACTAGTCTCTCCCTCTTGGACAGTGTGAAAATAAATACTCTCTAACCTGATAAGTTCTGCGTTGTCTGCCAAGCTCCAGCCCCTGTCCCATCGCCGCAATGTTGCATGGGTATGCTTGTTTTACAAGTACTTCCACGAAATGTGCCCCGATGAACTTACTGCACTTGTATCTCTCCAACAAAAATATTTCCGATCCACCATTTACTTTAGAGGTTTCTAGATGCCGGGAAAATCTACTCTAATAGCTTCTTTCTTCAGATCGCTCGCTGTTGGAATTCCCTCCTTGTTTTCCGATCATACCAACATGCAGAAATGTATATGTAATGTAAACAAACATCTTGCTGTCCAACTCCACACTTTAGTTGCTTCCTATAAATATAGTCTCTATCATAGTAGCCCCTTATGTTTATATGGCAATATGCATTGTTTGGGGAGGACAAAAGTAAAAAAAAAGAAGAAATTTAACTTGTGAGCTACTGACTAGAAATTCGCAACTGCTGCCACCTGGCGGTCTGTTGCAACACTATTAGGAACAAAGTTATCTCCCTTGTGGACAAATGACTGGTGATCGTAAATCCAAAAAACGAAACTCGTCTCAGCGCGGCGTTCAAATCAAACTGGCTCTGCTTTTTAGCATGCGTTCAAACTCAAACGAACAGTTCGTAAATCCTCCGAGTAACAAGTCATCACAGCTGAGATGCATAGAAAGACATTTATCTTCCGCGCATGCGCACATGATTTTTCCAATCCTCAGCAATTCGTGAACTTCGATGTTATGATTGGACACATGTATTCCTTAATTTAGAATTCAGGGATTTCTATATTATCAGGTTGCCTGGATAGTTCATGCCAACAAACGTCGTATGGATTTTTATTAAATGCTCATAATTGGTGGATTTTGATATGTGACGCCTTTCTGGTAGTTCTCGTGTTGTGTAATGTGGGTTATTCTTAATTAAGTCTTGATTTGGTCGTTATCTTTAGAGGATAGTATCCCTGAGCGTTCTTCACCATTAAGACTAAAATCTCCAAATCTAAACTTTGCAAACAACTTCCGTACAGATCTGTCAGCTAAAGTATCTTCCCCGTACACTGTACATCTCTTTTTGTTGTTTGCAAGAGATGTTTGCCTTTATGTAATTTTTTGACGGCGGTAAATCTTTCACTGATCACCGAAAGGACATGCGAAATCGTTAATTTCCAACCTTTAAAGTTGTTTCCTCACTTAACGGTAACGATTTAGGGGAAAAATATTGTGTGTCGTTATTTATCATGCCAAACTGCAACTATCATTACCATCGCATTACCACGGTTCCAAAATCGAACTGCCCTACTGTACATATCTTTTTGTTGTTTGCAAGGGATTTTTGCCTTTGTGTAAATAGTAAAGCATCAAGTGCTTAAAAGTTTTACAATCTTCTATTTTCAAAGGACTCTAAACGTAACACAAGTTAAGTCAATTCTAACTTTCTTTTTCAAGAGATAGCTTGACGTATGCTTTAACCAGTAATGCTATATCTGCCAATAATTTGGCATGTTCTAATGTGTCGAAACATGAACTACTAAAAATCGGCAGGAACTTTCCGGACAACCTGATATTTTTGTCATTCACCTTAAATAATGGTGATGGAGAGGTGCTCGTAGGGCCATGTAAAGTGGCTTTTAACATGTTTTTCATGTACGAGTGGCGTTACTAATATAATACTGGCATCTCTTATAAACGTTAAATATATTTGGTAAAGACTGTTCTTTTTATTTTTATTTCTCGACCACGTGTTTTATACAGTTGATACAATAAAAGACGCTAGCATTGTTGTCAGGGAAACGTGTAATGACTGTGAGAGTGAACGGCATATACACGTATGTGCTGACTTCTTTTTCATACATATATTCATTCACGTACTTATGAATCACCTACTACAAATCAAAACTATTTAACCACAAATAAACAGCTTAACAAATGAACACAACCTACACATCCTTACAAAATGTAAATATTTTAACCCATTTTCCTTCCAATTTACCCTCAAACCATCAACACATCCTGAACAAAACCACATTTTACTTATCTTTCCCCTAAAATTAAAATTATTTTCTCTTTCATTTCATGCTGACCCCCACCCCCACTCCCTCGTCTCCGGCACACTTCTACACATTCTTTCAAACACACATATGCGCACACATTCCTGACATAGCCACCTGGTCAGTACCCCTCCCCCTCAATCCCTTGGTCCTCAAAAAAAATTCACACTTCACCACAACAAAAATTTCACCCCCTTTCACTTCTCCCACCCTTTTGACTATTTCAATCATATTCTTACCCCCCCCCCCCTATTTTCAAAGTTGTCTTCACTTCTTCAAATCTTTTTCTACAATTATAATACTACCCACATGCTAAACACACAGTTTTCCACCCTCACTCCTCTTTCCCCCAGCCTCTCAAAATCTCACACCCCTTACAGCTCTCCCACCCTAAGGCTATTTCAATTATATTCTCACCCCTCCCCATTTCATAGCTGCCTTAATCTTATCTACTCAAAGCTTTCTATATTCATTTGATTCTTTGTCGACCATTGACTTCTCACAGCCTGAACTCTCTGGCTTTCATAGTAGCCACTGCTACTACATCCCTTCATCTCTCCACCAAGACAAATGAAACGGACCGTAAAAAATATATCTCACAGAAATGTTATGTTTTTTGGAAATGTGAAAAAATAAAAATAATAAAATAAAACCATGGTTATTGGAATATAATAGGAACTGACTCGCAAAAAATAAATAAATAATTAAATTATTGATTTTTTCATTTAAATTGCACCATGTGTTGATTTTCAAAAATATTACACTTAAATACATTTTCATGCGTGCCTCAAAGATGTTGTCAATCTCATTCAAAAAGCGCCATCGACCGGACTCTACTTATCCTAACATCTTTTAGAACTTGATGTGCTTTTCTGCCTATACCATGATTCGACCCATCGGGGTTAATACCATTAAAATGAGGAAGAAGAAAAAAAGAAGAAAAAAAACTATCAGACAGTCTCGCCTGACAAAGTTGTTTTACAACGAAAGCTTGCAAGAAAAATGATTTTTTCATTTAAATTGCACTATGTCTTGATTTTCAAAAATATTTCACTTATATATATATATATATATCCTTGGGCAGCATTTCTTCATTGGTGCATGTTAAATTAAACAACAGTGACAATTCCTTTTTAAGTAGTGGACCAACGATCTAATGGTATGTTCAAGTATGAACAGGAAACGCCAAAAACTGAAAACGTTTTCGACTTCCATGAGTCTTTATCAGACACGTAAGGAGTTACAAAAATTGAACTTATTAAGAAATTCGATTAAAACTATTTTTTATTTTTTATTTACTTTTTATTTTTATTAAAAAGAATTTTAGTATACTCTCTCCCCCTCGTATCGAGCTTGGTTGACGGTAGATTAGTTTGCTTGAATGAGTAAAGCTTCGATTATGGGGAGACACAGGCTGCAATTTGAGACCGCGAGGATGTCAGTGTTTTTAACTCATTTGTTTCTTACTAATATGGTTCTGAAATCTTTTGGGGGGATGTTGTGTTCTACCAGATGTTGGTAAATGGAGCTATGGGGGGAGAAGAAGTGACATGTAAGGCGGCGAGAGATACTAGTTCTAGTCATCCCGATATATGTATTATTTTTGGAGACACATTCTCTTACTTGGTATTTGAATACATAAACGGTGTTACTAGTTTTTAGTAAACTGTTATCTGACGTCGGGTTATTTCTTATTAATAAATTATTTTTTATACATAAATTAGTTGTTTTTGAATTTTTATAATAAATGGTGAAACGGAGATTAGAGTGTTTGTCAGTAGAAGAAATATGTTTATGTATAATATTTGTTGTTATTTTTTCATCTGCATGATAATCAGCGTGCATCTTGTGCAGTAATATAGATTAATATTTTATTATTATTATTATTGTTATGATTTTTATTATTATTATTATGATTTTTATTATTATTATTATTATTATTATTATCATTATTATTATTATTATTATTATTATTATTGTTGTTGTTGTTGTTGTTGTTTTTATGGTGACTAAACAGTGTTTAATTTGCTGATCGACGATGTGGTTTGGGAAATTACTATTCATTATTAGTTTGTTTAATGTAAGCAGATGCAGTATAACATACGTTATTAGTAAATGAGTTTCGTTTGGCTCGGTAGATCAGATTTTTCACGACGGCTATTCTATATATATTATGAGGGAATTCACTTTTAAAATTAAGTGGACTTGAACCTTTGCTGATGAACTTGAACAGAACATTAGATCGTTGGATCGCCGACTTGAAAAGATGGATACAAAACAAACAGGAATTGTCACTGTTGTCTAATTAAACATATATATATATATATAGTAAGCTATGAAAATATATTCATGGCAATTAAGCTACACAGAGGCTTCCGCGTTTCATCCCCGGGGGAATCTTCAGGCTAGAATACATGGAGTTATTTTTGCCTAGTGTTTTATATACACGGCTAGCTATTTAACCAATAAGATTTTTTCTTGTTCTCTCAGCCAATCGTTGGGCTTCCCATGAACAAAGGTCTGGTTAGTGTTATTTCCTATATCCTGTTCTATTGTTCTGTTTTCTATAGATTGGCCTATATCCTGTTTCTTTGTTGTGTCAATATAATGGGTGAATTTATTTTAAAACGTGGTTCCTTGTATTTCTATTTTAGGTTTTCATTTTTAAATTATTAGTTTATTTGTTTAGTTTAGTCTTTTTACTTATTTGTTTATTTCTTTATGTATCGTTAGCCGAAGGTAAATTTATTTCTGTGTAGGCAGCTGTTTACTATCTCATTTGTACAGTTTAATGGATTTCGGGGGTCTTTAAAGTTTAGGATTTCAAATTTTTAATTCAGACATAATCTACACGGGTCGTCTAAATTTCTACATGTACTCGCCTGTCGTTTTATTTTTCATTTAATTATTAGTGAGCGTCCATTTTCTTTTAGCTCCCAATAGTGGTTTGCTAGTTCTGTTTTAATTCGACGTTCTCTGTTTTTAAATGTGCTTTTGTGGTCAACGATTGGCTGAGAGAACAACAAAGAATCTAATTGGTTAAATAGCTAGCCGTGTATATAAAAACACCCGACAAAAATAACTCCATGCATTTTAACCTGAAGATTTCCCCGGGGATGAAACGCGGGAGCCTCTGTGTAGCTTAATTGGCATAAATATATTTTCATAGCTTACTACCTAGCTCTACTTACGTATCGAGCACAGTTGCAGTAAATACTGAAAATGGATACATAAAAAATTATATCTCCTTATAACATTTTATGTGGATAGATGAAATAGTAATATATATATATATATATATATATATATATATATATATAGAGAGAGAGAGAGAGAGAGAGAGAGAGAGAGATAGAATGACATAAATGAATTAGAAAAGCGACGGAGGCAGATCTTTTTTCAATTCAGTTGCTCAATGCAAGGTGTATTCCGCAAAAAAGCAATTTATTTAATTATTTTTTTCCTTACGCCAGTTCTCTACTAAGAAACGGGACCTAATTAGAGTTGGGGCCCGTTTTTTGGGGGGTCACCCTGTAATACTTCAGATTGTTTATTGTGTTGTTTTTTCATTCTTAATTCACCCCTCGCTATCTTTCTCTGTCTTTCTTCCCCTCTCTCTCTCTCTCTCTCTCTCTCTCTATATATATATATATATATATATATATATTCACTTTTATTTCTCCCCCTCCCCCTCTTTTTCTCTCTCTTCTCTCTGGGAATAATAAATAGAAACGTGACATCTCTTTACTACAGTTTCATCGATTGCGCAATCTCAGAAGTATACTAATAAAATTGCTTTTAGATCGAGACGACAAATTTGAACACAGCCAGTGGGCAGAATATAGCGCTCTTTTCTATTCAGATATATGTGACGTCACCGTTCATTGCTAGGTTTTCCTAGCTAAAACTGACACGTCATAACTTTTCGTGTATATAACAGATGCTCTCTGGTCGGCCGAGAGACTTTTAAAATCATATATGTGTAATTTTACCAATGTAAAATGTAGAGCCATATTTTAAAAAATTTATTTTATTTTATTTTATTTTATTTTATTTTAATGATAACGTATGTTATACATGTTTTAAATATTTGATTTACATGTCAATTTTCAGTATCGGCAGCAGTATCATCACCATTGCCGCTGTTTGTCACTATTACCAGGGTTGCCAATTTAGCAGTTTTCCCGCTAGATTTGGAGATTTTGTTTGGAATCTTGCTAGCAAAATTTTGATCTAGTGTCTAGCATTCTTTTTTCTGTAAAATTTAAAGATTTCGTTTGCCACCCACAATTTCAGATTTTAAACAGTTTATACAAAATTAATGCTTGGTGTTATTCATTTGTGATTTTATTGGTTTATTTTTGCTATCTATATGCAATAGTTTCCTTGATATTAGCAGTAATAATTAAAGTGGTTTAAAAACGGATAAATTACTAAAAACCTTTCTTAAATTAAACTAACAACTCCCCTTAAAGAAAGATACCGACGGGGACAAGCGAGAAGGGGGAGGGAGAGTGTGACTAACTTCTGTCTTGCTCGTTTTCTCTCTCTTTTTCTGCCTTTGTCTCTCTTTTCCCCTCTCTCTCTCTCTCTCTCTCTTTCTGTCTCTGCTCCTTCCCATTCTCTCTCCCGCGAGCGACATTATATTTCTATTTTTATGGTTTTTAAATCCAATGATTGGTTTGATCGCGTAGACCAGGGGCGGACAACCTCCTGTCCGCGGGCCACATCCGGCCCGCGATGGCTTAGCGTCCGGCCCACCACCCTGATATGCTTTATTATTGCAATCCGGCCCGCGGACCTCTCAGTAAAACTTATATCATTTTGTGACATAGACATAAAGGTAGATTTCAATTAAGATTTACAGTGGGATAAAAATGTATAAATATCAGCGAGCGATGATGCATGTATATTTCATTTTTTTTAACTATTAATTTCAAATCCTTGGCCTGAGATAAAAATAGAAAAAGAGAGACAAAGAGGAAACGTGAGACGAAGAAAGGGCATAAAACAGTACTTATGTGAGGTGTGTCAAAACGAATGCTGGATCAACCTGCTACTTCCCCCGTCATTATTTTTTATGATTCCAAAATGGCTTTTCGTCGGCGCCTTTTATAACATCACATACAGAAGTCTCTTGAGAAAAAAATATCAGATTTGTAGAGTGTTCAATACAATTTTTGTACAATTTATTCATGTAAACAAAATATAGTAATTCTGAGATTTCGTTTTTCACTCCGGCCCGCGATCTCCTTCCAAAAGTCTCATTTGGCCCTCGCTCTGAAAAGGTTGCCCGCCCCTGGCGTAGACAAAACGTTTCGCATTTGTGTTTAAATGTTCATTTGGGGGCGGGATATAGTTTTCACCAAATTACCATCTATTTCTAAAATGTAATTTTAAAAAAGAACCCCGCTCTACACACACATCATCGCTCAGGCAAATTAATTTTTTATTCTTTTGATTTCATTAAGATCTTATTTAAAAGATAAATGAATTTGTATAAAAATAACAAAAATGTTAATCTTGATTTATTTATATGAATAAATGCGAAAGTATTAGTACTGTATTTAAAAGAAACTTTATTACAATAAAAAGGAACACCTACCGGCTGAGAAGAGAATGCGATGCTTCGCGTGTGGTGACTGTCCATCCGCTGGAGTGGGAGGAGACTTCTTATCGCAGATGTAGACTTTTATTGTTGCAGACAATTAGCATAAGTGGGGATCAGCTGAGGTAAATGGAAGGACTAGAATGGAAGGCAGCAGACGAATTGTTGACAGCCGAGAGACAACATTCGAGTTGAGATTTGTTGGTGTTGTTTAAGGATTACAAGAAACTCATGAATGAAATGTTTATTATTTAAAATTTTGGCTCCGAGTAGCGAACTTTGCGAAGCGATAGCGAGCTGGCAACGTCAGAGTAGTAGTAGTAGTAGTAGTAGTAGTAGTAGTACATGCAGAATAGTAGTAGTCGTACATTTGAATAAAAAGTTCAATATGCCTCGACCTTATAAACGCTAATCCACCACGACATTATAAATAGTTTGTTAAACTTTACATTTCTCATTACTCAGACACACAACTGATCATGAATTACATCCCTTGTTTTTTTGTTTTTTTTTACATTTGAATTAAATGCAAATAACATTACAGTGACAAATAATCATTTTAATGACATAAAACTAAAATAATATGTATAGAAAACACGAAAAACTATCGGTTTTCTGCCGATGTTTCTGTTCAGATCTAGCGGATTTTAAAAACTCAGTTTTCTGGCGATTTTTCTGTTCAGATCTGGCGGGTTTTAAAAAATCTATCGGTTTTCTGGCAATTTTTCTGTTCAGATCTAGGTTTTTTTTTAAAACTCTATTAGTTTTCTGGCGAATTTTCTGTTTAGATCTAGCGGATTTTTTAAAATCTATGGGTTTTCTGCCGATGTTTCTGTTCAGATCTAGCGGATTTTAAAAACTCAGTTTTCTGGCAATTTTTCTGTTCAGATCTAGGTTTTTTTTTTAAACTCTATTAGTTTTCTGGCGAATTTTCTGTTTAGATCTAGCGGATTTTTAAAAATCTATGGGTTTTCTGACGATTTTTCTTTTCAGATCTAGCGGATTTTAAAAACTCTATCAGTTTTCTGGCGATTTTTCTGTTCAGATCTGGCGAGTTTTAAAAACTCTATCGGTTTTCTGGCGATTTTTCTGTTCAGATCTAGCGGGTTTTAAAAGTCTCATTTGGCAATACTGATTATTATTATCATCATCACGAGAGTAGCTGATCCGTCAAACATTAGGAAGAGAAATATTAATCTAACAACATTTTTATATCATAATAAAGTTTATGGTTCTTTTGAACTTTTTTGACTGGAGCCATTCCGTTTCGGTTAATTTTGGTTTTTGTATAACTTATTCCTACGGTGTTACGTTACTTTTTTTTACCGTAAAAAATAAAGACCGTAGCGAGAATGGTATTTTTGGGATATATTTTTAGATTAACACCCTGCCTAAAAAGATGGATTTTATTTTTTTTAGGCGATTACGTTTGAACTCTCTGAAAATTTTGACGGAAAGTAGAAGAAAAACAAAAAATAATAATTTTATTTGAGTGGCGCATCAGTTTCGTTTATGAAATTAACGTAAAATGATCCCGCATGTCCTCGCCATTCTAGCTTTTTAGAGCAATTAACAAACATCTATACCACTAACCCTAAGTCTGAGTGGCTGTCAGTCAATGTTAGGGTTAGGTTTGTGTCTATGAGTAGGCTAGAAGAGCGTAACGAATGTCTTAAAAATAACATATTGGAGAGAGAATGTTTGGCAGAATAAATTATTAACGAAATAAAAGAACATGATTACAATAAATAAATAGGATAAAATTAAAAATATCTTGCACAAAAATGGGCTCTGAAAATATTGGGTAGAAAATTGACGCAAGAAAAGACAATAGAAAGCAGATAAAAGTCGAAGAAAATTCAATCGCACCATTTTTCTACCATATTCAAACAATGCTCTGTTTACATCACACGTTTCTTCTCGGAATTTTGTTTTGTGAAATTACACTATAATCATTACGATAAGTGTTGTGGCCTTGAGGGGCCTATAATAATTAAGAACAACAAGATGGTATATTTACAAGAGTGTATGTTTACGGAAGTACAGAATAGTATGTTACAGAAAGACTGCTCCTAGACTGGGTATTTACTTTCTTCCCACTAACAGGAAGATGCAGCACAAGACAGGAAGGTGGTGAGAATAAGCCAGCGCCCCTAAAGAAGGGGCACTCTGGCATCCTGAATATAGTCTGGGCAGCCACGTAAGCATTCCATCGGTCGGGGCGCCTGATGCAATTACCAATAAACTAACTCCTCCCCAAAAGAGGGGCAAGGTCTGGGAGGGTGGACCTCCTATCACTACCCAGGACTAACACAGTCTGACAAATAAAAGGTCACTGAAATGGCCCAGTTTATGCTGGACTGAATGTCGAGAACGGATTCTTCGTATTTTTCAGTCAAAAGTCTTTGAGAAACAGGCGCTGCTCCGAAACTGGGTATTTACTTACTTCCAACCGCAGGAAGATCTGAAACAATGGCTGGAGGGTGGGGAGAAAAAACAAGACATCGCCCCTAAAGAAGGAGCACTCTAACCAATGCCTCAGCCCGACAGATAAAAAGGGACCGAAATGGCCCAGTTTATGCTGAACTGATTGTCGAAAACAGAACTGGTATATTCTAGCCAAGAGTCTCGAAGGAACAGAATTGAAGAGAGACTGGGAACTTACTTCCTTTCCGCCGCAGGAAGATGTGGTACAAGGCCGGAAGGTGGGAAGAATAAACCATCACTTCTCTGACACATTAAAATTGTCTGGGAAACTTCGTCAGCATTCGCCGGTCGGGGCGCCTCAAGGAGTTAGCGATAAACTAACTCAATCTCAAAGATGAAAGGCAAGACCAGGGGGGTTGACGAGTTACTATGTGAGTCGGTGAGTGTCTTATTGTAGTTTGGCGTTCTATAAAAATGGCTTCCTCAACAAATAGCTTCTTCTTTTCTCATATATTGGTAACGTCGGTGCGAAACAGTAAAAGAAATTCGCTGTTTTTTTAAATAGTCATTCACTTTCGTCTGAAGCATTCTGACATCTTCATCGTGATTCGGCCGGATGAAGCAGCACACACACACACACACACACACACACACACACACACACACACACACACACACACGAGATATTGCATATATCTCTGCTGGGTGTGGTTTTGTACTTATTAACCTCAGACGCTATATCCGGTCGGTGGTAATCTATAACCATCAGCATTTCGCTTTCTATTTCAGAGGTAAATAAATAAATAACAAGAAGAAAGAAGTCATTTTAAAGCTGCGTCCATTCAACATTCGCGTTTAGTCATTTTATTTTCATCCGCTTGCAGCAAATTTATCCGCTTGCAGCAAATTTTGCTCCTTTGGTCTTTTAACTAGGAGCAAAGTGTGGTATCTGTTCTGATATTACACTTCATATTTTCTACCCTCAGTCGGTGATGGATAATTCATAGACTAAGAAAATTAAAATGTTTGTCCCAATCTATATTGCCCTTTTTGGGGAGTTGGATTTTCCCCCCCATCAAAAATTGACCTCGTGTCTAACTCCTCCCTCATAAGGAGGCGAGTAAATACAAACATGATGGGGAAAAGGCAACATCAAAAGAAAAAAATGACAAAATGGATTTATAACAATTAATCTAGAGTTGCTTTTAGCGTCTTTACACGTATGTCTTTACAGTTGAGTTTTTTGACGGTTAGTAATTTACGACTATGAAATGAGTGTATGTAGTGATGGGATGTTGCATGCGAACGTGAATACGTGCAAAGCGCGGGCAAAATTCAAAAGGATTATACTTTATCGATTAAGATAAAGAGAAATAAAGAGTTCGTGATGTACGAGAGTTCAAAGTGTCCAAGGAAGTTCCGGGTGAAAGAGTTGTTTAGGGAGTAAAAAGAAATTGATCAGACATATCGATTTCGACTGTCCGCATGGGTGTATCAGTGAATGAAAAATGAGTAGGCATTCTAGGTGTGTATGTATATTAGCGTGACTGTTTTGTTAGTGAGAAAGGCGATATCAATAGAAGAAATGACAAAATCATACGAAATAATTAATTCTTTGGATTATTTAGATTATTCGAACTATTGTCCGCATCTTTGATGTTATTCTCAGAACGTTTCGGTCGATGTAACCACCGACCTTCGTGAGGCACGTCTCGTCGAACTCGGGAATCTTTATGTCTAATTCGAGAATCTGTGTGAAATTTCGAATGAAACCGTTTATTTAATCCAATTTCCTCCTTTTCTTCTACAGAAAAAAAAACACGTGCGTACGACACAATCCAGAGAAATGTCTCGACAAACGCAACGAGAGACTTTCACTAATTACTAAACAACGACACCATATACACACTGCTAAACAAACACATGTACATATTTCATACATACATTCTCTCACTAACAAAACAAGCACGCTAATGTACACGCATACATCTTTATGCCTATTCAATTTACACGCACACATAAACGCACACGGTGCCATGGGCACGTACACAATTTCTCCTTAGAGACAAACAACTTTCTTTTTACCAGAACGTTTATGGTCTCTTTGAACTCTTGTTCGTTGCCAAGAATTTATTTTGCTTTGTCTTAACAAGTTGTCGAATAAAAATGATTATTTTTAGTATAGATATGCTTTGTCAGTCTTTCTTTCGGTAGTGACTTTCCTTCTACACTATTTTAAACTATTTAAAACTGGCGTCTGACCGAACAACGAACATACATGCTTAGCTCGTTTACATACACGTATTCGCATTCGGTTCCAGCCGAAGCAAACATGTGCACTCAATTTCTCCTTATAGACAAACACCTTCCATTTTATGAGAACGTTGTCGGACCTTTCAAACTCTCATTCTTTACGAACATTTTATTTTGATCTGTCTGGAGTTGTCAATAAAAATTACTTATTTTGTATCAATAGACTTTGTCATTCTTTCATTTGATAATGTATTTCCTTCTACACTACGGACAGTATTTTTTGAGTGACTTTTATAAAGATGGTTTAGGTGAAAATTTTTTGCCGGTGTTCGAGACAATTATTAATTGAACCAAATTGTCAATAAAAAATTACTTATTTTGTATCAATAGACTTTGTCATTCTTTCAGTTGATAATGGATTTACTTGTACACTTAGGGTGTTCGAAAAATACTGTCCGATTTTTTTGAGTGACTTTTATGAAGATGGTTTAGGTGAAAAAGTTTTGCCGGTATTGGAGGCAATGATTAATTGAACCTAATTGTTATAAAAAAATATTCATCTTTCGTTGTCTGTAGTCGTGAATAAAAATGAATTATCTTATATGGATGGACTTTTTATTCTTTCTTTTGTCTCTACCGTATTTCAAACTGATGTGTGACCAACAAACGAACGGATAGACCAGCGAACGAAGCTTCTAACATAGATACTAAGACATATCTACAAATCAAAATAAAAACGAAGAAGCGTTCTCAAATCTTATCGCCAACACTTCGAGTTTCTCATAAACAGAAATATTTCCGAAATATTTTAAATACTGCGGTTTGATTTAACCAATGATAAAATTATTGGAGGCATAAGATGTCCAACTATTTTTTTAATCTAACGCCGTCGTGTAAGGTTTGCCAAACTTCTTCTTTTGAAAGGGACAGATTCGAGATATGCACAAGCTTTGCGAGCCAACCTTGTAGATATTATGTAGGTATCTGTTAAAAACTCCATCACTTATTTATTGATGAAATCTATATATATAACAGATGGGAACTGTATGTCGGTCTGTCCGATAACAACGTTTAGATTAGAAGATCTACGTACTTCGAATATCGTAGGAATGTTCCCAACCTACGCAAAATAATCATCATCATAATCATACACATCATTATCATCAGCAGCAGCAGCACCCCCTAAAGTTCAATCATTCCTCACTGTGATAGGGGCGGTGACAACGTGGTAATGTTAGGTCTTTGCCGTCAAGGCCACTTATGGCGGACAGGTCTTGCACTCAGCGCTCAACATCAGTATTTGCCGTCATGTCGACGTCTCTGCCTCTACGCTTTGCAAGCAAAACGTGTCAGGCGCGGAACTGCGAATAATTCTTTCGTGTGTACTGGCCTAAACCTTCCCCGACTTCACATGCAACCGCTGAGACTTGCTGCGCTGGTGTCAGGTGTAAAAACCTTCAAGGCTCAAAGTTAAATGAATATTGATTTACTCCTGTCCAGGAGTTAGGCACAAAGCCAGTTTTTATCTTACTCCCACAAGTAAGATGTGACACAAGGTCGGGTCGGGAAAATTGGTTTTAAAAATTGCCTGGGCAGCCCCGTCGGCATTCCCCGGTAGGGGCACCTCAGACAGTAAGCAATAAACTTACTCCTCCCCAAAGAGGGGAGGCAAAGCCTGGGAGGGTGGACCTCCTAGAACTGCACAGGACAGACCCATAGACCGGCGTAAATCAAGCCCCGAAGGCCAAGACAATACCAGTCTATGCGGTGCAGTATCCATCACAACAGATACTACACTTTGATCTTAGCCAAAAGGCCAAGATGAAAGTAAAATGAATAGCTGCGACGTACGAGGTGGACTTCATACAAACCAGAAAACCCTGAGGCACGATCTTCGTGAGTGTTATGCAAAAGTCCAACACGCCTAACAACAGTAACAACATCAGCAGCAACAGCCCCCTTAAACTCCAACCCTTCCTCATCGTGGTTGGGGCAGTCGCAATGTGGTAGTGTCAATTGTGCCGTCTTGAACTCCGGTTCTTGGCAGGGCCACCCTGCGCTATTAGTGATGGCTTCAACCTATTTTAGGTCAGGAACAAAACTGATTATTTTACAAATAATGGCTAGTTAGTCAGGTGTTTAAGACAACGCCTGCTATAGGTGTCCTCTTTAGTAAGACACAGGTTCGAATCCCGTACAAGTCACATTTTTATTCCCAACCATCACCATCATCATCATATTCGGTTTAATATCCGTTTTACATGCGTTGGACGGCTTTAAAAGAATTGACTTCCAAAGTAACCTATCTTTGGCTTGGTCTTTATTTATCCCTCTTACCCTCACGCCCATTTTTATTACTTCCTCTCATATTTTCTTTGGCCTGAACTGAACCGGCTACCTCAACTGTTCTAAATATACTAACCTAAAAACTCTCACCCATTCTTTCAATGTAGCCATAGCATCAATTTCTCTTATTCTGCACACATCTCTCTATACTGTCCAGATTTAATCTTCTCTCTGAGGTCATCAGAACTAAACTTGTCTTTAAGACTCATATTGCACAACCATCGTATCATTCTCCTATCATTTCTGCGCATGCAACGCCTGCCTGACCTATCATTTTCACTGACCAGGTTTCACTTCCATTTGTCAGCCACCTGGACTAAATTAACTGGGTATAATGAATTACATGTTACTCAACCCCGAAAAGCAGCGCGATACATAATGTATTTTCGAAAATTAATTCCAATGTTTAGTGTACTTGCGCCCTCGATTGACCTCCTTACCCCATCTGGTGTGGTTTTTTTCTTCATCGTCTTATTCTGACCGATTCTAGCGCAAATAACAGGTTACAATTTACATATATAGTAAGAATAACCCGTACACAGATATAAACATTGTATACACGACTTATTGAACGCGGGTACGTGTGTGTGTCGTTAGGGCCTCGCCGGTAGCGTCTCTACTTCTGAGGAAAATTCCCATCTCTCAAGTCCGAGATCTCAGCTAATACTAACTCTGTTGTTCGCCCTTTTTGCTTTCAAAGCTCTATCGTCGATCTTCCAAAGGTCCCTCTACAGTCGTTCTCCTGAAACCGTCTCCGTAAACAGCAAGTGTCCCCTAAATATATCTACATTGAAGCAGAAACGTGATACATTCGATTGTCTCTCAGCTTAACACCGAAACTGGCCTCAGCCGCTTGTTCCTCAGTTTACATTCACCGGAAACTACCTCCCTCCTCAGCCCACCGGCATGGTGTCACTGGTTTGTGTAGCACAATCGGTTAGCCAGTCTTTAATAATGTCATTCATTTTCGGAGTTAATCTTTTTCGGTGGTTCTGGCCGTGGGGGGGGGGGCAATTTGGTAGCTCTTTTTGAATACAACTCTAAATATGAAACATGTTTTAGTCCACCAGTGTATATCTATTTGAGAGAAAAAATGAATGAAACAAGAAAAAATGGAAAGAAAGAAATAACGCAAAAAGGGAAATAAAAAAGAGGGAAAGGAAGTTAAGAAGATATATTCGAATGTCTGATTAGGCAGGAACATGTTTCTAAAATTGGGTGGCTGCTTCTTGGTCTAGAATACCAGTTTTGGTCACTTCATAGATAAGATCGTCGCAATACATAAGTGCACTCGAGATAACACTGCATACGCATATGCAGTTATTTTTCATGCACACGCACGTTTACACAATTCTACACATATACACACACACGCATATATATATATATATATATATATATATATATATATATATATAATAAACATTACTTGTGAATAGATATAAGTAACAAACGCATATATATGCATATATATTTATATTTATATATATTAAAGATATACATTATATCTTTATATTTTTGTTTCCTATATATATATATATATATATATATATATATATATATATATATATATAGAGAGAGAGAGAGAGAGAGAGAGAGAGAGAGAGAGAGAGAGAGAGATAGAAGAAAAAAGAGTGACAAATATGCGACGATTGTCCAAATTTATTTCAAATTTCAATTGTTCAATGCAAGGTGTATTCAGTAATAAACTAGTTTATTACTGAATACACCTTGCATTGAACAATTGAAATTTGAAATAAATTTGGACAATCGTCGCATTACTGAATACACCTTGCATTGAACAATTGAAATTTGAAATAAATTTGGACAATCGTCGCATATTTATCACTCTTTTTTCTTCTATCTCTACAATTGCTCTATCTCGTATATTGAGCTAATCCTCTTCACAATAGGTTCCATCTACTAAAAGTTTTTACTTTGGTTTATATTTGATCCTATATATATATATATATATATATATATATATATATATATATATATATATATATATATATATAGCGTATCCTCTATTCCAACCATCATCAATGTTCCATATGTGGGTTCTTCAGCGTCTGACAAAGACAAACTATTTGCAAAGAACTTTGCATCAAATTCCACTCTTTGCGATTAGGGCCACCTACCTCCTGAATTCCTCCCATAACTGTAAACCCCCTGAGCGACATCCACATATCTGTCCGGGATGTTTCCAAACTTATTCAAAACTTTGATGCCAGCAAAGCAACTTGTCCTGACAACATTCCAATCATCGTGATTAAAAAAAACTGCAAACTCAATTAGCTCCTATTCTTACAAAGCTGTAATCGGCATCTCAGTACAGACTAATCAGTCTCCTGTGCATCATGAATCTGTGATAAACCAAGAAGTTGTTAATCACCTCAGCAAAAACAGCCCACTCAGCGACAAGCAATATGGCTTTCGTCCTGCAAGATACAACAGCCGATGTGCGACCGTAATATCACGCAGTATCAGTAAATCTATGGACAGGGGCTTCGTTTCTAGAGCAATAACTCTTGCCATATCAAAAACTTTTGATAGGCTTTGGCATAAAGTTCTACTTCACAAACTTTCCAGCTGTGGAATATCTGGAAATGTATTCTCAAACATCAAATTCTTTCTCTCTGATACATTTATAAAAATAGTCATTGATGAACAGGAGGCTGAAGCACACAGTATTAACGCCGGCGTGCTCAAGGTTTCCATTCTGGGCGCAACCCCTTTCCTGATCTTCATCAATGATCTCCTAAGCCACATTCTAAGATCATCTATGCTGATGACAGAACCATCTATGGAAACACCTCAAAGAGCATTAATGATCAGGTTCTTTCTGGCTCTCTATCTCTCTCTTCCTACCTGGAACAAGTGGTGCAATAGGGGGAAAAATGTGGCTGGTTACTTTTAATGCATCAAAGACCAAACTCTTCTTTCACCACCAACGATCCAATCCCTACTTTTTTAAAGCGAGATGTAAATGGCATTCCCATCACTCGTTCTTTCATGGCACCTGCTTTCTGTCGGATCACACTCTCTTCCGTAGTGGGGTCTCTTTCCGTCTGGCGCACGGGAAGCTTCAAAAGTCAGCAATACCGAAACGCCTTAATGTGTCGCCATTGAAGAACAGCAAAAAAATGGAGGAACTGTGTGATAATCTGGAGGAATATCCTGAAGCAATCGAGATAACAGTGAGACGTCTTGGAAGAGTCCCAGAGATGTAGTTTATTCTTCTTAATTTGAAATACTTGGGCTTCCTATTCTAAACACAAGGATTGTTTTGACGATAAAAATGAAAGAAGTTTAAGAATTGATCAATCAAATGCATGATATGCATAGAACATGGTTCAATGACAAAAACTCGTCTGTCAAACATGAAGTATACAAGAAGTGCAAAAAGAAGGTTGGAACTGCTCTTCACAATATGAAAGATTCCTGTTGGTCCTCTAGAGCTGCCGAACTCCAACAGGCAGCGGACAAGAAACCTTCTATGATGGCTTAATGGAGGTTTATCGTCCAAGGGAAAGTAGGAACTATCTAGTCCTGTCTGTTGATGGCAGAAAACTTTGAATGGACAACAAGGATGTCTTATTGCGTTTGAGACAACACTTTGAATTAGTTCTTAATGGATGAAGACGTCATAGCCTCAATTCCTCGGCGGCCAGAAATACCCCAGCTTTCTTACCTTTCGACCTTCAAGCAAATCTTGTCATGCAAGACCCCGGGAAAGGACGGAATTCAACCCGAGATCTGTAAGTATGGTGGCACAAAACTGATAAAAATGCTTTTGAATTTATTTATTGTCATCTGGAAGCATGGTTATGTACCACAAGATTTCAGGGACGCCCCCATAAAACATCTTGTCAAAAACAAGGGTAATTGAAGCGTTTGTGAAAACTCACAGGAGAACTTTCTGTTGTCAGTTGCATGGAAGAGTTTAGATCGACTAATACTTAACAGACTAATTCAGTATCTTGTTGTGAAAATTTACCCAGAATCGCAGTATGGCTTTCGAGCTGGCCGTAGTGTTATCGACATAATCTTCTCCCTTCGTCAAGTTGCCGAGAAAGTGAGAGAGAAAAATCATGAATTATACATAGTGTTTGTGGACTTAACCAAGGTCTTCGACACCGTGAACAGAGAGGCATTGTGGAATTGCTAAAAATCTCAGTATTCCTGACAACATGCTCAGTGGCATTGTGTCTTTTCATCAGGGTATAAGAGCCACTGTGGTGTCTGACGGGAAGGTTTCTGAACTGTTCCATGTTTCCAAATGTACAAAGAAGGGTTGTGTCATAGCTCTGATTCTCTTTGATGCTCGTACTGATTCAACTTGTGGTGTTCAGTTCCAAGTTCGCACAACTGGTAACCTCTTTAATCATCAGTGTTTCAGGGCGAGAACTCGTGTGCACTCGAGTGGCACACCTGATCTCTTGTTGCCGGACGATGCTTCTCTGGTAGCAACATCTCTTGGGGAGGCTCACGAAAATTTGGATCGCTTCTCGGATGCTTGCAGGGCTGTTGGACTCACAATCAGCATACGGAAGACTGAAGCTGTGCATCAGCCTCCCCCTACTTCCAAGCAGTTCAGAGGTGTAAAGCAAAAACCACCTGTTCACCAATTCCCAAATATCCCAATAACCATAGATTGCAAACGCCTGAAGTATGTGAAATCTTTCACATATTTGAGAAATACTGTGAACTTGCATGCATCGCTGGATGATGAAATTATCAAACACATAGCCAAAGTATCTAATGCTTTGGAACCAGAGAGGGAATTGTTAAGTTGGGTGTTGTTAAAATAAATAAATATAACGTTGTTTCGTGAACCTTAAAGAGTAAAATTCATTTATTTTCATTGTGACAAATCTGAATAGAAATTATTAAAATAAAAACATGCAGAGCTAAGCAATGAAGATTATATTTTATAAGTTACAATATAAACGTATTTGTTGTATAGAAAATATTGTTGGTTACGATGTTTTTTTTTACTTTTTAAGCGGCAGACGATCAAATACTGCAATTATGAATTAAGAGAACACAAATTCAAAACAAACGATAAATAATTTAAAAATGGTCGCGTATGTACATATCTTTTGTCAGTGCTCTGAAGATGAATAATTACAAAAAATGAAAACAAACGATATGTTAGTTTTAAAGTTGACAAATTTGACCAACTAGTTTCTTTCTGATTTACGAAGCGGTGACAGAGTAAATTAATCTACTGTATTAATTTACTGTCGTTTTTTTTGCGGATTTCTTTTTTCTTCTGTTTTTTTTAGGGTTAACTTGTATATTTAAAGACAATTTCTTTGGCAATATTCTATATTGGATACGTCATTATTATAATGTTTCATTTGAAATATATTTCAATTTCATTTTTAATAAAAAAATTGTTTCATTTAATTGCTTCTTACAAAAAACATACCTTCCCAATAATCCTAAGTCTCAGTAGCAACATTTTTGATAAGTATGATTTTATTATTAGTTTATTAATATTTGACAAATACAAATTAAAGCAAAAACGAAATCCGCAAAAATAAAACGAATTAAAACAGTGGGTTAATTCGCCTTGTCATTGCTTAGCAAATCAGACAAAACTAGTCTATAAAATTGTGCAGCTATTTGGAGAGCTAACTTTTTCAATGTAACCGTTTGAAATGAACACAAATAAGTTCGTTTAAAATGAAAACAGACGAACAATTAAAGAAACAAAATAAATGAAATTCAAACAAATAATTTCAATACAGACAAATAATAAGGTTACAAACAAAATAAATGAAATTCAACCAAATAATTCCAATAGTGACAAATAATAAGGTTACAAACAAAATAAATGAAATTCAAACAAATAATTTCAATACAGACAAATAATAAAGTTACAAACAAAATAAATGAAATTCAAACAAATAATTCCAATATAGACAAATAATAAAGTTACAAACAAAATAAATGAAATTCAAACAAATAATTCCAATATAGACAAATAATAAAGTTACAAACAAAATAAATGAAATTCAAACAAATAATTCCAATATAGACAAATAATAAAGTTACAAACAAAATAAATGAAATTCAAACAAATAATTCCAATATAGACAAATAATAAGGTTACAAACAAAATAAATGAAATTCAAACAAATAATTCCAATATAGACAAATAATAAAGTTACAAACAAAATAAATGAAATTCAAACAAATAATTCCAATATAGACAAATAATAAAGTTACAAACAAAATAAATGAAATTCAAACAAATAATTCCAATATAGACAAATAATAAGGTTACAAACAAAATAAATGAAATTCAAACAAATAATTCCAATATAGACCTGGTGATACCAGATCAGGCTGCCCTGTGGCTCCCTGAGACGAAATTCACCTACATTGACGTTTTTTGTTTTTCTTCTTTTTTTTTTTTGTAAAACTTAATTATGTTCTACAAAACCAAAAACAAAAACAACAGCCCCTCTCCCTTTCTCCCTCCCCTTTTTTATTTTATTTTTAGAACTTGAAGCATCAATCTTTTACTATAATGACCAGATTCGGCATTAAATAACCCAAAAAGGGTTGATATGCCGTAAAACAAAACTACCAAACCAAAAACGATGATTAAACATTTGAAGATATAAAGAACTTGAAGCATAAAAACTTTTACTATAATGACCAGATTCGGCATTAAATAACCCAAAAAGGGTTGATATGCCGTAAAACAAAACTACCAAACCAAAAACGATGATTAAACATTTGAAGATATAAAGAACTTGAAGCATAAAAACTTTTACTATAATGACCAGATTCGGCATTAAATAACCCAAAAAGGGTTGATATGCCGTAAAACAAAACTACCAAACCAAAAACGATGATTAAACATTTGAAGATATAAAGAACTTGAAGCATAAAAACTTTTACTATAATGACCAGATTCGGCATTAAATAACCCAAAAAGGGTTGATATGCCGTAAAACAAAACTACCAAACCATACCAATATAGACAAATAATAAAGTTACAAACAAAATAAATGAAATTCAAACAAATAATTCCAATATAGACAAATAATAAGGTTACAAACAAAATAAATGAAATTGAAACAAATAATTCCAATATAGACAAATAATAAAGTTACAAACAAAATAAATGAAATTCAAACAAATAATTCCAATATAGACAAATAATAAAGTTACAAATAAAATAAATGAAATTCAAACAAATAATTCCAATATAGACAAATAATAAAGTTACAAACAAAATAAATGAAATTCAAACAAATAATTCCAATATAGACAAATAATAAAGTTACAAACAAAATAAATGAAATTCAAACAAATAATTCCAATATAGACAAATAATAAAGTTACAAACAAAATAAATGAAATTCAAACAAATAATTCCAATATAGACAAATAATAAAGTTACAAACAAAATAAATGAAATTCAAACAAATAATTCCAATATAGACAAATAATAAGGTTACAAACAAAATAAATGAAATTCAAACAAATAATTCCAATATAGACAAATAATAAAGTTACAAACAAAATAAATGAAATTCAAACAAATAATTCCAATATAGACAAATAATAAGGTTACAAACAAAATAAATGAAATTCAAACAAATAATTCCAATATAGAAAAATAATAAAGTTACAAACAAAATAAATGAAATTCAAACAAATAATTCCAATATAGACAAATAATAAAGTTACAAACAAAATAAATTAAATTCAAACAAATAATTCTAATATAGACAAATAATAAGGTTACAAACAAAATAAATGAAATTCAAACAAATAATTCCAATATAGACAAATAATAAAGTTACAAACAAAATAAATGACATTCAAACAAATAATTCCAATATAGACAAATAATAAAGTTACGAACAAAATAAATGAAATTCAAACAAATAATTCCAATATAGACAAATAATAAAGTTACAAACAAAATAAATGAAATTCAAACAAATAATTCCAATATAGACAAATAATAAAGTTACAAATAAAATAAATGAAATTCAAACAAATAATTCCAATATAGACAAATAATAAGGTTACAAATAAAATAAATTAAATTCAAACAAATAATTCCAATATAGACAAATAATAAAGGTAAAAACAAAATAAATGAAATTCAAACAAATAATTCCAATATAGACAAATAATAAGGTTACAAATAAAATAAATGAAATTCAAACAAATAATTCCAATATAGACAAATAATAAAGTTACAAACAAAATAAATGAAATTCAAACAAATAATTCCAATATAGACAAATAATAAGGTTACAAACAAAATAAATGAAATTCAAACAAATAATTCCAATATAGACAAATAATAAGGTTACAAACAAAATAAATGACATTCAAACAAATAATTCCAATATAGACAAATAATAAAGTTACAAACAAAATAAATGAAATTCAAACAAATAATTCCAATATAGACAAATAATAAGGTTACAAACAAAATAAATGAAATTCAAACAAATAATTCTAATATAGACAAATAATAAGGTTACAAACAAAATAAATGAAATTCAAACAAATAATTCCAATATAGACAAATAATAAAGTTACAAATAAAATAAATGAAATTCAAACAAATAATTTCAATATAAACAAACAATAAAGTTACAAATAAAATAAATGAAATTCAAACAAATAATTCCAATATAGACAAATAATAAGGTTACAAACAAAATAAATTAAATTCAAACAAATAATTCCAATATAGACAAATAATAAAGTTACAAATAAAATAAATGAAATTCAAACAAATAATTCCAATATAGACAAATAATAAGGTTACAAATAAAATAAATGAAATTCAAACAAATAATTCCAATATAGACAAATAATAAAGTTACAAATAAAATAAATGAAATTCAAACAAATAAGTTCAATATAGGCAAATAATTAAGTTACAAATAAAATAAATTAAATTCAAACAAATAATTCCAATATAGACAAATAATAAGGTTACAAATAAAATAAATGAAATTCGAACAAATAATTGCAATATAAACAAACAATAAAGTTACAAATAAAATAAATGAAATTCAAACAAATAATTCCAATACAGACAAATAATAAAGTAGCAAATAAAATAAATGAAATTCGAACAAATAATTCCAATATAGACAAATAATAAGGTTACAAACAAAATAAATGAAATTCAAACAAATAATTCCAATACAGACAAATAATAAAGTTACAAACAAAATAAATGAAATTCAAACAAATAATTTCAATATAGACAAATAATAAGGTTACAAACAAAATAAATGAAATTCAAACAAATAATTCCAATATAGACAAATAATAAAGTTACAAACAAAATAAATGAAATTCAAACAAATAATTCCAATATAGACAAATAATAAA
The DNA here is from genome assembly GCA_963556195.1 of Sepiola atlantica. Lineage (NCBI taxonomy): Eukaryota > Metazoa > Mollusca > Cephalopoda > Sepiida > Sepiolidae > Sepiola > Sepiola atlantica. Next base: position 29,407,578 of record OY744551.1, read on the forward strand.
GTTACAAACAAAATAAATGAAATTCAAACAAATAATTCCAATATAGACAAATAATAAAGTTACAAACAAAATAAATGAAATTCAAACAAATAATTCCAATATAGACCAATAATAAAGTTACAAACAAAATAAATGAAATTCAAACAAATAATTCTAATATAGACAAATAATAAGGTTACAAATAAAATAAATTAAATTCAAACAAATAATTCCAATATAGACAAATAATAAAGTTACAAACAAAATAAATGAAATTGAAACAAATAATTCCAATATAGACAAATAATAAGGTTACAAACAAAATAAATGAAATTCAAACAAATAATTCCAATATAGACAAATAATAAAGTTACAAACAAAATAAATGAAATTCAAACAAATAATTCCAATATAGACAAATAATAAAGTTACAAACAAAATAAATGAAATTCAAACAAATAATTCCAATATAGACAAATAATAAGGTTACAAACAAAATAAATGAAATTCAAACAAATAATTCCAATATAGACCTGGTGATACCAGATCAGGCTGCCCTGTGGCTCCCTGAGACGAAATTCACCTACATTGACGTTTTTTGTTTTTCTTCTTTTTTTTTTTTGTAAAACTTAATTATGTTCTACAAAACCAAAAACAAAAACAACAGCCCCTCTCCCTTTCTCCCTCCCCTTTTTTATTTTATTTTTAGAACTTGAAGCATCAATCTTTTACTATAATGACCAGATTCGGCATTAAATAACCCAAAAAGGGTTGATATGCCGTAAAACAAAACTACCAAACCAAAAACGATGATTAAACATTTGAAGATATAAAGAACTTGAAGCATAAAAACTTTTACTATAATGACCAGATTCGGCATTAAATAACCCAAAAAGGGTTGATATGCCGTAAAACAAAACTACCAAACCAAAAACGATGATTAAACATTTGAAGATATAAAGAACTTGAAGCATAAAAACTTTTACTATAATGACCAGATTCGGCATTAAATAACCCAAAAAGGGTTGATATGCCGTAAAACAAAACTACCAAACCAAAAACGATGATTAAACATTTGAAGATATAAAGAACTTGAAGCATAAAAACTTTTACTATAATGACCAGATTCGGCATTAAATAACCCAAAAAGGGTTGATATGCCGTAAAACAAAACTACCAAACCATACCAATATAGACAAATAATAAAGTTACAAACAAAATAAATGAAATTCAAACAAATAATTCCAATATAGACAAATAATAAGGTTACAAACAAAATAAATGAAATTGAAACAAATAATTCCAATATAGACAAATAATAAAGTTACAAACAAATTAAATGAAATTCAAACAAATAATTCCAATATAGACAAATAATAAAGTTACAAAAAAATAAATGAAATTCAAACAAATAATTCCAATATAGACAAATAATAAAGTTACAAACAAAATAAATGAAATTCAAACAAATAATTCCAATATAGACAAATAATAAAGTTACAAACAAAATAAATGAAATTCAAACAAATAATTCCAATATAGACAAATAATAAAGTTACAAACAAAATAAATGAAATTCAAACAAATAATTCCAATATAGACAAATAATAAAGTTACAAACAAAATAAATGAAATTCAAACAAATAATTCCAATATAGACAAATAATAAGGTTACAAACAAAATAAATGAAATTCAAACAAATAATTCCAATATAGACAAATAATAAAGTTACAAACAAAATAAATGAAATTCAAACAAATAATTCCAATATAGACAAATAATAAGGTTACAAACAAAATAAATGAAATTCAAACAAATAATTCCAATATAGAAAAATAATAAAGTTACAAACAAAATAAATGAAATTCAAACAAATAATTCCAATATAGACAAATAATAAAGTTACAAACAAAATAAATTAAATTCAAACAAATAATTCTAATATAGACAAATAATAAGGTTACAAACAAAATAAATGAAATTCAAACAAATAATTCCAATATAGACAAATAATAAAGTTACAAACAAAATAAATGACATTCAAACAAATAATTCCAATATAGACAAATAATAAAGTTACGAACAAAATAAATGAAATTCAAACAAATAATTCCAATATAGACAAATAATAAAGTTACAAACAAAATAAATGAAATTCAAACAAATAATTCCAATATAGACAAATAATAAAGTTACAAATAAAATAAATGAAATTCAAACAAATAATTCCAATATAGACAAATAATAAGGTTACAAATAAAATAAATTAAATTCAAACAAATAATTCCAATATAGACAAATAATAAAGGTACAAACAAAATAAATGAAATTCAAACAAATAATTCCAATATAGACAAATAATAAGGTTACAAATAAAATAAATGAAATTCAAACAAATAATTCCAATATAGACAAATAATAAAGTTACAAACAAAATAAATGAAATTCAAACAAATAATTCCAATATAGACAAATAATAAGGTTACAAACAAAATAAATGAAATTCAAACAAATAATTCCAATATAGACAAATAATAAGGTTACAAACAAAATAAATGACATTCAAACAAATAATTCCAATATAGACAAATAATAAAGTTACAAACAAAATAAATGAAATTCAAACAAATAATTCCAATATAGACAAATAATAAGGTTACAAACAAAATAAATGAAATTCAAACAAATAATTCTAATATAGACAAATAATAAGGTTACAAACAAAATAAATGAAATTCAAACAAATAATTCCAATATAGACAAATAATAAAGTTACAAATAAAATAAATGAAATTCAAACAAATAATTTCAATATAAACAAACAATAAAGTTACAAATAAAATAAATGAAATTCAAACAAATAATTCCAATATAGACAAATAATAAGGTTACAAACAAAATAAATTAAATTCAAACAAATAATTCCAATATAGACAAATAATAAAGTTACAAATAAAATAAATGAAATTCAAACAAATAATTCCAATATAGACAAATAATAAGGTTACAAATAAAATAAATGAAATTCAAACAAATAATTCCAATATAGACAAATAATAAAGTTACAAATAAAATAAATTAAATTCAAACAAATAAGTTCAATATAGGCAAATAATTAAGTTACAAATAAAATAAATTAAATTCAAACAAATAATTCCAATATAGACAAATAATAAGGTTACAAATAAAATAAATGAAATTCGAACAAATAATTGCAATATAAACAAACAATAAAGTTACAAATAAAATAAATGAAATTCAAACAAATAATTCCAATACAGACAAATAATAAAGTAGCAAATAAAATAAATGAAATTCGAACAAATAATTCCAATATAGACAAATAATAAGGTTACAAACAAAATAAATGAAATTCAAACAAATAATTCCAATACAGACAAATAATAAAGTTACAAACAAAATAAATGAAATTCAAACAAATAATTCCAATATAGACAAATAATAAGGTTACAAACAAAATAAATGAAATTCAAACAAATAATTCCAATATAGACAAATAATAAAGTTACAAACAAAATAAATGAAATTCAAACAAATAATTCCAATATAGACAAATAATAAAGTTACAAACAAAATAAATGAAATTCAAACAAATAATTCCAATATAGACAAATAATAAAGTTACAAACAAAATAAATGAAATTCAAACAAATAATTCCAATATAGACCAATAATAAAGTTACAAACAAAATAAATGAAATTCAAACAAATAATTCTAATATAGACAAATAATAAGGTTACAAATAAAATAAATTAAATTCAAACAAATAATTCCAATATAGACAAATAATAAAGTTACAAACAAAATAAATGAAATTGAAACAAATAATTCCAATATAGACAAATAATAAGGTTACAAACAAAATAAATGAAATTCAAACAAATAATTCCAATATAGATAAATAATAAAGTTACAAATAAAATAAATGAAATTCAAACAAATAATTCCAATATAGACAAATAATAAGGTTACAAATAAAATAAATGAAATTTAAACAAATAATTCCAATATAGACAAATAATAAAGTTACAAACAAAATAAATGAAATTCAAACAAATAATTCCAATATAGATAAATAATAAGGTTACAAACAAAATAAATGAAATTCAAACAAATAATTCCAATATAGACAAATAATAAGGTTACAAACAAAATAAATTAAATTCAAACAAATAATTCCAATATAGACAAATAATAAAGTTACAAACAAAATAAATGAAATTCAAACAAATAATTCCAATATAGACAAATAATAAGGTTACAAACAAAATAAATGAAATTCAAACAAATAATTCCAATATAGACAAATAATAAAGTTACAAACAAAATAAATGAAATTCAAACAAATAATTCAAATATAGACAAATAATAAGGTTACAAACAAAATAAATGAAATTCAAACAAATAATTCCAATATAGACAAATAATTAAGTTACAAACAAAATAAATGAAATTCAAACAAATAATTCCAATATAGACAAATAATAAAGTTACAAACAAAATAAATTAAATTCAAAAAAAAATTTCTAATATAGACAAATAATAAGGTTACAAACAAAATAAATGAAATTCAAACAAATAATTCCAATATAGACAAATAATAAAGTTACAAACAAAATAAATGAAATTCAAACAAATAATTCCAATATAGACAAATAATAAAGTTACGAACAAAATAAATGAAATTCAAACAAATAATTCCAATATAGACAAATAATAAAGTTACAAACAAAATAAATGAAATTCAAACAAATAATTCCAATATAGACAAATAATAAAGTTACAAATAAAATAAATGAAATTCAAACAAATAATTCCAATATAGACAAATAATAAGGTTACAAATAAAATAAATTAAATTCAAACAAATAATTCCAATATAGACAAATAATAAAGGTACAAACAAAATAAATGAAATTCAAACAAATAATTCCAATATAGACAAATAATAAGGTTACAAACAAAATAAATGAAATTCAAACAAATAATTCCAATATAGACAAATAATAAAGTTACAAATAAAATAAATGAAATTCAAACAAATAATTTCAATATAAACAAACAATAAAGTTACAAATAAAATAAATGAAATTCAAACAAATAATTCCAATATAGACAAATAATAAGGTTACAAACAAAATAAATTAAATTCAAACAAATAATTCCAATATAGACAAATAATAAAGTTACAAATAAAATAAATGAAATTCAAACAAATAATTCCAATATAGACAAATAATAAGGTTACAAATAAAATAAATGAAATTCAAACAAATAATTCTAATATAGACAAATAATAAAGTTACAAATAAAATAAATGAAATTCAAACAAATAAGTTCAATATAGGCAAATAATTAAGTTACAAATAAAATAAATTAAATTCAAACAAATAATTCCAATATAGACAAATAATAAGGTTACAAATAAAATAAATGAAATTCGAACAAATAATTGCAATATAAACAAACAATAAAGTTACAAATAAAATAAATGAAATTCAAACAAATAATTCCAATACAGACAAATAATAAAGTAGCAAATAAAATAAATGAAATTCGAACAAATAATTCCAATATAGACAAATAATAAGGTTACAAACAAAATAAATGAAATTCAAACAAATAATTCCAATACAGACAAATAATAAAGTTACAAACAAAATAAATGAAATTCAAACAAATAATTCCAATATAGACAAATAATAAGGTTACAAACAAAATAAATGAAATTCAAACAAATAATTCCAATATAGACAAATAATAAAGTTACAAACAAAATAAATGAAATTCAAACAAATAATTCCAATATAGACAAATAATAAAGTTACAAACAAAATAAATGAAATTCAAACAAATAATTCCAATATAGACAAATAATAAAGTTACAAACAAAATAAATGAAATTCAAACAAATAATTCCAATATAGACCAATAATAAAGTTACAAACAAAATAAATGAAATTCAAACAAATAATTCCAATATAGACAAATAATAAGGTTACAAATAAAATAAATTAAATTCAAACAAATAATTCCAATATAGACAAATAATAAAGGTACAAACAAAATAAATGAAATTCAAACAAATAATTCCAATATAGACAAATAATAAGGTTACAAACAAAATAAATGAAATTCAAACAAATAATTCCAATATAGACAAATAATAAAGTTACAAATAAAATAAATGAAATTCAAACAAATAATTTCAATATAAACAAACAATAAAGTTACAAATAAAATAAATGAAATTCAAACAAATAATTCCAATATAGACAAATAATAAGGTTACAAACAAAATAAATTAAATTCAAACAAATAATTCCAATATAGACAAATAATAAAGTTACAAATAAAATAAATGAAATTCAAACAAATAATTCCAATATAGACAAATAATAAGGTTACAAATAAAATAAATGAAATTCAAACAAATAATTCTAATATAGACAAATAATAAAGTTACAAATAAAATAAATGAAATTCAAACAAATAAGTTCAATATAGGCAAATAATTAAGTTACAAATAAAATAAATTAAATTCAAACAAATAATTCCAATATAGACAAATAATAAGGTTACAAATAAAATAAATGAAATTCGAACAAATAATTGCAATATAAACAAACAATAAAGTTACAAATAAAATAAATGAAATTCAAACAAATAATTCCAATACAGACAAATAATAAAGTAGCAAATAAAATAAATGAAATTCGAACAAATAATTCCAATATAGACAAATAATAAGGTTACAAACAAAATAAATGAAATTCAAACAAATAATTCCAATACAGACAAATAATAAAGTTACAAACAAAATAAATGAAATTCAAACAAATAATTCCAATATAGACAAATAATAAGGTTACAAACAAAATAAATTAAATTCAAACAAATAATTCCAATATAGACAAATAATAAAGTTACAAACAAAATAAATGAAATTCAAACAAATAATTCCAATATAGACAAATAATAAAGTTACAAACAAAATAAATGAAATTCAAACAAATAATTCCAATATAGACAAATAATAAAGTTACAAACAAAATAAATGAAATTCAAACAAATAATTCCAATATAGACCAATAATAAAGTTACAAACAAAATAAATGAAATTCAAACAAATAATTCCAATATAGACAAATAATAAGGTTACAAATAAAATAAATTAAATTCAAACAAATAATTCCAATATAGACAAATAATAAAGTTACAAACAAAATAAATGAAATTGAAACAAATAATTCCAATATAGACAAATAATAAGGTTACAAACAAAATAAATGAAATTCAAACAAATAATTCCAATATAGATAAATAATAAAGTTACAAATAAAATAAATGAAATTCAAACAAATAATTCCAATATAGACAAATAATAAGGTTACAAATAAAATAAAGGAAATTCAAACAAATAATTCCAATATAGACAAATAATAAAGTTACAAACAAAATAAATGAAATTCAAACAAATAATTCCAATATAGATAAATAATAAGGTTACAAATTAAATAAATGAAATTCAAACAAATAATTCCAATATAGACAAATAATAAGGTTACAAACAAAATAAATTAAATTCAAACAAATAATTCCAATATAGACAAATAATAAAGTTACAAACAAAATAAATGAAATTCAAACAAATAATTACAATATAGACAAATAATAAGGTTACAAACAAAATAAATGAAATTGAAACAAATAATTCCAATATAGACAAATAATAAGGTTACAAACAAAATAAATGAAATTCAAACAAATAATTCCAATATAGACAAATAATAAAGTTACAAATAAAATAAATGAAATTAAAACAAATAATTCCAATATAGACAAATAATAAAGTTACAAACAAAATAAATGAAATTCAAACAAATAATTCCAATATAGACAAATAATAAAGTTACAAACAAAATAAATTAAATTCAAACAAATAATTCCAATATAGACAAATAATAAAGTTACAAACAAAATAAATGAAATTCAAACAAATAATTCCAATATAGACAAATAATAAAGTTACAAACAAAATAAATGAAATTCAAACAAATAATTCCAATATAGACAAATAATAAGGTTACAAACAAAATAAATGAAATTGAAACAAATAATTCCAATATAGACAAATAATAAAGTTACAAACAAAATAAATGAAATTCAAACAAATAATTCAAATATAGACAAATAATAAGGTTACAAACAAAATAAATGAAATTCAAACAAATAATTCCAATATAGACAAATAATTAAGTTACAAACAAAATAAATGAAATTCAAACAAATAATTCCAATATAGACAAATAATAAAGTTACAAACAAAATAAATTAAATTCAAACAAATAATTCTAATATAGACAAATAATAAGGTTACAAACAAAATAAATGAAATTCAAACAAATAATTCCAATATAGACAAATAATAAAGTTACAAACAAAATAAATGAAATTCAAACAAATAATTCCAATATAGACAAATAATAAAGTTACGAACAAAATAAATGTAATTCAAACAAATAATTCCAATATAGACAAATAATAAAGTTACAAACAAAATAAATGAAATTCAAACAAATAATTCCAATATAGACAAATAATAAAGTTACAAATAAAATAAATGAAATTCAAACAAATAATTCCAATATAGACAAATAATAAGGTTACAAATAAAATAAATTAAATTCAAACAAATAATTCCAATATAGACAAATAATAAAGGTACAAACAAAATAAATGAAATTCAAACAAATAATTCCAATATAGACAAATAATAAGGTTACAAATAAAATAAATGAAATTCAAACAAATAATTCCAATATAGACAAATAATAAAGTTACAAACAAAATAAATGAAATTCAAACAAATAATTCCAATATAGACAAATAATAAGGTTACAAACAAAATAAATGAAATTCAAACAAATAATTCCAATATAGACAAATAATAAGGTTACAAACAAAATAAATGAAATTCCAACAAATAATTCCAATATAGACAAATAATAAAGTTACAAACAAAATAAATGAAATTCAAACAAATAATTCTAATATAGACAAATAATAAGGTTACAAACAAAATAAATGAAATTCAAACAAATAATTCCAATATAGACAAATAATAAAGTTACAAATAAAATAAATGAAATTCAAACAAATAATTTCAATATAAACAAACAATAAAGTTACAAATAAAATAAATGAAATTCAAACAAATAATTCCAATACAGACAAATAATAAGGTTACAAACAAAATAAATTAAATTCAAACAAATAATTCCAATATAGACAAATAATAAAGTTACAAATAAAATAAATGAAATTCAAACAAATAATTCCAATATAGACAAATAATAAGGTTACAAATAAAATAAATGAAATTCAAACAAATAATTCCAATATAGACAAATAATAAAGTTACAAATAAAATAAATGAAATTCAAACAAATAAGTTCAATATAGACAAATAATTAAGTTACAAATAAAATAAATTAAATTCAAACAAATAATTCCAATATAGACAAATAATAAGGTTACAAATAAAATAAATGAAATTCGAACAAATAATTGCAATATAAACAAACAATAAAGTTACAAATAAAATAAATGAAATTCAAACAAATAATTCCAATACAGACAAATAATAAAGTTGCAAATAAAATAAATGAAATTCGAACAAATAATTCCAATATAGACAAATAATAAGGTTACAAACAAAATAAATGAAATTCAAACAAATAATTCCAATATAGACAAATAATAAAGTTACAAACAAAATAAATGAAATTCAAACAAATAATTCCAATATAGACAAATAATAAGGTTACAAACAAAATAAATAAAATTCAAACAAATAATTCCAATATAGACAAATAATAAAGTTACAAACAAAATAAATGAAATTCAAACAAATAATTCCAATATAGACAAATAATAAAGTTACAAACAAAATAAATGAAATTCAAACAAATAATTCCAATATAGACAAATAATAAAGTTACAAACAAAATAAATGAAATTCAAACAAATAATTCCAATATAGACCAATAATAAAGTTACAAACAAAATAAATGAAATTCAAACAAATAATTCCAATATAGACAAATAATAAGGTTACAAATAAAATAAATTAAATTCAAACAAATAATTCCAATATAGACAAATAATAAAGTTACAAACAAAATAAATGAAATTGAAACAAATAATTCCAATATAGACAAATAATAAGGTTACAAACAAAATAAATGAAATTCAAACAAATAATTCCAATATAGATAAATAATAAGGTTACAAACAAAATAAATGAAATTCAAACAAATAATTCCAATATAGACAAATAATAAAGTTACAAATAAAATAAATGAAATTCAAACAAATAATTTCAATATAAACAAACAATAAAGTTACAAATAAAATAAATGAAATTGAAACAAATAATTCCAATATAGACAAATAATAAGGTTACAAACAAAATAAATTAAATTCAAACAAATAATTCCAATATAGACAAATAATAAAGTTACAAATAAAATAAATGAAATTCAAACAAATAATTCCAATATAGACAAATAATAAGGTTACAAATAAAATAAATGAAATTCAAACAAATAATTCCAATATAGACAAATAATAAAGTTACAAATAAAATAAATGAAATTCAAACAAATAATTCCAATATAGACAAATAATAAGGTTACAAACAAAATAAATGAAATTCAAACAAATAATTCCAATATAGACAAATAATAAAGTTACAAACAAAATAAATGAAATTCAAACAAATAATTCCAATATAGACAAATAATAAAGTTACAAAAAAAATAAATGAAATTCAAACAAATAATTCGAATATAGACAAATAATAAGGTTACAAACAAAATAAATGAAATTCAAACAAATAATTCCAATATAGACAAATAATAAGGTTACAAACAAAATAAATGAAATTCAAACAAATAATTCCAATATAGACAAATAATAAGGTTACAAACAAAATAAATGAAATTCAAACAAATAATTCCAATAGTGACAAATAATAAGGTTACAAACAAAATAAATGAAATTCAAACAAATAATTCCAATATAGACAAATAATAAGGTTACAAACAAAATAAATGAAATTCAAACAAATAATTCCAATATAGACAAATAATAAGGTTACAAACAAAATAAATGAAATTCAAACAAATAATTCCAATATAGACAAATAATAAAGTTACAAACAAAATAAATGAAATTCAAACAAATAATTCCAATATAGACAAATAATAAGGTTACAAACAAAATAAATGAAATTCAAACAAATAATTCCAATACAGACAAATAATAAGGTTACAAACAAAATAAATGAAATTCAAACAAATAATTCCAATATAGACAAATAATAAGGTTACAAACAAAATAAATGAAATTCAAACAAATAATTCCAATATAGACAAATAATAAAGTTACAAACAAAATAAATGAAATTCAAACAAATAATTCCAATATAGACAAATAATAAGGTTACAAACAAAATAAATGAAATTCAAACAAATAATTCCAATACAGACAAATAATAAGGTTACAAACAAAATAAATGAAATTCAAACAAATAATTCCAATATAGACAAATAATAAAGTTACTAGTGCAGAAATAAACTTTAAAAACTCAAACTTATGAAAAAAATATCTTTTGGATAATTTAGTTGAATGTTTGAAATTTTATTTTACTGCTTAATTTGTTCTTGGTAATATTATCATTTTTCTTACCACAAAAATTATTTAAAAATTATTAAATTTATTTTAATTTCTCCAGACAAGCATGCTTTGTATTTTTTTTCAATACTGTGATCCTAATCCAGAGTCTACATGACAAAAAATTAGTGAACATCTATTAATCCCCTGAAAAGAGCAGTTAATTTCAAGTATTTCAAAGTCTCATGAGGCGACAGCTAGCACCAACTACTGTGACGTCAGCAGAAAAACAAGACTCAATGGAAAGGCATTCTCTTTATGAAGGCCACGGCTACCCCCCTCCAATATATTTAAATTAAATCGACTTTTCTAAGTTTTTTTTTTAGGGGGGGGGACTGGGTTCTCTTACCTCTAGTTTGAAAGCCCCCCCCCTTCAATATTTAAAAAATAAATATATGTCTAAAATCTTCTTTTTTAAAACAAATAAAATCGATTTTTCTAAGTCATTTTTAGGGAGGGGCTAGGCTCCCGCCTCTATAGTTTTAAATAGGACTAAGCCCACTTTTATATCTCAAAATAAGTATTTACGCACTCGGTGCAGAATAGTTTACAGTCGATAAATCGTAAAAACAAAGTAAAACAAAAATAACAACCAATAACTTATACCAAACGCAGTAGAATTTAATTATTTATCGACCTGTATATCTTTAATTTTTCTTATTTCAAAATTGTCTTTCTTTCAAAGCAGTTTTTGCACACACACGAGAAAGACAAATGGCCGCTTGTCGCTTACCTGTTAGGGAGGGGGTAATTAAAAAAAAAATTTAAACAAAAGTGACTTGTCTTACCACTAACCCTAAATAGGAGTGGCAAGCCCCGACTTAGGGTTGGTGGTAGGGTAAGTCATTATTTTTAAAACGTTTCAGGAATTAAGCCGCCCCCCCCCAACAGTTAGACTACAAGCGACCGTTGTTTCCAGTGGATCGTAAAGACAGCTTTAAAAAAAATAGAAAAAACATTTAAAACATTTTTAGCACGTTAAAAACATACAGGTCGGTAGATAATTAAATTCTACTGCGTTTGGGTTTTTTTTGGGGGGGGGGGGTTAAGATTGCTTGACTGCTGACTATTCTAAACTTTTACTATTTTACTCTGTTGTCTAATTTAGGGGGGGGGGTATCCTACCTTATAGTTTTAAAAAGGGGTTACCCCCCCCCCAATATTGAACATCAAAGTTTTTGTTGTTGTGTTATTTACTTTAAATAGATCGTTATATCATATCACTTATCTTACGCGGAAATAAGCAGAAAAAAATATTTTGGAATGCAAATTGGAAGATCAGTTTTGCATATAAATTTAACGTAAAATGGGCATCACTTTTTATATCCGACACAGCACACCACCAATTACAATCACAGATTTGTCTCACGTAACTCAAATGACCAAATCAAAGACAACCATTAACAATGCATGAAAAAAAAAGTTTGCTCTGAATATTTGCCGATTTTACAATATTTACTTATTTTCGGTTTATTTTTTACTTTACAAAATAGAATTAATGTTAAAGTGTAGTATCTGTTCTGATACAATACTTTATTGTTACAGTCTCGAAGGATTTCTCCTTACCTGACCGAGGACAGAAAAGATAAAATATAGTATCAGAACAGATATTATTTACTCCTTCCCAGGAGTTAGGCATAAGGCCAGTTTTATCTTACTCCCACAAGTAAGATGTGACCCAAGATCGGGTCGGGAAAGTGGGGTTTGAAAAGCCAGCGCCCGAGAAGTGAGCACTCTGGCCATTAAAAATTGCCTGGGCAGCCTAGTTGGCATTCCCCGGTAGGGGCGCCTCAGACAGTAAGCAATAAACTTACTCCTCCCCAAAGAGGAGAGGCAAAGCCTGGGAGGGTTGACCTCCTAGAACTGACCAGGACAGACCCATTGACCGGCGTAAATCAAGCCCCGAAGGACAAGACAATACCAGTATGGGGTGCAGTATCCATCGGAACAGATACTACACTTTGATCTTGGCCAAAAGGCCAAGATCAGAACAGATATTAAACTTAAACGTTAATTCTATTTTAAGAAGTAAAAAAATAAAAATAAAAATAAATCGAACAAAAAAATTTGTAAAATCAGCAAATATTTAAATTGAAGGCAGAGTTAGACAACGGTCGGTTTTTAATGTAAAGAAAATCCAGCTCTCCCCAAAAGAGGCACTCTAAATATATTATCTCCTTTGTCCTAGCACCAACAAGACCTCTGCCGTGAACAATAGAAATTGACCACTCCCGTATTTTCTTTTGTGTACGTTCATGGGTCACTTCCGACCCCGACCTTTGCGGCATCCATAGTGTCACATCAGTGCAGAGATGCATATGTTAAAAAATGTTTTCAAAAATTGTAATTCTATAACAAGAAATACGAAATAAACACTCATTTGAATCGTTATCATTTCAGCTTTTGGGAAATCAAAATTTTTTCTGCCTTTCTTGTCAGGTTCATACGTTTTGAGTGTCACGTTTCTATTGAGAAAACTCTACATCCAGCTTCACCTATTCCCCTCCTCCCACCACTTCTCGCTACATTCAGCCTGTTTTGGTCGGATGGAAATACGAACATATATACACACATCTCGCCATTATGTACTACATACATACACGCGTACACGCACATACATGCACACATCTCGTCATTACGTACATACATACACACGTATAATCGCATACATACACACGACTCCTCATTATGGACTTATATATATGCACGCGTACACGCACATACATGCACACATCTCGTCATTACGTACGTACATACATACACACGTATAATCACATGCATACACACGACTCCTCATTATGGACTTATATATATGTACGCGTATACGCACATACATACACACATCTCGTTATTATGTACGCACGTACATACACACTTATAAGCACATACACACACACATCTCGTCATTACGTACGCAAACACAGAAACACGTATAATCACATATATATGCACATCTCGTCATTATAGACGCACATACATACACACGTATACACATGGGTACACACATACTATCATTATGTATTTCATACATACAGATTTATAATCACATACATACACACATCTCGTCATTATGTACTACATATATGCGCACGTATACATGCATACACACATCTCGCTATTCTGTTTATTGATTATTGCTTTCAAACATGCATTTGCTAAATAATCACCGATGTCAAGAGACACGCCAATGAAGTTTTGTGCAAATTAAGCAAAAACACTTGCCGCGTTATCAGACAAAATCTGTACCGATTAACCTTGGCACATGAGAAAAAGAACTCAAAGTTTATCAAGTCTGAACGTTGAAAAATAAATCGATTGATAAAATCCATTCGAACTCGTTGCTTCTTGATTGATTTCTTTTCTGCGCTTGGATGTTTGTTTGCGTGATGGAAGAAATATAATTCTTTTACAACCAACGTGTTCGCGGGTTTTGGATCCCTTTTTTCTCTCCCACGGATATTCTGTAATCGCCGGGCCGTTGTGAGGTGGGGGTTACTAGGGGCCATCCACGCACTTAGCTTACGTGATATCCAGGTGATCGATCAATCTATGGTGGCAATCTTTATCCTTGTGAACACGCGATGGCTCACAGGTGAACGGAATACAAAACTTTGCCATTAAAAAAGCAGACAAAACTATCCCAGACATGAGACAGGCTGGACAAAATTACGTAATCTAACCTATCATTACCACAAAAAAACAAAATCTGGAATTGAGACTGGCAGCGGTCAATCCCAAAACCATCTTAATGCGGCCCTGGATATCACTTTAAATTAGATCCGGTGGCGAAACCCCTAATTCGGGAGCTTTGTGAAGTGTGGGGTCATCCTTTAGTTGCGATTACTCCTAGTTCCAATCTGACCTGGATTAGTTGTAGCTGTTAGGGTCCCATCTATGTGGCAAATATCATCTATTGAATTGTTCAGACTACTATTCTCATCTACAGTGTTATTTTCACACCGTTTTGGTCGAGGTTACCTCCGGCCTTCCAAATTTGGAAATCTTTATGTCGAACTCGAGAACCTTGACGAAATTTCGAACTGAACTTTTTATCTAATCAATGGGAGTACATTGTTCTCGTCCTGTCCGCCATGACCGGGTGGAAGTGTTAATTATTCTGTTATTTTTAGTTTGTATCGCCTACAGTAAAGATTAAACCTACAACCTCCAAAAGACTGTCCTCTGGATGTAATTGTTAATGAATGTCTTTAACGATTGCTTATTAAGTCTATATGGACTATTTATTGACAAAATAGACGCCAACAAAAACACATTTCACACCATGAATAAATATTAGAACTTGAAACATAAAAACTTTTACAAAAAGCTGTATTTGGCATTACATAACCAGAAAGAGTTGATATGCCGTAATAAAAACAATCAAACACATTTTAAAATCTGCCAGTTGAAGATTTACAGTTTTATAAGTAGCAGCAATGAATGTTGTCCTAACGTATCGACTGTCGATTGGACAAAAGCTCAAATCAGCACTTTCTTTAAACCAATCACAGCACAAGAAATATTCCGTCCCGAAATTTCGCGCGTAATATAAAACCCCAAACACAGCTTTCTTTCTCTTTCTTAGTTTTCTTAAAGATATAACACTCGTGCGTACAACATACGAAAGGCTCTCGGCAATAGCAAGCACATGACGAGAGGCATTCACGAACTTCTGCACGGCCAGCGAAGAACAGGCAAGCCGTTCACCGGACGCATACATACAGTTCATACATACACTCCCTCACTAACAAAAAATGCACGCTAATGCACACACACATCCACATGCCTATCCCATTTACACACATGTAAACTTACAAGGAGACAACGGAAATAGACACTTGTGCTCGATTTCTCCTTACAAAAAATAACAACTTTTCTTTCATCAGAACGTTCTTGAAACTTTCTGAACTATCATATTTTACAAACTCTTTATCTTTCGTTGTCTTAAGTTGCCAAAAACAAAAATCATTATGTTGTATGGATAGACATTGTCATTCTTTCATTTGATAATCTCCTATCCTCAACTTTCAACCTGGTAGTGTCAATGTTACGCCATCTAGAACTCCAGTTCCTGGCAAGGCCACCCATGATGTATAGGTTTAGCACCATGCGATACTAAGACCGAAACACAATGACACTAGTGAGAATTCAGGTGAAGTCGACACCAGGATCTGTCGTCCTCTGGTCGTCTATGCTTCTGTACGTGGCCAGCAAAACGTGCCAAGTACGGAACCGCAAAACAATGGAGTAAAAGTGACAACGTTGCTTGTGCGACATTCCTTTGTATGTTCTGAGCCAAACCTTCTCAGACTTTGCATCAAACCGCTGAGCCTTGCAACTCTCGATGTCGTAAGAACCTGCTATCTTGCAAGTTAACTAACTGTGAGTAACGAGGAGGACTTCATGTAGAAGAGATAATCCTTGGGAGCAATTTTCGTGAGCTCTATGCCGAAGGAGAAGTGGCAACATTGTAGTATCAGAGATATCCAGCTAACAGGGAACTGGTGAAAATCCAAGAGGATTCGGCATCAGGGTCCGTCGTCCTCTGGTCGTCTCTGCCTCTGTGATCAACAAGGAGGGCTACATGCAGATCAGACAATCATGGAGAACAATCTTCGTGAGTTTTATACAGAAGTTCTACTGGACTAAGAAACAAACAAATTAACAACGGGTCCACTTTTTGCATTGTAGATTAATCATAGACTTTTGTTTTCCGACGAAAGATTTATTTCGACGTAGAATAGTCAGTTTATTTTTGTTAAAACACCGCGAAATGAAACCCCCCCCCCAAAAAAAAAATATGGAGACGAATTTAAAAAAGATTAGAAACTCGTTTCAATGTTTATGGTTTAAGCCTGGAAGTATTTTTTTTTTACTTATTTACACCAGTTACAGCTTGAGTAGATGTTGTCCATGCAAATCGACGATACGTCTTTGACAATCAGTCGACGGTGGCTTTGTTGATGTCGGACTGGGGTATGGTTCTGTTCAGTCCTAGGAGATCCACCTTCCCAGGCTTTACCTTCCTCTTTTTGAGAAGAGATTAATGTATTGCTAATCATCTGAAGAGTCTTTATAGTGGAATACCGTCGGGGCTGCTCAGGCATTTTTCCAGGGTGCGCTTCACCTAGTGCACTGGCTTTTCAACATTTTGCCTGACCTTCTATCTAATCCCCTAGAAAGAAGGTAAATATACTTATTTAAATCTGAAAGTAATATATATATATATATATATATATATATATATATATATATATACCTATTTAATTCAACGTATGCAAAAAGAATGTCTTCAAACATGCAACTTTTATTCTATCGAAATGATCATAATAAAAAAATAAAAAAATATTATAAAGACCTTTCATTATTGGGATAATTTGGACTTCTGTTTTAACCTTTGATGCTATTCTCACGACGTTTCGGCCGATGTAAACCCTGACCTTCTTCGGGTGTGTGCGTCTTGTCGAACTCGGGAATCTTTATGTCAGACTTGGTCATTTGTACGGAATTTAAAACGGAACCCATTATTCAATCAACCGGGATAGCTTGATCTCGTTCCGTCAAATAACACCGGGTCGAAGTCTTCAGTAATTCTTAACTTAGTATCGCCTGTACTGAGGATTTAACCTTAAACCACCAAAAGGCTATAATATATTCCATTGTTTAATATATATATATATATATATATATATATATATATATGTGTGTGTGTGTGTGTGTGTGTGTGTGAAAAATGACAAACGTAAAACAGATTAAAGTGCAGGAGAAAAACAAAAACAAGTGGTTTGACCGGTTTCGTTCGTGTAGGCGAACGTCTTCAGAAACGAACGAAACCGGTAAAACCTCTTGTTTTTGTTTTTCTCCTGCACTTTAACCTGTTTTCCGTTTGTCATTTTTCACACATTTTGTCTTCCACGGCAGTTCATTTTCATGACTTATCGTGTACCTTACCCCATATATTGCTGACCATCTTATAAATAGCGCCGAATGTGCGTCGGCGTACACTAGTGACTGGTTTTCTGTCATAAGTAGATCGCATTCTCTATTCCACCTCAAAGTCCTGGAAGCCATATATATCAAGTCAATCAAACCTTACCTTTGTAAACAAAAGGAGTGGCTTTTAGGACTTAATGTGATCAACTTGTGACTCTCCTCCCCATATTTTTTTCTCCCAAACTTGTCACTAGTTTTCATAATAAAAGTTTTTAGTCGTATTTAATTACTTCCACGTTAATACTCTGATGAGTGTGGACGAAACCCGGCTTAGTACATTCATTCATTTTTTTAATTTCCTCTCGTTTTTATACTTGTTCAATTTCACTCTACCCCCAAAAATGTCCCAAACGTCTGCATTCCTCGTCGTTATTAAATTTTGTACCACGAAAAATTTATTTAAATATATATATATAGCCATCCTTGAATTGATCATGTTATCATATAATTTCTATCTTACAAGTATTCTTACCTATTCAGACTTGACGCTTCAAAATTCTCCTTCCTTCTGAAATGCATTTCCGATACTCTTTTGTCTAACTTCTAATAAATTACATCTCCGAATCCGGTCTCAAAAGCTCCAATTATTCCAAAACTTACCCTTTACACTAGTTCTAACTACATTGCATCGGCTGGTAGTGGTCATCCAAATTGTTCAGCAGGCTCGACTTATTTCTACAAGTCTTGTCGCCGTGGATTTTGTAAGAATATCTGTACATGTAGATGGCCATGCCGTGCGCTTGTACGACACATAGAGCACGCTCCCCTTCTACAAAGCGTGATTTCAGTGGCAAGCTGTAGCAAGATAACTGAGAGACAATGTAGAGCCCCGGTTTTATATCAGAGTTTCCATCACCTAGATGGATGATCTGACAAAATCTACGGGCCCATCTCAATTAGTAGGGTAGCATCGCGCTTGGGTACTCTACCAGGTATTTCTACGTTCCCTCTAATATATATATATATATATATATATATATATATATATATATATATATATATATATATGTATGTATATGTACAGAGAGAGAGACAGAGACAGAGAGACAGAGACAAACAGACAGACAGAAAGAGACAGGGAGAGAGAGAGAGAGTTTTCTGATGTTTTGAATGCTGGAAAATCGAAAATAAATATCCGGTGTTACATCAGTAAATGGCTGAGAATATACCATAAACAGATGTCCTCTATGTGACGCTGAAAAATACCACATTTCAAAAGCCATCATCGATCCGAATACAGCCTGTTTAAATGTCCGCGATGAAATATTCAAGGGATGTGCACACAAGAGGCAAGCATTGCTTATAAACTGGTCTGACCGATTCACATAATGTCTAACTACCCCCCCTCTACTAATATAAACACAATAAAAACGAACAAACACCTCATCAACCTATATCCACTTAAACTTCAAGAGCAAAAACTCCGACCTTCACAAAAATACAAAAATATTTAATTTAATTATCAATCACTAGATTACTCAAAAAAATTATATCCACATAAATTCCAAGAGCAAAAACTTCGACTTTCACCAAAATGCAAAAATATTTAATTTTTTATTTTTTTATCTTTTATCAACCACCAGATTAATTTTCAAACCCACTTTAACAAACTCAAATATTTCATATTTCCATCTTAGTTACCTCCCTTAGATCCGAATCCCTTCATTAAAAATCACTCCAATCTAAAGATTCTTACACATCAACGATTTTTAGAACGCATACCTTCAAAAATATAACGGCTAATGATACAAATTCATAATTTGGCTCACGGGAATTTCAGAGAAACCCTTTCTTTATTTTTATTATTTTTGTTTTTAATCTTTAATTTTTAATTTTTAATTTTTAATTTTTATTTATTTTTTTATTTTTATTATTATTTTTTTATTATTATTATTTTTTTATTATTATTATTTTTTTATTATTATTATTTTTTTTATTATTATTATTTTTATTTATATATTTTATTTATATATTTTTATATTTTTATTCTTTTTATTCTTTCTATTTTTATTCTTTCTTTCTCTCTCGCTTTTTTATTCTCTACAATTTATTCTCTATATATATATATATATTTTTTAACCCACTTTTTATACTCTTTTTCTCTTTTTCTTCTTTTTTTATCCCTCCTTTTTTTTTTTTTTTTTTTTTTTTTTTTTTTTTTTTTATTCCTTTATTCTTAGTATTAAAATGTTTTTATATATATATAGGTTTTTTTTTTATATTTATTTATATATATATATATATATATTTTCATATATATATTTTTTTATTTTTTACCCCCCTTTTTTATTCCCCTTTTTATTCCCTTTAATCTTGAATTCTCTTTCTTCTCCCGTGTTTTAAATCTCAACGGTCTTATGACACTAAATTCAAATTTAAACAAACACACACAACACACTGAGCAAATAACGCGTCCCAACAAGAGTGTCATGTGACCTCACATTTCCAAAACAGATGACAACAGAAGCTGAAGAGAGCCGGATGGGTAAGACCTTCCGTGCTTGAAACCGACGGTACGAATGTTGTACTAATTTTTCTGTACCAGAATAAATAAATATTATGCTCTTAATTTTTAACTTTGATTCTTAATTAATCGAGCACTCTGCTGGGATTTTTCCTACCATTCTACAAAGAATTTACTCAGCCCCTACCAGGAATTACAGTTAAACCCTGTTAGCCTTGTAGTCGAGCACTCTCGGGAAAACTACCAACACCACGGAAAAAACTAATTAACAGGGATTACCACCTATACCCTGGGAAATGGAACTATACACTCTCGGATATTCTACCAAAAATATCCCAACCCCCAAAAAACAAACATATACCAGGATACTCCTGACAAAAATAGTGGACGTCATAGGAAGAATGAGGTGGAAAGTGTTGAATACAGAACAGAGGCAAACGGAAAAAAACTACTACGGCTTAAAATCTGGTAAATACCCGCCAAAAGTAGAGGCCTTAGACAATTTCGAAAAAGACCTACTCAACATTACTCACAACCTAGTTTTTACAAACAAGCAAAATACATTTCAGAAGACACTTACCGCCGACATAAAAAAACTTAAAAGAGAAAATAATGCACTTGTATTCTCCGACAAAACTAAAAATATTTATAAAATGACTAAAAAGGAAAAAACAGACCTAACAATTAGCTCCATTACCGATAAATATCAATTAGCCAAGGCAGATACATATAAATCTATTAATAATGATACTACTGAAATAGCTACTAGACTAGGCGTCGAATATAGAATTAATTATTTAGATAAGAGGAAGGCCTTTGTTACTTTAAAAGACCACAAAGAAAACTTCACAAATAAACCCTCATGCAGACTTATCAACCCAGCTAAAAGCGAACTAGGACTAGCAAGCAAATCCATTGTTAAAAATATAGTTAATAAAATTAAGGAAAAAATAAACCTAAGTCTGTGGGGCAATACTAACTCAGTCCTAAATTGGTTCCATAACATACAAGATAAACACAGATGCAAATTCACACAATTAGATATAGTAGACTTCTACCCATCCATTACAAAAGACACCCTAGATAAGGCCTTAACATTTGCACTTTCACACACAAACATCAGTCAACTAGAAAGAGACACAATACTGCAAGCAAGACAAACCCTTCTCTTCTTCGAGGGAAGGGCTTGGGTTAAAAAATCAAACCCAGAGGACCCATTTGATGTTGCAATGGGGGCCTACGACAGTGCAGACATCTGTGACTTAGTCGGCTTGCTTATATTAAATACACTCCAAAATAAATTTCCAGACCATTTCTTTGGTCTCTATAGAGATGACGGACTTTGTCTGTCACGCAACCACAACGGAAACACATTAGATAGATTTAGAAAAGAATTAACAAACACCTTCCATAATCTCGGCTTCAAAATTACCATTAAAACAAATTTAGACCAAGTAAACTTCCTAGATACCACACTGAACCTTAAAAACAATACACACAAACCTTTCCACAAACCCAATGAAACACTCCAATACATACACAAGGGATCCTGCCACCCCCCCACCATCTTTAAAAATTTAATCAATAATATTAGCCAAAGAATCTCAAACCTTTCATCCAGTCCCGAAATTTTCAACCAAGCAGCACCATATTACAACAAAGCGCTCCGCGACAGCGGGTTCAGAGAAGAAATCTCATACACCCCCAACCGAGACCAACCACGGGGGACCCGCAATAGAAGGAGATCGGTGATCTGGTTTTCCCCACCCTATTCGACCAATACCAAAACAAAGGTAGGCCAACTTTTCCTCAAGTTGCTCGACAAACACTTCCCACCCACAAATGAATTACACAAACTTTTTAACAGAAATTCTGTTAAGATCAGCTATTCCACTGCCCCTTCAATAAGAAAAATTATCTCTGCAGAACCCAAAACAATTACAAACGCAGGCTGCTCATGCCAAGACAAAAACAACTGCCCCCTGGAGGGAAATTGCAAAATCAATTCAATCATTTATGAAGCAACCGTCACAGACCAGAATACCAGTAATGCAGAAAAATATATTGGGATGACGAAGGGAAATTTCAAACAAAGGCTATATGCACACAGAAACTCCTTCAGATACAAAAACAAGGCTAATACGGCACTCGCGACCCGAATATGGCAGCTTAAAGAAGAAAACACACCCTTCACCATCAAATGGAAAATAATTGAGAGAAAACCATCCTTCTCTCCAGCCATAAACAGATGTCCTCTATGTGACGCTGAAAAATACCACATTTCAAAAGCCATCATCGATCCGAATACAGCCTGTTTAAATGTCCGCGATGAAATATTCAAGGGATGTGCACACAAGAGGCAAGCATTGCTTATAAACTGGTCTGACCGATTCACATAATGTCTAACTACCCCCCCTCTACTAATATAAACACAATAAAAACGAACAAACACCTCATCAACCTATATCCACTTAAACTTCAAGAGCAAAAACTCCGACCTTCACAAAAATACAAAAATATTTAATTTAATTATCAATCACTAGATTACTCAAAAAAATTATATCCACATAAATTCCAAGAGCAAAAACTTCGACTTTCACCAAAATGCAAAAATATTTAATTTTTTATTTTTTTATCTTTTATCAACCACCAGATTAATTTTCAAACCCACTTTAACAAACTCAAATATTTCATATTTCCATCTTAGTTACCTCCCTTAGATCCGAATCCCTTCATTAAAAATCACTCCAATCTAAAGATTCTTACACATCAACGATTTTTAGAACGCATACCTTCAAAAATATAACGGCTAATGATACAAATTCATAATTTGGCTCACGGGAATTTCAGAGAAACCCTTTCTTTATTTTTATTATTTTTGTTTTTAATCTTTAATTTTTAATTTTTAATTTTTAATTTTTATTTATTTTTTTATTTTTATTATTATTTTTTTATTATTATTATTTTTTTATTATTATTATTTTTTTATTATTATTATTTTTTTTATTATTATTATTATTTTTATTTATATATTTTATTTATATATTTTTATATTTTTATTCTTTTTATTCTTTCTATTTTTATTCTTTCTTTCTCTCTCGCTTTTTTATTCTCTACAATTTATTCTCTATATATATATATATATTTTTTAACCCACTTTTTATACTCTTTTTCTCTTTTTCTTCTTTTTTTATCCCTCCTTTTTTTTTTTTTTTTTTTTTTTTTTTTTTTTTTTTTATTCCTTTATTCTTAGTATTAAAATGTTTTTATATATATATAGGTTTTTTTTTTTTTTATATTTATTTATATATATATATATATATATTTTCATATATATATTTTTTTATTTTTTACCCCCCTTTTTTATTCCCCTTTTTATTCCCTTTAATCTTGAATTCTCTTTCTTCTCCCGTGTTTTAAATCTCAACGGTCTTATGACACTAAATTCAAATTTAAACAAACACACACAACACACTGAGCAAATAACGCGTCCCAACAAGAGTGTCATGTGACCTCACATTTCCAAAACAGATGACAACAGAAGCTGAAGAGAGCCGGATGGGTAAGACCTTCCGTGCTTGAAACCGACGGTACGAATGTTGTACTAATTTTTCTGTACCAGAATAAATAAATATTATGCTCTTAATTTTTAACTTTGATTCTTAATTAATCGAGCACTCTGCTGGGATTTTTCCTACCATTCTACAAAGAATTTACTCAGCCCCTACCAGGAATTACAGTTAAACCCTGTTAGCCTTGTAGTCGAGCACTCTCGGGAAAACTACCAACACCACGGAAAAAACTAATTAACAGGGATTACCACCTATACCCTGGGAAATGGAACTATACACTCTCGGATATTCTACCAAAAATATCCCAACCCCCAAAAAACAAACATATACCAGGATACTCCTGACAAAAATAGTGGACGTCATAGGAAGAATGAGGTGGAAAGTGTTGAATACAGAACAGAGGCAAAGGGAAAAAAACTACTACGGCTTAAAATCTGGTAAATACCCGCCAAAAGTAGAGGCCTTAGACAATTTCGAAAAAGACCTACTCAACATTACTCACAACCTAGTTTTTACAAACAAGCAAAATACATTTCAGAAGACACTTACCGCCGACATAAAAAAACTTAAAAGAGAAAATAATGCACTTGTATTCTCCGACAAAACTAAAAATATTTATAAAATGACTAAAAAGGAAAAAACAGACCTAACAATTAGCTCCATTACCGATAAATATCAATTAGCCAAGGCAGATACATATAAATCTATTAATAATGATACTACTGAAATAGCTACTAGACTAGGCGTCGAATATAGAATTAATTATTTAGATAAGAGGAAGGCCTTTGTTACTTTAAAAGACCACAAAGAAAACTTCACAAATAAACCCTCATGCAGACTTATCAACCCAGCTAAAAGCGAACTAGGACTAGCAAGCAAATCCATTGTTAAAAATATAGTTAATAAAATTAAGGAAAAAATAAACCTAAGTCTGTGGGGCAATACTAACTCAGTCCTAAATTGGTTCCATAACATACAAGATAAACACAGATGCAAATTCACACAATTAGATATAGTAGACTTCTACCCATCCATTACAAAAGACACCCTAGATAAGGCCTTAACATTTGCACTTTCACACACAAACATCAGTCAACTAGAAAGAGACACAATACTGCAAGCAAGACAAACCCTTCTCTTCTTCGAGGGAAGGGCTTGGGTTAAAAAATCAAACCCAGAGGACCCATTTGATGTTGCAATGGGGGCCTACGACAGTGCAGACATCTGTGACTTAGTCGGCTTGCTTATATTAAATACACTCCAAAATAAATTTCCAGACCATTTCTTTGGTCTCTATAGAGATGACGGACTTTGTCTGTCACGCAACCACAACGGAAACACATTAGATAGATTTAGAAAAGAATTAACAAACACCTTCCATAATCTCGGCTTCAAAATTACCATTAAAACAAATTTAGACCAAGTAAACTTCCTAGATACCACACTGAACCTTAAAAACAATACACACAAACCTTTCCACAAACCCAATGAAACACTCCAATACATACACAAGGGATCCTGCCACCCCCCCACCATCTTTAAAAATTTAATCAATAATATTAGCCAAAGAATCTCAAACCTTTCATCCAGTCCCGAAATTTTCAACCAAGCAGCACCATATTACAACAAAGCGCTCCGCGACAGCGGGTTCAGAGAAGAAATCTCATACACCCCCAACCGAGACCAACCACGGGGGACCCGCAATAGAAGGAGATCGGTGATCTGGTTTTCCCCACCCTATTCGACCAATACCAAAACAAAGGTAGGCCAACTTTTCCTCAAGTTGCTCGACAAACACTTCCCACCCACAAATGAATTACACAAACTTTTTAACAGAAATTCTGTTAAGATCAGCTATTCCACTGCCCCTTCAATAAGAAAAATTATCTCTGCAGAACCCAAAACAATTACAAACGCAGGCTGCTCATGCCAAGACAAAAACAACTGCCCCCTGGAGGGAAATTGCAAAATCAATTCAATCATTTATGAAGCAACCGTCACAGACCAGAATACCAGTAATGCAGAAAAATATATTGGGATGACGAAGGGAAATTTCAAACAAAGGCTATATGCACACAGAAACTCCTTCAGATACAAAAACAAGGCTAATACGGCACTCGCGACCCGAATATGGCAGCTTAAAGAAGAAAACACACCCTTCACCATCAAATGGAAAATAATTGAGAGAAAACCATCCTTCTCTCCAGCCATAAACAGATGTCCTCTATGTGACGCTGAAAAATACCACATTTCAAAAGCCATCATCGATCCGAATACAGCCTGTTTAAATGTCCGCGATGAAATATTCAAGGGATGTGCACACAAGAGGCAAGCATTGCTTATAAACTGGTCTGACCGATTCACATAATGTCTAACTACCCCCCCTCTACTAATATAAACACAATAAAAACGAACAAACACCTCATCAACCTATATCCACTTAAACTTCAAGAGCAAAAACTCCGACCTTCACAAAAATACAAAAATATTTAATTTAATTATCAATCACTAGATTACTCAAAAAAATTATATCCACATAAATTCCAAGAGCAAAAACTTCGACTTTCACCAAAATGCAAAAATATTTAATTTTTTATTTTTTTATCTTTTATCAACCACCAGATTAATTTTCAAACCCACTTTAACAAACTCAAATATTTCATATTTCCATCTTAGTTACCTCCCTTAGATCCG
Source organism: Sepiola atlantica (assembly GCA_963556195.1). NCBI lineage: Eukaryota > Metazoa > Mollusca > Cephalopoda > Sepiida > Sepiolidae > Sepiola > Sepiola atlantica. The sequence goes on from OY744551.1 coordinate 29,435,042, forward strand.
AATCCCTTCATTAAAAATCACTCCAATCTAAAGATTCTTACACATCAACGATTTTTAGAACGCATACCTTCAAAAATATAACGGCTAATGATACAAATTCATAATTTGGCTCACGGGAATTTCAGAGAAACCCTTTCTTTATTTTTATTATTTTTGTTTTTAATCTTTAATTTTTAATTTTTAATTTTTAATTTTTATTTATTTTTTTATTTTTATTATTATTTTTTTATTATTATTATTTTTTTATTATTATTATTTTTTTATTATTATTATTTTTTTTATTATTATTATTATTTTTATTTATATATTTTATTTATATATTTTTATATTTTTATTCTTTTTATTCTTTCTATTTTTATTCTTTCTTTCTCTCTCGCTTTTTTATTCTCTACAATTTATTCTCTATATATATATATATATTTTTTAACCCACTTTTTATACTCTTTTTCTCTTTTTCTTCTTTTTTTATCCCTCCTTTTTTTTTTTTTTTTTTTTTTTTTTTTTTTTTTTTTATTCCTTTATTCTTAGTATTAAAATGTTTTTATATATATATAGGTTTTTTTTTTTTTTATATTTATTTATATATATATATATATATATTTTCATATATATATTTTTTTATTTTTTACCCCCCTTTTTTATTCCCCTTTTTATTCCCTTTAATCTTGAATTCTCTTTCTTCTCCCGTGTTTTAAATCTCAACGGTCTTATGACACTAAATTCAAATTTAAACAAACACACACAACACACTGAGCAAATAACGCGTCCCAACAAGAGTGTCATGTGACCTCACATTTCCAAAACAGATGACAACAGAAGCTGAAGAGAGCCGGATGGGTAAGACCTTCCGTGCTTGAAACCGACGGTACGAATGTTGTACTAATTTTTCTGTACCAGAATAAATAAATATTATGCTCTTAATTTTTAACTTTGATTCTTAATTAATCGAGCACTCTGCTGGGATTTTTCCTACCATTCTACAAAGAATTTACTCAGCCCCTACCAGGAATTACAGTTAAACCCTGTTAGCCTTGTAGTCGAGCACTCTCGGGAAAACTACCAACACCACGGAAAAAACTAATTAACAGGGATTACCACCTATACCCTGGGAAATGGAACTATACACTCTCGGATATTCTACCAAAAATATCCCAACCCCCAAAAAACAAACATATACCAGGATACTCCTGACAAAAATAGTGGACGTCATAGGAAGAATGAGGTGGAAAGTGTTGAATACAGAACAGAGGCAAAGGGAAAAAAACTACTACGGCTTAAAATCTGGTAAATACCCGCCAAAAGTAGAGGCCTTAGACAATTTCGAAAAAGACCTACTCAACATTACTCACAACCTAGTTTTTACAAACAAGCAAAATACATTTCAGAAGACACTTACCGCCGACATAAAAAAACTTAAAAGAGAAAATAATGCACTTGTATTCTCCGACAAAACTAAAAATATTTATAAAATGACTAAAAAGGAAAAAACAGACCTAACAATTAGCTCCATTACCGATAAATATCAATTAGCCAAGGCAGATACATATAAATCTATTAATAATGATACTACTGAAATAGCTACTAGACTAGGCGTCGAATATAGAATTAATTATTTAGATAAGAGGAAGGCCTTTGTTACTTTAAAAGACCACAAAGAAAACTTCACAAATAAACCCTCATGCAGACTTATCAACCCAGCTAAAAGCGAACTAGGACTAGCAAGCAAATCCATTGTTAAAAATATAGTTAATAAAATTAAGGAAAAAATAAACCTAAGTCTGTGGGGCAATACTAACTCAGTCCTAAATTGGTTCCATAACATACAAGATAAACACAGATGCAAATTCACACAATTAGATATAGTAGACTTCTACCCATCCATTACAAAAGACACCCTAGATAAGGCCTTAACATTTGCACTTTCACACACAAACATCAGTCAACTAGAAAGAGACACAATACTGCAAGCAAGACAAACCCTTCTCTTCTTCGAGGGAAGGGCTTGGGTTAAAAAATCAAACCCAGAGGACCCATTTGATGTTGCAATGGGGGCCTACGACAGTGCAGACATCTGTGACTTAGTCGGCTTGCTTATATTAAATACACTCCAAAATAAATTTCCAGACCATTTCTTTGGTCTCTATAGAGATGACGGACTTTGTCTGTCACGCAACCACAACGGAAACACATTAGATAGATTTAGAAAAGAATTAACAAACACCTTCCATAATCTCGGCTTCAAAATTACCATTAAAACAAATTTAGACCAAGTAAACTTCCTAGATACCACACTGAACCTTAAAAACAATACACACAAACCTTTCCACAAACCCAATGAAACACTCCAATACATACACAAGGGATCCTGCCACCCCCCCACCATCTTTAAAAATTTAATCAATAATATTAGCCAAAGAATCTCAAACCTTTCATCCAGTCCCGAAATTTTCAACCAAGCAGCACCATATTACAACAAAGCGCTCCGCGACAGCGGGTTCAGAGAAGAAATCTCATACACCCCCAACCGAGACCAACCACGGGGGACCCGCAATAGAAGGAGATCGGTGATCTGGTTTTCCCCACCCTATTCGACCAATACCAAAACAAAGGTAGGCCAACTTTTCCTCAAGTTGCTCGACAAACACTTCCCACCCACAAATGAATTACACAAACTTTTTAACAGAAATTCTGTTAAGATCAGCTATTCCACTGCCCCTTCAATAAGAAAAATTATCTCTGCAGAACCCAAAACAATTACAAACGCAGGCTGCTCATGCCAAGACAAAAACAACTGCCCCCTGGAGGGAAATTGCAAAATCAATTCAATCATTTATGAAGCAACCGTCACAGACCAGAATACCAGTAATGCAGAAAAATATATTGGGATGACGAAGGGAAATTTCAAACAAAGGCTATATGCACACAGAAACTCCTTCAGATACAAAAACAAGGCTAATACGGCACTCGCGACCCGAATATGGCAGCTTAAAGAAGAAAACACACCCTTCACCATCAAATGGAAAATAATTGAGAGAAAACCATCCTTCTCTCCAGCCATAAACAGATGTCCTCTATGTGACGCTGAAAAATACCACATTTCAAAAGCCATCATCGATCCGAATACAGCCTGTTTAAATGTCCGCGATGAAATATTCAAGGGATGTGCACACAAGAGGCAAGCATTGCTTATAAACTGGTCTGACCGATTCACATAATGTCTAACTACCCCCCCTCTACTAATATAAACACAATAAAAACGAACAAACACCTCATCAACCTATATCCACTTAAACTTCAAGAGCAAAAACTCCGACCTTCACAAAAATACAAAAATATTTAATTTAATTATCAATCACTAGATTACTCAAAAAAATTATATCCACATAAATTCCAAGAGCAAAAACTTCGACTTTCACCAAAATGCAAAAATATTTAATTTTTTATTTTTTTATCTTTTATCAACCACCAGATTAATTTTCAAACCCACTTTAACAAACTCAAATATTTCATATTTCCATCTTAGTTACCTCCCTTAGATCCGAATCCCTTCATTAAAAATCACTCCAATCTAAAGATTCTTACACATCAACGATTTTTAGAACGCATACCTTCAAAAATATAACGGCTAATGATACAAATTCATAATTTGGCTCACGGGAATTTCAGAGAAACCCTTTCTTTATTTTTATTATTTTTGTTTTTAATCTTTAATTTTTAATTTTTAATTTTTAATTTTTATTTATTTTTTTATTTTTATTATTATTTTTTTATTATTATTATTTTTTTATTATTATTATTTTTTTATTATTATTATTTTTTTTATTATTATTATTATTTTTATTTATATATTTTATTTATATATTTTTATATTTTTATTCTTTTTATTCTTTCTATTTTTATTCTTTCTTTCTCTCTCGCTTTTTTATTCTCTACAATTTATTCTCTATATATATATATATATTTTTTAACCCACTTTTTATACTCTTTTTCTCTTTTTCTTCTTTTTTTATCCCTCCTTTTTTTTTTTTTTTTTTTTTTTTTTTTTTTTTTTTTATTCCTTTATTCTTAGTATTAAAATGTTTTTATATATATATAGGTTTTTTTTTTTTTTATATTTATTTATATATATATATATATATATTTTCATATATATATTTTTTTATTTTTTACCCCCCTTTTTTATTCCCCTTTTTATTCCCTTTAATCTTGAATTCTCTTTCTTCTCCCGTGTTTTAAATCTCAACGGTCTTATGACACTAAATTCAAATTTAAACAAACACACACAACACACTGAGCAAATAACGCGTCCCAACAAGAGTGTCATGTGACCTCACATTTCCAAAACAGATGACAACAGAAGCTGAAGAGAGCCGGATGGGTAAGACCTTCCGTGCTTGAAACCGACGGTACGAATGTTGTACTAATTTTTCTGTACCAGAATAAATAAATATTATGCTCTTAATTTTTAACTTTGATTCTTAATTAATCGAGCACTCTGCTGGGATTTTTCCTACCATTCTACAAAGAATTTACTCAGCCCCTACCAGGAATTACAGTTAAACCCTGTTAGCCTTGTAGTCGAGCACTCTCGGGAAAACTACCAACACCACGGAAAAAACTAATTAACAGGGATTACCACCTATACCCTGGGAAATGGAACTATACACTCTCGGATATTCTACCAAAAATATCCCAACCCCCAAAAAACAAACATATACCAGGATACTCCTGACAAAAATAGTGGACGTCATAGGAAGAATGAGGTGGAAAGTGTTGAATACAGAACAGAGGCAAAGGGAAAAAAACTACTACGGCTTAAAATCTGGTAAATACCCGCCAAAAGTAGAGGCCTTAGACAATTTCGAAAAAGACCTACTCAACATTACTCACAACCTAGTTTTTACAAACAAGCAAAATACATTTCAGAAGACACTTACCGCCGACATAAAAAAACTTAAAAGAGAAAATAATGCACTTGTATTCTCCGACAAAACTAAAAATATTTATAAAATGACTAAAAAGGAAAAAACAGACCTAACAATTAGCTCCATTACCGATAAATATCAATTAGCCAAGGCAGATACATATAAATCTATTAATAATGATACTACTGAAATAGCTACTAGACTAGGCGTCGAATATAGAATTAATTATTTAGATAAGAGGAAGGCCTTTGTTACTTTAAAAGACCACAAAGAAAACTTCACAAATAAACCCTCATGCAGACTTATCAACCCAGCTAAAAGCGAACTAGGACTAGCAAGCAAATCCATTGTTAAAAATATAGTTAATAAAATTAAGGAAAAAATAAACCTAAGTCTGTGGGGCAATACTAACTCAGTCCTAAATTGGTTCCATAACATACAAGATAAACACAGATGCAAATTCACACAATTAGATATAGTAGACTTCTACCCATCCATTACAAAAGACACCCTAGATAAGGCCTTAACATTTGCACTTTCACACACAAACATCAGTCAACTAGAAAGAGACACAATACTGCAAGCAAGACAAACCCTTCTCTTCTTCGAGGGAAGGGCTTGGGTTAAAAAATCAAACCCAGAGGACCCATTTGATGTTGCAATGGGGGCCTACGACAGTGCAGACATCTGTGACTTAGTCGGCTTGCTTATATTAAATACACTCCAAAATAAATTTCCAGACCATTTCTTTGGTCTCTATAGAGATGACGGACTTTGTCTGTCACGCAACCACAACGGAAACACATTAGATAGATTTAGAAAAGAATTAACAAACACCTTCCATAATCTCGGCTTCAAAATTACCATTAAAACAAATTTAGACCAAGTAAACTTCCTAGATACCACACTGAACCTTAAAAACAATACACACAAACCTTTCCACAAACCCAATGAAACACTCCAATACATACACAAGGGATCCTGCCACCCCCCCACCATCTTTAAAAATTTAATCAATAATATTAGCCAAAGAATCTCAAACCTTTCATCCAGTCCCGAAATTTTCAACCAAGCAGCACCATATTACAACAAAGCGCTCCGCGACAGCGGGTTCAGAGAAGAAATCTCATACACCCCCAACCGAGACCAACCACGGGGGACCCGCAATAGAAGGAGATCGGTGATCTGGTTTTCCCCACCCTATTCGACCAATACCAAAACAAAGGTAGGCCAACTTTTCCTCAAGTTGCTCGACAAACACTTCCCACCCACAAATGAATTACACAAACTTTTTAACAGAAATTCTGTTAAGATCAGCTATTCCACTGCCCCTTCAATAAGAAAAATTATCTCTGCAGAACCCAAAACAATTACAAACGCAGGCTGCTCATGCCAAGACAAAAACAACTGCCCCCTGGAGGGAAATTGCAAAATCAATTCAATCATTTATGAAGCAACCGTCACAGACCAGAATACCAGTAATGCAGAAAAATATATTGGGATGACGAAGGGAAATTTCAAACAAAGGCTATATGCACACAGAAACTCCTTCAGATACAAAAACAAGGCTAATACGGCACTCGCGACCCGAATATGGCAGCTTAAAGAAGAAAACACACCCTTCACCATCAAATGGAAAATAATTGAGAGAAAACCATCCTTCTCTCCAGCCATAAACAGATGTCCTCTATGTGACGCTGAAAAATACCACATTTCAAAAGCCATCATCGATCCGAATACAGCCTGTTTAAATGTCCGCGATGAAATATTCAAGGGATGTGCACACAAGAGGCAAGCATTGCTTATAAACTGGTCTGACCGATTCACATAATGTCTAACTACCCCCCCTCTACTAATATAAACACAATAAAAACGAACAAACACCTCATCAACCTATATCCACTTAAACTTCAAGAGCAAAAACTCCGACCTTCACAAAAATACAAAAATATTTAATTTAATTATCAATCACTAGATTACTCAAAAAAATTATATCCACATAAATTCCAAGAGCAAAAACTTCGACTTTCACCAAAATGCAAAAATATTTAATTTTTTATTTTTTTATCTTTTATCAACCACCAGATTAATTTTCAAACCCACTTTAACAAACTCAAATATTTCATATTTCCATCTTAGTTACCTCCCTTAGATCCGAATCCCTTCATTAAAAATCACTCCAATCTAAAGATTCTTACACATCAACGATTTTTAGAACGCATACCTTCAAAAATATAACGGCTAATGATACAAATTCATAATTTGGCTCACGGGAATTTCAGAGAAACCCTTTCTTTATTTTTATTATTTTTGTTTTTAATCTTTAATTTTTAATTTTTAATTTTTAATTTTTATTTATTTTTTTATTTTTATTATTATTTTTTTATTATTATTATTTTTTTATTATTATTATTTTTTTATTATTATTATTTTTTTTATTATTATTATTATTTTTATTTATATATTTTATTTATATATTTTTATATTTTTATTCTTTTTATTCTTTCTATTTTTATTCTTTCTTTCTCTCTCGCTTTTTTATTCTCTACAATTTATTCTCTATATATATATATATATTTTTTAACCCACTTTTTATACTCTTTTTCTCTTTTTCTTCTTTTTTTATCCCTCCTTTTTTTTTTTTTTTTTTTTTTTTTTTTTTTTTTTTTATTCCTTTATTCTTAGTATTAAAATGTTTTTATATATATATAGGTTTTTTTTTTTTTTATATTTATTTATATATATATATATATATATTTTCATATATATATTTTTTTATTTTTTACCCCCCTTTTTTATTCCCCTTTTTATTCCCTTTAATCTTGAATTCTCTTTCTTCTCCCGTGTTTTAAATCTCAACGGTCTTATGACACTAAATTCAAATTTAAACAAACACACACAACACACTGAGCAAATAACGCGTCCCAACAAGAGTGTCATGTGACCTCACATTTCCAAAACAGATGACAACAGAAGCTGAAGAGAGCCGGATGGGTAAGACCTTCCGTGCTTGAAACCGACGGTACGAATGTTGTACTAATTTTTCTGTACCAGAATAAATAAATATTATGCTCTTAATTTTTAACTTTGATTCTTAATTAATCGAGCACTCTGCTGGGATTTTTCCTACCATTCTACAAAGAATATATATATATATATATATATATATATATATATATATATATATATATATATATATATATATATATATAATTATTAATGGCAATATATGTATTACCATATACCATCAGTTCCTTTTACTTTGTAGTCTCCTTTGAAGATTCAGCTCAATGTTGTCAACTATTGATAACAGAGCAAAATATAAGTCAGGCATTTTATATTTTTTAGAAATGTGTAAAAATAAAAATAAAATAAAACTATGGTTATTGGAATATAATATAAACTGACTTATATATATATATATATATATATATATATATATATATATGTGTGTGTGTGGGTGGGTGTGTGGGTGGGTGTGTGTGCGCGCATGTGTGTGTGCGTGAAAAAGACAAACAGAAATACCAATTAAATACAGGAATAAATTATCAAAAAACGAGAGATTTTACGGGTTTCGTTCGGATGAACGAACGTCTTCAGAAAAAGTGAAGATTTTAAATTTATTCGATAACGGCAAAAAAAAAAACAGGAAAAAGAAGAATGCAGAACGGGATGTTATTGGCGCGTGAAATTTTTTATTTGAAAAAAGAAAAGAAAGAATGATGAGACGCATGAGATGTTAAAATGGGAAAAGGTGAGAGAAAGAAAAAAAGAGAAAGAAAAAAAGAGAAAGAAAAGGGAAAAAATGGTAATTTAGATGAAATGTTGTAAACAAAAAGAAAAATTACTTTAACACGGGATCGCAGTTATTTAACAAGTGGCGTGAAATATTGCATTGTTTAAGTGCGGTTTTTGCCAGATGTTTGTTTAAGTAATAAGATCCGAGTCTGAGGTTTACGTTAGATGGTGATGAGAGATGTATTATAGTGTTATCGATGCATTTGCGGCGTGGGAGAAAGTATTCGGTTTTGAGTGGGGTGCAGTTTGTAAAGTCAAAATTGTGGGTAAAAGTATTTCTGTTTATGATAAGTGCGGTCATGGGATTGTTGTGTTTTAGATCCTGTTTGTGTCTATAAATGTGGGATTTGATCTTTCTGGCCGTTTCACCAATAACATGTGCTGCATGTCGGATGTTTTATATTGATTAAACGGCCAGGAATCTATGCGTTTTTCTTTTTCCTATATTTTACTGTTATATATAAATTTAAAATCTTTGCTTTTTCGGAAGACGTTCGTTGATCCGAACGAAACTGGTAAAATATCTCGTTTCTTGATGATTTATTCCTGTATTTAATTTGTTTTTTCCCGTTATCTTTTTCACACATCCTGTCTTTCACGGCATTTCATTTTATGAAGTATCGTGCATTTTATTTTCACACACACACACACACACACACACATATATATATATATATATATATATATATATATATATATATATATATATATATATATATATATATAGACGAAATTGGTAAAATTCAACTTTCTTAAATATGCGGAATTAATACCATGTTCTACACCGGATATCTGTTACTGAATATCCGGTCTAGCACAATATGGTTAAATGAAGAAAAGAATTACAAAAAAGACTCTCTTGAACAAGAGATGCTATTTTGAAATAGCTTTTGAAAATACTACCAAAAATATGCCCCCTCTAGTCACATATTTTTGGTAGTATATATGACGAACGAACATATACTACACTTCCTTCCTGCAGTGAAAGACGTATGATCGCATGCCAATAGAACAGATACTACACTACTCCCATAACAAAAGAAGATGTAATGCCTGGAAGGATGGTTTTATGATAACAGAAGAGATTCTACATACCACCAAAAAAGTGAAGGTAATTCCCAGAAAAATGGTATCATGACTACCGAACAGATACTACACTATCACACCAAAAAAAGAGTAGCAAATCCATGATAGAGTGGTATTATGACGAACTAACAAATACTACCCTATCACAACAAAAAGGGAGTAGCAAATGCATGGGAGGGTGGTATTATGACGAACAAACATATACTACACTATCACACCAATAAGGGAGTAGCGAATGCCTGGGAGAGTGGTACTATGACGAACAAACAAATACTACCCTATCACACCAAAAAGGAAGTAGCAAATGCATGGGAGGGTGGTATTATGACGAACTAACAAATACTACCCTATCACAACAAAAAGGGAGTAGCAAATGCATGGGAGGGTGGTATTATGACGAACAAACATATACTACCCTATCACACCAAAAAGGGAGTAGCAAATGCCTGGGAGAGTGGTACTATGACGAACAAACAAATACTACACTATCACACCAAAAAGGGAGTAGCAAATGCCTGAGAGAGTGGTATTATGACGAACAAACAAATACTACACTATCACACCAAAAATGGAGTAGCAAATGCCTGGGAGAGTGGTATTATGACGAACAAACAAATACTACACTATCACACCAAAAAGGGAGTAGCAAATGCATGGGAGAGTGGTATTATGACGAACAAACATATACTAAACTATCACACCAAACAACGGAGTAGCAAATGCATGGGAGAGTGGTACTATTACGAACAAACATATACTACACTACCACACCAAAAAACGGAGTAGCAAATGCATGGGAGAGTGGTATTATTACGAACAAATATATACTACACTATCACACCAAAAAAAGAGTAGCAAATGCATGGGAGAGTGGTATTATGACGAACAAACATATACTACACTATCACACCAAAAAAAGAGTAGCAAATGCATGGGAGGGTGGTATTATGACGAACAAACAAATACTACACTATCACACCAAAAACGGAGAAGCAAATGCATGGGAGGATGGTATTATGTCGAACAAACTTATACTACACTATCACACCAAAAAAAATAGCAAATGCATGCGATAGTGGTATTATGACGGACTAATATATACTACACTATCACACTAAAAAGGGAGTAGCAAAAGAATGGGAGAGTGGTATTATGACGAACAAACAAATACTACACTATCACACTAAAAAGGGAGTAGCAAATGCATGTAGGGTGGTATTATGACGAGAAAAAATATACTACAGTATTACACTAAAAAGGGAGTAGCAAATGCATGGGGGAGTGGTATCATGACGAACACACATATACTACACTATCAGACCAAAAAGGAAGTAGCAAATGCATGGAAGGGTGGTATTATGACGAACTAACAAATACTACACTATCACACCAAAAAGGGAGTAGCAAAGGCATGGGAGTATGGCATTATGACGAACAAACATATACTACACTATCCCCCCCAAAAAGGGAGTAGCTAATGCATGGGAGGGTGGTAGTATGACAAATAAACAAATACTACACTATCACACTAAAAAGGGAGTAGCAAATGCATGAGAAAGTGGTACTATGACGAACAAGCATATACTACACTATTACATTGAAAAATGAGTAGCAAATGCATGGGGGTGGTATTATGACGAACAAACAAATACTACACTATCACACCAAAAAGGGAGTAGCAAAGGCATGGGAGTATGGCATTATGACGAACAAACATATACTACACTATCACACCAAAACGGGAATAGCAAATGCATGGGAGGGTAGTATTATGACTAAGAAACAAATACGACAATATTACACCAAAAAACGGAGTGGTAAATGCATGGGAAGATTGTCATTGTGACGAACAAAAATATACTACACTATCACACCAAAAAGGAAGTAGAAAAGGCATGGGAGCGTGGTATTATGACGAACAAACATATACTACACTATCACACCAAAAAGGGCGTAGCAAATGCATGGGAGGGTGGTATTATGACGAACAAACAAATACTACACTATCACACCAAAAAGGGCGTAGCTAATGCATGGGAAAGTGGTATTATGACGAACAAACATATACTCCACTATCACACCAAAAAAGGAGTTGCAAATGCATGAGGTGGTATTATGACGAACAAACATATAGTACACTATCACACCAAAAATGGAATTGCGAATGCATGGGGAGGTTGTATTATGACGAACTAACATATACTACACTATCACACCAAAAAGAGAGTAGCAAATGCATGAAAGGGTGGTATTATGACGAACAAACAAATACTACACTATCACACGAAAAAGAGAGTAGCAAATGAATGGGAGAGTGGTATTATGACGAAAAAACATATACTACACTATCACACCAAAACGTGCGTAGCAAATGCATGGGGAAGTTGTATTATGACGAACAAACATATACTACAATATCATACCAAAAAGGGAGTAGCAAATGCATGGGAATTGGGGTATTGTGACAGACAAACAGATACTACACTATCACACCAAAAAGTGAGTAGCAAATGCATGGGAGGGTGGTATTATAACGAACAAACATATACTACAATATCATACCAAAAACGGAGTAGTAAATGCATGGGAGGGCGGTATTATGACGAACAAACATATACTACACTATCACACACAAAAACGGAGTAGCAATTGCATGGGAGGGTTGTATTATGACGAACAAACAGATACTACACTATCACACCAATAAGGGAGTAGCGAATGCATGGGGTAGTTGTATTATGACGAAAAAACAGATACTACACTATCACACCAAAAAGGGAGTAGTAAAGGCATGGGAGAGTTGTATTGTTACGAACAAACATATAATACATTATAAGACCAAGAAGAGAGTAGCAAATTCATGGGAGAGTTGTATAAAGATGAACAAACATATACTACACTATCACACCAAAAAGGCCGTAGCAAATGCATGGGAGAGGGTTGTATTATGACGAACAAACAGATACTACAATATCACACCAAAAAGAGAGTAGCAAATGCATGGGAGAGTAGTATTTTGACGAACAAACATATACTACACTATCACACCAAAAAGGGAGTAGCAAATGCATGGGAGGGTAGTATTATTATGAACAAAGATATACTACACTATCAAACCAAAAAGGGAGTAGCAAATGTATGGGAGGGTGGTATTATGACGAACAAACAAATACTACACTATCCCACCAAAATGGCGAGTAGCAAATGCATGGCAGAGTGGTATTATGACGAACAAACATATACTACACTATCACACCCAAAAAGGAGGAGCAAAGGCATGGGAGGGTGTTATTATGACGAACAAACCGATACTACACTATCACACCAAAAAGTGAATAGAAAATGCATGGGAGGGTGGTATGATGACGAACAAACAAATACTACACTATCACACACAAAAACGAAGTGGCAAATGCACGGGAAGGTTGTATTATGACGAACAAACAGATACTACACTATCACACCAAAAAAGCTGGAGAAAGAAGAGAATTTTTGAAAAGACGTTGGAGAAACGCGGATAGAACGTTTTCGCATTGTTTCAGGGAGTCGTTGGCGACCCCAAATTCAGCAACGCTGGATGACATCACAAAACAAAACCGCACTACGCTAATAATGAGGATTGAGGTAAAATAAAATACCCTCGAAGCATGTTAAGGATGCGATATTAATTTTTTTTATAAACTTTCATTTTTAGTTCATAATGATACAAATAATTTCGCCAAATAGAATTGGCCTCTTCAGTGTGTTTGTAGATCCGATCTTATTGGATTGCCGGCTTCTGCTGGTGTAAACCGGCGTATGAGATGTTTTTTTCCATTTTATGTATGAAATCACGCATGCACGCGAGTTAGTTATAGATTTTAAAAGTTCATACTTTTTTGAAGCATCCAAATGAAATTTAATAATGAGGATTGAGGTAAAATAAAATACCCTCGAAGCATGTTAAGGATACGAACATTTCATACGCCGGTTTACATAACACGAAATTACATAATCATCGATGCAATAATTTATTTCATCGATGATTATGTAATTTCGTCTTATTATACTTCATTTTATTCTTGCTCTGTTTATCACATTGAGCTCTCATACCCGGATCTCCTCCTGGAATTATTTCATTATAACACAATATATATATATATATATATATATATATATATATATATATATATATATATATATATATATATAATTTATTTGAAAACAATGCATTACATATTCCAGAGACGTACGGTGGTTTCATTGACACGGATAGACCTTTACTGTTTAGAAAAAGACCTTAAAACCATTTTAAATTCTTGGCGATTCACAGAATGAAGGCAATTCGAGAAAATGAAAGCTGATGTTCACGGCTTTGATCGTCTGGTGAATTCTTTCAAGTGTCTTTTGGGAAATGTACCGAGTTTAAGGGGATCTATCTATATCGACGTATCGGCCTTAATTGTAACTTATTGCAACACCGAGGACGAGCTTATTAGGCCTATGCTTTGATTGAACAGTATTTTCCCCATCAGAAAGCAATGCTCTATCAGCATGCAAAAGTAAGATTTTTCCATTCTTCTGAAAATTTTCAAAAGTAGCTTCACTTAACTGTAATTTGTAAACTAATAATTCGATTGGGCTTCAATTTTAGTACATCCTATTTGAACATTCGTACTTGTTTTTAATTATAAGATTTTTTTATATTAGTGTCGCCATCTATATGTAATACCATAGACTTATTGAGCGATGTGTTACTAGACTTTGTTCTTAGCCAAAAGGCCAAGGAACACTGCCGTGGTTTGGGTAGCAAACAAGTGCAACACATGAATGCGTCCTTTCATATTATTTTCACCCGCACATTTATTGAAACAGTCATTGTTATTTTATAACCAGTTTATAATGACCCGATTTTTTTAATCGTGAAGGACAAAGAAAGGAAAATCTTAGTGATTGTTGCGTAGAAAAAAAAACACATACGAGAATGTAAAACAATAATCTTACTGCAAATTTCTCTATAGAAAAATATCTACTTTCATACGTAATATATAAAAAGTAAATTCAACACTATCAAAGCTAAAATAAAGGAAAACAATAAATGTATACTATATGGACACAGAGACGCAACAGTAAATCACAACAAACAATCTCCAAAAGAATACAAAAACGCTAGAGTGTGACAAAGGCAGTCCACTGGGAACTATGAAGATACCCGCATTTTTAACATGCGGACATACCGGAAAACGAAACACACGAAGTCCTCTGTAACATGAGGGTACAAACAGAAAACTCATCCAAGCAAAGAGACCAGATGTGATCTTAATCAACAAGAAGGGAAACACCTGCCTAATCGTAAATTTCGCTGTCCCAGCAGATCACAGGGTTAAGATCAAGGAGGCACAAAAAATAAGCAAATACATTGAACTTGCCAGAGAACCGAAAGGAATATCGAACATGATGACATTTACTTTAATACCGATACGTTTAGGGGCACTAGGCGCAGTCCTTAAAAAAAAACTAAACAAAAAGACTAGGAAAAGTTGCAGTTTAAATGATTCCCGATCCGTTTCAGACCTTTTAATTTAATAATTTATTCATAGAAAAATTGTATTTAATAAATTAAACAAATGTGAATATAATGGAAATGACAATTTTTGAAAAGCTCAATGATTGGAGAAGAAAAAAATACAATTTAATAAAAGGTATACAAGTATAATTTATATAGATGTTTCGTTCGAAAAAAGAAAGAACAAAAAACATGTTTTTCACATCATAGACGCACCATGTATTTTCAAATACTGATTTGTATGTTTTTCTTCAAATCAGTCATCTTGAGAATGTCTTGAAATAAAAACGAAACGTTGATGAATATTTAAACAATTTTCGTTTTTTCCTCTTATCATTTTACACACACACACACACACATACACACACACACACACACACATATATATATATATATATATATATATATATATATATATATATATATATATATATGAACAATAGGATGATAAATTCTAATAACCACTTCTTTATGCATTTTTTAAAAATCCATATAATTTTACGAAACTTTTCGTCTATTCATGGACAACTACATATATATATATATATATATATATATATATATATATATATATATATATATATATATATATATATATTCCATTATAAATGTCAGTATTGTCATTAATAAAGGGTATGACTACATATCAACCAAACCATTTCATTATCACATCACTACAGTATAAATCTCTATGCATGAGTGAATGAAGTGTGTGAGGTGCGCTGAAGAAAATTTCCTACCAGTAAAATACATAGCCCTGTTGTGCTCGCATACCCTTAATGACAATAAAAGTGTAAAAATTTGGGAATTTCCTTGCTTTTGTACATTTAGTGTATATGAATTTTCATCTTAACCCTATTAAGGGCATATGATTTCAATATACTGGCATTTTTCATGGAATGTCACTACTTTTGTAACGGCTATGCCTCAATACAATGGTCATTTAAAAGTTTTTTTGGAATTTTCTGGAAAACTAAGGTATATGGTAAACTGAAATTAAAATGCCATCAACTAGACCCTAGAACCTCTATCTCTGCCAAAAATCAGCTGAATCCATCAAATATTTGATGAGATACATGGTGGCACATACGTACGTACGTACGTACACACGGATAACATGATTTCATGAATCAACTTTCTGGATCTCTGGGTTGCCTTGACTAATGATGCTGAAATTCTACACACTTATAGAACCTACTAAATAAAAATTTTGTGCAAAGTTTTGGTTTATTGGATTTTGAGTTATGATTGATCAAAGAAATGAGATTTCCAGCATAGGCCATTCTTGAAGTCTATTAATAGATAGAACGCTCTCGCACCTCCCTTGATATATATATATATATATATATATATATATATATATATATATATATATATATATATATATATATATTAGATTTTTAATGCGTGCGACTTATCAGAAGTCCGAAGATTGTGTCACAAACATCAGAAAAAACAAAAAACAAACAATATATATTTGTGTGTGTGTGTGCGTGTTTACAAAGAATATAATTTTTTTATAAACGTAATAGTCCTTATAATATCTTAAATGTTTCCAATTGTAAGTTTATTCGTATATTTGAGGTTTCCTATACCGTTTGGTATAGGTAGAAAGAAACTTAAGAGAGTGTCCGAAAGAAGAAAAAGTTAAAATATCTTCAGGTGAAGATAGCAGCCGCCGTGAGAGTCCAGTGGACGAGGAGGCAGGAGAGAGACTGACGCGATCCTTACTGGCGGGTGCCAGGGTGCCGTCTGGTGATCGTCCGCATATCCTAAGGGAGCTCAACTAGTCCCTAAAATGAAGAAATATATACCGTCAGAAAAGAAGGTGTGAGTTTCGGGGAAATAGATACCGTCAAGCACAACCCTTTACCCAGTTCAAATCCTATTCTATCTCTCTCTCTCTCTCTCTCTCTCTCTCTCTCTATATATATATATATATATATATATATATATATATATATATATATATGTATATATATTATATACATATATATATATATATTATATATAAATATATATATATATATATATACATATATATATATATAGTCTCGGAAGTTTCTCAACCATTAAAACTATATTAAAAAAAAAAAAAAAAAAAAAAAAAAAACTTATAGTCCCAAGTCTTCCAGTGGAAAATCACTCATGTAAGTCAATTTATTTTTTACAGTTATTATATTAGTTTATTTCTAACACTATTTTAAGGGATCATCAGTTGTTTACCATGAAAAACTGTTTCGGGAATGTAATATATATATATATATATATATATATATATATATATATATATATATATATATATATATATATATATATCGAGAGATACCGTCAAGGACAACGCTTATACCCAGTTCAAATCCTATTGTATCTCTCGATATATATATATATATATATATATATATATATATATATATATATATATATATATATATATATATATTATACATATATATATTATATATATATATATATATATATATATATATATTATACATATATATATTATATATATATATATATATATATATATATATATATATATATATATATATATATATATATATATATATATATATATATATCGAGAGATGCCATATGATTTGAACTGGGTATAAGCGTTGTCCTTGATGGTATCTATTTCCCCGAAACTCAAACCCTCTTCTTTTCTGACGGCTTATGTTTCTCCATTTTGAAATCTAATCTAAAACATGTCTGTGATGGCGCACCTAATTAGTTCTTTCGGCGTCGCTGCGTTCAACTCAGGAAGCATTTGTCTAAGACTTCTCTTTCTTCTCGCTGTTGCCTTTCTGACAACAAGAGAACTGCATCCGACCGACTAACCTGTAACTCGAATTCTGATGTAAACCTTTTTCAATAAAGATGTCACTCGGCGATCGCAATAATGATTAATGCCCACTTAGATTTCATTTCTTCATCAATCAAATGTGTTTTTTTTTCTTTCTTCTTTCACTCGTTTATCTCGGCGATTTTAGGTTGATCGAATGAAGTAACAGTAACCCGATGTGATACTACATAATTACATAGCGTGATTTCATAGTAAGTAAATGGTAAGTCAACCTAGAAGGTTGATATTTTGTTAAATCAAAATAATCCATCCGTTGATTATACACTCACAGAGTTATTCGGATAAGGGATCAAAATCAAATAAGTTAAAAACATTCCGTGTAATAATCCTGGCTAAAATGAAACACTATTAAAAATCTATATAAAAAAAAATGTGCAAAAAATTTTGTAGTATTAGGCCGTTACAAAAATAATGGCCGATTTTAGAAACATACATTTATTCATGAAATTTTTTCACCTTCACGGAATTTCTAGAAAAACCTTCGTACTGTCTGATCGCTTGTGGGTATGAACCCACATGCTCTATTGATATTGGCAGAAGTTTCGGAGGCATTGTGCCTAAGTTGAACTTATACAACATAAGAAGGTGAAGGTCATGTTTTAGCATGTTCATCATCTTCTATGCTTCAAAAATACATTATATCTGAAAAACGTTACAAATTATTATTGAGAACTGTTAGGGCAACCTAACAAAACAGAATATAGTTATTTCCCTATAATCGACATACCTCACATAACAGGCACCGAAAAACATCACAAAACAAACACAAACAGTCTGGTAGCAACTTTTCTTCCAAACCAAAAATTAAACGGAAAATATTTTGCAGTACAATTGAATGGCTATCTTGTTCATCAAGTGGATACTGCCTATGATATTACACTTATCTCACAAAAACTATGGGAAACCATAGGCCAGCATTCATTAACACCAACAAACCAGGTAGCATAGAGTTCATATCACGAGTCAATTACCTGTTACCATTAAAGTGAAGGGCAAAACGGTGCCGGGTACCGTATACATAACAAACTCATGCCATAATTTGCTGGAACTTGACTTTATTGAGTTACTAGGTCTTCTCGACATTTGACTGAACCGAATTTGTGAGATAGTATCCAGATCGTCACCTCAGAGGAGCATTATAGACCAGACCAAAGACATCGTGAAACAATTTTCTCTAGTCTTCACACACAACTTGGGACGCTGAACTCAGACAGAGACCACACTTTCCCTTAAACTGTTTTCTAAGCCTGTGTTCCGACCCCAACGACCAGTGTCATGCGCTGCATTGCCACTGTTGGACCAACTTGAGGAAATGAAGGTCATCATACCGGTGACATATTCACGCTGGGCAGCACCCATTGTAGTAGTAAAGAAAGCTGATGGTTCAATTCGGTTGTGTGCTGATTTTTCAACTGGTCTCAATGCAGAGGATCACAAATACCCATTGCCAATCCCAGATGATCTCTTCACCATACTTAATGGTGGCACCTGCTTTGCAAAATTTGAGCTCACAGAGGCTTATCTGCAAGTCGAAGTTGTAGAAACCTCCAAGGAGCTGCTTATTATAAACACACACCGTAAATTATTCCAATTAACTCGTTTACCTTTGGGGGTAAAAACAGTCCCTGTAATATTTCAGCAGATCATGGACACAATGCTCACTGGCGTGGAAAGTGCAGCTGCGTATTTAGATGACATCATTGTGCCATTTTTATTTACTTTCCATAAAATACTTATTATTTATCTTTGATCGTCAAGGTCGCCGTCCAGATCCTGCTAATGTGACAGCCATTCGACACATGCCTTCCTCATCGGCCGTTAGCAGTCTACGCACATTTCTGGGACTGGTGAGCTAATACGGTAGTTTCTTTGCCTTCACTCCATCAAATCAAATCACCACTCAACAAACTGTTGACAAAAGACGCAAAATGGTCCTGGCCCGTGAACTGTCAGAAATCATTTGAAAAAATCAAAGAACTCATTAACTCTGACCTACTGCTCACACATTTTGAAAATAATCGTGGCAGCGGATGCATAAAATCATGGCGTAGAAGTAGTGATCTCGCATATATTCACAAATTGAACTGAGAAAGCTATCATGCATGCAGCTAGATCCCTGACACCCGCTGAACACAATTACAGTCAAGTGGAAAAAGAAACACTGGCACTGATTTTTGCTGTGAAGAAATTCCATAAAATGTTGTTCGGGTGTCACTTTACACTTCTGACAGACAACATAAAAAGGGTATTCCAGTATATTCAGCCAGCCGATTGCAACGGTGGGCAATCATTCTACTGGAGTACGATTTCGATATACAGTACCTCCGGACAACAGAATTCGGCCACGCTGATGCCTTGTCACGACTCATCAGTGCACAATAGGTTCCAGTCGACAACACTGTCATCGCTGACATCAGCATCGAGGACGATTTTCAACGCACGCTTACAGATTGTATCCGGACAATTCCAGTGACAATTGAGACCTCCAACAATTCAAACGCCGCAGTGGCTCTCTTTCTGTCATTGATGGTTGTTTGATGTTGGCAGATCGTGTTGCTGTTTCCACTAAGCTCATACAATGATCCAGGCATTAATCGAATGAAATCACTAGCCTGCAGTGTGGTCTATTGGCTTACCATAGACACAGACATTGAGCATACTGTAAAACGTTGTATCCGGTGTATGGAAACGCAGAAAAATCGACCTCGGATTGTTGATTCTCGTTGGGCATACACAGAGCGACCATGGTCCAGAATACACGTAGACTTTGCTGGCCCTATCAATGGTCTTAGTTTTCTGGTCGTTGTAGAAATAGCCAGAACTTTTTTCAATGCAACAGACTGACACTCAGTCTACGGTAACAGTACTCAGGCGGCTATTTCGTCAACACGACTTGCCCGAGACTTTAGTCTCAGACAACGGATTACAATTCACGCCTGAGCCATTCCAACTATTCTGCAAATCGTGTTGCATGACACACGTCCGGTCGCTACCCGATTATCGTCAATCCAATGGACAGTCGAAAGGTTTGTAGATACATTCAAACTGGCACTACGCAAAGCAAGGGGGATAACAAAGGAGATACTACATGCTTTCCTCCTTTCATATCGAATAACACCAAATGGTGCTGTGAAGAATGGTCTGTCACCAGCAGAGCCACTCATGGGACGAAAACACCGTATCACACTGGACGCTTTACGGCTCCAGCGATAAAAGCAACAACCAAGCCATCACAAGACAAAATCATTTTCAGTTGGCACACCAGTGTTTGCTCGGAATTACAGACCTGACTAAAGTTACAACTTCATGCAAAATTTCAGAGAAATTCAATGGATGGTTGCGGAGAAAAATCCGGACGGACGGACATGCCTCAAAACATAGGTCCCCCGATTTTATAAATCGGGGGACCAATTATTTAATAATATTTTTATTATCCATATACATATACGTTTCATCCTTGCGGTATCGTCAGTGTTCAAACCCCAGACACGAGTCATTGTTTAATTTAAATCTGAACATCCTAACCAATGCGGCAAATTTCAGCAATTATAAGAAAGGGTAGTGATGTGACGATTCCAAAGTTTTTCCCGATTCCGATACAATTACTGATTCCGATTCCGATTCG
Source organism: Sepiola atlantica (assembly GCA_963556195.1). Lineage (NCBI taxonomy): Eukaryota > Metazoa > Mollusca > Cephalopoda > Sepiida > Sepiolidae > Sepiola > Sepiola atlantica. Next base: position 29,456,890 of record OY744551.1, read on the forward strand.
TTTTAGATTTCTAAATATTTAATAATAGATATGTTGCTTTTTTATTATCGAATTATTGTAAAACCCTGTCCGCATATATTTTCGCAGAGGTAAAAAAAATACAGTAAAGGGGCGGATATTACACGAGTAGATATTTCTAAAATGTTTTCCTTGTAATTGATGTAAAATAGTGAGACAACTAAAGATGTATTTCTGATTTAAAACAAAGCCGATTTGCATTAATTCGTCGTTAGTTGATAAATGCTATTTGGATTTTTTCATAAACAATTAAAAATAGTCGACGATCGTTATGGAAAATAAGAAGACAGTGTAGGGGTAGAATAGTTAACAAAACCCTTCCCCATGTTAAGAATGAGTTTCTAAATAATAATGTTACTATTTAGAAAAGCATGCAGACGGGAATGCTTTGTTAACTGTTTTTCATCTTCTATCAAAGAATATTCATGTTTTTACCTTAATTATAAATATTTTGTCAATATTATAGATACGTAGTAGATTAATTTGTTTGGCTGTAAAAATAAAACAAAGTATAGAAAATAATAATAATAATAATAATAATAATAATAATAATAATAATAATAATAATAATAATAATAATTAACAGAAACACTATAATCTCCCCCTTCCTTCCCTACCCCCAAAAAAATTAATTTAAAAAATGGTGCCAGCCTAGGCTGACACCAGACAAAATATTTGTAGAGGGTCGAAGAGGATGAGAAGACCGAGGAAGGACAGCACAAACCAGACCTCCACTAGAAAAGTGCGGAGAATGCTGGGACCTTGGGAGGGCTTATTGCCACCCAAATCCCAGAGAAGACCAATGTCCTTACCAGCGAGAAATCAATGGTAAGCGGATGTTGCTATACCGCATCGTTATCGAAAAAAGGTGAAGAATACTGAAAATCTGGTGAGGCTTGTTGTCACTCAGACTCCAGGAAATACCACTGGTTTTTGTAGGTGAGCAATCACTGACGATGATATGTGTGAGAACTCCTAGTGAGTACAAATAATAATAATAATAATAATAATAATAATAATAATAATAATAATAATAATAATAATAATAATAATAATAATAATAATAATAATAAAAATAATACTAATACTACTACTACTACTAATAATAATAATAATAATAATAATAATAATAATAATAATACTAATAATAATAATGGAACTAATAATAATGGAAAATATGTAGATTAACACCGCCAGCTACACCCCTCCCCAAATGAGATTCTACTATTTTAGGTGATTACGTGTGAACACATTGAAAAACTTGGTGGAAAGAAAAAAAAATTTAAGTCGGAGATCAGTTTTATGTATAAATTTAACGTAAAATGACCATCAATTCTGTGACATTCTAACTTTGTAGTGATGTTCACTTAAGGTTTTTACCACCACCCCTAAGTGCGACAGGCAAGGTCGTAAAACTATGCGTAATCACTTAAATAACCCAGACCCCCCCCCCCCCCCCCGAAAAAGTGAATGCATAGAATTTATCTCACAGAGCATGATAAACATGTTTAGTTAACTGCTCTAAAACGCTAAAATGTCTCGGAAATAAAAGCTCATTTTACGTTAAATTTATGTGCGAAACTGATCGATCACCCTAAATTTTTAAATAAATGATTTTTGTTGTTGTTTTACCCCCGCCAAGTTTTCCAGGGTGTCCACACGTACTCGTCTAAAAAAACAGAGTCTCATTTCCGTTTGGAAAAGTGATTGAGCTGAGGGTGTTACTCTCCAATAACAATAATAGTTTTTATAAGTTACTAGACCACACGTGACCCGTTGGGTCAGTTTGTTATATTAGCTATGGAATTCATGTATGAGCGTGACACTTGTGGCATAAAGAAAATAGTTTTTTTTTACATAACAGAAGCATTTCTATGAAAGTATATTAAAATGAAAAAAGAATATAGATAGATTTCTATGAGTCGTTCTGTTTATTATAATTGTTTTTTTTTTTAATTACAGTTACTGAATTATAAGTGGTTGGCCATACTTATAGGTAAATATGCACTGAACAGGTACCATAATACTTATTATAGTTAAATTCAAATTTTGATATATCATCTTTTAAATGAAATTGTTAGTTGAAAGTACAGAATAATAAAAAAACACTCTCCACATGTTAATAATGGCTTTTTAAATAGAAAATAAAATGTAACTTTTTTCATTTAATTTAAGCAAACATTCAGTACCCATTGTGTAAAATATTTAATTTGTATGTTAATAATAAGGTCAATAAAATTAAGACAATTCTTTTCCAGGGCGATTTGAGAAAGGAAGGGGGTACAGCAGGCTTTCTCGCGTACGTAACGAAAACAGAGGGAGTAGGAGTGGTGAAATCTATGAGAGGGAAAGTGGGAGGTGGTTTCGTTCACCGACCGCTAGTATGGCTGATATTAATAATGAGTGTTGTTTTTTTGTTTGTTTGTTTTTGTTTTTTAAAAGGGAGGAGTTTTTTTGAAACTGGACAGACTTTACGAAGTCCTCCCGTTGAATGTTTTTAGCCGTGAAGAAAACAAAAAAACTATTTGATGAAATTAAATGAAATTGTTTATATTAAAAGCGATATAAAAATTTCCAGAATGAAAAATTTCATGCGTTCGTTAATCATAATAGAGAATAACGGAATTGGAATAACAGATTGAAGACGATGCTATTTACGCATGCGCAACCGGATGTTGAAAACCGGAAAGCTGAAAGCTGATTGCAAACATACAAGATCAATAGACTTTTAGTATTATATAGATTATATAGTAAAACAATCTATTTATTTTCTGTAAAGATACATTAAAATATAAGCTTAAATATGAACCAAAAAATTAATTATAAAAAAACTTGTTAATAATTAATTTTTAATTCCTAAAACACATTTAAAATGTGTTTTAAAAAGTTTTTAAAAATACAGTTACCGTTTAATGTCGGCAAATTTTCAATGTGTTTCACGTGTCTTGTCAGTGGAAAAGAAATGTAACAACTAAACAGCCACACGGTTTCAATAATATCAATAACCAATCATCAATGTTATTATTAGTCTTTGATTTTATTGCCTTCTATCTCCATCCCTTCCACCTTTTAAACATTTAGAACTGTTGTTTTACAACCAGTATACAGACAGAGAAACTCGAAATCAAAGAAGAACTGACGCCACAGTGTTCTATCACACAAAGGTGTGAACAGTTTTAAATTCACCAATTTATTTATACCTAATTCAACTCAACACCAAACTTAGTAAAATGTCTAAAGTTTTTTTTTTCACACTTTTTGTCCACCCCTTGTAAGATTTGTCAATGCTGGCTGGCGGTCCAAACTAAAGTTCACCGGACAAAAGTCCGCCAGATAATTAAAAATCAGACAAAACCCCAACAGCATAAAATAAATCAATTTAAACATTTAAAAAAAACACACTTTTTATATTTTATATTTTACTTTTGATCTAATGATCAATGATGTTTGACAGTATTTTTCTTGAAAAAAGTGTTTTATTTACTTTTTAAACATTTTTCGGAACATTGTAAATCAACTGCATTCTGATAAAGGTTACCTAACGAATTCATGCAAAGTTTCATTGTCTTTTTTTACGCAAGTAAAATAAATTTATATTTTTATATTATTATGATAGATTTTAATTTTACTTATAGTTTTAAAACAATAAATATTTATCATTTGTACAAGCAATGGAAAATTAAGTCAAAAAAATAATATTAATTTGGAATCGGAAATTAAGCTAAAAATTTTCCGATTCCGATTCCGATACCCCAAAAAGTTCCGATTTTTCCGATTCCCAATTTCGATTCCGATTAATCGTTCCAACACTGGGAAGAAGGAGAAATAAACTCTGTTATGTCTTTTCAAGCGGACATATTTAGTAAGCTTGGTCAGCTTACTTAATGTGTCCGCTGATTCGACATTATATAGAGTTTAAATTCTCTTCCTTTATCATGTTAACCGATGGTGGCCTAGGGGTTGAATATAAGGCTGCAGGGTCAAGAAACTGGGTTCGAATCATTCGGGCGGCAGTAATGAGCATCTCCTACACTGAAGATTGCATATGCATAAAACGTTGGTGTCTGTAGGTAATAATAATAAATATTTAAAAAAAACTATATATATATATATAACTTCTTCGCAATATAGCAGGAAAAATCCCAGCATAGTGCTCGATTAATTGAGAATTAAAATTAAACAATTTTAATTAAGAGCGTAATATTTATTTATTTTGGTACAGAAAAATTAGTACAACATTTGTACCGGTTCTCTTCAGCTACTGTGCTTGAAACCGACGGTACGAATGTTGTACTAATTTCTCTGTACTAAAATAAATATATATATATATATATATATATATATATATATATATATATATATATAACTGAAGTTGGGCCGGAAGTCTTCCATGCTACATTACAAATTGTACAGTTATATGCAATTCAAGGTAAAAAAAGATGAAAAAGAAAAGACGTACATCTGTAAAATTTTGAAATACTTTAAAATTCTTGAAAACGATATCCTTGGTTTTAGCCGAAACGATTTTTTGCTTGGTTAAAAACGTTTTTTTCCTGTGAACATTTATCCTTTATCATCATTTTTCAGGGTAAAATAATTAAAAACTTTGTAAAATAGCTCTAGTCACGCACTATAGAGCTATAGCTGACTTTATGTTATAAAATAATCCTACATTTGAAGAACTTTGACTGTTGAATTAGTGTTACATTTACATGTTTATAACAAAGTTTATAATACGTTGTGTCGAATGTCGGAATCTCTGGTTGTCGTAGAACTCTTCGTCTGTTGATCCAGAACGAACGGCATCGCTACTAATGGGACGATGTGCCGTCTGTCTCCGCGTTTCCCAAATCGCATGAATACTATTTGTACTAACCTTGTCTCTCTCTTGTTGTCGCCTACTTGACTCGCTGCCGTGTGAAACTACTTGCACTACTGTGAATCTTCACCGTCGCCATTCTTTTTGCCGTTGTATGCTTGTCGTCTTTGTACGACTGCTATCTGCTTCATTTCGCCGCGTGTTAACATTTTCGGGCTGCTTTCTTCGCGAGCTGAAATCAATCTTTTGCTTCAATAAATTTAACAAAGCTTTTACTGTTTTTAAATTCAGAGCCGTTTATTCACTAGCTAATTAGTCGATAACGAGAAGTTCGCTAGAGAAGAGAGAGAGGCCACGCTAGTTAATTTCCTAAGTTAATCACGCAATCACTTGCAAGTAAGGAAGAGAGGAGATATCGTTTGGCCCTAACTTTGGCTCTTATATTGAGATTCCGAATCCCTTCTTTATAATAGCTACATGATCGTTCGTTGTTCTCTCGTCGGCTTCCAATCGAGAACTGATAAATCTCCTCCAATTTTCCCAGCGGGAAAAAAACTGACGTCACGAAATCTCGTGATCAACACGCAGGTGTGACCCAACCTCTGAACTCAAGATTACGTCACTGTCTCCGCAAACCGTGGGAACACATCGCCCACCTTTGCACGGGATGACTCCGCTACAAATCGCACAAGTCAAACCCGATCACCAACATTAGAAAACATACGCACACGCACACATACATACACACACACACACACACATATATATATATATATATATATATATACAAGCAGATATTATTAAATAGCACGGAGTGTTTTTGCTTGATAATACTTTTTTTATTTCTCCAATTTTTCGAATAGTCAATTTAGTATTTCGATCAAAGTTCCGTGGGTTTCTAGTTCCATTTTTCTTTTCTTTTTCGCGAATACTTTCGATTTGATTCATCAAATCATCTTCAGGCGGTGTTAGTCTTGGTGTTTTTACAAAAATGTCTTTACTGTTGAGATTTTTTTAAACGGCTGGTAATTTACAGCTTTAAAAAGAGCGGCTATAAGATTGAGATTTTGAATTTTGCACGCGCTTAGAACGTAGATACATTCTTAGCAGTTAAGATATCATACTTCTGAATCTTGCAGTGAAGCCTTCATACTTTTGAATCTTGCAGTGAAGCCTTCATACTTTTGAATCTTGCAGTGAAGCCTTCATACTTTTGAATCTTGCAGTGAAGCCTTCATACTTTTGAATCTTGCAGTTAAGCTTTCATACTTCTGAATCTTGCAGTGAAGCCTTCATACTTTTGAAGATTGCAGTGAAGCCTTCATACTTTTGAAGATTGCAGTGAAGCCTTCATACTTTTGAAGATTGCAGTGAAGCCTTCATACTTTTGAATCTTGCAGTTAAGATATCATACTTCTGAATCTTGCAGTGAAGCCTTCATACTTTTGAAGATTGCAGTGAAGCCTTCATACTTTTGAATCTTGCAGTTAAGATATCATACTTCTGAATCTTGCAGTGAAGCCTTCATACTTTTGAAGATTGCAATTAAGCCTTCATACTTTTGAATCTTGCAGTTAAGATATCATACTTTTGAATCTTGCAGTGAAGCCTTCATACTTTTGAAGATTGCAGTGAAGCCTTCATACTTTTGAATCTTGCAGTTAAGATATCATACTTCTGAATCTTGCAGTGAAGCCTTCATACTTTTGAAGATTGCAATTAAGTCTTCATACTTTTGAATCTTGCAGTTAAGATATCATACTTCTGAATCTTGCAGTGAAGCCTTCATACTTTTGAAGATTGCAGTGAAGCCTTCATACTTTTGAATCTTGCAGTTAAGATATCATACTTCTGAATCTTGCAGTGAAGCCTTCATACTTTTGAAGATTGCAATTAAGCCTTCATACTTTTGAATCTTGCAGTTAAGATATCATACTTCTGAATCTTGCAGTGAAGCCTTCATACTTTTGAAGATTGCAGTGAAGCCTTCATACTTTTGAATCTTGCAGTTAAGATATCATACTTCTGAATCTTGCAGTGAAGCCTTCATACTTTTGAAGATTGCAGTGAAGCCTTCATACTTTTGAATCTTGCAGTTAAGATATCATACTTCTGAATCTTGCAGTGAAGCCTTCATACTTTTGAAGATTGCAATTAAGCCTTCATACTTTTGAATCTTGCAGTTAAGATATCATACTTCTGAATCTTGCAGTGAAGCCTTCATACTTTTGAAGATTGCAGTGAAGCCTTCATACTTTTGAATCTTGCAGTTAAGATATCATACTTCTGAATCTTGCAGTGAAGCCTTCATACTTTTGAAGATTGCAGTGAAGCCTTCATACTTTTGAATCTTGCAGTTAAGATATCATACTTCTGAATCTTGCAGTGAAGCCTTCATACTTTTGAAGATTGCAATTAAGCCTTCATACTTTTGAATCTTGCAGTTAAGATATCATACTTCTGAATCTTGCAGTGAAGCCTTCATACTTTTGAAGATTGCAGTGAAGCCTTCATACTTTTGAATCTTGCAGTGAAGCCTTCATACTTTTGAAGATTGCAATGAAGCCTTCATACTTTTGAATCTTGCAGTGAAGCCTTCATACTTTTGAAGATTGCAGTGAAGCCTTCATACTTTTGAATCTTGCAGTTAAGATATCATACTTCTGAATCTTGCAGTGAAGCCTTCATACTTTTGAAGATTGCAGTGAAGCCTTCATACTTTTGAATCTTGCAGTTAAGATATCATACTTCTGAATCTTGCAGTGAAGCCTTCATACTTTTGAAGATTGCAGTGAAGCCTTCATACTTTTGAATCTTGCAGTTAAGATATCATACTTCTGAATCTTGCAGTGAAGCCTTCATACTTTTGAAGATTGCAATTAAGCCTTCATACTTTTGAATCTTGCAGTTAAGATATGATACTTTTGAATCTTGCAGTGAAGCCTTCATACTTTTGAAGATTGCAGTGAAGCCTTCATACTTTTGAATCTTGCAGTTAAGATATCATACTTCTGAATCTTGCAGTGAAGCCTTCATACTTTTGAAGATTGCAATTAAGCCTTCATACTTTTGAATCTTGCAGTTAAGATATCATACTTCTGAATCTTGCAGTGAAGCCTTCATACTTTTGAAGATTGCAGTGAAGCCTTCATACTTTTGAATCTTGCAGTTAAGATATCATACTTCTGAATCTTGCAGTGAAGCCTTCATACTTTTGAAGATTGCAATTAAGCCTTCATACTTTTGAATCTTGCAGTTAAGATATCATACTTTTGAATCTTGCAGTGAAGCCTTCATACTTTTGAAGATTGCAGTGAAGCCTTCATACTTTTGAATCTTGCAGTTAAGATATCATACTTCTGAATCTTGCAGTGAAGCCTTCATACTTTTGAAGATTGCAATTAAGCCTTCATACTTTTGAATCTTGCAGTTAAGATATCATACTTCTGAATCTTGCAGTGAAGCCTTCATACTTTTGAAGATTGCAGTGAAGCCTTCATACTTTTGAATCTTGCAGTTAAGATATCATACTTCTGAATCTTGCAGTGAAGCCTTCATACTTTTGAAGATTGCAGTGAAGCCTTCATACTTTTGAATCTTGCAGTTAAGATATCATACTTCTGAATCTTGCAGTGAAGCCTTCATACTTTTGAAGATTGCAATTAAGCCTTCATACTTTTGAATCTTGCAGTTAAGATATCATACTTCTGAATCTTGCAGTGAAGCCTTCATACTTTTGAAGATTGCAGTGAAGCCTTCATACTTTTGAATCTTGCAGTGAAGCCTTCATACTTTTGAAGATTGCAGTGAAGCCTTCATACTTTTGAATCTTGCAGTGAAGCCTTCATACTTTTGAAGATTGCAGTGAAGCCTTCATACTTTTGAATCTTGCAGTTAAGATATCATACTTCTGAATCTTGCAGTGAAGCCTTCATACTTTTGAAGATTGCAGTGAAGCCTTCATACTTTTGAAGATTGCAGTTAAGATATCATACTTCTGAATCTTGCAGTGAAGCCTTCATACTTTTGAAGATTGCAGTGAAGCCTTCATACTTTTGAATCTTGCAGTTAAGATATCATACTTCTGAATCTTGCAGTGAAGCCTTCATACTTTTGAAGATTGCAGTGAAGCCTTCATACTTTTGAATCTTGCAGTTAAGATATCATACTTCTGAATCTTGCAGTGAAGCCTTCATACTTTTGAAGATTGCAATTAAGCCTTCATACTTTTGAATCTTGCAGTTAAGATATCATACTTCTGAATCTTGCAGTGAAGCCTTCATACTTTTGAAGATTGCAGTGAAGCCTTCATACTTTTGAAGATTGCAGTGAAGCCTTCATACATTTGAATCTTGCAGTTAAGCCTTCATACATTTGAATCTTGCAGTTAAGCCTTCATACATTTGAATCTTGCAGTTAAGCTTTCATAGTTTTGAATATCGCACGCGATTGGAACGTAATCACGTTTGCATATAAAATCTCAATCTTATAGACGCTCTTTTTAAAGTTGTAAATTAATAGCCATTCGAAAAAAAACTCAACAGTAATTACATATTCGTAAAGACACCAATACTAACACCGCTTGAAGATGATTTGAAGAATCAAATCGAAAGTACTCGCGAAAAAGGAAAGAAAATGGAACAAGAAACCCACGGAACTTACATACACCATTTTAACCGAAATACTAAAAGACTATTCAGAAAATTTAAACAAAAAAGTCTTATTGAGCAAAAACACTCCGTGTTATTTAATAATGTTTGACTAAATGAAAATATGCTGCCTAAATACACACAGTATATAAATATATAATAATAAAGATAATAGCTACATTGGTTTTACAATCACTACCCTATCCCGTCACCCTACCATGCATCTTGTGAACTATAGCTGAATTTACCAACATCTACAAAAACATAACTGCCCTCCCTCTAATTTTAAACAAATTCTAGTTAATAACACTAAAATTATACATCCAAAACGAAATTTAAAAAATTAAAAATACTCGAAGCTATCTACAAAAAACACAACGACCTATAATTAATAACATCACATATAAAACCAGTGCTAACATTTTAAAATGCTTAACGTGATGCGATTTTGTTCTGTGATGCCGTCCGGTGTTGCTGAATTTAAATTGTCAACGACTTCCTGGAACAATGCGAAAACGTTCTCTGCACGTTTCTCCGCTGTCTTTTTTAAAATTCTCTTCTTTCTTCAGCTTTTTTGTTTATCTTTTTGACACCTGAGGATGATTCGAGGAAGAATCGACAACATTCGTGAAACTTGTGAAACCTGTGAAAGCTATGGAACATTTATTAATTTTTTTATTTTAATACAAAAAAACACATCAGAAAAATTGAAAAAATAAAAAATGGTATAATTAAACAGAAGAATTCTGTTATTTTTAACAATGTTTGCACAAATATACATACATATATATATATATATATATATATATATATATATATATATATATATATATATATGTATGTATGTATGTATGTATGTATGTATGTATGTATGTATGTATATATATGTATATATATGTATATATACAGGGTGGGCCAAAATAAGGGTCCTATCTTTAAATTTGAATAACTTGAATTTGAATAACTTCCACAAAATAAAAGTTAAACTCACCAAACTTTATGTGTGTGTAGACTGACCCTTCCGAGATTTTTTGAAATAAACAAAACAAATTTTAGCCGAAAAACACTTCTTAAAACTTACAAAAACTAAAGTATTGTTTTTTACACTGTTTTGAGTTTTTTAAGCAAAAATAATGTTTTCTAAATGAGGGTACGTTCTTTAGGGCTAATACGGCTCATGCTTGCTTCGGAAGGGGTCCTTTACTTATTCTAAAAAAAAAAAAAAAATCAATAAATAAAAAAGTTATGAATTTTTAAAAATAGGACCCTTATTTTTGCCCACCCTGTATATATGTATGTATATATATATATATATATATATATATATATATATATATATATATATATATATATATATATATATATATATATGTATGTATGTATGTATATATATGTATATATATGCATATATATATATATATATATATATATATATATGTATGTATGTATATATATGTATATATATATGTATGTATGTATATGTATGTATATATATGTATATATATGTATATATATGTATATATATATATATGTATATATATGTATATATATATATATATATATATATATATATATATATATATATATATATATATGTACATACCTAAGTTTATATAGAGAGATTTATGAGTGTTGCCTTGTTTTTTGTATTGATAATTTGCCAAGCAAAACGAGTCATGAAAGATTAACACTTGCTTATTTGAAGAGAGTTTAGTTTGGCAGCAAACCTCAAAGAATATCTCGAAATATGAACCAAGCATTTGTCTATTTCGCTGGAATGAAGGAATGGCACAACTTTCAGATCCTCCTCGCAGATTTTAATTAATATTAGCTTTGGTCGCACGCAGATAAACAACGAGATGCTGGTCTTCCCGTACGTCCGTTGAGTCTGTCCGTTATTAAGCGCAGCGTGACAGACCCACTGGCATTTTATTTTAAAATTAAGCGAAACAAAGTTAAGCGTGACAGACCAATAAAAATGTTACTTGAAACTTGAGCGACACAGACCAACGAAAGTACCATTAAAAAATTAAGTACGGCAGGGCAACAAAGACAACCTTTCAATATTCAGCTTGAGAGACCAACATAAATGCTATTTAAAACTGTAGCGTGACAGACTAAAGAAAATTCTTTTTCAAGCGTAATCGTAATAAAATAATGAAAATGCTATTTTATATAAAAGAGCGATAAACCAACAAAAATGATATTTTAAAATAAAGCGTGACAGACAAACGAAAATGCTATTTCAAACTTAAACGTGACAGACAAACGAAAATGCAATTTCCAACCTAAACATGACAGACCAAAGAAGAAGCTAATAAAAATATTAGGGTGATGCACTATCAAAATCCTATTTCAAACTTGAGCGTGACAGAATAACGAAAATCATATTTTTAAATTAAGCGCGACAGACCAACGCAAATACCATTAAAAATTAAGCATGACAGAGCAAACAATACATTTTCAATGTTCAGCGTGACAGACCAACGAAAATCTTATTTAAAGCTTAAACGTGACAAACTAACGAAAATTATATTTTGAGCTAAACCATAACAGACCAACGAAAATGCTATTTTTTAAATTTAGTTCGACAGGATAACGAATAGCTATTTTAAAGTTTAACGTGACAGACCAACAAAAATTCTATTACAAGCTTAAGCGTGACAGACCAACGAAAATGATATTTCAAAATTAGGCGTGACCGACTAATGAACATGTTATTTCAAAATTGAACGTTACAGACAGCGAAAATGTTGCTTAAACTGAAGTGGCAAAAATGCTATTTCAAACTTAATCGTGACAGACAGACGACTGACAGACGAAAGAAAATGGCATATCTCCGACAGACAGGGTATCTAAAAAGCAAAAATAAATAAATAAAATGTTTTAGAATTTGTTACATTAGGATTGAATTGATGCAATTACATGGAAGATACTGCCAAATCTGCTGTAAAGAAGGTGGGCTCCCTCTACCATGCTAGAAAACTTCTCACACCTGCCAGTATCCTATATCTCTACAAAGCCACCATTCGCCCAATGCATGGAGCATTGTTGCCACATCTAGGCTAGTATACCAACCACTAGTTGTTCCATCGTAGACAAGGTAAACAAAAGCGTCTGATCTCATAAGGCCAAAACTAAGCTCCAGCCTCTGCCCTAATTCACAGTAGCCCCTTACGTCTCAATAGCAATGAGCCTAGTTTGTGGTGAAGATAAGTATTAAAAATCCATACACTATTAAAAAGTTATTGTGCTTTTGAAGTTTGTCTGTTCGTACGCAAATAAGTACACGTGTGATTTGTTCATAAAAAAGGAATAGGCAGATTACACATTACTAAGGCAGTAGTTTTCACGATATCTATACTAGAGTTCGAATCTCACGTAAGTCTTAAGGATTTTTTTTTTTAAACTAGGTACATGGTCTATAAAGAAATTAATGTAACGTAATAACATAAAAAAAAACTTTTTTTAAGTAACTTTTTGATAATTCGCAAAACAATAGTCATAAAAGAAACGTCCCGGACTGTCTGTCAAGCTCCAATCTCTGTCGCATCGCCGTAGTGTTGCATCGCTGTGCTTGTTTTATATGTATTTCTATGGGATCTATCCGATGAACATACTGCACTTTTACTCCTTTTTTACTCGACTAGGAGCAAAATCCCACCTCTTCACTGTAGATGTCCCTAGATGCTGGAATATTTTCTATTCTAATAGCTTATTTGTTCGACCCGATTGCTTTTGGAATTACTTCTCTGCTCTCTGTTACACCAAGCGTACTAACATGCAGAAATTTAAATGTAATGTGAACGAATATCTTGCTGCGCAAATCCCCACCCAGATTTACCCCTATATAAATCTGGCCCCTATCACAGTAGACCCTTACGCTTTAGTGGCAAATATTCCTTGTCGGAAGTGAACAAAAGTTTTAAAATGAATATGTTATCATTTAATCTGCGCTGTGTGAAAATGCTATTTCAAACGAACAGACCGACAGACCAACCGACAAAGCGGCACATACATATACGATGTCGCATCTACATAAATACTTTTAACCCCAAAGAAAACAAAGTTTGGATTCGTGAAAAAATATCTATATAATAATATGCTAAAGCAATTTCATGTTCGTACGTACGTTATCACCATTCACATTTTTTTTTAAAGGTGGGATGACAAACCAGAAAAATCCCCGACTCAAAGTCAGCAGCAAACGTTGTTCGGTCAAATTTAGTTCCTGATATTAAAGACTGCCTATTTTGGGTCGCTTACTCTTCTGGTTTGCCAGGTTTTGTAATAATTTTTATTTATTTATTTATTTATTAAATTGTTAAGTGAAAGTACAGAATAGTTGACAAAGCTCCATCTCCATGTTAAAAATGGCTTTCTAAATAATCTCTAGTCTACAGACCGTGCTGAAATAATAAGGTTATTATTTAGAAAGCCATTCTTAACATGGGGGGGGGAGCCTTTGTTAACGATTCTATACTTTCTCCTAACAATTTAAGAAATAAAGTAATAATCTTTGGGAAACAAAAACTCTAAAAGTCAATTCAGTAAAAGTAATGTTTCTATGTTTATCTGATGTCACTGTTGTGTCGAACGTGAAATTCAAATTAAAATATACTTTTTTGATAGTGCAAAAATATCGTGGGGTCTGCATTTGCGCCAGACGTCAATAGAATAGAAATATACTATAAACTTCTACAGAGGCTTTTGAGATAGACCTCCTTATAACTAGATATATTCTGAAACTACATTAGCTACAGTACTTATATAAAAATGTTTCTGTTCAAAGAAAGGTGGTAAAATAATATTGTAGGGGGTCTGCGTTCGCGTCGGACGTCCATAGAATGGAAATATTTTTAAGCACGGCAGCCATAAAAACAACAGATGAACAATACACCTGTGGAATTTCCACGGGTCCCGCCAGGCTGTAATTAATTATGACAGACCGACGAAGCATATCAAACAGATGCGAGGACGCATCTGAGTAAATACATTCAAATCAAAAGAAAACAAATTTTGGATTCGTGAATAAATATCTTTAATGAATGCTCAGCGTTTTATTATGACAAGTGGCAGCGATGCACATGTTAGCTTGTCTGCAGATACGGCGTTCAGTTTTTTTAGTTCTGTCCTGCTGCTATGAATACACTTTGCAAAGGTATGAACCCACCGGTTAATTTACAAAATAGTTAACACTCAAGAATTCGGAAAAAAAACAGCACATAATTCATACAAAACGCATTATAATGAATTTCCCCACACAATCCAGTTAGTTTTAACATGTGGAACCGATTGGTAAGTGTTTTTAACGGTAAAAGTTAGGAATAGTTAACATTCAAGAACTCGTAAACCACAAAAAAGACACATAATTTATGTCAAACGCGTTAGAATGGCATTCCCTAGCGAATTCGGCTCGTTTTAACTTTTAGAAATATTTGGTTAGCTTTCTTTTTAATAGTAAACGTACAGAATAGTTAACACTCAAGAAATCGTAAAGCGTATGAAAAAAACAACACATAATTTATATCAAACGCATTAGAATCAAATTCTCTACCGCATTTGGCTAGTAACGTGTATTTTAAAAATGATTCGTAAGTTTGTTAAATGGTAAATATATACACAATTGTTAGCACTCGAGAACTCGTAAACAAAAACAACATATAATTTATATCAAATGCATTGGAATAAAATTCTCGACTGAACTCGAGAAACGACTAGTACAAATTTTGAAGGGTAAAAGAATTTTACAAACCGTTTCAACACGTTAAAACAAGCCGGGTTCGGTAGTGAATTTCATTCTGATGCGTTTGATATAAATTATATGTTTTTTCTGTTGTTTAGGGATTCTCCAGTATTAACTATTCTGTACGTTTACAAACCCATCTAATCTCCCCTAACTATGTGTGAAGTAGTGGATTAGACTGGACTTAGAAGCCTTGATAGGCCAACTCGTCTAGAAGAAAAAACTCACAAAAACACATTTGAACATGTGGTTCTCTCTAAGTTGATACGCCGTGCAACTGTAGACAAAAACTTACCTCGTAGAGAGATGATTTTTTTATTCTTGCTTGTCTGTCGATACAAAAACTACTCGGACGCCGATGTTGATTCATAACAAAGGTTTATTTAAGAAGAGAGACACAGAAAACATCAGAGCGACGGGTTATTATATACGCGCGTGTGAAAGAGAAATACAGACAGATAGAGAGACGGATAATTTGTCTCTCTATATCTAGTTACACTGAGCGCCCCCCCCATCATAGACAGCGGTTCAGACACGTCTTTCCTGCTTGAAATTTGGTCAGCTTAGCTTCGCCCTGAAATTATGTGATTTCGCGATTTCCATCTGGGGTCTCACTCAAATTTCCCATTCAAACACGGCCTTATTTATTTAACCGAAAATACGAAACGATTTCCATCTGGGGTCTCACTCAAATTTCCCATTCAAACACGACCTTATTTATTTAACCGAAAATACGAAACGATTTCCATCTGGGGTCTCACTCAAATTTCCCATTCAAACACGGCCTTATTTATTTAACCGAAAATACGAAACGATTTCCATCTGGGGTCTCACTCAAATTTCCCATTCAAACACGGCCTTATTTATTTAACCGAAAATACGAAACTATTTCCATCTGGGGTCTCACTCAAATTTCCCATTCAAACACGGCCTTATTTATTTAACCGAAAATACGAAACGATTTCCATCTGGGGTCTCACTCAAATTTCCCATTCAAACACGGCCTTATTTATTTAACCGAAAATACGAAACGATTTCCATCTGGAGTCCCACTCAAATTTCCCATTCAAACACGGCCTTATTTATTTAACCGAAAATACGAAACGATTTCCATCTGGGGTCTCACTCAAATTTCCCATTCAAACACGGCCTTATTTATTTAACCGAAAATACGAAACGATTTCCATCTGGAGTCTCACTCAAATTTCCCATTCAAACACGGCCTTATTTATTTAACCGAAAATACGAAACGATTTCCATCTGGGGTCTCACTCAAATTTCCCATTCAAACACGGCCTTATTTATTTAACCGAAAATACGAAACGATTTCCATCTGGGGTCTCACTCAAATTTTCCATTCAAACACGGCCTTATTTATTTAACCGAAAATACGAAACGATTTCCATCTGGGGTCTCACTCAAATTTCCCATTCAAACACGGCCTTATTTATTTAACCGAAAATACGAAACGATTTCCATCTGGGGTCTCACTCAAATTTCCATTCAAACACGGCCTTATTTATTTAACCGAAAATACGAAACGATTTCCATCTGGGGTCTCACTCAAATTTCCCATTCAAACACGGCCTTATTTATTTAACCGAAAATACGAAACGATTTCCATCTGGGGTCTCACTCAAATTTCCCATTCAAACACGGCCTTATTTATTTAACCGAAAATACGAAACGATTTCCATCTGGGGTCTCACTCAAATTTCCCATTCAAACACGGCCTTATTTATTTAACCGAAAATACGAAACGATTTCCATCTGGGGTCTCACTCAAATTTCCCATTCAAACACGGCCTTATTTATTTAACCGAAAATACGAAACGATTTCCATCTGGAGTCCCACTCAAATTTCCCATTCAAACACGGCCTTATTTATTTAACCGAAAATACGAAACGATTTCCATCTGGGGTCTCACTCAAATTTCCCATTCAAACACGGCCTTATTTATTTAACCGAAAATACGAAACGATTTCCATCTGGAGTCTCACTCAAATTTCCCATTCAAACACGGCCTTATTTATTTAACCGAAAATACGAAACGATTTCCATCTGGGGTCTCACTCAAATTTCCCATTCAAACACGGCCTTATTTATTTAACCGAAAATACGAAACGATTTCCATCTGGGGTCTCACTCAAATTTTCCATTCAAACACGGCCTTATTTATTTAACCGAAAATACGAAACGATTTCCATCTGGGGTCTCACTCAAATTTCCCATTCAAACACGGCCTTATTTATTTAACCGAAAATACGAAACGATTTCCATCTGGGGTCTCACTCAAATTTCCATTCAAACACGGCCTTATTTATTTAACCGAAAATACGAAACGATTTCCATCTGGGGTCTCACTCAAATTTCCCATTCAAACACGGCCTTATTTATTTAACCGAAAATACGAAACGATTTCCATCTGGGGTCTCACTCAAATTTCCCATTCAAACACGGCCTTATTTATTTAACCGAAAATACGAAACGATTTCCATCTGGGGTCTCACTCAAATTTCCCATTCAAACACGGCCTTATTTATTTAACCGAAAATACGAAACGATTTCCATCTGGGGTCTCACTCAAATTTCCCATTCAAACACGGCCTTATTTATTTAACCGAAAATACGAAACGATTTCCATCTGGGGTCTCACTCAAATTTCCCATTCAAACACGGCCTTATTTATTTAACCGAAAATACGAAACGATTTCCATCTGGGGTCTCACTCAAATTTCCCATTCAAACACGGCCTTATTTATTTAACCGAAAATACGAAACTATTTCCATCTGGGGTCTCACTCAAATTTCCCATTCAAACACGGCCTTATTTATTTAACCGAAAATACGAAACGATTTCCATCTGGGGTCTCACTCAAATTTCCCATTCAAACACGGCCTTATTTATTTAACCGAAAATACGAAACGATTTCCATCTGGAGTCCCACTCAAATTTCCCATTCAAACACGGCCTTATTTATTTAACCGAAAATACGAAACGATTTCCATCTGGGGTCTCACTCAAATTTCCCATTCAAACACGGCCTTATTTATTTAACCGAAAATACGAAACGATTTCCATCTGGAGTCTCACTCAAATTTCCCATTCAAACACGGCCTTATTTATTTAACCGAAAATACGAAACGATTTCCATCTGGGGTCTCACTCAAATTTCCCATTCAAACACGGCCTTATTTATTTAACCGAAAATACGAAACGATTTCCATCTGGGGTCTCACTCAAATTTTCCATTCAAACACGGCCTTATTTATTTAACCGAAAATACGAAACGATTTCCATCTGGGGTCTCACTCAAATTTCCCATTCAAACACGGCCTTATTTATTTAACCGAAAATACGAAACGATTTCCATCTGGGGTCTCACTCAAATTTCCATTCAAACACGGCCTTATTTATTTAACCGAAAATACGAAACGATTTCCATCTGGGGTCTCACTCAAATTTCCCATTCAAACACGGCCTTATTTATTTAACCGAAAATACGAAACGATTTCCATCTGGGGTCTCACTCAAATTTCCCATTCAAACACGGCCTTATTTATTTAACCGAAAATACGAAACGATTTCCATCTGGGGTCTCACTCAAATTTCCCATTCAAACACGGCCTTATTTATTTAACCGAAAATACGAAACGATTTCCATCTGGGGTCTCACTCAAATTTCCCATTCAAACACGGCCTTATTTATTTAACCGAAAATACGAAACGATTTCCATCTGGGGTCTCACTCAAATTTCCCATTCAAACACGGCCTTATTTATTTAACCGAAAATACGAAACGATTTCCATCTGGGGTCTCACTCAAATTTCCCATTCAAACACGGCCTTATTTATTTAACCGAAAATACGAAACGATTTCTTTGAAAAGATGTGCCTAATGGTCGGATTAAGAGAAAATCAACTTGTTAAAAATCGAAGCACAGAAAGAAAATACGCAATATACGAATCTTATACTACAAAAAAAAACGGAATGAGATCTCTTAGATTTTATCGGGAATCTTTGATGAACGAGGCAGTGTTTCTTTTTATAGTTATTGTTCATTAAGGCTAAAGACACTCGAGGATAAGGGTTGATGGAACAGTACTATAAAAAGATTGAGAACGATGATTAATTCATAAGACAGCATGACAGATATTTGTTCACATTGTACTTGAAAACGACCATGTTGTAGTCTGTAGGAAAACACTCGTGCGGTAATGTGTTCCACATGTGGGAAATTCTTGGGAAAAAAAACTTTGTTCATGGAAGTTCTGCTTGATTTTATATACACAGAAAAAAGGGAGTTATCTGCAATTTTAGTACAGGTGAGTTCTTGCTGAGAAGGGTTTTTTTTGGGGGGGGGCTTAGTTGAACACCTACCATAGAAATATAGGTAGAATATGAAGACTACCGACATCTTTTCTGTGTGAGAAAAAAAAGACTGCACAGAAGAAAAGAGATCATCATACCCCACTAGATGGCCAAGTCGATTTCTACTCTGTCAAAGCAAGAACAAGAGCTCTGAGAGGCACATCCCCAGGGTGCGGTAGCAGTACTCAATCTTTGGTCGAATCTAACTCTTATACAGGTAGAGGATTGCATCAGTGGTCAGATACTTTCTGGAGCGGTAGAATGATCCAAATATTTTTCTAACGACTTTAGCAACGGATTTGATGTAAGTCTCTCTATTTCGGGTCTGTACTGAAAATCAGTCATAGGAGCTTGTCAACGAAAGGGGAGTCCTCAAGATATAAATGCTTGAACATCGTGAAACTAGAAAATGAAGATTTCATCACATACGCTGGAAACATAAATTCACAGTGTGAATTATTCAAAATAAGTGATTGTCGGTCGATATGCTTGAATGTGTGCTTTTCATGCAAGGACTAATAGCGTCGGGGCATAAAGATATCCCATAATAGCATAAAGATATCCCATAATAGCGTAAAGATATCCCATAATAGCATAAAGATATCCGATCGATTAGGTATACCCAATTCGTGACGAGAAAACTGGGAGATCGCACGAACGATTTTAAAAATCCAGCTAAAATAAACTACTGGCCCGATTTTAATCAAATTTTCGATAATAAACTAATCAAAAAAGCGCTTTTATTTAAATAAACATTTACGGTAAAGTTAAAAAGCAAAATGGGATTTACTTCGTTTTTGTTTCGCGCATTAACCCGTAGCGTCTTCCTCGTCTTTAAAAAAAAGGTTTGCACGTAATTGAGTTGGTACTGCAAAATGAATTTTATATAATTAGAAAAAGAAAATGACCGAAGAAAAACTAAAAAGAAAAAGAAAAAGAAAAAATCGATTAAATAATAAAACCGATAAGATTATTTTTTAACTTTAATCGCGTATTCAAGACAACGTGAACCTTACAGATTTTGCGGGTTTTCGCGATATTTATTTGTTCGCTATTTGACAGGTTTCCTTCATAATACGAGATATATGATGTATTTTCCATATATTTTCAAGTGATTTTCTTGGATATATACATGAAAAAAAGTGAGAAAATTGCATTTAAAAAAATAGAAAATTCTGCTGTATACGATGTTACAGATTCAGCTATTGAACTTGCAAAGGATTTTCTTGGAGAAATACATAAAAGCAGGAAACAAATTGCTTTTAGAAAAAAATCGAAAACTCTGCTGTACGCGGACTTTACATATTTATCGAGTTTTAGCAATTTTGATTTTTCTGCCATTTTCCAGGTTTTCTTTACAATACAAGGGACATGATGCATTTTCAATGTACTTCCAACGATTCGTTGGATATATACATAAAATAAAGAACAAAGTTGCATTTTTTTAAATCGAAAATTCTACTTTGTGCGAACCATAAAGATTTTGCAAGTTTTATCTATTTTAATTTGTTTCCCATTTGCCAGGTTTTCTTCACAATGCAAGTGACATGTTGTATTTGCCATGTATTTCCAAGTTATTTTTTATGATATTTCACCCCAAACAAGGCAGGACGCCACTGTAGACGTAAGGGGCTACTGAGAATTAGGGAGTAGGTTTAGGGTGTCATTCTAAATTGGGAGCTGTGCAGCAAGATGTTTTAAACCTCTGCATGTCGGTACTGTCAAGGAAACAGGGAGTAGGGAGGGAGTTCCAGAAGCCAACAGCACGAGGAAAGAAGCTATTGGAGTAGAAGGCTCTCCGGCATCTGGGTACTTCCACAGTGAATGGATGGGATTTAGCTGATTGTCGAGTTGGTCTAGTGAATTTACCTCGAGGGGGCACCAGAGTAGTCAGTTCATCGGAGCATAATCCATTGAAGTATTTGTAAAACAAGCAAAAGGATGCTACATTGAGTGCTCTATCGATGCTTTCAGAGACAGAGTTTAGCCGGGTACAGTCCTGGGTCGAAGGGGAACGGTTAAGAAATATAAGTAACTGACGCTGTGATGTAAAGTCAATCTAAAGCACATGTAGTCTTGGTCATCCGACTCTAACCTATGTTCTCTAGTCAGAGGGAAGGTGTTCTGAACATAAACTCCTAGCCCGTGCGTATGTTTGTCAGAGTCTTTACGGTAGAGTGGAAGGTAATCAGTCATGTCAAAGTGGTGAGAGGAGATTAAGGATTGAAGGTTTGTTTCACTTAATGCTAGTATATCCGGGGAGTTTGTCAGGAGAAAGCTTTCCACGCCGTTGATATTGGTTCTAAGTCCCCGGATATTTGTGAATGCGAGCCTCAAGGACGGAGGCGAAGGTGGTTTTGTTGGGTGTCTGGTTTAGGTTTGATTTGATTTTTTGTAATGACATGTTTCTTTTCTTATAGAGGGGGTTGGGCAAGATGGGTGCTTGTTAGGTCCCAATAAGCTCACAAAACCAATCCATTAGACGTGACCTGGTCTATAGAGGCTGTGGCCTCGGGAAAGCCCCCCGGAGATAATTGCAGAGTCCCTTTCCATGCGCGACATGGCACATACAACTACCCACGGTATTATGCAACTGATGATAGAGCAGCCGTTCTTAGCGCTACCCAAGAGTTTGGGCTCCTGTCCTGTCAGTCGGAAACAGCAGCCAGACAAGCTGTTTTATCTGTACCCTCAACCTGTCGGAACAAGAGCGACCCAGACTGGTCATGTAATACTTAGTGACGAAAAAACTTTCCCCAACGTGCCCAAATAGAGAGAAAGAGAAACGGCGTTCATTGTTCTAGTAAGGAAACATGGTCAGGCACTGAGAGTTTTTGAGGCGTCCCAGCGCTGTTACCTCTGCGCCTGGCTAATAGACAAAGAAGGAGTTTAAGGGCCGGCGATAGGCAGAACCTATCTACTCCTTAAGCAATTGTAGGTTTGCAAACCGGCTATTTTGTTCGAGATTCCAACTCTAGGAAGGTTGTCGATCAGGACCAAGGAGGCCTCCATCCCCAACGGTTTGCTGCCACGGCGTAAGTAGTTGATAGCAAGGTTTTATTGTCAGAGATTTCATTCTGTTAGATGGATGGCCTGACAAGGTCTTACGCGTCCAACACACCGAGAAGAGAAAATAGCCTGCGCCCGTGTACTAGTCGGGTATTTCCGAGCCCCCGCAGGTAAAAAAAGACTTCCATATATATATATAATTATGTATATATGTAGATATGTTAAGTTTACTGTATACTGCTGAAGGAACAGAAAGTTGAAGATAAGAGAAAGACAGCCAAAACTTCAGGCCAGCGTGGGATTTCAAGATGTTCTTCAGTGGGGAATCAATAGACAGGCAATAAGACAGTATATATCAATAATTAAACACATTTAAGTCAAACACAGAATTAAGTACATTAAGATTTACTCAGTTCTTTATGATGAATAGACGCCATTGTAAATGTGTTAAAGAAATTTCTTTGCAATTTTTTTTCATAAACATTTCCTTTGTTATGGCTCTTTAAATTGGTCCAATTTTAAACTTAGTCTGATCTATACAATATGGTTGTTGCTTTTTTATCAAATAATTTACTGCCTGTCCACCCTTTTTTAATAAATAAACCATTCTCAATAAAGAGGAAAAATATGCATAAATAAATTTTTAAAATTGCGTTAAAAAACTCTAAAATTTTCTGAACGCAGAGCTAACAAATTTTGAAGGTTTTAGCAATTTTTATTTTTCTCCTATTTGACATGTTTTTGTTTTTACCATACAAGTAACTTGATGTATTGATGATTTTCTTGAATATATACATAAATACAAGAAAATAATGCAGATTTGACGGAGCTTAGCTATTTTTATTTTTCTGACATTTGCGATGCTTTATGTACAGGGGCATTATGTATTTTCCATGAATTTCCAAGTGATTTTTGGGATATAAACATAAAATAAATGAAGAAATTGCATTTTGAAAAATCGAAAATTCTACTGTACTGAGACTTTACAGATTGTGTGGGTTTTGGCGATTTTAATTTTCTACAATTTGCCATGTTTTCTTCACAATACAAAGTGACATGATGTATTTCCCAGTGATTATATATATATATATATATATATATATATATATATATATATATATATATATATATATATAAAATGAAGACAAAATGGAAATTTTTGAAAAATCGAAAATTCTGCTGTGCGTGAACATTACATAATTTTCGGGTTTAGCGATTTTCATTTTTCAGACATTTGCGAAGCTTTGTTTACAATACACTTATATAGTGATGTATTTTGCATGTGGTTACAAAACATTTAATTGGGTATATGCATAAAAAACAGAAAAAATGCATTTTTTTTTTAAATAGTAAATTCTGTTGTACGCAGACCTTACAGATTTTGCGGGTTCAAATTTTAGCGATTTTAATTTTTCTAACATTTGCATAGCCTTCCTTAGAATACAAGGGGCATTATGTATTTTTTCATGTATTCCCAAGTGATTTTCTTGGATATAAACATAAAATAAATGAAAAAATTTGATTTTTAAAAAAATTCCAAATTCTACTGTACGTTCTGTTCTACATTCTAATGTAATGGCCATGTATTTCCAAGTGATTTTCAATACATAAAATAAAGACGACGATTGCACTTTAAAAAATCGAAAATTCTGCTGTACGTGGATTTGACGGATTTTTGTTGGTTTTAACGATTTTCGTTCATTTTATCTTTCTACTCTAATAGCTTTCTTCTTCGAACCGCTTGCCTTGGGAATTCCATCCCTGCCCCCTGTTATCCCGACTATACGAACATGCAGACATTTAAATGTAATAGGAACAAATATCTCTCTGCACAAATCCCCACTTAGGATGCCCCTATAGATCTTGTCCCTAATCACAGTAGCCCATTGCGTCTCAGTGGCCGTATGCCTTGTTTGAAGTGAACAAAAATTTTTAAAAATAATAACTTTAGTGATCCAAAGCACATATCTAACCTAATAGGTCCCGCACTGTCTACTAAGTTCCAGCCTCTGTCCCATCACCGCAATAGTTTTACAAGTACTTCAACAAAATGTGCACTGACGACCTCGCTGTACTTGTATCTCTCAACGTAAATAACCCCGAACAAAAGCCAAAAAATATATCGAATCAATAAGGATATTATCTGAGTGAATACAGTTGTTCAAATAATAATGCTATAATGCAACTGTCAGGAAGAGAACTCGGCAATTGTCGGAGTGGGGAGGGCGTCACTCTTATAACTGGTGTTCGAATGATCGTTTTCGAAAGAGAAAAAAGGGGAATAATTTGTCTTTAATTGTCTTTGAATCCCATCCATAATTGAAGGCATAATGCTGGCGTCTTTGAGTCGAGTCGCGTATGATAAGGGAATAAATAACCAATGAATTTCAGATTGAGTCCGATTTCCGCTAGACGCCATTTTTGTCTGTCAGCAAGTAAAACATGGTGACCTTTTGATGCGCGTTCTTTGACGAAACGTCCGTATTAGCGATCGGCGAATGCAGTAACTGCGAGGGGTAATCGAACTGGCCAACTGTGAGCCTCATTTAATAGCGGTCTACGTGCGATTCGCGGCGATCGTTTGACGCAGCGGGAAACAATTACAAAATCGTTTTGCACCATGCCCCCCAACTAGAGAGATTGATTGACTTCTTAAGCCGCCAAAAAGATGTGGATGAGACCTTTGCACGAAACAATAAAATGGATGATTAAGAGATTTACTCTTAATCTGTGTCCGTAATTTTCATTTCTCATGTTATTCCTCCCCCCCCCCCCGTCTATATCGTTTCGTATCTGTGTTTGCTTACCCTTTGTGTAGATCCTTTGCACCCGTCGAACCAACAAAAGCCATTCGTTGCATGTGGCCATTCAATCAACGGTTTGGCGATGAAAATTGCTATTTAAAACTAAGGCATGGCTGACAAACAAAAATTATATTTCAAACTTCAGCGTGAGGCCAAAGAAAATGCTATTTAAAACTGACAAACAAAAATTATATTTCAAACTTCAGCGTGAGGCCAAAGAAAATGCTATTTAAAACTGACAAACAAAAATTATATTTCAAACTTCAGCGTGAGGCCAAAGAAAATGCTATTTAAAACTGACAAACAAAAATTATATTTCAAACTTCAGCGTGAGGCCAAAGAAAATGCTATTTAAAACTGACAAACAAAAATTATATTTCAAACTTCAGCGTGAGGCCAAAGAAAATGCTATTTAAAACTGACAAACAAAAATTATATTTCAAACTTCAGCGTGAGGCCAAAGAAAATGCTATTTAAAACTGACAAACAAAAATTATATTTCAAACTTCAGCGTAAGGCCAAAGAAAATGCTATTTAAAACTTAACTGTTACAGACCAACGAAAATGTTATTAAAAACTGTAACATGACAGACCAAGGAAAATTCTATATAAAACTTAAGCGTGTCAGACCTACGAAAATGCTATTTCGAACTTAAGCATGACAGACCAACAAAAATGCTATTCGAAACTAAAGCGTGAAATACAAAGGAAAATGCTTTTTAAAACTTCAGCGCGACAGACTAACAAAAATGCTGTTTTTAAATAGCATTTTGACAGACCAACGAAAATGCTATTTAAAACTTGAGTGTGATAGACCAATAAAAATGTTATTTCAAATTTAAGCATGACACACAATCAAAATTTCTATTTAAAACTGTAACGTGACAGACCAACAAAAATGCTATTTAAAACAGAAGTGTGAGAGAAACACGAAAATATTATTTTAAACCATAGTGTGACAAACCATCGAAAATGCTATTCCAAGGTTAAACATAACAGACCAACAAAATTGCTATTTAAAACTGTAACGTTACAGACCAACGAAAATGCTATTTAAAACTTGAGCGTGACAGACCAATGAAAATGTTATTTCAAATTTAAGCATGACACACCAACAAAAATACTATTTAAAACTGTAACGTGACAGACCAACGAAAATGCTATTTAAAACTGTAACGTGACAGACCAACGAAAATACTATTTAAAACTGTAACGTGACAGACCAACAAATACTATTTAAAACTGTAACGTGACAGACCAACGAAAATACTATTTAAAACTTGAGCGTGACAGACCAACGAAAATACTATTTAAAACTGTAACGTGACAGACCAACAAAAATACTATTTAAAACTGTAACGTGACAGACCAACAAATACTATTTAAAACTGTAACGTGACAGACCAACAAATACTATTTAAAACTGTAACGTGACAGACCAACAAAAATACTATTTAAAACTGTAACGTGACAGACCAACGAAAATGCTATTTAAAACTGTAACGTGACAGACCAACAAATACTATTTAAAACTGTAACGTGACAGACCAACAAAAATACTATTTAAAACTGTAACGTGACAGACCAACGAAAATGCTATTCAAAACTAAAGTGTGACAGAAAAAAAATGCTATTTAAAACTTACACGAAGCAGACCAGCGAAAATGTTATTTTAAACTTAAGCGTGACAGCGTGACTAGGAAAGTAGAAAATCCCCCTTGGATTTACTTTTGACAACCGCGTAACTCTTGCTTCTCTTATTTTTTCCTTTTAGTCTTCACATTTCATTAACCATGTTTCTGACAGGGGGGGGGGGAGGGATTGCTGTTTTAGGAGTCGGAATCTATCCATCTAACACTTATAGTCGGCTAGTTTTTGACCTTGAAGTCGTATTTTTTAGCTCCTTACATCAAGTGGTTTCATGCCTTATCTGGAACGATTTCCATAATTGAAAAAACAAAAAACTAAAAAAAAAACGAAAATGCTACTTCAAAACTTAAAATAGACAGATTGATGATCGGAGATATTTAAACGAATAATTAAAATGCAGTTTGAAACTTAAAATAGACAGACTGACGATCGTAGATATTTAAACGAATAATTAAAATGAGTTTGAAACTTAAAATAGACAGATTGATGATCGGAGATATTTAAACGAATAATTAAAATGCAGTTTGAAACTTAAAATAGACAGATTGATGATCGGAGATATTTAAACGAATAATTAAAATGCAGTTTGAAACTTAAAATAGACAGATTGATGATCGGAGATATTTAAACGAATAATTAAAATGCAGTTTGAAACTTAAAATAGACAGACTGACGATCGTAGATATTTAAACGAATAATTAAAATGCAGTTTGAAACTTAAAATAGACAGACTGACGATCGTAGATATTTAAACGAATAATTAAAATGCAGTTTGAAACTTAAAATAGACAGACTGACGATCGGATATATTTAAACGAATAATTAAAATGCAGTTTGAAACTTAAAATAGACAGACTGACGATCGTAGATATTTAAACGAATAATTAAAATGCAGTTTGAAACTTAAAATAGACAGACTGACGATCGGATATATTTAAACGAATGATTAAAATGCAGTTTGAAACTTAAAATAGACAGATTGATGATCGGAGATATTTAAACGAATAATTAAAATGCAGTTTGAAATTTAAAATAGACAGACTGACGATCGTAGATATTTAAACGAATAATTAAAGTGCAGTTTGAAACTTAAAATAGACAGACTGACGATCGTAGATATTTAAACGAATAATTAAAATGCAGTTTGAAACTTAAAATAGACAGACTGACGATCGGATATATTTAAACGAATAATTAAAATGCAGTTTGAAACTTAAAATAGACAGACTGACGATCGTAGATATTTAAACGAATAATTAAAATGCAGTTTGAAACTTAAAATAGACAGACTGACGATCGGATATATTTAAACGAATAATTAAAATGCAGTTTGAAACTTAAAATAGACAGACTGACGATCGTAGATATTTAAACGAATAATTAAAATGCAGTTTGAAACTTAAAATAGACAGACTGACGATCGGATATATTTAAACGAATGATTAAAATGCAGTTTGAAACTTAAAATAGACAGACTGACGATCGGAGATATTTAAACGAATAATTAAAATGCAGTTTGAAACTTAAAATAGACAGACTGACGATCGTAGATATTTAAACGAATAATTAAAATGCAGTTTGAAACTTAAAATAGACAGACTGACGATCGGAGATGTTTAAACGAATAATTAAAATGCAGTTTGAAACTTAAAATAGACAGACTGACGATCGGAGATATTTAAACTATTTGAAACAAGAAAGAATAATGAAAAGTGTGCGGCAGAGACATAAAATGGGAAAAGGGGAAGTAAGCGTTATAATACTTCTCTCATCATCATCTAACGTAAGCTTCAGAAGTGGATCTTATCCCTTAAGCAAAACACCGCACTGAAACAATGCAATATATCACGCCACTGTGATCCCGGTTAAAGTAAGTTTTCATTTTTACTATATTTTATCCATATTTTCTTGTTTATTTCATTTTTCTTCCCTCTTTTCCCATTGTTACGCCTCTGTCGTATTTTTCTTTTTTAAATAGTTAAACATGTGCCAATAACATCCCGTTCTGAGTTCTTACTTTTCCTATGTTTTTACCGTTACCGAATAATTTAAAATCTATATTTTTCTGAAAACGTTCGTTTATCTTAACGAAACCGATAAAATCTCTCGATTTTGATTATTCACTCCTGTATTTAAATTTGTTTTTTCACACATCCTGTCTTTCACGACATTACATTTTATGCTATATCGTGCATTTTATCCTCATATATATATATATATATATATATATATATATATATATATATATATATATATATATATATATATATATAAGGTGGATATTATATTCCAATAACCATGTTTTTATTTTATTATTTTTATTTTCATTTTTTTTACATTTCCAAAATAAAATAACATAAAAATAAAAAATAAAAGTGAAAAAGTAAAATATATATAATAAAAACATGGTTATTGGAATATAATATGAACCTGACTTATATTTGCTCTGTTGTCACTAATTGACAATCATCGAGCTGAATCTTTTAAGGAGACTGCAAAGTAAAAGGGCACTGATAGTATATGCTAATACATATATTGTCATTAATAATTATATATATATATATGTGTGTGTGTGCGTGTGCGTGTGGAATAGTGTTGTCGGTATTAACAGTAATTAATTTAAATAATTTAATTAAAAAATAGCATGAATTACCATAACCTTTCTTTAAATATTATGTTCATTACTTTTCAAGGGAGGTAATTTAAATGAAAACTGCTAGTTTTTAAAACCACAAAATATTTATATTAAAGAAGTATAATGTAAGTTACACATTCAAAACAGATAGACGAAAATGCTATTTCTAACTTAAGCGTGACTTCTCAGTTGGGATTCAGAAAACTTTTGTATATTAATTACGCCGTATTTTTTATTTACTAATTAGTTATCAAGGCTAAAAGCCATTCGAGGATAATTGTTAATGAGTTGGATACATTAACAGTTGAATGATGATGATGATGAATATGATGAGAGGGTTGGAAATAACAAATGGGATTAATACAATTTGATCACTAATAAGGATGATTGATGACAAGTGTGTATATAGGCACTAATTTTGAACATAACCGTGTTGTAGCCCTTAGGCAATCAATCTCCCGGCAACGTATTCCACATTTTTTTTGGAAATAAACCCTGTTCATGGAAATTCCGTTTGATGTTAGGAGTGCAGAGGAATTTAAAAAAAAGTTATTTACAATGGTGGTAGAAGACGAGTTCTTGCTGTGAATGTTGTGAAAGAAAGGTGGGCAAATTGTGGAGGAACAAGATGTTGAAGCTCAGTCGTGCAATTTCTATGGAAGTAACGATAGAGCAGAGAAAGACTAACAACATCTTGATGTGGCAACACTGCTCCATCTTACGACCTATCTGACTTATATATAAGTAGATGATTACATCAGAGGTTAGGTACTTTCTGAAGAGGTTGAAAAGATCCAAACATTTCCCCAGCAAACTTAGAAAAAGATTAGATATATATTTCCCATTTTAGATCAGGAGGGAAAGTCCTAAGATTATATAACAACGGACGCACGGAAAACAGAACAACGTAGTTTTTTCGTTGTTTTTTGTTACTATTTGTAACAAAAAAAAACGTAGTTTTTTCGTTGTTTTTTGTTACTATTTGTAACAAAAAAAAACGTAGTTTTTTTCGTTGTTTTTGTTACTATTTGTAACAAAAAAAAACAACGTAGTTTTTTCGTTATTTTTTGTTACTATTTGTAAATGTTCGCAACACATTTCTCCGCCTAGGTAAGATTGGTTAGGAGATACGAGTATATATATATTTTTTTAAAACTTCTAGTCATTCATACATGCAGAAAAAACCAACACAAAACACAATTTATATGTATTCAATAGTAATAATATAATGTAAGCCACTAAAGCCCTCATTTATATTGACCATCCATAAGAAACGCCATCCACAGTGGCTGCTCAAGATCAAAGCTTGATACCCAATGCCTTTAAAAAGATGAGTGGTCTCAGCAACAATAACAAGCGCAGGTTCTGCCACACAGAAGTAGAGAGTGTGAGCCACCTGACATCCAGTTGTAAGGTTCTGAAGGGAGGGCTATTATACAATGCGACACAACGGAGTGTATAAATATCTTTACTGGACTATTTGTAAAAAGTTGAATATCCAGTGTAACAGCAAGTCTTGGGAGTATATACCAGAGAGAACAGTTGGAAATAATTTATACACCATCAACTATGACTATGAAATCCCTACAGCTACATATCTAGAAAACAAAGCCGTTAAACCTGACATCGTAATATGGGATAAAAGGGAGAAATTAGCAACCCTAATTGAACTCAGTGTTCCTAATGATGATTGCTTAAACAGAGTTGAAACGGGAAAAGATTATGAAATACCAATGTCTTATTACGACATGAAAAGAAACTGGAATTTTAGGAAAATCTCCATCATACTAGTAATTATAGGAGCAACAGGACTAATGAAAAAGAATTTCAAAAGCTATCTGGCGAGTATACCCGGTGAACCGAGTGCAAAGGAAATACAAACAATAGCATTTAAAGGAACGGTTAGAATCTTTAAAAGATCTTTAGGCTGGAGTGTCTGAAATAGCTGGTGAATGTCTGGCATTCAGTAGGATGCCCTATCTCCAGCAAAAACGGAAAGATAAGAAAAAATATTTTAAAAATTGAGAAACAGAACCCACTGCTTACCCTCTTCCGTATTTCTAGTAACAGCGGTACTAGTATAATTAGGATATAAACTAAATCCGTATATTGCAGAATTAGAACTTGGATAATATATATATATATGATTATTTTTATTTACACAGACATGTGCAGAATCTGCGACACTGGAATGTCGATGTTATCGATCAACAGTTATTATAAACTGAGATCTCATCAGGCAGAGTTAGAATCCGATCTTAACGTTTCTTTCCAAATATGATCTAAGGTTAAGATCGGATTCTACCTCTGTCTGATTTATAATAACTGTTGATCGATAACATCGACATGTCAATGTCGCAGATTCTGTACATGTCTGTGTAAATAAAAATAATCACATATAAAAGCTCTCTTTGATATTGAGCACTTTTTATAAACCCGGTTGAAATTCTTTGGATTACTACCCTGTGGATGTTTTACCTGGATTATTATATATATATATATATATATATATATATATATATATATATATATATATATATATACATAAATATACATAAGCAAATATATGCTCTCTCCGGTCGCTCTCTCTCTTTCTGAGAAAGCACCAGAGAGAGAGAGAGAGAGATAGAGAGAGAGAGAGAGAGAGAGAGAGAGAGAGAGAGATGAGATTAGTTAATTTTCTTTTCGTTTTTATTTTCAACTTTACTCGGGTTCTAGTTGGGGTTTTTTTCTTTTTACTTCGATTAGTTGTTTTTGGTTTGTACATTAAGAATTACATCGTATGTGGCAACAGTAGGACATAATTGTTATTGATAAAAAATAAATTACTATTCCCCGGGCAATACCGGGTAGTCCTGCTAGTTTAAAATAATAAACTCTTCAAACACGAAACGTTACCTTTTAAATGTGACCTAAAGAAAAGAAAAGATACATAAAACACATTTGTCTTTTCACTGTAAATTTACAAAAGTCGAGTCGGTCGCTTTTTATTGGGAGCGACCGATGTTTGACACATTTGAACGACGTTAGAAAACGTTTGAACACAAATGCTAAATATTTGTCCAGAAAATAAAACAATATTGCGAAACAGAACATTTGTTATATTAAAATTTAAAAAATCATTGACTTAAAAAACAATACCAAATAATAGTTAATTAATAAAATTAACTTTTACAAAACCAATATGCAAATCAGTTAACCTTTCGAATCAGATCTCATATCTATATAAACGGTATATAAAAAGATGATGCACGTATTAAATAAGTTGAATTAAGTGGAAATAGAGCGTTTTTGACTTTACCGTTCGTGCGAGAAATGAGCTAAACTTTCGCATTTATTCATTTATATATACAGGGTGTCTCAAAAAAATTTACTCACTCTTAGAATGACGAGAAAACCTTTATTTATGAACATAGAGAGAAATGAAATAGCTTCAAATACATGAAACAAATGTAAGGAAAAGATCATATCGATGGTTGATCTCTCTGAACGAAAGCCGCATTGAGATTCTGGGTAAATTCGATCGGCAAGAACTTGCAGTCGCAGTAGTATTATGCGTGCGAATAGCTTGCCAACGAAGCTCAACAGTGAGATACCGCGGTAGTTGTTGCAGTCACTGCGGTCCCCTTTGTGTTTGTAGAGCGTGATGATGTTTGCGTCTCTCGTGTCGTGAGGCACTGAACCTTCTCTCAAGCACTGACTCAAAAGGTTATGAATGGGCTGAAGCAGGCTATCTTTTCCACTTTTTAAGACCTCTGCTGGAATATAGTCCTTTCATGGGGCTTTTCCAGATGGCAGTTTGTCTATTACCCTGGATAGTTCTTCTATGGAAGACTGCTCGTCGATCTCATGCATCAGGTGGAGACGACCAATAGCATCCAGAGCAGACAGATGTACCACGTTGTCCTTGGAGTAAAGCTCTAGGAGTAGTGTTCTACCCATCTGTCCAGCTGTTTGGCTTTGTCTAGTATGGGTTCACCAGACTTGGACTTCAGTGGTGCTGTTTTGTTGATTATGGGTCCAGTAGCTCTCCTGGTCCCGTCATACATGTTTTTCATGTTGCCTGTATCAGCCTCCTGCTGAATAGTCTTGGCTACACTGAGGTCTAAGTTTAAGTAATTAGCCGTTATTCATAATTGACTGAACAAGTCACCTCTCTCTCTCCCTCTCTCTATATATATCTTTCTTAGGTATGTATTTCTCTCGCCCCTCTAGCTTTATGTTGATTCAACCATTCTCTAATATTTCGTAATGTCTCTGTGAGTATTTAGAGAAAGAATGACTCTCTTTTCTCAGCGTGGGCATCTAATTTACATACGTGTATCTATACACACCACAAACGTGTATGTAAATCAGATGGCAAATCAATAAAGTTCCATACTTCTACATTAGTATGATAAAAAATAATAATAATAATAATAATAATAATAATGATGATGATGATGATGATGATGATGATGATGATGATGATAATAATAATAATAATAATAATAATAATAATAATAATAATAATAATAATAATAATAATAATAATAATAATAATAATAATAATAATTGAGCGGTAGTTCTGACAGTCAGTTCTATCTCAAGAATTCTTAAAGACTGGTACCACATAGGCAATTTTCCAGCTATCAGGGAAGCAAAATTCATCAAGGCATTTGTTGTAGAGTTTGCACCGTTTTGAAACTTTTCTGAATCCTTATTCTTGAGGCCCAGATGCTTCCTCACAGATTCTGACGACTCCACGTCCTCACTAATATATGTCATCGATATATGCCAACTTTGCTCGCCTTATCTTCTCATCCTAGGCTAACGCAGCCTCGAGCACAGCCCGCCTTACCAGAGGCGCCATATTTAAGCTGGACCCTAACCTAGTTAGGCAATATATTTTGTCCTTTAAATATCACTATTTGGTACGGCTAGATTGATCTTTCAACATGGATCTGCAGGTCTTCCTCCCTGAGGTCCAGAATGGATACATTTTTTCCTTGCTGTCTCCATTCCTGCATTTTCTCTGTGCAGACATCTGCAGCGCCAGTGAATGCATCAACATAGTTGTTTAATTCACGATAATCCATTACAGGACGCACCTTTATTTTTGGGGCCTGCAGTACGGCTATCAGTGGTATTATTTTCCCTTATATGGCAGCAACGAACCGTTATTTATCCAGGTCTGCAACTCGCGTTCATAATCCTCCCTTAAGTCAGCATAATACCAATAATCATAGGAGCACTAAGAACAGTCCTAAAAAAACTGTAAAAAAGATTAGGAGAAATTGGAATCAAAGGGAAGACTGAGAACATACAACGGACGGCAATTATGAAAATAGCTGAAATCTTAAGGAAAATCCTTGAATGCGGAAACCAACCTACATAAACTACAAATGCAAACCAGTGACATAGAAATATCAATAGGAAGAAAACAAAAACACAGAAAAACACCACCGCATGAAACCAAGGAACAGAAAATGCAATTAAATTTCATAAACTACCTCCTCCCCAAAACAAAAGTGATGTCACCAGCCTCGGCTGATACTACACAAAATAGTCGTGAAAGGTCAAGGAGGATGGAAAACCCGAAAAGGGAGAGCACTAACCAGACTTCCACTGGAAGAGTGCGGACAGTACTGAGACCATTGGGGAGACTTATTACCATCCAAATCCCAAAGATCAATGATCGTTGCCAGCGAGAAATCGATTGTAAGCGTCTGTTGCAATAACGCAAAGTCATTTGAAAGGGTTATCGAAAGAGGTGGAGAGTACTGGAAATTTGGGGAGACTTGTAATTCAGACTCCAGAGAACACCACCGATGATTATCAGTTAGCAATCACTGATGACGTTCTGTATGAAAACTTCTAGTGAGTACACATCATCATCATCATCATCATCATCATCATCCTCATCATCATCATCATAATAATAATAATAATAATAATAATAATAATAATAGTAATAATAGTAATAATAGTAATAGTAATAATAGTAATAATAGTAATAATAATAGTAATAATAATAATGATAATAATAGTAATGATAGTAATAAAAGTAGTAATAATAATAGTAATACCGATAATAATAGTAATAATAGTAATAATAGTAATAATAGTAATAATAATAGTAATAATAATAGTTGTAATAATAGTAATAATAGTAATAAAAGTAGTAGTAGTAATAATAATAATAATAATAATAATAGTAATAGTAATAGTAATAGTAGTAATAATAATAGTAGTAATCATAATGGTAATAATAATAATAATAATAATAATAATAATAATAATAATAATAATAATAATAATAATAATAATAATAATAGTAATAGTAATAGTAATTATAGTAATAATAATAGTAATAATAATAATAGTAATAATAATAGTAACAATAATAATAGTAATAATAATAGTAATAATAATAGTAATAATAATGACAATAATAATAACAATAATAATAATAACAACAACAACAACACAATTTACCAGAGAACAGAAAGGAATATGGAAGATAGAGAAAATCATGATAATACCAATAATCGTAGGAGCACTAGGAGCAGTCCAGAAAAAAACTGGAAAACAGATTAGGAGAGATTGGAGTCAAAGGGAAGGCTGAGACTTTACAACAAACGGCAATAATTAAAACAGCTGAAATCTTAAGGAAAATCCTTGAATGCGTAAACCAACCCACGTAAACTACGGACACTAACCAACCACATGGAAGTTGCAACAAAAAAATGGACGAAATACCAAATGTACCCGACTGAATTGCAACTGCAAAACATCTTATAAACTGCCCCGCCCCCCAATGCTGATAACACACGGCATAGTCATGAAGAGTAAAAGAGGATGGAAAGACAGAGGAAGGAAGAGCACTAACCAGACCTCCACTGGAAGAGTACGGAGAGTACTGGGACCTTGGGGACGCTTATTGCAACCCAACTCCCAGAGAAAACTAATGGTCGTTGCCAATGAGAAATCAATGGTAAGCGACTGTTGCGATAATGAAAAGTATTTTTTAATAGTTATTGAAGAGGTTGAGAGTATTGGAAATCTGGGGAGACTTGTTGTCACTTAAACTCCAGGGAACACCACCGATGATTATGAGTGAGCAATCACTGACGAGTACCTGTATGAGAACACCTATTGACTACAAAATAATACAAACAGATAAACTCATCCGAGCAAGCAGACCGGATGTCATAATAGTTAACAAGAATGAAAAAGCCTGCCAAATAGTAGATTTCGCCGTCGCAGCATATCACAGGGTGAAGATCAATGAGACAGAAAAACGAAGCAAATACACATAAATTGCCAGATAACTGAGAGGGATATGGAACATGTAGAAACTAATATAATACCAGCATTCATATAAGAACTAGGGACAGTCCCGAAAAAAAAACTGGAAAAAAAGACTGGGGGAAATTGGAATCAAAGGGAAGACTGAGACTATACAAAGAACGAATGATGAAAACGGCTCAAAATCTTAAGGAAAATCCTCGAATGTGTAAACTACGAATACTAACAAACCACATGGAAATTAAAACAAAAACATAGAAAGAACACCATCACATGAAGCCAAAGAAACGAAAACTGCAAGAAATCCTATAAACTGCCCCGACACCCACACAATGTGATGGCACCAGCCTTGACTGATACCACACAAATGATTTTGAATGGTAAAGGAGGATGGAAAGACTTCAGGGAGAGAACACTAATAAGACCTCCACTTGAAGAGTTCTGATAGTACGGTGATCTTGGGAGGCTTATCACCGCCTAAATCTCAGAGACCCCCTAATTGTAAGCGTCTGTTGTGATAACTCAAAATCATTTGCAATGGTTATCGAAAGCGGTAGAGAGTACTGGAATACCCGGCTGCTGCAATACCGCAAGGTCATTTGCTGTGGTGATCGAAAAGGGCTGGAGAATACTGGAACTCTTGGGAGACTTGTTGTCACTCAGACTCCAGGGAACACCACTGGTTGTTATCGGTTAGCAATCACTGACGATAACTTGTGTGAGAACTCCTAGTGAGTACACATAATAATAATAAATAAATTAATAAATATATTTTTCGCAAACCTCCCACACAAAGAAGAAGGAGAAAAATGGGCGATAATTGGCTCTGATTGATAACTCAATTTTACCCTTAGACCGTAGCGCGCATTTAATCTAATTACACCCCCGGAGGTGGGCAGGGTGGTCGATAAAACAATGATGAGGGAAATTGAGAAAGTGAAAAGAAGGATAGAACATAAACGAAGAAATAACGCCAGGAAAAAGGAAAGATGGTGGGGGCGGGGAGAAAAGGAAAGGAACTCCAAAGGTTGAAGAAACTCCGACGAATATCGAATGACTAAGAATACAAGAAAAGAACAACTATTTTCAGCAAAGGAAAAAGAAAATACTCCAAGAAACATGGCCGAATATGGAAATGTGATTTATTATAGTATCCGATAAAATTTAAAGAAAAAATGAAAGTCGCGTAGTCCAAGATGAGATACCGGGAGATATCCATCCGGTTCATTGTTGCGACTGGAAGCCCTGGAAAATTAGTTGGCCATTGGTCAAGCGAAAGTGGACGGAAGTGAAACCACGTGGGCGTGAATTTATGAGAGGGAAGAGAGAATCGAAAGACTGGACTAAACAAGTTGGAAACAATGTATCGAAATAGACACGAGTTTCCATGGCTACAAAAGTTCTCTTCAAATCTTTAGAATGGTCATGAAGGGTGCATCACATCGACCGCCTCCTCCCTTGAAGAAATTCTGGGGATAGAGAAAGAAAGAGAGGGGGGGAGAGAAGTGAAAGAGAGAGGGGGAAAGAGAGCGTAGGAGTAGGTAGTGATGATCACCATGATATTGCACTCGCATACGGATCCCTTCATACACACAATAACAGAACCATAAGAGCGTGTCTTGGTTATGTGTATGTCAGTGCATTCGACACTTCCCAACCCCACGGGGGCGTTAGATATTGTCCGCCACTCTCAGTCTATGGACAAGAATATCACGAAACGATTCGAGAGAAATATTAACTTACGATTATATACTAGTATGATTCGTCCGGTCGCTATAGCTTCGCAATTTAATTCCTATTCACTACTTGAATTAGGTTAGATGTTTTGAAAAATAATTTATTGGAGAAAGAGTGTTTTGAAAAATAATTTATTGGAGAAAGTGTGTTTTAGAAAATTAATTTATTAGAGAAAGTGTGTTTTGAAAAATAATTTATTAGAAAAGGAGTGTTTTGAAAAATAATTAACTGGAGAAAGAGTGTTTTGAAAAATAATTTATTGGAGAAAGAATGTTTTGAAAAACAATTTATTGGAGAAAGAGTGTTTTGAAAAATAATTTATTGGAGAAAGAATTTTTTGAATAATAATTTATTTAAAAAAAAGTGTTTTGAAAAATAATTTATTGGCGAAAGAGTGTTTTGAAAAATAATTTATTAGAAAAGGAGTGTTTTGAAAAATAATTTATTAGAAAAGGAGTGTTTTAGAAAATTAATTTTATTAGAAAAGGAGTGTTTTGAAAAATAATTTATTAAAAAAGAATTTTTTGAAAAATAATTTATTGGAGAAAGAGTGTTTTGAAAAATAATTAATTGGAGAAAGAGTGTTTTTAAAAATAATCCGTTTTAGACTAGTAGCAAGTTGCATCGCTCGAGTAAGTTTACTAGTTTATTAAAGATGACTTCCCGTCTCATTTTAATTTTTATAATTATATATTTTAATTTCTCTAAATATATACTTCAAAATCCACTGGAATTAACTTGAATAACTCATAAGTTAACCTCTATAGATTCGAAATATTTTAGCAAACAAACATTTATATTACAGGGTTATTTCCCCACATATTGTTTAAAGTTATTTTGAATTACCACCTTTCAAAAAAAAAATACTGAACCCATCGCTCTCTTTGTGCTAATCCAGGCTTAAAAGCCATGTAAAACATGTACAACATCCGAGAATTGCAAGGATTAAAATCCTTGCAATTCTCGGATGTTTTACATATAATTCTTTTGGGGATTCTTTTCTGGAGTGATATGGGTATTATAACTCGCCCACTGTATGTTAATGTATTGTTACAACTCGAGTACATGTCTGTTTTTGCTGATTTTTGTTGTCTGTGAAATATTTTATTAATTTTTCGTCCGACGCTTTGCTCTTAATTTTGTCAAGGAGAACAGATAGATAGATAGATAGATAGATAGATAGATAGATAGATAGATAGATAGATAGATAGATAGATAGATGAATAGGAAGACTGAGATAGATAGATAGATAGATAGATAGATAGATAGATAGGTGAATAGGAAGACTGAGATAGATAGATAGATAGATAGATAGATAGATAGATAGATAGATAGGTGAATAGGAAGACTGAGATAGATAGATAGATAGATAGATAGATAGATAGATAGATAGATAGATAGATAGGTGAATAGGAAGACTGAGATAGATAGATAGATAGATAGATAGATAGATAGATAGATAGATAGGTGAATAGGAAGACTGAGATAGATAGATAGATAGATAGATAGATAGATAGATAGATAGATAGATAGATAGATAGATAGATAGATAGGTGAATAGGAAGACTGAGATAGATAGATAGATAGATAGATAGATAGATAGATAGATAGATAGATAGATAGATAGATAGATAGATAGATAGGTGAATAGGAAGACTGAGATAGATAGATAGATAGATAGATAGATAGATAGATAGATAGGAAAACTGAGATAGATAGATAGATAGGTGAATAGGAAGACTGAGATAGATAGATAGATAGATAGATAGATAGGAAGACTGAGATAGATAGATAGATAGATAGATAGATAGATAGATAGATAGATAGATAGATAGATAGATAGATAGATAGATAGATAGATAGATAGATAGATACGGGACTAAAAGCATGTTCTCAGCAAAAAGAAAAAAATAGAAGTTTTCTATCAAGGCTGCTTTTAAGCTATCGAACAATACCACACGCGGGAAGATCAGAAAGTCCATCATAATGGGAAGACAAATTAGAGCTTTGTTAACTATGTTGTATTCTACAAATGAAAAAATCTGGTACAAAAAGAACAAA
This sequence comes from Sepiola atlantica, assembly GCA_963556195.1. NCBI lineage: Eukaryota > Metazoa > Mollusca > Cephalopoda > Sepiida > Sepiolidae > Sepiola > Sepiola atlantica. The sequence goes on from OY744551.1 coordinate 29,497,682, forward strand.
GAATCAAATCCAAAAAGGACAGAATTTATCATACAAAAAAGCCAAAATACGGCTATAATAAATAGAGAAAACAGAAACAGTGTGTTGGCCCATGCAGATCAAATAAGGTCCCAGGGTGAATACGAAGAGCAAAATGAACAAATCGCTACGGCTCCTTCCGTTATTGAGTTATTAGAACAACCTGTATAGAATGAAACGTCAGAAGATGAAACAATGCAAGATCAAGCAGGTCAAAATGAGGATTCGGAAACGGATGCGGATTAAAGTATGAAAGGGGACGACCCTGGTTACAGTTTAGTGCGAGATAGGTCGAGATCTCCCAGAGAAAGAAATAAGGGAGAGAGAGAAGAGCAAAGTAATATCGAAAATGAAACGATCATTAGAAGAAGTGCAAGATGCACTAGAGGCATAAAGCCTATATGTTTCAGGGAGATGTGGTGATACTGGCTAATTGATAGGCATAATTAGCATAAGTAGAAATAGATTAATATATAAATCTCTCCTTAAGTCTATCTAGGTGTGAAAGTACACTAGCAGCTGACTAGGTAAATTTACAACTTCACTACAGTTTGAAAGTGAAAGCGTTTGTTTATTGATTCTGTAATTCCGGAACGTAGATAAATGTAAGTCAATCATTGAAGAGTGTTTATACTTAAACTCGGTATTCCGCTATTCGTTAAATCTGAATGAGGGAGTGGTTTGTGATTAGCTGATATGAATTTTATAAGAAGAAGATTGTGTGTTTTATAAAGGAAATAATAAGCGGAGTAAAATGTAATATGACCGCATTAAATAATTTCATCGGTGAAATGAGTTGCGTCATAGGGCATAAATGATAGGGGGAAATAAGTTTGCTACCCTCTCAGTCGAATACGTTTTTGGGAGAGTAAGACGTGGGGGTCTCAAAGTAGTGTTTAATGTATGATCATTGAATTTATTATTTTTTCTGGCAACCCTAGGAGAAAATAGACGGGAGAAACAAGTCTACTTTATATAGCAGATATATTATTATTACGATGCTTTTTATACGCGTGTTTGAGTGAGCAATATCATTAAAAGAACGGTTTATTTTATCCACTGGACTGGGAATAAACAAAGAAACTACAAAGTAAAAAAAACGACTCGTACAGGGTTCAAACCTGTGCCTAAGGACCACCTTACGCAGACTAACGAACCTCACAGTTTGAGAAAGCTGAGTTTATACAAATAACGTATTTCCTAAGTTCTGCGATAAACCTTTGTTTACGTTTTTACTGCCAATATAGCCATGACTACCTTAAAAGCGAATACAGTGATTTTTTTATGTAATAACGAGCATCTCTTATCAAGACCCAAAGACTACTCAAGGATAAGGGTTGATGAGTTTGTTAAGTGGCGGTAAGCCAACATCGTGATTGGTAACGATGGTTAAGACTGGGATAAATTTGATTATTTAAGAGGACGGCCCAACAAAGAATTGTTTAACCTTGGACTTGAAAAAACAACCATGCTGTGGTCAGCTGGGAAGCAGCCCTGTGCTATTGTGTTCCACAGACGGGTAGTTCTTGGAAACAAACTTTGTTTATGGAAGTTCCGTTTGGTTTTGGTACACAAAGGAAGAATGGAAAATTGTTTACAGTGGTTGTAGAGAAACGAGTATTTGTTTCTGAAACCTTTATAAAAAATTTAAAATTACATTTTTTTTTGTCAGTCCATCGTAAGAGAAGGTTAATTCTTCATTATTTCGTTGAAGGTACAATTTGACAGAGGAGTTGCAATAAAACCACAAGGGCATTAAAACAGAGTTTTCGGCAACCTTAGAGATAGTATTAGCATACTTAATGTTTTTCTACATCAATATTTCTATGTTTTTCAGGAAAGAACCAGATATTGGAGCTCAGTCGAGGACCGACCATGAAAATCACGATAGTGTAAATAAAGACTACTAACCTTTCTTCTGTGAGAAAGAGGCTGTAGGTAAAAAAAGAGGAACCCCCCCCACTAGATTTCGAAGTCGCTTTTGTACTCTGTCAAGGCTTCAGAGTTCTACCCGTATATCTCTGATATTATTATGATTGGAATTTATTTCCGACAGTATATCCGCGCTTCTTTTGTTGATAAGCGTGTTTGCGTAGACAAACCATGAAATAAGCGGTTACTTTAGTCGACAAGGTGAAAAATGAAAGTCGTACAATATTCGAACCGACGCCTCCGAAACAGGAAACCACCTGACATTATAAAAAGTAAGCTGTTGTTTACATGTATGTATTTGCATGTACGTGATTCACTCTTAAACTAATTAACCGATCATTAAGAATTCTAGAAAATGGCTGCTAAACATAAGGTGTCGTTATGTGGGATGTATTTAGTTTAATGTGCTTTTCTACAATAATGGTAAAAATGGGATAGAATCCCTTTGTGAAAGTTTAGAACCTCCGATTTTTGTGAAATTTTAACAATTAGCATTAGACATCAATTAATAAATGTTTACTAAATTTGAGTTTCTTTGGGTGTTTCAAATGGGATTTAGAGGGCATCATATGGGCACAACCTCCCTTTTAAACATTCAAATATTTCAGATTTGCATTAAATTTGATCCATAGTCATTACACACCAATTGAACAAGATTCCCAGAATTTTAATTTCTTTTTAAGACCTATTAAGCTTGAGCATGTTCGGGGAATTATTTTTACTGGTTCTGGGATGGGTATTCTTATATATATATATATATATATATATATATATATATATATATATATATATATATATATATATATATATATATATATATATATATGGGAAAATGAAAAAGGAAAACCAAAAAATGGATGTTTTTTATGTGTACATCAACGTTTCGTCTTTATTTATAAGACTTCATCAGGATGATAAAATAGAGAAAAAATGTCATGCAAGTACAGATACATGTAGGGTAGACATATTGGGAGGAAAAATAAAATGAAATAATGGCCCCTACTGGGTGGACGTCCGTACTTGTTGGAGAAATAGAAATGAATGTTGAAGAAAATGAGTGGGGAAAAAATGGAAGGATGGGGTGAGCAAGGACTACTGTGGCTGGTGGTAAGAGAAAGAGGTGGGGGATGAGCAGGGGTAAAGTGGATGGCAGAGAGGGAGTGGAGGAAGAGGCGGGAGGGAGGTGTTTGACCAGATGGCTGCGGTCAAGATTGAAGGGGAAAAGTAAGTTGGAATGTTTGTGTATGGGGGGTGTATGCAGGGAAAGGAGGATGGGTAGAGAGGGAGGGGGAGGGCTGTGATTTTGGTGGATGGGCGAAAGTTATGGTCTTAGAGAGCGTTTTGAGAAAATGAGGGAATTTAAGAAGGGGTATGGGAGAAAATAGTTGAGAGGGGGAGAGGGAGGATTTGTTGTGATAGGGTGTGAAATATTTGAAATATTTGGAAAATGATAGCAATGAGTGAGGGATTGGAGGGGTAGAGGAGGGCGGTGATTGAAAGGGTGGGTATGGAATATTTGAAATATTTGGAGCATGAGAAAGTTTATTTGGACTGCAGTATGAAAAATGTGCCATCCACTTTACCCCTGCTCATCCCCCACCTCTTTCTCTTACCACCAGCCACAGTAGTCCTTGCTCACCGCATCCTTCTATTTTTCCCCACTCATTTTCTTCAACATTCATTTCTATTTCTCCAACAAGTACGGACGTCCACCCAGTAGGGGCCATTATTTCATTTTATTTTTCCTCCCAATATGTCTACCCTACATGTATCTGTACTTGCATGACATTTTTTCTCTATTTTATCATCCTGATGAAGTCTTATAAATAAAGACGAAACGTTGATGTACACATAAAAAACATCCATTTTTTGGTTTTCCTTTTTCATTTTCCCATCACGTCGGATTACCTTCATCCTTCTCTTCCCATATATATATATATATACATATATATATATATATATATATATATATATATATATATATATATATATATATATATATATATATATATAAATGTAAATTAATTAAATAAGTTCAAATATATTGATAACATGAACTTAAATATATATATATATATATATACCGTGTCGGTCTGGGCGGTAAGCTCGTAATTCTAGGCTTAGTCTACGAACTGCGTTCGAGCCGATACGACCGCCTGAAACCACCATTTCCTACACTGATATGAGTGTAAGCCTGCAACGAGGTCGTCTGTAGGTAAAAAACTTTAATATTTAATATATATATATATATATATATATATATATATATATATATATATATATATATATATATATATATATAATTTATTTGAAAACTATATGTTACATAATTCAGAAACGTACCACGGTTTCATCCAGATGGGATGACTTTTTACATTTAAAAAAATCTCTATGTGGAATCGTCGGCGTTCGGAATGAGGTGAAACCACGATCATTATGTTTAGCAGTTGTATCCTAAAATCTATAATTGATTAGTTTAGGAGGAAATCCTGTACATGCAAATATATAAACATACACACATACCAAACTTTATATAAATAGAGATATATGTCAGGTGGTACCTCTTTCGGAGGCACGGTTTAGAATTCTGTACGATCCTCATTTTTCACTTGTGGATTAAATTAACCGCTTATTTAATATCTTGTAGCGGCTAAATCCAGAAATACCTTTGAAGCTGATGAATCTAGTAATATATTTGATGTTGCTAAATCTTGTAATCTCATGGAAGCTGCTTAATCTAGGAATAGGTTTGAAGCGCCTTAATAATGGGTAAGCATCTGCGATCCGTAAAAAGTTTGTTAGTATTATTATATATATATATATATATATATATATATATATATATATATATATATATATATATATATATATATATATATATACTAGCAAATATATACTCCCTCCGGTCGCATATTTTTGCTAGGCTGCCGCGTCAGAAATGAACGCTCACCTGTAAACCGATGGAGCCCCAGTCATATTTCTTGGGTGGTTAGACATTGATTTTCTTTGTTTCCGACCAAGAATATTTTTAGTAAAAAATAAATAAATAAAAAATTTCGACCCGACCCCATTTTTTTTACCCTCCCCCATAAATAGAAACATTTTTAGTTAAAAAAAAATGTTTCGCTCTCCCCCCCAATTTTTTTACCCTCCCCCATACATAGAAATATTTTTTAGTTAAAGGACAAAAAAAAATAATTTTAACCCTCCCTCCCAAAAATTTATTTTATCCTCCCCCATACATATAAATATTTTTAATTAAGAAGAAAATAAATTTTTTTTACCCTCCCCGATACATAGTAGTATTTTCAGTTAAAAAAAGAAAAACCCTCCCCCATACATAAGAATATTTTTAGTTAAAAAAAAAAATGTGACCCCCCATAAAAAAAATTTTTACCCTCCCCCATACATAGTATAAAAAATGTTTAAAAAATTAGGAAGCGCCTCGCTCATATGAAAGAACTCATGTTTAAATATACGTGACCCCCCAATAAAAAACATTGTTTACCCTCCCCCATATATAGTTAAAAAAATGTTTAAAAAAATTAGGAGCGCCTCGCTCATATGAAAGAACTCATGTTTAAATATACTATTGAAGGCGCCTACGTCATATCAAAGATCCAGTTTTGTTATTTTTCCATAATGGTTACCCATTTTGTAATGGCCGAGATATTTGTTGCTTAACTTTAATTTACAACAAAACACCTTGTCTTAACAACGTAATGAAAATATAGAATGATAATGTGAAAAATTCTTCTCACAATGACGTCACTTCCGGAAGGACCGGAAAGACCTGTAGGATGAGTCAGCAATTTATTTTTCTAAAATGGTCACCCATATACTAATGGTTGGGATATGCCTTGCTTAACTTTAATTTACAACAAAACACCTTGTCTTAACAACGTAATGAAAATAAAGAATTATAATGTGAAAAAAAATCCTCTCAAAGTGACGTCACTTCCGAAAGGATGACTTTGCAATTTTAACAGTACTTGCCGTTTAAAGTATGGTTTAAAAAACACGCTGGTTTCTTAATGAAATGTGTTTAATTAATTGTATGAATAATTTTTATTAATATCACCTTATCGGAAAATATTGTAAATACATATGTAAATTTGATAATAGCAGTTATAAGTGTATATTTGTAAATATGAATTTAATTGAAGTTTAAAAGGAATGACTTATGTAAATGGAAAAACCCGTCTAGTGTCTGAGCGACTTTTTGTAACAGTATATAAGGAAGTTGAGAAAGTATGAGTGTAAGATTCTTGACGTTTTCTCTTCTAATCGCAGTCTCGTCTTGAAATTTCTTTCCACTTTATTTATATGTTTACGGCGGTTTTTGTAGTACTATATATAGAAGCTGACAGACTAAGTAAATAGTAATATTACTCTGATGGAGTTTCGGCTTCAGACAGACAGACAGACATACACATAATCTCCATTATAAATACTAGCAAATATATGCTCCCTCCTGTCGCATATTTTTGCTAGGCTGCCGCGTCAGAAATGAACGCTCACCTGTAAACCGATGGAGCCCAGTCATATTTCTTGGGTGGTTAGACATTGATTTTCTTTGTTTCCGACCAAGAATATTTTTAGTAAAAAATAAATAAATAAAAAATTTCGACCCGACCCCATTTTTTTTACCCTCCCCCATAAATAGAAACATTTTTAGTTAAAAAAAAATGTTTTGCTCTCCCCCCCCCAATTTTTTTACCCTCCCCCATACATAGAAATATTTTTTAGTTAAAGGACAAAAAAAAATAATTTTAACCCTCCCTCCCAAAAATTTATTTTATCCTCCCCCATACATATAAATATTTTTAATTAAGAAGAAAATAAATTTTTTTACCCTCCCCGATACATAGTAGTATTTTCAGTTAAAAAAAGAAAAACCCTCCCCCATACATAAGAATATTTTTAGTTAAAAAAAAAAATGTGACCCCCCATAAAAAAAATTTTTACCCTCCCCCATACATAGTATAAAAAATGTTTAAAAAATTAGGAAGCGCCTCGCTCATATGAAAGAACTCATGTTTAAATATACGTGACCCCCCAATAAAAAACATTGTTTACCCTCCCCCATATATAGTTAAAAAAATGTTTAAAAAAATTAGGAGCGCCTCGCTCATATGAAAGAACTCATGTTTAAATATACTATTGAAGGCGCCTACGTCATATCAAAGATCCAGTTTTGTTATTTTTCCATAATCGTTACCCATTTTGTAATGGCCGAGATATTTGTTGCTTAACTTCAATTTACAACAAAACACCTTGTCTTAACAACGTAATGAAAATATAGAATGATAATGTGAAAAATTCCTCTCACAATGACGTCACTCCCGGAAGGACCGGAAAGACCTGAAGGATGAGTCAGCAATTTATTTTTCTAAAATGGTCACCCATATACTAATGGTTGGGATATGCCTTGCTTAACTTTAATTTACAGCAAAACACCTTGTCTTAACAACGTAATGAAAATAAAGAATTATAATGTGAAAAAAATTCTCTCAAAGTGACGTCACTTCCGAAAGGATGACTTTGCAATTTTAACAGTACTTGCCGTTCAAAGTATGGTTTAAAAAATACGCTGGTTTCTTAATGAAATGTGTTTAATTAATTGTATGAATAATTTTTATTAATATCACCTTATCGGAAAATATTGTAAATACATATGTAAATTTGATAATAGCAGTTATAAGTGTATATTTGTAAATATGAATTTAATTGAAGTTTAAAAGGAATGACTTATGTAAATGGAAAAACCCGTCTAGTGCCTGAGCGACTTTTTGTAACAGTATATAAGGAAGTTGAGAAAGTATGAGTGTAAGATTCTTGACGTTTTCTGTTCTAATCGCAGTCTCGTCTTGAAATTTCTTTCCACTTTATTTATATGTTTACGGCGGTTTTTGTAGTACTATATATAGAAGCTGACAGACTAAGTAAATAGTAATATTACTCTGATGGAGTTTCGGCTTCAGACAGACAGACAGACATACACATAATCTCCATTATTAATACTAGCAAATATATGCTCCCTCCTGTCGCATATTTTTGCTAGGCTGCCGCGTCAGAAATGAACGCTCACCTGTAAACTGATGGAGCCCCAGTCATATTTCTTGGGTGGGTAGACATTGATTTTCTTTGTTTCTAACCAAGAATATTTTAGTTAAAAAAAGAAAAAAACAAAAAAAACATTTTTTACGCCCCCCCCCCCCATTTTTTTTACTCTCCCCAATCAATACTAATATTTTCAGTTAAAAAAAGGAAAAAAAAAATTCCCCCCCTTAAATTTTTTTTTTACATCCCCCATGAATACTAATATTTTCAATTAAAAAAGAAAAAAAAAATTTACCCCTCCCCAAATTTTTTTTACCCTCCTTCATGAATAGTAATATTTTCAGTTAGAAAAAAAAAAATTTACCCCCCCCCCCAATTTTTTTTACCCTTCCCCATGAATAGCTATATTTTCAGTTAGAAAAAGTAAAATAAAAGCAAAAAAAAAGTATCCCCCCTAAAAAAAAATTTTTTACGCTCCCCCACTCATAGTTTTAAAAAAATATTTAAATTAGGAGGCACCTCGATCATATCAAAGAACTCATGTTTAAATATGCTATTGAAGACGCCTACGTCATACCAAAGAACCAGTTTTGTTATTCTTCCAAAATGGTTACCCATTTAGTAATGAGCGAGATATTTGTTGTTTAAATCCAATTTACAATAAAACACCTAGTCTTATCAACGTAATGAATATGAAGAATGAAAACTGTGAAAAAATCCCATCACGATGACGTCACTTCCAGAAAGAACCGGAAAGATGAGTCAGCAATTTAGTTTTCCAAAATGGTCACCCATTTACTAATGGCTGGGATATGCCGTGATAAACTTCAATTTAAAGCAAAACACATTGTCTTATCAACGTAATGAAAATAAAGAATGAAAACTGTGAAAAAATCCTCTCACGATGACGTCCCTTCCGGAAAGAACCGGAAGGATGAGTCAGCAATTTAGTTTTCCAAAATGGTTACCCATTTACTAATGGCTGGGATATGCCTTGTTTAATTTTAATTTACAGCAAAATACCTCATCTTGACAATGTAATGAAAATGAAAAATTATAATGTGAAAAGAAATCCTCTCAAAATGACGTCACTTTCGAAAGGATGATTTTGCAATTTTAACACACTCGCCATTGAAAGTATGGTTTAGTAAACACGCCGGTTATGAAGAAAATGGTTTTAATTAATTGTATGAATAATTTTTATTAATATAACCTTATCGGAAAATATTGTAAATACATATGTAAATTTGATAATAGCAGTTATAAGTGTATATTTGTAAATATGAATTCAATTGAAGTTTAAAAGGAATGACTTATGTAAATGCAAAACGCGTCCAATGTCTGAACGACTTTTAATAACAGTATATAAAGAATTTGAAAAAGTATTACTTTAAGTAAGATTCTTGACACGTTTTCCGTTCTAATGTGAGCCTCGTCTTGAAATTTCGTTCTTTGTTTATTATATATTATCTAATGTTATTTAATGTTATCTAATCTAAATTAATTGATTAATAGTTTCCTAATTCTAAAGGTATACAACTATTATGAACGCTGGCGGACTTAGTAAATAATCATACTGGAGTTTCGGCTTCAGACAGAAAGACAGACAGACAGATACATAAACTCCATTATTAATAGATATATATTTATATATGTATATATATATATATATATATATATATATATATATATATATATATATATATATATATATATATATTGAATATAAGAGACAACTCATATCTAGATATCCTTTGGTAGATCCTTTCAATGGTCCTAATCAGGATCTTAGTTTCGGAGGGAAAATATTTGTCTGATACTAGCGCCATAGCCCAACACTTAACTAACGACCACTTCTGCCCCCGATCGGAATTCAGAAAACACTTAGTAGAAAATACTAAAATCTTAGAATATAGTACTAACAAACAAAAACTCCATATATTAGAAGCCATATATATAAAAACCAAAAACACCCTAATTAACAGAATTAACTTTAATATCATATACTAAAATGTCTATAGTTAAAACTATAGTTTCGTACTTATTACATAATTTCCACCAAACCCCTCTTACAATACTAACACATGGTCAGTACCTGATTATCGTCATTCCCCTGAAGAGGGACCCGGATGGGTCTGAAAGTACTTGGGACACAAATCCAAACTATGGCAAATTCATCAGCCAATTCCCCTCTGAAACTAAAATCCTGATTCGGACTATTGAAAGGATATACCAAAGGATATCCATACATGAGTTGTCTCTTATATTCAACAATACTTGCCTGCAAGAGAAGATGCTGCCTAGATATACCTATATATATATATATATATATATATATATATATATATATATATATATATATATATATATATATATATACAAACATTGTTAAAAATAACAGAATTCGTCTGTTTAATTATACCTTTTTTATTTTTTCAATTTTTCTGATGGTCTTTTTTGTATTAAAATCAAAAATATGATGAATGTTCCATAGGTTTCACAGGTTTCACGAACGTTTTCAATTCTTCGTCCAATCATCCTGGTGTCAAAAGCAAATGACCAACAAAGCTGGAGAAAGAAGAGAAGTTTAAAAAAGACGGTGGAGAAACGCGCATAGAACGTTTTTCGGATTGTTCCAAAAAGTCGTTGACGATTTTAAATTCAGCAACGCTGGATGGCATCACAGAACAAAATCGAATTACGTTAAGCATTTTAAAATGATGTCACTGGTTTCATATGTGATTTTGTTAATTTTAGGTTGTTGTGTTTTTATGTAGATAGATTCCATTATTTTTAATTTTTTTCAATTGGTTTCGGAATGTATAATTTTAGTGTTATAAACTAAAATTCGTCTTAAATCAGAGGGAGGGCAGTTATGTTTTTGTAGATTTGGTAAATTGAGCTAGAGTTTACAAGATGATGGTTAGGCGACAGGATAGGGTAGTGCTTGTAAAACCAATGTAGCTATTAGCTTTATTATTATTACATTTTCTCAAAAGGCATATAAACTTATAAATTACATTGGTTCTTTCTAGTGGTTTTTTTAGTTGGTGAGAAGTTGTTTTTAACTACACGATTTTGGGTTTTAAATTTCACATAGTAAATAATGAGTCTGATTTTATTGTTATTGTCAATTGGAGATATGTATCTGTGTATAATATTTTTCATGGCTGTTTTTCTAATCTGAAGTTTGGTTGCATTTGATTATATATATATATATATATATATATATATATATATATATATATATATATATATATATATATATATATATAAACGCAGCTTTTTTGTTTTTTATTGTTGTTTTTCTAGCGATAGAACTCCGGTGTGTTTATTATTATTTTTCGGTCCCTGGGCAGTTAAGAATATGCTGGGTATTGCATTTAATCGCCCTTAATCGGACATGTTATATATATATATATATATATATATATATATATATATATATATATATATATATATATATATATATTCCGAAACAGTTTTTCATGGTAAACAACTGATGATCCCTTAAATAATGTTAGAAGCAAACTAATATAATAACTGTAAAAACTTAATTAACTTACAGGAGTGATTTTCCCCTGAACGACTTGGGACTTAAGGTTTTTTGGGTTTTTTTTTTTAGTTTTAATGGTTGAGAAACTTCCGAGACAATATATACATATATATATATATATATATATATATATATATATATATATATATATATATATATATATATATATTGCATATAAATTAATGTTTACGTACATCAAGGAAAGTTATGGACACGTATTTCTGCCTATGAGCTGATATCAGCATTACAACCTTGGGTAGAGATCTAACCCCCGATTTAAATTCCATAATCTAGCGTTATATATATATATATATATATATATATATATATATATATATATATATATATAAAATTCTGAATAGCTTTTAAACAATGATAATTTTAACACATTTAAAGCAAGTGACGTCATGATGTGTTAGTACTACCATTTACAGTGCTCTACTTTTTTACGAGGAGCTTCAAATATAAATATTTGTTATTGTTTATTATCTATGTACGTATACGTTTCGGCCATTTTTCAATCGGGACTCTTCAGCATAGAGATATGACTATTCACCGGTCACACGATTCGAACCCCTGGATTACAAGTATTTTTCAACTCAAATCCAACGTCGCTAACCGCTCGACCAATTCTGAATAGCTGATAAACAATGATAATTTTAACACATTTAAAGCGGCGAGACGTACAGGCATTCTACTTCTATAAGGGAAGGAATGATGCATATAAAGCAAGTGACATCACGCTGTGTTAGTACTACCATTTACAGTGCTCTACTTTTTTACGAGGAGCTTCAAATATAAATATTTGTTATTGTTTATTATCTATGTACGTATACGTTTCGTACTTTTTCAATCATAAAATGATATATATATATATATATATATATATATATATATATATATATATATATATATATATATATATATATATTAATGACGCGTCCGACAAAGGGCAATTGAATGCTGTATCGCTAGAAAAAACAATAACAAACAAAAAAGCTGCGTAACATCATAGGCGATAATAAACGTGCATAAAATGTGGCAGGGCATTCTAGTCTATGGGTAAAACGCTATGGAATTTACAGAGTAAATCATACGAATTATCGAATGTGGGGTAAAACTGGTAAAGATGAGTGTTCATTTTCACAAAACACTATTAGGAGCACTATTGATAATTTTAATTACGATCGTGAAAACGAGATCATGTTTGCTTCATATTTCAGACGATACGAGATCATTTATAATACGGACTGTACGAATTGAAGGTTCGTTTACTATTAAGAAACTTGGGTAAGAGTGAACATACCAAATTCGCCAATTATATATTGCCATAAAAAAGAGCGACATTACATTTGTTGAAGCTATATAATTATTGACTAAATTGTTTAGCCCTAAAACGTCTCTTTGTCATAAAAAGTGGAAATGAATGTATCTCACAAGGTAAGACGATGAAGACTACACGATTTTTGCTAGCATAGTTTACAAGCACTGCGATGATTTCAAGTCAGAGTTGAATGCTAACAATTTCAAATGCCTTATATTTGCACAAGTATTTGTATCGAATACGGATGCGAGAACTAGTAGAAGAGTTCTTAATAAACTAGAGAATGAACCTTGTTTAGCACTCCAAAATATCGCAGAGGACTGCCAACGTTTTATTAACTTCCGTCAAGATTTAAAAGACATTGAACAAAGCGAAGTGCTACATCTTAGAAAATCTGTAACAAAAAGAAAATTAATTCACTAGCTAAATTTGATAAACAAAAGAAAAATAATCTGCATCCTAAACCGTGTTTCGGTTGCGGACAGCTTGATTGGTAAAAAGATTGTCCATATAAAACGAAAACGTGCTTTAAGTGCGATCGCATGGGATACAACAGTACACAGCGCAGAGTAAAAAGAATAAGAATAAAAGAGCTTTATTAGAATTGCTGAAAGTGATGAAGTGGAAAATATTAGAAAGTTTTTACAAGTAAGAATTTTGAATAATAATATTTAAATGCAATATGACTCAGATTTGTTTGTCATGAATCTTCAAACGTGGCAGAAAATTGGAAAACAAACTTTGATGAGAACTAAAATGTATCCGAAGGCGTTACTGGAGAACAAATAAAATTTGAAAGCCAACTAATAACTACAGTTACACAAGTAAAAACTTTAAAATTGAAAATGTTTGTGATGAACAACTCAAGTAACCTTTGAGCATGGATTGGATGGAAAGGTTTCAATTATGGGATATGTCTATAAATTCCTTCAGTAAAAATATAAAAGGCTCAAATGCTGAAGCAGAATCACTAAAGAAAAAAAAAGAAAACTATTCGGAAGTTTTTTTTCTGGTGGACTAAAAAGATATAAACACATGACTGACAAGGTTGAATTAAAAATATATATTAAGACAGTTTCTGAAACAAAAAATGTTCCATTCGTATCATTAGATAAGATTGACGAGAAAGTGAATAGATTCAAAAAATGGATGCAGAATACAGTAAGTGGGTTAGGCCTACGGACTACAAAAAGAATAAAATATGTCTTAGTCGAATTATAGACAAAGTTGTTAAAAGATAAGAGCAGAGCGAGTGCAATAAAAAAAATATGCACGCTTCAACAAATGTTCTCTTGATTTTACGAATTATTACAAAATGTTTCTTCAAAATATGCAAGATTTGCGAGCGTCTATTGATGAAATATTTTTTAAAAGAGAGAAAAAAAGGAAAATATTGGGTCTGGACGACAAAATGGCAGAAGGTGTTTAAAAAAATATCCTCACATCAAGTAGAAACCGTAAGATTACGGACTTTATTGCGATAAAACCAAAAGCAAAAGGTATCGACTCTATACGGAGCAAAGCTAAAAGTGTGTGGGTGGGGGGGGGGGTGGGTATGGGGGCCTACCCTATTTCGGGAGTCGATGCACTTTTCCAGAAACTATGACTAGAGTTACGACGAAGTGTCGTAGCAGTTATTTGCGGCAGTCAGTCCGACAGTCAGTCCGGCAAAAACTGGGCCATTTCGGTAGCTTTTCATCTGTCGGGCTGAGGTATTATCCTTAGTCTTAGGAGGTACACCCTTACAGATCTTGCCTCCCCTCTTTGGGGTGTAGTTAGTTTATTGCTAACTGCCTGGGGCGCTCCGACCTATTAATACCGACGGGGCTTTTAGGACATCTAAAAATACGTCAAGTTGTTCTGCATTTTTCATCTAGACTGAAGAATCTCGCGTTTTCAAATTCCTTGTCTGATGTCATTTCCATCACCAAAATTGCACCTGCATGTTCCTCATCGTGTCACAAAAGTTTTCTTTCCAGATACCTGATTAACATACTTTTGTACTCCAACCTAAGTGTATTGATAAACACTCATTTACAGAGATTTTGATTACCATACATATAATTGTAATGTAGCAGCCACTCCTTTCTTCTCAAGAGCACCAATAAAACTTGTAAAACACGGCTTCTTATTTCTTTTCTAATGTTATGGAAGCAAAAGGCCTAGGGGACTCCGACACTCAAATTGCCACCATCCCATAATCCAGTTGATCTTTGTAATCAAAAGACATACCTGCATCTCCCAGTCGGTGTCTCGGCGTTCAAACGTCTCGTAATGATCTTGCATCACGGTGTACAATCTCGCAACTGGAATACAAAATTCGGTTCAGCAGAGGACCTTAGATACCTCAATAAACCAATCAATAAACACGTTCATAACGGAAAAGATTAATCTTTGATCTGTAAAGCCACAGGGGGAGCAAGGATAGAGGGGGCATCCCGCGAATACAACAAGATGACCCGTTCCATCGAAACTGACGAAGAAAACCTACCAATCCAATCATGCAATGAGGAAATAAAGTTTGTGTACACAATAGTCTTGCCTTTGGAATTACCTCCCTGCTCCCTGTTTCCCGACTGCACGAACATGCAGAAATTTAAATGTAGAGTGAACAACATTTTGCCGCATAAATCCTCACTCAGGATGGCCCCTATAAATCTGCCCCCTAATCAGAGTAGCCCGTTACATCTCAGTGGCGATATGCCTTGTTTGAGGTGACTACATTTTTTGTATCAAATTACATGCAGTTGGCTCGGCCTTTTGGTCGAGATCAAAGTGTAGTATCTGTTCCGATGGATACTACACCCCATGGACTGGTATCGTCTTGGCCTTCGGGGCTTGATTTACGCCGGTCTATGGGTCTGTCCTGTGCAGTTCTAGGAGGTCCACCCTCCCAGGCTTCGCCTCCCCTCTTTGGGGAGGAGTAAGTTTATTGCTTACTGCCTGAGGCGCCCCTACCGGGGAATGCCGACGGGGCTGCCCAGGCAATTTTTAAATGGTCAGAGTGCTCACCTCTCGGGCGCTGGCTTTTCAACCCCCACTTTCCGACCCGACCTTGGGTCACATCTTACTTGTGGGAGTAGGATAAAACTGGCCTTGTGCCTAACTCCTGGAGAGGAGTAAATAATACATGCAAGAAGTAAACTATTTACGTCACATGTTTCTTCTCTGATTCCGAGAAAAAAAAATCTACTGCACTGCTCTGTGATTGAACTCATAACGTTCAGATTACGATACTTTTGTGTTCAATGCATCTCTCTTCCAACCACTTCTCGTCTCATTTGCCCTTCATTGTCATTTTGACGGACAGGCATAAACACGCATCTCATCATCATTATCATTATTCAGCGATTATAGAAATCATTGTTTAAGAACGGTTATGGACGCCCTGAGTTAGTTTTCCTTGATAGAAATCATTATAGGTTAACGTTAGGCCCCTTGGTAAATAATGGTGCTGAGCCCCTTTGGACTAAATGACAATCTCAAATCTCGTTGTCAACACGAGATCTGGTAGCAACACTCGCACGAACACGTGATTGTGTGAAACGTTGGTTACTTGGTCTACGACACCAGTTGTTGCGCTGCCCTGGACCCTATCAAATATTCCTATTCTCTAAAAGTACTCAAATGAGATCTTCACGTATAAATCATGATAGATTACATGCATTCCGGATCAGCGCTGCTAACGCCGATATCAGTTAAATGGCGTTCACAAGATAAGTCGGCGGTTAATGAGTTTCAAACAGAAACGTCGTGTTCTTTCGTCCCCCAGATTAATAATTAATTATTCTTTTCGCCAATACCTTTTGCGGCTATCAAGTACATGTCAGAGGTCAAGTCAATGACCGTATTCTAGATGACACGATGCTATGCGTGCTCACATCTCGATGATATAAGAACACGTGACCGACGATCGGCGCGTGAGTCTGTCACACTTAAGCTTGAAGTATAATGTCCATAGATTACAGTCATTTATTCGTCCTTTCTTCTTCTTCTTCTTCTTCTTCTTCTTCTTCTTCTTCTTCTTCTTCTTTTTCTTCTTCTTCTTCATTTTCCCCTCTTTCTCTCTCTTCCTTTCTTTCGTTCTTTCTCTTGTCTACTGTATATCATTGTTCATTTTTTTAAACATTTATTTACCCCAAACAAGGCATATTGCCACTGAGACGTAAGGGGTTACTGTGATATGGGCACAGTAAGTGGGGAGTTGAGCAGCAAAATGCACATATTAAAATAGAATACACTTATTATTATTTCTATGCTCTCTTCTTTTTCTTCTTTTTCTTCTTCTTTTTATCCTTCTTCTTTTCTTCTTTTTCTTTTCCTTCTTCTTCTTTTTCTTTTCCTTTTTCTTCTTCTTTTCCTTTTTCTTCTTCTTTTTCTTCTTCTTCTTCTTCTTTGTCTTCTTTTTCTTTTGTTTCTTCTTCTTCTTCTTCTTCTTTTTCTTTTCCTTCTTCATCTTCTACTTTTTCTTCTTCTTTACTTCTTCCTTTCTCTCTCTCTCTCCCTTTCTCTCTCTTTCCTTCTTTCTCTTGTTTACTATATTCCCTTGTTGATTTTTTAAAACTTTTATTCACCCTAAACAAGGCATATTGGCACTTAAACGGGGGGGCTACTTAATAGAGGGCAACCTAAGTGGTGAGTTATACAGCAAGATGTTTGTTCACATTACATTTAAATTTCTGCAACTAGAATAGAACGTCTTCCGGCATCTAATGACATCTACAGTGAAGGGGTGGGATTTTGTTGCTAGTCGAGAGGGTTTGGAGGGTTTCGTTGAAAAGGCAGTAAATTCATCGGAGCACACTCCTTGGAAATATTTGTAATACAAGCACAGGGATGCAACATTGCGGCGATTGGACAGACAGTAGGGGACCTATTAGGTTAGAAACCTTTTTTGCACCTTGTCGAAGGGGGAAGACTAGTGGTTGGTGCACCAGCCCAGATATAGCAATAATACTCCATGCACGGTCGAATGGTGGCTTTATGGAGATAAAAGATACTGGCATCCTTTACTTTTCGCTTTTGCATGTATTTGTTAACAATTAGTCTGAATAACAGTATATAACCTTCGATGTTCCTCGGGTTTCAATCCTGAGACCGTTGTAGTCGATATGTATAAATACTCTCGTTTCAGCGTGTGCTCGTTCTTTCTCACATCGACGCTCTACATGCTAAGCAAAGGCGGGCTCTTTTATGTCAGCGAGAAGGTAAGTCAAGATTATTTCCGCCAATCGATCACGTCCGCCACATAATGTTTATTTTTATAAGAGTCATAACAAATTATGTATTTTATTTGACAAAGTGAAACATGTAAGTTATTAATGTTTTATTTTTTATTTGTTTAGATACAGCCTTTACAATATTTGATATGTTAAACTGTTTGACATGCAGTAGATGTAATTGTCGAAGTCATTTGAGTTCATGGCGTAAAGCTACATACTATCGAGTCCTGTGCTTTATTAAAATCAATGATATTTTTTAGAATGGTAATTACTCGCTAAAAGAATACAGGTATATATATATATATATATATATATATATATATATATATATATATATATATATATATATATATGATAATTTTTATTTACACAGACATGTACAAAATCTGCGACACTGGCATGTCGATGTTATCGATCAACAGTTACTATAACCTGAGATCTCATCGGGCAGAGTTAGAATCCGATCTCAACCTCAGATCATATTTGGGGAGAAACGAAATATGATCTGAGGTTGAGATCGGATTCTAACTCTTCCTGATGAGATCTCAGTTTATAGTAACTGTTGATCGATAACATCGACATGCCAGTGTCGCAGATTTTGTACATGTCCGTGTAAATAAAAAGTATCATATATAAAGCTCTATTTTGATATTGAGCACTTTTTATAAACCCGGTTAAAACCCTGTGGATATTTTTTACCTGGATTATTACCATTATTATATATATATATATATATATATATATATATATATATATATATATATATATATATATATATATATATATATATATATATATATATATTGCCTTTTTGCGGAATATACCTTGCTCTGAGCAACTGAATTGAAAAAAAGATCTGACTTTTGCTTTTCTAATTCCTTTTCATCCTTCTACCTATCTATCTGCTCTATCCTGTATATTGAGCTGTATACTTTTCACAATAGGTTTTACCTTTCCTAAAACTTCGCTTTTAGTTCACCACTTCATATATATATATATATATATATATATATATATATATATATATATATATATATATATATATATATCAGTTTGTATTAATCAATGTGTCGTGTTACATAACAAGTATATTCTTCAGTCGCTTCTCTAGATTTTTTTCGGATTCTGGAGCTGGAGTTGTAGTTTCCGTCTGAACGCTGGAACAAATATGATACACGTGGAAGAAAAGAAGATGACAATCCAATCTTGATTTATATCTTTTATTTATCTCAGTATGGATCAATCTTCCTTGGTTAAGAGTTGCTTTCGAAAAATATTTTCAGACGGATTTAAACGCCCTTAATTTTATTTGACTACAAGATGATCCGCTCCTTCTAATTGATAGGCTACATCTTTCTATATTTCTATATCTATCTGTCTATTCCCCTGACTAGATCAACCAATCAACTATCCGGTATTTTCACATTAGGTCACCTGACCTTAGGGGTCAAACTGTATTAATCAAACTGAATAACTCCAGCAACATATTCCGGCTGACCAAATATTTTATGCTTGTTTTATCGCAATGAATGAATATTAAACAAATTTGAGTGAATTATGAGATACAATAAAGGGGATAAAGAAATGACATTTTGGTGTAATCTGTTCAAACAGACTTGGATCATTTTTTGTTTTTTATGTTTATAAATGACTTACAATTCAGAAATGAAACTATTTGCCGATGAGGGTAAACTATTTGTTAGATAATTATCGAAGAAACAACTCAGATCGATCGAAATTAGTTGGCATCTTCGGAATTACTTGAAAATTAAAACATATATATATATATATATATATATATATATATATATATATATATATATAGTGTGTGTGTGTCAAGTTATATTAAAAAGAAATCAATAAAATGCTCGATCGCAGCTAATACAAATAATTTATTTAAACACTATACGTTACATATTTTAGGATTGTACCGAGGTTTCATCCAGATGGGCTGACTTTTAATTATTTTTTTAAAGTCTATACCCAAGGATAATCGTCAGCGTACTGAAATAAGATTTAAAAAACATTGAGTGAAAGTGTGTGGGTTCATCGGATAAACCCAAACGTTATTTCTCACACACACACACATATATATATATATATATATATATATATATATATATATATATATATATATATATATATATATATATATATATATATATATATAATACTAAAATTAAGAATTAATAAAATAAATAAATAAACAATAAAATCAAACACACAAACGATAGAATAAAATGAGCTCAACCACACACCCTCTCTTTTCTTTCATTCACCCTTAACGATACCTATAAAACATTAACTCTAGTCTTGTTAATTTAAAAAACCTAATCCTGAAGACGACTAGAAAGTCGAAAGCGCTCGAAAAAATGGCCGAATTAAGAACAATCGGGGAAATACTCTTCGGATTGCCACCTGAAACCAGAAGAATAGCTCGACGGTTTGAGAACCTCACGAAGAAGAATTACAAACGCGAAAGTTCCGTGACGTTCAACAACGCTTGCTTGGATATATATATATATATATATATATATATATATATATATATATATATATATATATATATATATATATATATCACCATCAGATAAGGAAGGGATCATAGTAGTCAAGGACAAAAACTCGTATCTTGGGAAAATATCCACTCTATTATCCGACAAAAACACATACACTAAAACTGACCAAAAAGCTATAGACAAAAACATAGCCAACAGTCTCACCCCATTAATGGACATCATCAGTCCCTCCCACATCAAAAACTCGGACAACCTTCTTAACAAAATAAATACCATTAACGTAGAAATGAAAAACAGCTTAGACATAACAGCGCTATACACCAATGTCCCAGTTAAAAAAATGCCTAAACTTACTCCACACACACCTAAAGAAAATACGAACCGACTTACCATTTCCCCCCAACACTTTAATTGAAATTATTAGACTCATTACTGACATAACATACTTCTAATTCGACAATGAATTCTATAGACAAAACTTCAGACTCCTTATGGGCAACCCTCTAAGCGATGTAATGGCCTGCTTTTTCTTAGAATTCTTAGAATCCGGCCCTTTCAATTTTAGACTACTTCCTAATATTGAGTACTTTAGATATATTGATGATATTCTTATTTTCCTTCCTGAAGACATACAAATTAATAACCTCAAAGACAAACTAAACACAGTAGAACCCTCCATAAAATTTACACATGAAACTGAGATAGACAGCTCGATACCATTTTTAAACATACTAATAATAAAATCCAACAACAAACTAGCATTCAAAGTACACCGTAAAAACACACGCACAAACGACTATATACATTTCTACTATCACCATAAGAATCCGGCCCTTTCAATTTTAGACTACTCCCTAATCTTGAGTACTTTAGATATATTGATGATATTCTTATTTTCCTTCCTGAAGACATACCAATTAATAACCTCAAGGACAAACTAAACACAGTAGAACCCTCCATAAAATTTACACATGAAACTGAGATAGACAGCTCGATACCATTTTTAAACATACTAATAATAAAATCCAACAACAAACTAGCATTCAAAGTACACCGTAAAAACACACGCACAAACGACTATATACATTTCTACTATCACCATAAGAATCCGGCCCTTTCAATTTTAGACTACTCCCTAATCTTGAGTACTTTAGATATATTGATGATATTCTTATTTTCCTTCCTGAAGACATACCAATTAATAACCTCAAGGACAAACTAAACACAGTAGAACCCTCCATAAAATTTACACATGAAACTGAGATAGACAGCTCGATACCATTTTTAAACATACTAATAATAAAATCCAACAACAAACTAGCATTCAAAGTACACCGTAAAAACACACGCACAAACGACTATATACATTTCTACTATCACCATAAGAATCCGGCCCTTTCAATTTTAGACTACTCCCTAATCTTGAGTACTTTAGATATATTGATGATATTCTTATTTTCCTTCCTGAAGACATACCAATTAATAACCTCAAGGACAAACTAAACACAGTAGAACCCTCCATAAAATTTACACATGAAACTGAGATAGACAGCTCGATACCATTTTTAAACATACTAATAATAAAATCCAACAACAAACTAGCATTCAAAGTACACCGTAAAAACACACGCACAAACGACTATATACATTTCTACTATCACTATAACAACAAGATAAAAACAGGTATGGTAATAGACTTTTTCTACGTGCTCTTTCACCTCTCTCACCCTTTTCAATTCAATCATAATACTACCCACATTTTTAACACATAGTTTCCCCCTCCCTCTTTTTCCCCTAGCCTCTGAAAAAACAGGCCACTTCTCACCACAAAAAAAATCTCAGCCCCTCTTTCGTCTCTCCCACCCTAAGGTCATTTCAATTATATTCTCACCCCTCCCAATTTCATAGCTGTCTCAATCTTGTCCACTCAAAGTTTTCCATATTCATTTAAATCTTTTTCGACCATTGACTCTCACATCCTGGACTCTCTGGGTCTCATAGTAGCTACTACATCCCTTCATCTCACCACCATGTCAACCCTAAACTTCTATTTACTTGCATGACATTTTTCTTCAAACTATCATCATGAGGAAGTCTTAAAATAAAGACGAAAAGTTTATGAATACATAGACAACTATTTTTTGGTGTTTTCTTTTTGCATTCCCCATATATATATATATATATATATATATATATATATATATATATATATATATATATATATATATAATGACATTACTGCAGGTAATAAAAATTAAACTTTGAAAAAAATATATAAAAAAATATATATAAAAATACATAAAGGTATATAAAACATCAAATATATCGGCCCAAAACATACTTTTTAGTAAAACTATACAGTTCATCCAAGTCAACAAGTCTAAAATAGCTCCAGGCAAGATATCAATTGGATTATTTTTTAACCAACCTCTTTGATATCTTGCCTTAATTTATGGATTTTAAAAGATAAACTTTTGATGTACTTATAAATATTGTATCGTTACCATTTTTATTCTCATCTTTCATCTCTAGAATTGATTGCTCTATTGAATATATTATCACGATAGATTATTATTAAACGATAATTCCATTATCTTTAATTTAATTCAACATTTAAATATATATATATATATATATATATATATATATATATATATAAAGTTAAGTTGTGTATATTTCTATATATTTGTATGTGTTTAATTAACTTTTAAACTAATTAAGCGATCATTCTGACTTTTTGGAACACAGCTTCTATGCGTAAGTGGTCTTAATGTGGGCTGTATTTATTTCAATTTTGTTTCATTCAAACAAGTAGAAAAGGGCTAGTAACCCTTCATGAAAATCCACACGCGTACCCTTTTTACGAAATTTAAACAGTACGTATTATATAATATGGCTTTTGTGTGTATGTGTTGACAATTATTGTGAATAACAGTATATATTAGGTTAGTAATTCTTTTCTGCACACTGTCCAAGAGGTGGGGACTATTGGTTGGTACACCAGTCCAGATGTGGCAACAATGGGCGGATATTAACTTTATAGATTGATATAGAATATTGGCATCCTTTTCTTTTTCGCTATTGCATATACGGTTAACAATTATTATGAATAACAATATATTCCACAGGTGTTTCTCAGGATTCAATCTTGAGGCCTTTGTTGTTTTTATGTTTATAAATGGCGTACGTAATGATATCAATTCAAAAATGGAATTAGTTGCCGATGATGTTAAACTATTTGTTAAATAATTATCGAAGAAATTACGCAGATAGATCGAAATTAGTTGACATCTTCGGAAAATACTTGAAAATTAAAATATAACATAGAAACATGTGAAGTGCAACATTTAATATACAGAAAATCGATGGCACAACTTCAGTATCATATTTTGTATGGGCAAAGGATTCTCTTTGTATGAGGGTTGCTTTGATAGGAACACTCTATTACGAGTCTAATTTTGTTTCTGATCCGTTTCTTCTTCTATTACGAGTCTAATTAGTTTCTGGTCAATTTCTTCTTCTATTACAAGTCTAATTAGTTTCTGGTCAATTTCTTCTTCTATTACGAGTCAGAAAAAAATTAGACTCGTAATAGAAGAAGAAATGGATCAGAAAAAAATTAGACTCGTAATAGAAGAAGAAATGGACCAGAAACAAAATTAGACTCGTAATAGAAGAAGAAATGGACCAGAAACAAAATTAGACTCGTAATAGAAGAAGAAATGGACCAGAAACAAAATTAGACTCGTAATAGAAGAAGAAATGGACCAGAAACAAAATTAGACTCGTAATAGAAGAAGAAATGGACCAGAAACAAAATTAGACTCGTAATAGAAGAAGAAATGGACCAGAAACAAAATTAGACTCGTAATAGAAGAAGAAATGGACCAGAAAAAAATTAGACTCGTAATAGAAGAAGAAATGGACCAGAAACAAATTAGACTCGTAATAGAAGAAGAAATTGACCAGAAAAAAATTAGACTATTACGAGTCTAATTTGTTTCTGGTCTATTTCTTCTTCTATTACGAGTCTAATTTGTTTCTGGTCTATTTCTTCTTCTATTACGAGTCTAATTCTTTATGATCTATTTCTTCTTCTGCCTGGTGTACTAATCATATTTATTTTCCTATATTTGGTCTGCTGTATTCTGTTATGTTAAATATTCGTTTTCTTATCGATTTGTTTTGTCTTCTTATCGATTAGGTTTGTCTGTTTATCGACGAGTTTTTTTCCCTATTTTGTCGTCTTAGTCTTATCGATTAACTTTGTTTTCTTTTTCTTATTAATTAGTTTTGTCTTCTTATCGATTATCGATTAGTTTTGTCTTCTTATAGATTATCGATTAGTTTTGTCTTCTTATCGATTATCGATTCGTGTTGTCTTCTTATAGATTATCGATTAGTTTTGTCTTCTCATTGGTTTGTTTTGTTTTGTTTTTCTTAACGATTAGTTTTGTTTTGTTTTTCTTAACGATTCATGTTGTCTTCTTTTTCTTATCAATTAGTTTTTAGTTTCACTGATTTCAAGTAGTGAATAGAGATTGGCTTGAGAAGCCATAGTGAGCGGACGAATTATTAAATAATAATAACAAATCTAAATAGCATTTTAAGCTAACAATTCAAGCTTTAATTCTAACTCGCCAATTTACATTTGTTTACGTTTTACATGTTATTTACATAAAAATACTTATCCGGTCGGTCAGTATGGTAATATATAGACCTTCTAAAATAACCATCTTCAAAGAAAACTCAGCTAAGAGGAATAACTCTTACTAAAAGAATGAGATCTATTCACCTTAGCTTTAGTGTTCCTTAATTTTAATAGACGTATTTACAAGACACATTTTGAAACTAATGAATCCCGCAACATCGTTTTGTACAGCTAGTAATGTATGAAGAAAAAATTTAAATAATAAAAAACAACCAAAATACTTGATTTTTATCGAAATTCACCAAGATTCGATGAGTTTATTACGAAGATCAAAATCAACATATGATGCTACTAAGACTTATGTACAGAATCCGTATTCCAATTTCAATCTGCATTCATTACATGAGTTTGATTCTAGTAAATGTCAAACATCAAGGAGTCCGCTCGAAATTCCATACAGATTTCCGAAGTCGACATAAAGATTCTCGAGTTCAAGAATCAATTGAAATTCATGGAATCTTGCTTAATTCGTGTCTAATGACGATGGATCAAATTCCCTAAAACCTTTTTAAAACACTCTAGAGAAACTGAAATTTGGGGAATACTTATTAATTGATGCCTCATACCCATGTTAAAAATTTCAGAAAAATATGAGGTATTTGAATTTTCACGAAAGGGCTTCTACTCCCTATTTACCCGTTTTGCACAAACTGAATAAAACAAAATATATCCAACATTTGGATCCTTACGCCTAGAAGCTGCGTTCCAAAATTCATAATGATCGGCTAATTAGTTTAGGAGTTAATATTGTACCTATAGATATATAAATATACATAATATTATAAAGATAGAGATATATTCAAAAAAGCTTTTAGTCATTTATACATAGAGAGAGAAAAACACCATATATATATATATATATATATATATATATATATATATATATATATATATATATATATATATAATGAAGAAGAATGGAAAGGAATTAGAGAAGCAAAAGTCAAATCATAATTCAATTCAATTGCTCAGAGCAAGGTATATTCCGCAAAAAAGGCAATTTATTCAAGTTAAATTTTCCTTAAGCCAGGCT
This sequence comes from Sepiola atlantica, assembly GCA_963556195.1. Classification (NCBI taxonomy): domain Eukaryota; kingdom Metazoa; phylum Mollusca; class Cephalopoda; order Sepiida; family Sepiolidae; genus Sepiola; species Sepiola atlantica. The sequence goes on from OY744551.1 coordinate 29,524,060, forward strand.
TTTCAAAGATCAAAATCTTATCATCAGAGGAAGTCGCTGGGATAGATAAGTTGGCAAAGGCCAAGATTTAAAATTTGAAAAAATAAAATAAAAGTTGTAGGGGGAAGAAACAGAGGGCAAAATTCTGCCCGAATGCAAGCAAATGTCCGATTGCTAAAAAGTCCGGTGTCGAAAAGTCCAGCGGAGAGAATGAGATGTAGATAGGTAGGTCGTTAAAAGGGCCGAAAGGTTGTGAGAGAGGAATCAAAGTTAAATTCCAAGAAGCCACAACTTCAGGTGCGGCGAAAATAGAAAATCCAAAAGGTAAAATGTCCAATAAGTGCAGGCAGGCAGGCTCAGAAGAGAGTGAGGTGGGAAATATTCGCCATTAACAATACACCACTTTATATATATATATATATATATATATATATATATATATATATATATATATATATATATATTCCATGAAAAATTGCCAGTATACTGAAATCATATGCCCTTAATAGGGTTAAGATGAAAATTCATATACACTAAATGTACAAAAGCAAGGAAATCCACAAATTTTTACACTTTTATTGTCATTAAGAGTATGCGAGCACAACAGGGCTATGTATTTTACTAGTAGGAATTTTTCTTCAGCGCACCTCACACACTTCATCCACTCATGCATAGAGATGTATACTGTAGTGCTGTGATAATGAAATGGTTTGGTTGATATGTAGTCATGTGGCAATATTTCATGGAATGCCACTACTTTTGTAAAGGCTATGCCTCAATACAATGCCTTCTCATAACTGATATAGTTGGTAGTTTGACTAATCAAGGTATATGGTAAACTGAAATTAAAATGCGATCAACTAGACACTAGAACCTCTATCTTTGTCAAAAATCAGCTGAATCCATCAAATGGTCGATAAGATATAGAATAAAGTGTATGAATACTGGTCATTTTTAAGGTTTTTTAAAATTTTCTGGAAAACTAAGGTATATGATAAACTGAAATTAAAATGCCATCAACTAGACCCTAGAACCTCTATATTTGCCAAAGATCAGCTGAATCCATCAAATAGTTGATGAGATACAGGGTGGCACATACGTGCGTATGTACGTACGTACACACAGATAACATGATTTCATGATTGAACTTTCTGGATCTCTGGGTTGCCTTGACTAATGATGCTGAAATTCTACACACTTATATAGAACCTATCAAATAAAAATTTTGTGCAAAGTTTTAACTAATTTGGTTTATTGGTTTTTGAGTTATGATTGATCAAAGAAATGAGATTTCCAGCATAGGCCATTCGTGAGTCTATTGAGGGATAGAACGCTCTCGCGCCTCCCTTGATATATATATATATATATATATATATATATATATATATATATATATATATATATATATATATATATAGTCTCGGAAGTTCTTTTAACCTTCAAAACTAAAAAAAAAAAATTTGTTGAAAGATTTTAGTCTAGTAAGTCAATCAATCTACTGCAATCACTATTTTAGTTTACTTCCAAGAATATACTCTAATATAAATATATTTTTATATAAGTTTTTATATATAAGGGATCGTCAGTTGTTTACCATGAAAACTGTTTCGGGATTTTAAAAACAAAACAGTATTTCTTTATCATGGCATCCCAGCAGTGTTGATCAGACACCACCTCCCTATTTAATAATTATTTTTTAATTTAAAAAGTTTACAAATATTTGATTTTGTTTTGCCTCCAGATTTGTTTTTCTAAAGTATTAAAATATAGTTTCTCCTTACCTGTGTTGTTCCTTTCAAAGTGAGTATTTACTATTTTACAGAACATCTATTTTATAGAGTTAGATGATTCCATTATAATAACCCCCCCCCCTTTTCCCCTTGGTTATTTTCTTTGTCTACAAATGTTTTAAAATTAAAAATATATATTTATAAAAATATTTCATATATACATATATATATATACATTTATTTATTTATTTCATCATGGACTATTTACATATGTTATACATTTTTATAGTAGAGTTTTGGATTTCTTTTATCAATTTGTTTTGATTTATTTCATATAATTTAAAAGCGTCAGGATAGCGTGTTATTGCCTTATTTAATTGTCTAAATATTTTATTTTTATCTCCACCTTGTTTAAGCATTCTTATTACTAATGAAGTGACTGGAGGTATAAAATCCATTAACCTTAAAGTAACGCGGGCTATTCTTAGAAATTCGGACATTATACCCCCATAAAATATATACATAGGACAGGTACTACTTTTATGCGGCATACGAACGATATGAAAGGGAAAAAAATTTCTTTTATCAAACATTTTATAAATAAATCTACCATCCTCAATTTTTATATCTAAATCTAGAAAGGTAGCATGTATTCCTGTATGTTCACAATTTAATTTTAATTCCCAAGGATATATATATATATATATATATATATATATATATATATATATATATATATATATATATATATATATATATATATATATATATATATATACTAGCTAATATATGCTCTTTCCGGTCGCATATTTTTGCTAGGTCCAGAGCATGATATCATAATGAACAAACTGTATACATTGCCCTCCCCCCCAGGAAGAAGAAAATGATTATATCATGACGAACGAACACTACATCCTTCCCCCAAAAGAGGAGTTAATGCTTGTGAGGATGGTATCATGAAACAGAATAGATAGTAAAGTACTCCGACCCCCTAAAACAGGAAGAAAGTCATCCTGGGACGATGATATTGTGAGGAACGAACATATATTATACTGTTTACCCCCCTAAAAAAAAGAGAAGGTAATGCCCGGGAGAAATGTATTATGAGTAGCGAAAATATACTACACAAACTACCAAAGAGAAGGTCAAGCGTCGGGAACCTCCCCCCCCCCACACACACACAACACAAAAAAGGATGAGGTTATGCTTGATCGGAAATACCCCCCTCAAGAAAGCGGAGGTAATACCTGGGAGTATCACCCCATAAAAAGAGAAGGTAATGCCTGCGAGTATGGTATGGCAAGTTTTATTATACACGTAAAATGCCGAAATGTAAAGTGGGCTGGAAAATATAGTCGCCATCTTTATAAACAAAGAGAAGTATGCAAGCTAAGGAAGATCGATAACTTCCGTTCATTGTTTTTATTAAAAAATACATGTTTATAACCGTGAGTAATCGTTCTTCCTTAGCTAGCCTCTTACTTGGCTTGTTTAGATGTAGACTATATTTTTCCGATCTAATTTTTATTTCATTTTGAAAATTGATATAACTTAGGGTTTTTAATGTTTACTTTTGTTTTTGTTTTTTATTACTAAACCATGGTAAAAAGATGGTATAAGTTATACCGAAACTTATTTCACTTTAAATAATTTACGTGACTGAAATAGGAATAAACGCCAAATGAAAAGAAAAATACCCCCTTTCCTAAAGAGTAGGGGTTAATTAAAAAAAAGTCAGCATGCCCGTTTTTTATTTATTTTATATGAAGTTATTAAGAAGTGAAAGAAAACTTTACATTAAAAACAGCTTACAATTTAAACAGAAAGTCTAATTTTATTGGTTTGCATTTTAAGTAAAAGTAATATTTCAGACATTATATTTATATATTTTTGCTGTTTTATTTCGTATATAAACCATGTACTTCAAAAATAAAATTAAAAAGGAAATCTATCGTCGCTAGAAAAGGGGAGGGTGAGAGAGAAGAGAGACAGTGATGACGACGCCAATTTTTTTTTTTTTTTTAGTTTTAAAGGAGTCTCCCTCTCTTGAAAAAGATAGAGAGAGAGAGAGAGAGAGAGAGAGAGAGAGAGAGAGAGAGACCCCAATCACCTCCCCCTTTCTGTGAACTCTGTATATCTTTCTAGCTAGCTAAGATCTCAGTTTCATCTAAATAATCTCCCTTGAAATTTTAAGAATGTTTTTCGTAATTTATTCCCTTTTTTTACATAAATTACTTACATTAATAACTGTTAATGTTGACAAAACTATTGTAGATACACAGGGGCAATAAAATAATATAATCATAAATGTATAACAACAAACATTAATTAATTATAGACGGTTATAAAAAGAAGTTATGCAAATTAGACAAATATTTGAATGTCTATAAGTGTTTCTTTAGTACGATATATCGTATTTGAAAGAATACTAATGCATTATTGGTTTAGATAACATCAACCCGTTTTGATGGTAATATAGGAGTGATTAATACGAAAAATGTACGCATCTATTCATTCATATATATATATATATATATATATATATATATATATATATATATATATTCAATATAAATAATATGATGCAAGAAAAAACAAACAATTTATATAGGTCGTTTGCACTAATAAAACTAATAAAGCTTTTAATCATTATACATCGAGATAGAAAAAACACAAATATATATATATATATATATATATATATATAAAGCTAATCGCTACATTTGTTTTACAAGCACTACCCTATCCCGCCTCCTCACCATGCATCTTGTAAACTCTAGCTCAATTTACCAACATCTACAAAATCATACCTCCCCTTCCTCTGATTTAAGACAAGTTCTAGTTAATAACACTAAAATTATACATTCCGAAACCAATTTTAAAAAATTAAAAAATACAAGAAATCTATCTACATAAAAACACAACAACCTAAAATTAACAAAATCACATATGAAACCAGTGACAACATTTTAAAATGCTTAATGTAATACGATTTTGTTCTGTGATGCCATCCAGCGTCAACGACTTCCTGGAACAATGCGAAAAACGTTCTATGCGCGTTTCTCCATCGTCTTTTTAAAATTCTCTGCTTTCTCCAGCTTTGTTGGTCATTTGCTTTTGACACGTGAGGATGATTCAATGAAGAATCGAAAACGTTCGTGAAACTTGTGAAACTTGTGAAACCTATGGAACATTTATTTTTTTGATTTTAATACAAAAAGACTATCAGAAAAATTGAAAAAATAAAAAAGGTATTATTAAACAGACGAATTCTGTTATTTTTAACAATGTTTGCATAAATGTATGTATGTATGTATGTATGTATGTATGTATGTATTAAATATAAATAATATGACGCAAAGCAACACAATTTATGTAGGTCGTCTGCACCAATAGATGGAATATTTCTAATTCGATTCAAATTAGTTTGAGGTTCTTATTGCACTTGGTCTCTAGCAAAGTTGAATGTGGATGTGTAAACACGAAGTTTAGCTTTACGTTAGGTTAAAATTAAGCAAGGGGTGACAAATTCCGTTAGAAGTTTAAAGTGTAGATTTAGCAATACGTGTCGTGATATGACGTTATGGGAGGAAGTACGTGGTAGAAAAGTGGCATAGTATTTGCACCTTGGAAGCTTGTTTCTGAGACCTCCTCCACCCCACGGAGCTTTGAAAGGAAACTGCAGTTTATTTAGATGTAAATTGCTATAAAATGTAAACGAAATCCCAGAGCAAATAATGGAGTTATTTGCTGTTCTTTTTAATTGTTTCTATAAATCCATCCACAAAGAGAAAAAGAGAAGAAAAGATCGCCATCTCTCCAACTGTACCTGCCAGCATTGCGGAGAGACGTCACTATCCATGGAGCTGTGTACTTAGAACATGTCAACGAGGAGCGGCTATTTTTTTCTGTAAATCAAACGACAACGATGGGCCATCTGATGAGCATAGAAAACGTCCCCTAATTTTGTTATCTCAGAGTTTTTCTTCTCATAGACTAGTTTCAAAACCATGACTTGAGAGTATAGGGTAGGCCGGGGTAATTTAAACTTGAAACATTATTTTCGATCTGCTAAGTTAATATTGATAAAAAATAATTTTAAATTAACAAATAATTAACTAATAATATAATATGAAAGTATCAGTGTAATGTTTCAACGTCTTTTCAGCTTTAGGGGGGCTCTAAATGCCCACTACTTAATGAACGATTTTAAAACATTGACCGGGATAATTTGGGTCAGTTAAAGTAAGACTCATCAAAATAAGCAATACATCTTTTTATACTCAAAACTTTATAAAAAAAACAGTTGAACATAAATTAAGATAAAGACAACTTGACTTTTCAATGGAAATACAATTTAATTGGTGCACTTTTTGCATTAAAAATCAACTTCATAGTCAATATCTGTTGGTACCCTATTTGGACAAACTCGTCACATATATCGCAAATCAACCATTTTCCATTATTTGTATATGTCTTCCAAAGTCTCTCACAAACAAAACAAGCTGTATTATCTTCCTCGTCATCACTTTCATTGTCTTCCTCATCATCTTCTTTGTCACTTTCTATCTACTTTATAAGTAGCACATTTATCAACAATAACAACTTGCCTTTCTGAAACCATTAACCAATTAGGCAGACAATATTCGTTCCCACAGCGTGTTGGGAAAGAACATTACAGCTTCTAATCATATTTCAGAATCCTATAAAAAGCTAATAGAAGAGGAAAGAGATATATTGAAGATGACATGGTTCTTATTTATTTTCCTCCCACAGCGGTAAGATGTGACACAAGGTCGGGAAAGTGGGATTTGAAAAGCCAGCGCCTGAGAAGGTGAGCACTCTTGCCTACAAAAAATGCCTGGGCAGCCCCGTCGGCATTCCCCGATAGGGGCACCTCAGGCAGTAAGCGATAAACTTACTCCACCCCAAAGAAGGGAGGCAAAATCTGGGAGGGTGGACCTCCTAGAATTGCACAGGATTAACCTACAAACCGGCGGAATCAAGACCCGAAGGCCAAGACGGTACCAGTCTATGGGGTGTAGTATCCATCGGAACAGATACTACACTGTGATCCCAGCCAAAAGGCCAAGGATGGCCCAAATTACCCCAATCACTTCAATTTCAGTCTCTGACTCATCATCTTATTATCCACTTAATTCTCTAATTAATTAAAGCTTTTTGATCATCTCTTATTGCAAATGTGTTATCTTTGTCAAAACAACGGCCCTCACTTGAATTTTTGGAGGGTTGAATAACATAGACAAAACTTGCATATCTGACAAACAGCACTTCCTCACAGCTTAACTTTCAGCAATAAAATGAAACTTGCAAGAATGCTGTGGATTTCATTAGAAAAATACCCTATGCAATTTATAATGGTGGCACCATGCTGTGAAACTGAGTAGATTGTGCGAAATTAAAAGCTATAACTGATGGCTCAAAATACCCCGGTGACCCAAATTACCCCGGCATATCGATTTAACCCGTAGCTGCAGGAAGGCGAGATTGGTTGATACCTTTCCCAAGGATATTACTGAAAGTGATCCAATAGCCTCGGCAGAAGTTTCAACTTGTACTACTACTACTACTACTACTACTACTACTACTAATAATAATAATAATAATAATAATAATAATAATAATAATAATAATAATAATAATAATAATAATACTTCTATTACTACTACTTCTATTACTACAGCCACGAGGAGAAGAAGAAGAAATAAAGCAACATTTTTGCAACTGCTACTGTCACCACTTGTGAGAGAAGTCACTATCTGCTGAGCAACAACTTACGACGTATCAATAAAACAACAACTTATGATACGTTGCAACAAAAAAAGTGCGAGGAAACATTATTCTGGCATATAGCATCATCAATGGGAATGTAAATCTACCTTTAGAAGATTTTTTCACTCCAATCTCTAGTCGCGGTCTTAGCGTCACCCACAAAATATGTAACATAGTCGCTTTCGTCTCAACAGAAGAAAGGCAGCATTTTTGTCTATGTTTCTGCTCCCTGAAACAGCCTTCCAGAGGAGGTTGTAATGATGCCTACCATATCCAGGTTTAAAGTTGCCATGGATAAACATTCAGACGATATATAGATGCAATATCTTTGAACTGTCATTTTATATGGCTTGCTGCACTTTGCTATGTTTTTTTTTACAATAAAATTGATTGATTGAAAGAAGTTCGATATTTGTGTCACAGTTGAGTTTCGTTTGATGTTCGACCGCTGCTGATTCGTTAAAAGTGGTTAGAGATGTTTGCAGTAGCCAGTCCACATTTCACTTTAAATAGTGAGTACTAATCCAAAATACAACCCAATCTCCGACAATTTCGTGTCGGCAGCTTTCTGGCGGATTACGTACGCAGCCGGAAAAAGCCGACGCAAAAATTGGCAGACGAAAAATTCCAAAACGTGGTGCGGCTTTGTAATCAAACAGGACAAAAACACTGAAAACAAAAATGTAAAGCAAGAAGAAAACAGTCACCGTATTTAATTATACGAAAAAGATATTTATTTTTAAATGAAAAAAAAAACAGCGAAATAACAGTTGTAAATAAAAAAAAAACAATTAAATTTCAAGAAAAGTTTCAAATAAATAATTATTTTCTTTTTTTGCCGAAGAAAATAAAACTAAACAATACATCCAAGTTAGAGTTAGGGTTAGGTTAGGGTGAAAATAATGTTAAAGACTGTTTGTTGCATTACCCGTTCTTTCAGGGTACCCAGTAAGTTCCAACAAGAATGACAAAGAACAGAACGTATATGAAACAACTTTGGTTTTCTTTATTTGCCATTACCGGATGGTTTACGCCGGCTACGCACACATATTAAACAATCTTTCGACATACTTTTGTCTCGTGAAAGTCTTTTTCTTGCTGAGGTCACAGACTTGGTTTACGCTAGAAAATCGTTCGTATATACATCCGATTGGAAAGCAATTGGCTCTGCATTGTCTATCCGAGCGTGAACTGAAGCAATTGTTCTACAAGCACTTTGGTGAAGTACAAGTCAGGGGATTCCTTCACAGTACCAAATTGCGTACCAGCCGTATTTTTAGTCAGCGGACACAAAAGTCTAACAGCAAGACGGGCTTGGGTACCATAACCAATAAAGCTTCATCGGTGCCATAAATATCGGTAAACTCGCATTCTTCCGGTACATCGATACTCCGATCACCAAGCGTTTCGGCTCTTCGCGTTTTTGAAACCGTCGTTGTTCAAGCCCCTTTTGCACTGCGGAACCTTCTCGTTTTTAACAGTTATCAAGTCGCCTTTATTTCTTTCTCGACGTCCCACCCACAATGGACTCGTCCACGATTACTTTTTTGTCACTCTTCATTATCTTACATGTTCCTTTCTTTTCACCTAAACCCTAACTAAAAATAAAAACAATGCAAAAAAACTGTTTTTCTTTTTCACCCTAACCCTACAAAAAAAACAACTTAACCCTGACCCTACAAAAGAAACAACCTAACGCTAACCTAGTCGGTCAGGTTCAAAAGCTGTATAAGTAATTAAAACAACAATTAATCGAAACCTTCAGTATTTGACCCACGATCATTCGTGATTTTGAATGTCAGTTCTTATTGATGTCCATCTTCTGCATTTTGTATTCGTGCATCGTCATGCAAACTTGTCCGTAAGCGTTTTCTTTGCTATGAGACATTTTTCTTGACAGAAATCGATGACTCCTTCGGGAGATTGGATACGTTGACATAGTGTTGAAATTTATTTTCGGTTTACAAATTTGTTCTTGATTTAATGAATTTCACAATTTTTTAGAAACTTGTCGTCTGCTGACCGCTGACTGCTGACAGCTGATTGGCTAATCGCGTCGGCATCTTCCAGCTGTTTATGCAACCTACCCGAAAGCTATCGCCGCGAAGTTGCCGGAGATTGGGTCGTATTATGGATACGTACCTAATAGTGGGTGATTCGTTGCAAAGCGGTTTGTGGTTTATGTCACAGTCTCCGTTTAATTTCCGACGTTATAAAGTGGCTCATGCTCGTGTTGCAGTTCGTCCACGTTGGATTTGTGACATCGACTGATTAATAGCAAAACGGTTGGAGGTTCTTGTCACGGTTGTGGGAAATAAGACATTATCAAATGAAAGAATGACAAAGTTGAGCCATACAAAATAATTTATTTTTATTCACAACTCAAGACAAGGCAAAATGAAGTCTTCGTAAATAAATAACAAGACTTCAAAGAGTCCGAGAACGTTCTGGTGAAAGGAATGTGTATTTCTGTAAGGAGAAATTAATTAAATATTTTTGTTTCGGCTGGCGCCGTGTGCATTTATGTGCCTGTAAATACATAGGCATGAAGATGTGTGTTAGCGTGTTTTTGTTTTTTTAGTAAGAGTGTGCGTGCGTCTATGAACTTATGTACATGTGCGTTTTCTTTATTGTTAGGCATGAAGATGTGGGTGTATATTAGCGTGTAGTGTTTGTTAGTGAAGGAGTATATGCCTGAAATGTGTGTATGCGTGCGTGTGATTCGCTGACCGTACGGTAGTTCGTGAATGTCTCTCGCCATATGTGTGTTACTTGTTGAGGGGTTCCAAAGTGGGCCAGGCAAGATTGTGACGTAAGCACATATGTTGTCTGTAAAAGCGGGAGAAAGAGAAAGAAAAACGGTGTTCGGGATTTTATAATAAAGCACGAGTTTTCGACACTGAATAGTTTCGCTTCTCTGATTGGCTGAAATAAACTGCTGATTGGAGATTTTGTCCAATCAAGAGTCGACACGTAATAACAATATTCACTGCCGCTGACACTTCTAATACAGTCACTCCCAGTTTGATTCACGATGCCGATTCCTTTTCAAGCTATTCTCACAGGTTACTTGAATGAATGTAGAAGTTGATTCTTCTTATTAAGTCCTTTCATGAGAACAACGCAATGAAGATGACCGCCATTTTGTATGTAGCATTTATTTGAGAGAAACCATCAAGGCGAGAAAAAATAAAATTAACACGATTATGAACGTAAACAACACCAGATGAGCCCATAATACATGTCTTGGGCAAAAATTAAGAGTGAAACTGTTATGACGACTAGCTTCTTTTTCTTCTTGTTTTTCTTTTATAATTTCTGTTTTTAATATTTCTTCTCCGTCTGTTATCTCTAAATATGCTGTCCAAGCTTGTATCTTTAGAGCTGCCCCTTTTTCTTCTTTTTTTTCTTTTTTGTTTTCGTCTTCGTCTTCTTCTTCTTCTTCTTCTTCTACTTCTTCTACCTTGATAACTGCCCATTTTCCTTCTACTTCTTTTTCTTCATATTCTTCTTCTTCTTCTTCCTCCTCCTTTTCTCCTTCTATCTCAAGAACTGTCGCTTTTCCTTCTTTTTCTTCTTTTTCTTCTTTTTTTAATTCTTTTTCCTTTTCGTTATGTTTGCCTTCTTCAACTGCTTCTACTATCTCTAGAAGCGTTTGTTTTCCTTCTTCTCTTTCTTCTTTGTCTTTTTCTTCTTCTTCATTCTCTACGTCTTTTTTTTCTTCATCTTCTTTCCCACCTTCTTCTTCTCCTCCTCCTCTTTCTTCGAGAACAATCTCTTTTCCTTCTTCCACTTCTCCTTCTCCTCCTCCTTCTTTTACTGTTGCTACTACTTCTTTTTCTATTTCTACCCTCTCAAGTACCTCCTCTTTTACTCTTTTTCTTTTTTCTTCTTCGCCTTCTCCCTCACCTCCTCCCCCTTCTTCAATTTCTAGAACCGTCTCCTTTTCTTTATCCTCTCCGTATTCACCTTCTTTCCCGAACTCCAGAACGGCCACTTCTTGGCGTGCTGGCTTAACATATATAACATTCCGATGACCAACCGACATTACTTCCTTCTCAACGGATTGATCTGCTACGACAACACGAGAACGCGTTTCTCGTTTCGCGTTCTGTTGACGATCAAAGCGACTTTTGACCTGTATTATTTTCTTTTGGGAACATTTGCTCGACATGTCTCCGCCAGTAAATACAACGACGTCTTCTTCAATTATTGGTAAAAAATATCCCCCGGACATTTTAGTTATATCAACGATCTGTAATACTAATTATCTGTAATATTAACGATTTGTAATACTAATTATCTGTAATATTAACGATCTGTAATACTAATTATCTGTAATACTAGCGATCTGTAATACTAATTATCTGTAATATTAATGATCTGTAATACTAATTATCTGTAATATTAACGATCTGTAATACTAATTATCTGTAATATTAACGATCTGTAATACTAATTATCTGTAATATTAACGATCTGTAATACTAATTATCTGTAATATTAACGATCTGTAATACTAATTATCTATTAACGATTTGTAATACTAATTATCTGTAATATTAACGATTTGTAATACTAATTATCTGTAATATTAACGATTTGTAATACTAATTATCTGTAATATTAACGATCTGTAATACTAATTATCTGTAATATTAACGATCTGTAATACTAATTATCTGTAATATTAATGATCTGTAATACTAATTATCTGTAATATTAATGATCTGTAATACTAATTATCTGTAATATTAACGATCTGTAATACTAATTATCTGTAATACTAGTGATTTGTACTCAAACATTGTATTTCCTGAATCAGATTGCTTTCAAATAGAAAGAAACATCAAATGGTGCGAACAATTTTCTCTTTGGCCATTCTTTTAGCGGGAATATATTTTAGCGGCAATTTGGCCATTCTTTTAGCGGGAATATAAAATCTCCAAATCCAGTATATCCTATCCAATTATGATTTTTTTTTCGTTGATGATCAGAATTTGTTAGCTGAATTGAAGCGGCTTTGAATGTGGATGTAAATGTCTTTACATGGCTTGTTGCACTTCGTTATTTTTTGCCAAATAAATTTGGTTCGATTTGATACAGGTTTTTTTCCTTCTAGGTAAATGTGTGCAGAACAAAAGACTTCGTCGATCTGGTCACAAAAATCCAGAAACAATGGATGACAGTGTTTGGCTCAGTAGATGTAGAACGGCTGGGGTAGCAGGGTCAGTTGGCAGGAGAATGCCAAGGAAACATGGGAGGAAGTGATAAAAATGGGTTTGAGAGAAAGAGGGTTAAATAAAAACTTAGTTAGTTTTGAAGTCAATTTTTAAAAGTTGTCGAACACGTGCCAGTATGTAAAAAAAATATTAAACCAAATATGAACGAAGGAAGCATTCTCTGTCTGTGTTTTTGCTTCGTGGAACAACCTGCCAGAAGAGGTCGTAGCGATGACTACCATATCCAGGTTTAAAGTGGCCTTTGACAAACATTGAGATTGTATATGGATGCAAATGGCTTCCACCTGTCTCTTTACATGGCGTATTGCACTTTGCTATTTTTTTGCAAAATAAATTTGATTTGTTTTGATTCGAATTAAAACTAGAAGAATCCAAAAACCATCAATAATGACTTCAGGTCAGTTTAAAATAAAGATTTCAAATGAGCGATTTTTTTTCAATATTTATGACGTCATAATAAGAAATGACGTCACCTTATGAAAGGCAGGAAACTTATCAGTAATTTTCACCTGGACAATTTAAGTTATTGAATTATAGTGTCTTGTTTTACCTAATGAATAGGAATTAAATTGCGACACGATTTAATTCAAGCAAACATTTTACAATAATCATAATGTTTTTTGTGTGTGTGGGAGGAGGGGTTAAAAAACAATAAGTCATAAAGTCCATCCTTTGCATTAGGCATGAAGCCCGAATCGTTTTGGGGGGAGAGGGGTGGTGGTCTTACAATCGATCTAATACTGTTGTGCTTATCCTACGCTAGAAATTTTCACCAAAATACCACATTCACTCTATGGGTTGATCCTACTTAGATGATCCCCAATTTTTTTTTTTAAGATTTTATTTACAAAACAATCATCGCGAGGAGGGGATAATATTTGCAATTGTTCTGCAAAAAAAGATAAACCATAGGTTAGTAGTGCCCTCCCAAACCTCTGCTAAGTGATAGGCCGCCCACTGTTTTCCTGATCCGAAAATCAGCAGGTCGGTCTCTACAAAGGAATGGGAGGTAAAAAATAAAGCAGATCGCGATGGAATGTGTGAATGGATGGTGTCCTCCAATATATAAAATAACAGTTTAGGTGTGACCGGTGACAAAATAAATGTGGGGAGTGGGCATCTTTGGAGGATTTCAAGTACCAAAAAACAAAACCGGGTCAGGACTTATTTACTCTACTAGGCAAGGGTCTTTTAAATTCGCTACATGGCGGCGATGGGACAGGGACTGGAGCTTGGTTGACAGTGAGGGACCTATTAGGTTGGCGACTCTTTTTTTGGACCTTGTCAAGGAGGGAGAGACTAGTAGATGATGCACCAGCCCAGACGTGGCAACAATACTCCATGCATTATTTGAGCTGGTCAATCTGTGTCATTTGAGAGTTCTTGATAAGGTTCAATTGCGTATCTGTAATTTAGTTGAGCCCACCCTTTATTCTTCTCTCCATCCTCTCTCTCTCTCTCTCTCTCTCTCTCTCTCTCTCTCTCTCTCTCTCTCTCTCTCCCTTTCTCTCTCTCTTTCTTTCTCTCTCTTTCTCTCTCTCTCTCTCTCTCTCCCTCTGTTTCTCTCTCTCTCTCTTTCACTAGCGGGATGTTGCTAGTATTAGTCTCTTCTATAAGAACTATTATGACATGTGTTCTTCAGAATTGCATGGTCAAGAATTAATTATTTATATATTTTTTACAATTGGAAGAAGAGGATTTACTAATTACTTAACATTTAGGGTGGGAGTTGAAACTATAACGTCATTACATTATGTCTGTCTCGGTTGGAAGCTAAGGGGACGTAACTCTCCAAATCGAACACAAGGGAAGCAACTCTGACAAATCATCTGCCTTTAATATGTGCATTCTTTTCTAGCTAGAATGCTTCTAGCTAACAGTAACAAAGGGCATTACTGATAACGTGTCTCATTACGATGGTGTCAGGTAATGCATGGTTTAATAAAATACATAATTCTCCTTAATGTCTGATAAGGAAAACAAATCTACAATAATAAAATAGATGAAGTTGAAAAACTGGAATGGAAGGAAAACTGTCTACTCACCTTTTGCCGTAAACAACTTTCAGTTTATCTCGTATTTCATTTGCGATCATTTTAGCAAGAGATGGCATCCTCTTCTCTTCATAACGTTCCTCTACAAATAATAGAAATGTCTTTATATCGAATAGAATGAAACGGACGCAATCATCGTTTGTTCCAGCTCGTTTGACTCGTTGGTGGATTTGTAAGATGATGAAAGGTGGCAAAAATGAATCGTGGACGAGTCCATTGTAGGTGGGACGTCGAGAAAGAAAAAAAAGGCGACTTGATAACTGTTAAAAAGGAGAACGTTCTGCAGTCCAGAAGGAACTTGAACAACGACGGTTTCAAAACTGCGAAGGGCCAAAACGCTTGGTGATCGGAGTATCGATGTAACGGAAGAATGCGAGTTTACCGATATTTATGGCACCTATGAAGCTTTATTGGCTATGGTACCCAAGCCCGTCTTGCTGTTAGACTTTTGTGTCCGCTGACTAAAAATACGGCTGGTACGCAAGTTGGTACCATGAAGGAATCCCCTGACTTGTACTTCACCAAAGCGCTTGTAGAACAATTGCTTCAGTTCACGCTCGGATAGACAATGCAGAGCCAATTGCTTTCCAATCGGATGTATATACGAACGAGTTTCTAGCGGAAACCAAGTCTCAGCAAGAAAAAGACTTTCATGAGACAAAAGTATGTCAAAAGATTTTTTTTTATTTGTGTGTGTGCAGTCGGTGTAAACCATCCGGTGATGGCAAATAAATAAAACCAAAGTTTTTTCATATACGTTCTGTTCTTTGTCATTCTTGTTGGACCTTACCGGGTACCCTGAAAGAACGGGTAATGCGACAGATTGATCTTCATCAATACACTGTTCAGCTTCTTCTAAGGTATGGGGAAAATGAATGGCCGATTGCAAAAAAAATTTAAAAATTGACCTCTCCCATCATTTACAAATTCACCAAAATTCAGGAAATCAACCAATTTTAATGAAATTTTAAGTATTTATTAATTAATGATCACGAAACATAATAAGCTCATTATTTTGTTAGGAAACTTAGTGAAAATGCATTATTTTGTGTAAACAAAAACACCGTTACTGTCAAATGAATGCTTTTACTTTCTATCAAAATATGCATCGTAGATGTTTACAATGAAAATATTTTTAATATAGAGAGTATATATTATGAAAAAGACCCTATATTCCGTGTTAATAAAATTTAATGTAACTTGAAGACAAAATAATTTATCGAATTAACGATGTAGTCTTAATAAAGTGTTTTTTATTTAATATTTTCACAAGAAAAATAAAATAATCGCATAAATATTATTATTATTTTTTTACTTATAATTTTACGACGACATTTTATAATAGTTCCCCTGTGCAGTCATCAGCATAAGAAATCTTTTTAATCATGAAAGCAACAAAAAAATTGATAAAATTTTGACAGTGGGCAGTTCCCCCAAAAATTTAAATTGGAATAAATTTTACAAACGTTTTACTTCAAATTCTATCAATGGACATTGGTATATATATTTTACTTTCAAGAGATAAACCTACATCATTTGGAAGAATAAAATGTATTTTTGTAATTTTTTCATTAATAAATAATCATTTTCTTTCAAACTTGAATTCTACTTAATAATCAAAAATAATTGATTTTGCTTTTTTTACGATGAATAATAAAATGATAGTCATTTAATTTAATTTACCTTAGAATGCGCTTTTATTTTAAATTAAAGAGGGGTAATTATTGTACTGACACGTTTAAGAATAATTCTAATAGTGTTATTGCTAGAGTGTTTACTCAATTCTTTATTATTGGTTAAATATTTAATTTTCTGTGAACGAGTTACAGGCCGGACAAAATATTTGAAGAATGCAGACGATCGGAAAGCAAAGAAAACGAAAAAAATTGAAGGCAGCAGACGACAATATCAAAAGAAAACGTGTTGCATAAAATTAACTGAACCGATCTATTACAAAATCATATCTTCTATATAAAATTAAAATTAATAAAATTAAATCTTATTGCGATAATACTTTTCCATCATTGTCTAAATCTCGATGACCATTTTATTAAATCACTTTTTTTTTTACTTTTTTTCTTAACATAGTTCACTCCAAACAAGGCAAGTTGCCACTGTAAGCGTAATGGGCTACTGAGAATTAGGGTGACAGTTTTGGAGGTCATCCTAAATTGGGAGCTGTGCAGCGACATGCTTGTTCACATTAGTTTTACATTTCTGCATGTCGGTACAGTCGGAGAAACATGGAGCAGGGAGGCAGTTCCAAAGGCCGGCAGATCGAAGAAGGAAGTTATTGGAGTAGAAGGCTCTCCAGCATAAGGGGACTTCCACAGTGAATGGAACTGATTTAGCTGATTGCCGGGTTGGTCGAATGGATTTACGTTGATGGGGCACCACAGCAGCAAGTTCATCGGAGCACATTCCATTGAAGTACTTGTAAAACAAGCACAAGGATGCAATATTGCGGCGATGGGACAGGGGATGGGGCTTGGTGGATAGCGATATATTAGATTAGCGACTCTTTTTGGGGCATTGTCTAAAAGGGAGAGATTAGTGGTTGGTGCACCAGCCCAGATGTGGCAGCAATACTCCATGCATGGGCGGATAGTAGCTTTGTAGATATATAGGATACGTCATTGTAATGTCCATGTTACTTTTTTTGATGATTATGCATATTTTAGTAAATGGTACTCATTATTTATAAATCTAGAATCTTAAGGCGTTAATTTACACATTATCATTGAAATAATTCCAGAAAACTGATACCTATCCTTCAAGAATTTTTTTTTAATTCATTTGTTAAAATTATAAATTACACTGAATTTGTGTTTTTAGCCACAACTCGGACAGTTTTAATTTTAATATTTATTTTCAGACGTAAAAATAAATTTTGTAGATATAAACTTTAGGCTATTATCTTTCAAACGTAATCGAATTTTAACTGAAACGTATAACCAGATATTATGATAAATCCGTTCAAAAATATATAGTCCGTATTTTTGCAGATTGCAAATATCTTCCTATGGCAGAAGCTTCTTTCCAAAAACTGCAAGCTTTTTTTACTAAAGAATCAACACTTATAAAGGCCCAAAGGCCATTCGAGGATAAGGATTGATGAGTATCACGTGGACTGTGAGACAACACCGTGATGATTGTTAATGATGGTGGAAGTTGGACAGACTTTGATTACGTAAGAGGACGGTTCGACTAGAATGGGTTTACATTGAACTTGAAAACGACCATGTTGTAGTCAGCTGGGAAGCAACCCCGCGATATTGTGTTCCACAGACCGTCAGTTCAAGGAAATAAACTTTCCTCGTGGAAGTTTCGTTTAGTTTTAGGCACATAGAGAGAAAGGGGATTTATTGACAGTGGTTGTAGCTAGACGAGTTTTTGTTGTGAATGTTTAACAGCGCTTGTAGAACTTCCTTCCTGTTGACTGTGTTTCTCTTATGTATAGCCTTAGTACTTTTTTTTTAAAACTTGGGTCAATAGGCATCTCCTGTCTTTGCGTTTATACTCTTTCGTGCTTTTTAGCTCTTTACATCAAGTTGTTTCATGCCTTGTCTAGAACGACTTCCATAAAAAGTCCCCTAACCAAAACTTAGTAGCAAATCAAATTCCTCAACTTGTTTTTCTCCCTAAAAAGGGAGCAAGATAACAGTTCGTATTTATTATTTAAGACTACCCGTTGTACCAGTATTTGTTATATATATATATATATATATATATATATGTGTGTGTGTGTGTGTGTTGTTGCAGAAAAATCCGACACTATAAGTCACCGCCGAGATCTACCAGGAGGTACTGAGGAGCGTAGTTTGGACCTGGATAGACATGATCGCCGCCG
This sequence comes from Sepiola atlantica, assembly GCA_963556195.1. NCBI lineage: Eukaryota > Metazoa > Mollusca > Cephalopoda > Sepiida > Sepiolidae > Sepiola > Sepiola atlantica. Next base: position 29,542,709 of record OY744551.1, read on the forward strand.
GACTCCCCTACATCTTCCAGCAGGACTCCGCTTCTGCACCCAAGGCCAAGACAATCTAATTGTGGTTGCTCAACAATGTTACTCACCACTCCTTTTGGCTAAGATCAAAGTGTTATATATACTGCACCCCATAGACTGGTATTGTCTTGGCCTTCGGGGCTTGATTTACGCCGGTCCATGGGTCTGTCCTATGCAATTCTAGGAGGCCCACCCTCCCAGGTTTCGCCTCCCCTCTTTGGGGAGGAGTAAGTTTATTGCTTACTGCCTGAGGCATTCTTACCGGGGAATGCCGACGGGGCTGCTCAGGCAATTTTTAATGGCCAGAGTGCTCACCTCTCTGGCGCTGACTTTTCAAACTCCTCTTTCCCGACCCGACCTTGGGTCACATCTTACTTGTGGAAGTAAGATAAAACTGGCATTGTGCCTAACTCCTGGAGAGGAGTAAATAAATACTCACCAATCGTCGCCAGACATGTGGTCGCCCTCCTAACTCCGACTGTAACCCTCGTGACTGTGGCCTATACCAGCGAAATGAAAAGGAAAAAAAGGGGAAAAAAGTCTAGCTCTGTTGAAGGCAAGTTTCTTTGTCGAAAGTCTAAGCTATAAATAAATGAATTTCATTCATTGAAACAAAATTAATTAATAAATAAAAGAAAAAATTATACCTTTGTTTGCTTATCTACATACGTATACGTTTCATCCTTCAGGAATCTTCAGTGTAGAGATACACTGCAGGATTCGTAACCCCGGAATAGAGTCATGTGTTTTTAACTCAAATTCCGACACCTTAACCTACGTGGCCACCGTGAACAAGGACATAAATCAGCGACAGTTTTAAACTTATTATACCGAGCTTGCACAGTAGGCAGCCGACGTCAACAGTGTTTAACTTATGAAGGTACATGCATCAAGTCTATGATTTTGACGGCTGTATTAATACTACTATCTCTCTCTGTCTCTCTGTCTCTCTGGCTCTCTGTCTCTCTCTCTCTCTCTCTCTCTCTCTCTCTCTCTATATATATATATATATATATATATATATATATATATATATATATATATATATATATACCAAATAAGTAGGATAATATACAGAACGTTTTTGTTCTTGTGTTTTTTAAAGAAAGTGGTATCTGATCAACTTTGCTGGGAAGCCATGAGATAAAATACTGCTTTGTTTTTAAATTCTCGAAACAGTTTTTCATGGTTAACAACTGATGATCTCTTAAATAATGTTAAAACTAGCGTAAATATTTTGGAAGTAAACTAATATAGTTACTGTAAAAATGAATTGATTTACAAGAAAAGTAGTTTGTAAAAGTGTGTTTTTGTGTGTTTTCCCCCATATAGTTTTAATGGTTGAAAAACTTCCAAGACTATACGTTTTTTTGTTATTGTTAAAAATCACACATAAAATTTGACCGAGGCCCTTGAGTCAGAGGTTAATTGTCACAGGCATCGTGGTCATAGTTTCGAGCCCCTGTTAAAGTCAAGCCGTGCTGACGATTAGTAAAACAATGAAACGCATACACGGATTACTGATATGTGTGTATAAATAAATGTTTTAAAAAAGCATAGCCTTTACAAAATGAGTGACATTCCATGAAAAATTGCCAGTATACTGAAATCATATGCCCTAAAATTTATATACACTAAATGTACAAAAGCAAAGAAATTCCCAAATTTTTACACTTTTATTGTCATTAAGGGTATGCAAGCACAACAGGGCTATGTATTTTACTAGTAGGAATTTTTCTTCAGCACACCTCACACATTTCATCCACTCATGCATAGAGAATTATACTGTAGTGATGTGATAATGAAATGGTTTGGTTGATATGTAGTCATACCCTTAATGACAATAAAAGTGTAAAAAATTTGGGAATTTCCTTGCTTTTGTATATTTAGTGTATATGAATTTTAGGGCATATGATTTCAGTATACTGGCAATTTTTCATGGAATGTCACTACTTTTGTAAAGGCTATGCCTCAATACAATGCCTTCTCATAACTTATATAGTTGGTAGTTTGACTAATCAAGGTATATGGTAAACTGAAATTAAAATGCGATCAACTAGACACTAGAACCTCTATCTTTGCCAAAAATCAGCTGAATCCATCAAATGGTCGATAAGATATAGAATAAAGTGTATGAATACTGGTCATTTTAAAGTTTTTTGGGAATTTTCTGGAAAACTAAGGTATATGGTAAACTGAAATTAAAATGCCATCAACTAGACCCTAGAACCTCTATCTCTGCCAAAAATCAGCTGAATCCATCAAATAGTTCATGAGATACAGGGTGGCACATACGTACGTACGTATGTACGTACACACAGATAACATGATTTACTGATTGAACTTTCTGGATCTCTGGGTTGCCGTGACTAATGATGCTGAAATTCTACACACTTATAGAACCTATCAAATAAAAATTTTGTGCAAAGTTTTAACTAATTTGGTTTATTGATTTTTGAGTTATGATTGATCAAAGAAATGAGATTTCCAGCATAGGCCATTCTTGAAGTCTATTAAGGGATAGAGCGCTCTCGCGCCTCTCTTGATATATATATATATATATATATATATATATATATATATATATATATATATATATGAATAAATGCGAAAGTTTCTTTCAATCTTTCCTTAGTATCTTAATATAAAAACTGGGCACTGATATAGAATCCGACCCAAGACCCAATTTCCGCCAACTTTGCGTCGGTATCTTCCAGCAGGTTACGTTAGCAACCGGAAAAGGCCGATGAGAAGAGTGGTAAGCGATACATTCAAAACGCTGCTGCGTCCTTTATTTTTGTTAATCATTCAAAGGCTTCAAATAATGAAGGTTTTTTGGGCCCAAGAAATTAAACATAATCAACTGGTCAAAAGTCTGCTGGGTTTTTGTAAACTTTTTTTATATACAAAGAACGAAATTTAGGTAAATAACTGTTATTAAGCATATTTTTTTCTTTTCAGTAAAAGTTTTAAATAGGCAATCTTTTAAGGAAATAAAACTAGTCAACTGGTCAAAAATCTGTTTTTTCTTTAGTTGTTTTTTTTTTACTTTTTTGTTTACTTCTGAACATATGTTATGTGTGTATGGGGTGGGGGGATTTTTCTGGGTTTTTAAACATTTTGTAACGTTTTTAATTGCAAATAAAAACGTGTCATTCCTTATCGATGTCCCCGCTCTGCATATTGTATTAGTGCATCTCTATGCAAATGTGTCTGTAATCATATTCCTTTGTGTCAACCTGCACGTATACTCGCATTTTCTAAAAATCTGTGAGATAGAGCGTTTAAATTCATTTTCACATTTGACAAATTTTTCTTGATTTACTCAATTTCGAGATTTGTTGAAAACTTGACGTCTGCTGACAGCTGATTGGCTAATTGCTACGGCATCTTTCGGCTGCTTACGTAACTTTCGCAAACTTAAGGAAATTAGGTCGTATTCTGTATCATTACTCAAAACTCTCTTATTTAATTCTAATGTTACAAAAATATGTTCACATACGGTATATATAAGAATCGCCAAACTCTCTCAAACAAACATCGATATTGCTCATTTGCATATTTTTTAAGTTTCTAAAAAATTAATGTTCTGTAATATATATTTCGAATTTGAATTGCTACATCGTTTTATCAATATTACTATGATTTTAAGGGGATTGTTGACAATTCCTCCGATTAAGAAACATTTGTATGATGTATGTATCGTATACCAAAAATCTCGTAAATTGATCAAGTAGTTTTTTTCATTACAAACGAAAATCAAATTTTATAGGGAAATGATTTTTGCGAACTCTTCAAAAATAGAGTTTAGAATAAGTCTTGTACTTGGTAATCTTCACGAATTACCATTAATCGCATAAATTAAACAACTTAATGTTTTTAATGTTTTATTTATTTATTTTTTTTTGCTATAAAAAGTTTCGCCGTATACGTGAAACGGCGAAATAAAAATTAGGTCGTAAAATATAGTCGCCATTTAAACAAGTTGAGAAAGAGTAGCTAAGGAATAACAATAATTCAAGTTTATAAACATATCTTTTTAACTAGAAAATTATGAAAGGAACTTATTGTTCTTCCTTAGCTAGAATATTTCTATTTGTTTATAAAGATGGCGACTATATTTTTCCGCATAATTTTCATTTCGGGGTTTCACGTGGACCAAAAAACCTTGCCATTGTTTTAATGTCATTTAAATGAATAATTTGTGAAAGTTTTTTTCCAATCTATCCTAATTATATTAACACTAAAGCGGTTTATGTTTATTTAATTCTGTGTAATATATTTTCGTTTGTCATGATACATTCCTCCCAGGTATCACCTCCTCTTTTGGGGGAAGCGGCAGTATAGTATACGTTCGTTCCTCACGATACCATCCTCCCAGGATTATCTTGTGTGTGGGGGTAGTCTACTATCTATTCTGTTGTCATAATAGCATGCTCCAAGGCATTGACTCCTACTTGTGGAGGGGGGTCGTTCGTAATGATATCAGCCTCTCCGTCATTACCTCCTCCTTTAGGGGTCAGTGTATGTAGTTCGTAAATCATGAAATCATACTCCTAGCTTAGCAAAAATATGCGACTGGAGGGAGCATATATGTGGTGAACTGAGACGCGATCCGAACGAACGGCAAAAGCAAATGGCTTGAATTGCTACCCGCTTTCTTTTCCTGCTTCGTTGGGATACGCTCCCCTCTTCAATTCTAAAAAGCAAAAGAGGTTCACAGAAACGTGTTAATTCAAGATTTTTCAACCAATGAATATCGTTTCTAAGCCTATGTTAAATTGGCAAGCCGACGCGAACTTCGTAACCCCTATAAGAACGACGAAATAGACAGAGACAAACCCTAAGCAACACACCTCGAAAGAACACACAAGAACGCACGCTTCCCCTCAACCCCGGCCTTTGGTAAAGACGACAAGAAAAAAGAAAATTTCAAAACTCACGTACAAGCTTTCAACATCTCGCACACATATCCATACGCACTGACAAGAGGTCATGCGAACAGAAGCAAACCGCTATGAATCACACACAGTAACAGAACAAGGTAAACCTATTCACACACACAGTATCACATTACCACTTACACGCACTAACAAATATAGAATACACATATTGTCTGCTTATTCACTGAACAATTTCTACCAAAGAACACGCGTTGTATAAACTTTACCAATGAACATTTCTTCACTAAAACTAACTTTTATATTTATGTAAAATTGTGGTTTTATACATGTTTTATTGATTAATAATGTTTTATTTGATTTTTCCTTCACAAAACACCATTCATGTTTAGTTAGCACTTGCTAGCAGGTGACCCTAATACATGCTTCCTTCACAATTTCATTTCATTGACAAAATCCTAGTTCATGTATTAGATTTAGCAAAAGCTATATATATATATATATATATATATATATATATATATATATATATATTTCTTTTTCTTTTTTGATGATTCGTATTTTTATCCGATCTTCATCTCTCTCTTTCCTCCTCTCTCACTCTATGCCGCTCTCTCCTCCTTAGTCTCTCTCCTCTTTTCTCTCTATTTTTCCTTTTTTTTCTCTCCTTTTTTCTCTCTATATTTAAAGTGTTTACGTCAGTCGCCTTTTGTAACTACGTCTTTTTTCAAGCGCCGTTTATTTACCTCATTCCCCTTTTATGACGTGATCCACTGTGCATGACGCCTTTTGTGACATCGCCCACTGTGTACGTTGACAAAAAAGAAGCACTGAAGATAGTTAAATAGTTAAGCAAATGAGATATATGTATGTGACATGTATGTGACAGCATGTGACATTATATAAGTAATGTTATAAGTAATGCTATAAGTAATAAGTATATATTATATATAACATGTATGTGACAGCATGTGATAGTATGTGACATGTATGTGACAGCACTGAAGATAGTTAAATAGTGAAGCAAGATCCAAGTGACAGTGTGGTACCCTATTCCAGCTGTAGTAGCAACAACAACGACACCCCCTTAGGTTAAACCTTCCTCACCGTGGTAAAAGTAATGGCAACGTTGTAGTAACATAGTTCTGGTGAAAATCAAGGATGAGTCGGCATCAGGATCCGTCGACCTCTGGTCGTCTCTGCTTCTACGTGTGGAAACAATGGGGAGTCAGGCGCAGAACCGCAAATCAATGGAGTGAGAGTAACAACGTTGCTTCTGTGTTATTCCTTTGTGTGTTCTGGGTCAAACATGCACTCCTGTAGATTAATGAATAGCTGCGACCCACAAAGAAGACTCCATGCAGACTAAACAATCCTGGGGTGCGATCTTCGTGAACACTGTGGAACAACAATAGCAGCAAAAAACGATATCTGTAAAATATTCGATGTTTACTCATTGAAATACTTAATAGTGATTGAATAATTCTATCAAAGTATTCAATCTCGATTGGTTACCGAAACCGGACTTTAATCAATCAGAAAGACGTGATCTGTGAGCCTAGCACCTGCTACTATTGCTACATAAGCGATAACTAAAACACAGCTAACAGTTAGATATTCAACTTGCCAAGCGAACTCTTGCCAGTCACTACACTACTACGTAGACTCTTTGCAGGCAAATTTAGTCTAGCTTTGGCCGCTTGGTCACAGGCATCTCAATTGGTCAAGAAGTCTTACAAATAAAGACGAAACGTTGATGAATATATAAAAAAAATCCTTTTTGGTTTTTCCTTTTTCATTTCCCATTACGTCGGATTACCTTCATCCTTCCTTTCTCACACACACACACACACACACACACACATATATATATATATATATATATATATATATATATATATATATATATATATATATATATATATATATATATATATATATTTGCCCTCCGTAGAGTCGGATGAAAGAATTAATCAAAGTTAGTATAAGGAAGCAATATTGATTGCTTTTTATTGAGTTTTTTTTTAGTTTATCTTCGTTGCCCTGGTTACAAAAGAAAGACAAAACCACAGTTTTTGATGTCCGATGTGTCTGGCGTCGGAAAGTAAAATTATTGTGGTGCTTCTGTATTATCGAAGACAGATGAAATTTCATTTTTTATTTAGAAGAGTCACTTGAAAGGGGAGATAATTCAAACTGTTGTAGTAGTAGTAGTAGTAGTAGTAGTAGTAGTAGTAGTAGTAGTAGTAAACATAACCCATAAGGAAAATCCAGAAAATTAGTAAAAAAAAAAAAAATAATTAAAAAAGGGTACTTATACAGTTTACGGACCGGGCTTAAATAATAAGGTTATAATTTAGAAAGCCATTCTTAACATGGAGAGGTGGTGGTTAATTAACTATTCTGTACTTTCATCTAATAATTTAATAAACAAATGTTCTGGAAAAATTGAATTTAACTAGGGGTGGGACATAATGGGTGAAAATTTCAGATTCATGTGAGTAGTATTTTTTTGTGTTCATTTATGCATAAATAACACTAAACAATAAAACATTTTGAAAATGCATTGCGGTGGATTTAATATTGTAATTAAATAATTTTTGGTACTTTACACTATTGCACCTTTGATTTCAATAATTGATCAACAATAAATAATAAAAATAATAGTAAGTCACACAGATGCGAGAAACAGACATACACACGAGAAATGCTCACACAATTTTATTTATATAGAGATACAGACTTTCCCCCCAATTTAAGACAAGTGATTTGATTTATATCCAATGTTGACAACAATTAATGATAGAATTCTTATTAATAGGGGTGGGACGTAATGAGTGAAAATTTCAGATTCATGCGAGTAGTATTTTTTGTGTTCATTTATACATAAATAACACTAAACAATCAAACATTTTGAAAATTTTGCAAAATTCAGAAGGTGCAGGCCAAAAATAGCCGTTAGGGCTCCACGGGACTCAAAATCCATCATTTTTTGGTGAAAAGTGGTTTCATACGACATTGCAGGTCCTAAAACATCCTCAAAAGCTATGAATGGATATAGATGGTTAAATCTGATATAGTACTTTAATTTAGGACCATTTTCAGGCTGTGAAAGGGTTTTCATGAATGTAAAATAGCCAAAAACTAGTGAAAAATTTTTGGCCTGCACCTTCTGAATTTTGCAATCTGAAATTTTCACCCATTACGTCCCACCTCTAATTTAACATAAAAAAATCCTGTCTAAAATTATTTAGCCCGGTCTGTAAATTGCATAAGCACCAAAAAAAAGATACGTAAAAGGATTATTTATCAATCAATCAATCACAACGCTCTGTGCTATTCGCCACTGACATTTTAATACGAAATCAAATAAAACTTCAGAGGATACGTTGAAAAAACAATTTGAATTATCTCCCCTTTCCACTGACTCTCCTAAAATACAAAGGAAAATATCATCCCTTCCGAATAATACAGAAGCACCGTTATGGTTTTAATTTTAGTTCAGTTTTGTTTCTTGTGTGTTTATTTTTTCTCCACATGGAAAAAAAAAGTCACGTCATCAACCATAGTTGAGGGCGACCCAAAGGCTCCCTTTTACTTAGCGACGACACAGAGATATAGAAAAGGCAGCCATTCCCTTTCCAGGATTACCCCACGTACCCTTGATCCTCAACTTATAATACTGGTCGTCCAACTTGAGGACCACAAGTACAATTTTTGGAGACATTGGTATGACTCGCCCGAGGATTAAACTCCGGTCTCCCGGTTCATGGGCGAGGACTTTAACTGGTATGCTAAATAGGCCCACATGTACCGGAAAGTAATTACTTGACTTTTTTAATTCTTTCGGTGGTCGTTCATGTACTCTGTGACATTGATATTCGTATACTGATTTAAATGTCAATCGGATATGTTTAATTTTTCGTTTGCAAGTCTGACACAAGGACGTCCACCTTAGGCTCAATCATCGGTAGGTGTATTACATCACACAACCAGGAAGAGTAATCCAACACAAATATCTGGTTGATAATCCTGGCCTTGTGCCATATTTGTCTTAACGAGGTAGATGAAGAGTGGTTAATCGCGTTTACGGCGACAACTTCCCTTTTTTTTAATTTTAAAGGTACATTTCCAAAGTGATCGAAATAATCAGCCAATCGATAATCGTTTATAAGTTGCTACTCCCCCTCTCTTTTTAGTATTCAAAATAGGAAAAGCCACCCACCCTCAGCTTCCTTACCTTCTCCGTACCCGCAACTAATCATTGGTTCAAAACTAATCGAAAGCTCTCAACGAGCAGTGACCATTTATTCCACTTGCTGTCACTCCTGCTACTCCATTGTCCACTACTGAAAATTACGGTGTCCAAGGGTCAACAGGTCGAACACACATTCGTATGATGGATTGATACAGTTCAAACGATCGAGACCCACGGGTTGAGAGTTTCGTTTCGTCTGTCCGACCGAAACGAAGCAAAATGAGTTCATCTTTTGTACATTACCTTTAAAAGTGCAATCCAGTCTTAGGTGTTTCTTTTTTAATTGTTTCATTTAAATTGATATTCTTTTTCCCTTTAATCAACTGTCCAGCCGGATTTTAAAGGGAGATAAGTCAAGTAGGAATTAATTAGACGGAAAATAAATGAAAACAATATTCACAACAGATAAAATAAGAAAAAAGAGAAAGAAAAAGGAGCAGGAACGCATAAAACATCAAAATATTTAGATATAAATTGAATTCAGAAAATGTTAGTGGCTAATGAGAAAATAATAATAATAATAATAATAAGAAGAAGAAGAAGAAGAAGAAGAAGAAGAAGAAGAAGAAGAAAAAGAATAATAATAAGAAGAAGAAGATATATATATATATATATATATATATATATATATATATATATATATATATATATATATATATATAGTAAGTTATGAAAATATATTTATGGCAATTAAGCTACACGTTTCATTCCCAGGGGGGGGGGGGTAGACATAGTCAGGCTAAAATGCATGGAGTTAGCTTTTCCGGGTGTTTTTATATACACGACTAGCAAGTTAACCAATCAGATTATTTGTTGTTGTCTTAACTAATCGTTGGGCTTCTTATTAACAAAGGTTTGGTTGCTTTTTCTTCCTATTTCCTATTCTATAGAGTGTCCTATCCCAGTTTCTTTGCTGTGTCAATATAATGGAAGACCTTATTTTAACACGTGGTTCCTTGTATTTCTATTTTAGGTTTTAGTTTTTAAGTTTTTAGGTTTTAGTCTAGTTTAGTTTTTTATACTTATTTGTTTATTTATTTATGTATTGTTAACCTCGGTTAAATTTTATTCTGTGCAGGCAGCTGTTTGATATCTCACTTCTACAGTTTAATAGATGTTGGGTGTCTTTAAAGTTTAGGATTTCAAATTTCTCATTCAGAAATAATCTACATAATCTACACGGGTCGTCTAAATTTCTACAAGTGCTGGCTTGCCGTATTATTTTCTATTCAATTATTGGTGAGCGTCCATTTTCTTTGAGCTCCCAATAATCGTTTGCGGGGATGAAACGCGGGAGCCTCTGTGTAGCTTAATTGCCATTAATATATTTTCACAACTTACTACCAAGCTCTATTTACGTATCAAGCACTGTTGAAGTAAATACTGAAAATTGATACTTAAAAAATTATATCTCCTGATAACATTTTATGTGGATACATGAAATAGTAATATATATATATATATATATATATATATATATATATATATATATATATATATATATATATATATATAGTGTGTGTGTGTGTGTGTGTGGTATGAAAATATATTTACGTCAAGTAACCTACACCGAACCGTTCATGTTTCATTCTCGAAGGAAATCATTTAGCCTGATGATTTCCTTCATGAAGGAAACACGAACGTTTCTGTATAGCTTACTTACAATAAATATATTTCCATACTACTGCTAAGCTCTACTCACGTATTGAGCTCTGTTGAAATATATATATATATATATATATATATATATATATATATATATATATATATATATATATATATATATATATATATAAAGTTAGGTATGTGTATATATATATATATATATATATATGTATATACATACATATATATATATAAAGTTAGGTATCTGTATATATATATATATATATATATATATATATATATATATATATATATATATATATATATATATATATATATATTGAACACTATCGACAACATGACGCTTGTCCCCGCCTCTCGGATAACTGTACATTAATTTCAATTACCGTCTGATGATTCTCGCGGCCATGTGGGCTTAGGCGTTAGGCTCGTGATACTAGGCTGAATCTGCTAACTGCGTTCGAGCCCATGCGACCGCCTGCAACTGCTACTCCTGTACTGATGAGGGTAGAAAACCCGAAAGGACGTCGTCTGTAGGTACAAAACACTTTAATATTTAAAAAAATATTGCTACTTATATATATATATATATATATATATATATATATATATATATATATATATATATATATATATATATATATGTGTGTGTGTGTGTGTGTGTGTGTGTGTGTGTGTGTCTGTGTGTGTGTGTGTAGGGTAATCTAAACTATTGGACGGGAAATGCTGAAAAGAAGGAGTGAAGACACAGAAGACAGAGCTAAATGAAAACTGTGTATTAATACTGTTAAAATGAACAATAATACTGAAAAGTCTTCCAAAACTGATTGTGTTTGCGGTTTTAGGAAGTCCGACTAATAATAAAAAGTTCTTAAACGTCCAAGAAAATTAATTGATCAGGTTCCAATCGTTGTACTCAAATTAAGGAGAAATTTTCGTTACGTGTTGTTAGGACGGGATCACATTCAAAAGAGGAAGAATACGAGCGTTTTGGATTTAGCCTGCCAAAATTAAGTGACTGTTGATTGGTCGAGGAGAATCAAATAGGGCTTCTTCAGAATAGGAGAGGTGTCATGATGGACGAGAAGAGAATTATTTAGGGTGAAAGGTAGGTAACCTTTTTTATAACCGATCATTATAAATTTTGGAATATATATTCTAGGTTACACGGTGAGTAAGATGAACACATTTTTTTTTCTTTTGTAAATGTTACCATTTAGGGTGTTTACATATATAACGCTTTTATTTATCTATTTATTTACTTTATGAATCGACCATTATGAATTTTGGAATATATATTCTCGGCAACCGGTGAGTAACATAGACACATTATTTATTATATAAACTCTACGATATAGGGAGGACGCTCAGCCAAACTCGCACCCTTCCCCTAAAAAGTTTTTTAAATAATTAGATACACAAGATTTGATAGTGAAAAGAATTGCCCTACATCAAATTTTTAGTTATATTAAGTGATACATTTCAAAAAGATCGGTGCGTGCATGAGAGTCAGTAATATGTATGTGTTTGGTAAAATACTAAACTATTGAACTTATGATTATCAATTTAGGAATATTTATTCTAGGCCACAAGATGAATAATGTTAGCACATTATTTATTTTTTTCGTTAACTTTACCATTTAGAAGTGATCCACCGAAACTGTACCATACCCTGCAGAGAAAGAAAAATATTAACATTTAATACTAATGCAATTTTTTTTTGTTTATACCCGTCCAATGGCGGGTATTATACTTGTTATACATGTATATATATATATATATATATATATATATATATATATATATATATATATATATATATATATATATATATATATATATGGGAAAATGAAAAAGGAGAACCAAAAAATGGATATTATCATCCTGATGAAGTCTTATAAATAAAAACGAAACGTTGATGTACACATAAAAACATCCATTTTTTGGTTCTCCTTTTTCATTTTCCCATCACGTCGGATTACCTTCATCCTTCTCTTCCCATATATATATATATATATATATATATATATATATATATATATATATATATATATATATATATATATATATGTGTGTTGAGAGGCAGAAAGCGAGAGAGTAAAAAAGAGAAAAGAAACTTATAATGAACCAAATGTATATAAAAAAAAAAGAAAATGTGGCGTCGCTAATGGGAGGAAGGTAGGGAGAGAGAAAGAGAGAGAGAGAGAGAAAAGGGAGCAAACAAGCAGAGAAAAAAATGCAAGCAGTTAGTCACCATCTTCTTTCTCTATGAACTCTTCTTGCTTATGTCTCGTCGGTATATCTTTTTTTCTAGTTAACAATGATATTATAATTTAAATTATCTTTCTTGAAAATTAATCACCAAATATTTGAAGAACAGTTGTAGCAATTTATCTTTTTTATTAACTCACTTTAATTTATTACTGTTAATATCGACAAAACTATTGCATATATATTGGAAAATAGGACAATGAAAATTGCACATGAATAACACCAAATATTATTATGAACCGTTTAAGAAATGGTTCTGCATTCAAATAGATGTCCTGAGGCCTTTCGTCAGTACTACATATACAGTATTTCTAAATTCTATGTTGTATTATTGATTTAAATAAAAATAAGCCGTTTTGATGGTAATATAAGTGTGATGAATAAAAACAACTTTCGTATTTATTCATCTAGATTTATTTGAACTTTCCACGAAGATTCTTTTGGCTACTCAATATTCTCTGATAAGAAAGTGAATGGTGCGAAGATATATTGTTTTGAGCCGAGAATATTTATCGACTGATTGTCGACCCTAGTCTCATTTCAGAGCTTGTAAAATTAGATTTATAGTTTTTAATAATAGTTATGTAAATTAGGCATTCAAATAGATTCCTTTGACTCTTTCGTCGGCACTATATATACGGTATTTTAAAATATTAAGTTTAATTATTTATTTAAATAATAGTAAGCCGTTTTTATTGTAATATAACAGTAATAAATGAGGAGTCTTTCGCATTTATCCATTTAAATAATATTCTAGAGTTGAATTTTTTAATTTTCAAGAATTGTCTATATTTAGTTGGTTATGATAAAAGAATTCAACAATATTCGATAGGTGAACCAAATTTGAGCCAGATGAATCAGCTATATCGAAGTATAGAATATTCTTCACTATAATACCTTAACCCTAACCCTAACCCCCAATTACCACAAATAATACCCTTACATGTAATGTTGTGGTAATTAGCCTTTTATAATTGTGGATGACACAAATAACTAATAATTTTTCTCCATCTCTCCTGAAAATAAGCTCAGTCTAATAATACCATTGCAAACATTAATTTAAGAAAATCATACTTTTATATTTACGGATGACCGATAAAACCTATAATTTTTCTCCACATCTCCTGGATATAAGCCCAGTCTAATAATAGCGCTGCAAATATTACTTAATAGTTACTTAATAGTTACGGATGGTCGAAATAACTTATAATTTTTCTCCATCTCTCCTCAGTCTTATAACAACCATACAAACATTAATTTAAGAAAATCATACTTTTATATTAACGTATCACTGAAATAACTTATATGTTTCTCCACCTCTCCTGAACATAAGCCAAGTCTCTGATTGTTTTTTCTGTCGATTCCAATGGGGTACAAATAATAGATTACAGAAAACAAAATAAGAAAGGAACAAATGAGTTTTTTTAAAAAAGTAAAAATGAATGAAAATTCGATCTTTTCCGCAAGTCGATTCACATAGGGAACGGCTTGACTTCCGGTTGACATTTTACAACAAACATTGCATTGCACGTCTTCGGCTCATAAATTTGCTGAAGTCATCTGATACGGACCGGAAGTTGTCATATGTTCAGCAGACGACATTTAATATCACAAATAATATCGTTAGACATTGTTGATTTGAAATAAGTTTTCAACAAAAATAGATGGCAAATGTTGAAAGTTGATGGATCAAAGTTTACACACACTCATATATATATATATATATATATATATATATATATATATATATATATATATATATATATATATATATATATATTATTTAATAAAACATTCAGCAATTATATCTATTGTATTTAACAGGAATACACGTTATATATGTCTATATATATTTTTTTCTTTTTGCATATAATTATCAACGCATACGTGTTTCGTCGTTATACGACACATCAGCGTGACTGAACCTAGCAAGATTCTAAACCAGGACACGAGAGACTGAAGACTGAAGTCTTACGACTGAGCTAATCCCCACAAGTACCGAATGTATCGCTTTTTTATAGATGTTATTTTTTGCGATACTTTTGAACAAAAGGCACTCTACCGAAATGCTAGTTGAAAAGAGTTTTCTCTTCATCAATGTAGTGAGCGACATATATATATATATATATATATATATATATATATATATATATATATATATATATATATATATATAATGTATAATTCAATGTTTATGAATATGTGTGTGTTTGTGTGATCACTATAGAAATAAGGGTTAGAAAATTTACATAAAGTCTAAAAGTGTAGTCTTATGTAAAAATTTAATGTAGTAAGACAATGGAAGTATTCCCGAAGCTCTACGTCCACAACGAAGGGGGTTATAAGGGCGTAATCCCCTTAACACTTCAAATATATCATATTTTGATTGTGACATGGTCCATCTTTGGGTTTGTAAACTTGAGAACAAGGAAAGGAAAATAGTCACGAGACATGCTGGAACACTTGACCGAGCGGAGCGACCGTCTTCGAGAATTGAACACTTATAGTCAAGATGGGAACAAATAGAATAAGATCCCCTTCATAATTGAATTGGGGAAGAACCCCAGATAAGTAAGAGAACTGGATTTTGATTCTGCTTTGACTGAAAGGAAATTAAAGAGAAATATATAAACACACACACACACACTTGAATGCCTACTAGACGGGGAAGGCTTGAATGCCTACTAGACGGGGAGTACTTGAATGCCTACTAGACGGGGAGGACTTGAATGCCTACTAGACGGGGAGGACTTGAATGCCTACTAGACGGGGAGGACTTGAATGCCTACTAGACGGGGAGGACTTGAATGCCTACTAGACGGGGAGGACTTGAATGCCTACTAGACGGGGAGGATGTGAATGCCTACTAGACGGGGAGGACTTGAATGCCTACTAGACGGGGAGGACTTGAATGCCTACTAGACGGGGAGGATTTGAATGCCTACTAGACGGGGAGGACTTGAATGCCTACTAGACGGGGATGGTTTGAATGCCTACTAGACGGGGAGGACTTGAATGCCTACTAGATGGGAAGGACTTGAATACCTACTAGACACCACCGTCGGGTGTCTTCGGTCTCTTGGTACAGGGGTTTGTCAGAGACTCTGACATGAGGATACTTTTTACTTGAAGTAAACCCTGACCAAATATTTAAAATAAAATGGTGTGCTGTCTCCTCAAGTCATCCAGCACGTCTCCCGAATTGCAGACGGGAGCACCCCCTCTACTCATAGAGGCCAACTTCGAATAAACAATTAGAAGCCGTTGACAATGAGGAAATGAATAATGAAAAATATGAATAAAAACCAAAATAAATACTGGCAGGCCGGCACCTAGGATAAAAAGGGTCCATCAACCCGTTCATACACCAGGCGGGAAGATGTAAGCAATAGTGTAAACCTTCCTGCATCTGGGAATGGTGCTCCAGCCAATACAGAGGCCAACCAGGGTCAGCCATCAGGCCTTGAGACAAAAGGTCCTGGCCCCTATATCCATCAAATGCAGCAACAAAAAGAAGAAACATAAGAGGGTTAAAAGCCCAACCATGGACTGTTGCACAAAAGAAGGTGCTATTGTTTTGCTACCACTACTCAAAGTTTGAAAAGTGGAGCAAAACATTGAATGAGATTCTAGCTGATAAGATACAAGAAGAATATATATATATATATATATATATATATATATATATATATATATATATATATATATATATAGATCAATCAATATACGATCTATGAATGAGAAAAATAATAATAATAGCTATAAAATTATGTAAAAATGTATGTGCTGTCTCCTGATAGGTATATTAATAAAAATACATAAATAGATATATCAATGAAAATGTAACTGAGGTTCCTTAAAGCGAATATATAGTTAAGAAAATAAATTATGTAATGACAATTATCTAAATAGAAATGTGGACATCGTAATAAAAATTAAAATAAAAATGTACGTTACGTCTCGAAGGATTACTATTTGCTGTGCTTATTATGTAATGTAGACGTGCAATTCATTTATAATTTGTAACTATTACAGCAATTAATTTAGGTTTATATAATTAAGCGTATAATATAGTATTACATGTCTCCCTACGAGAGCTAGACACAAGAGCAGTATATATATATATATATATATATATATATATATATATATATATATATATATATACCTAGAGACATCTATGTTTCATGCTAACGCAATCTTCAGTCTAGGAACTAATTCTCAACGGTCGGTAGGCACGAACCCCGAACACAAATCGCCATTGATTCGTAGTCGGGGATCTTATCCATTCGGCCATAGCCAATTAGTTAGTAAATATAGAGGAACTTTAACTGTAAATAGCGAAAATCGGCGGATATATATATATATATATATATATATATATATATATGTATATGTGTGTGTGTGTGTGTGTGTGTCTATGTGTATGTGTATATGTATATATATATATATATATATATATATATATATATATATATATATATATATATATATAAAGAGGTGTACTAAAAGCGAACTTTTAGGAAAGGTAAAACCCTATTGTGAAGAGTATACAGCTCAATATCCAGGATAGAGCAGGTAGAAATGAAGGAGAATGGAAAGGAATTAGAGAAAGCAAAAGCCAAATCAAAATTCAATTCAAAAGTTCAAAGCAAGGTATATTCCGCAAAAAGGCAATTTATTCAAGTTTAATTTTCCTTAAGCCAGGCTTTTCAAAGATCAAAATCTTATCATCAGAGGAAGTCGCTGGGATAGATAAGTTGGCAATGGCCAAGATTTAAAATTTGTAAAAATAAAATAAAAGTTGTAGGGAAAGAAACGCAGGGCAAAACTGTGCCAAGGTGCAAGCAAATGTCCGATTGCCAAAAAGTCCGGTGTCGAAGAGTCCAGCGGAGAGAATAAGATGTAGATAGGTAGGTCGTTAGAGGCACGAGAAGTAATGAGAGGGGTTTCAAAGTTAAATTCCAAGAAGCCACAACTTCAGGTACGGCGAAAATAGAAAATCCAAAAAGGGTAAAAAGTCCAATAAGAGGTACATTCGATGATGCAGGCAGGCGTCAGAGGAGATTAAGATGGAAAATATTCGCCATTAAAGTTACTTCCCGGGCAGAGATGACAAAGGAAAGTGTTTAAAAGTGGGAAAAAGGGGCAGCGAGAATATTTAAAGTCTGCCCAGTTGAGAAAGCCGGCTATAAATGAAGAAAAGCAAAGACAGTGAAAACAAGAATATAATATGCGACCAGTAGGCAAGGGAGGAAACGGGTAAGGGGTGTGTGGGAGGAGAGAGGGACGGGTACGAGGAAAGAGAGGGGGAGGTGAAAGGGAGCGATGCGGTGAAGGAATGCGGATAAAACTAAGAGTGTGAAAGTGGGGGGGGGTGAAACATAAAGTTGAAATTGGAAGTTAGCGCGAATTAGGATTCAACTAGAAAAGGGGAAGAAAGGAGTGGGGGTAAGTTTACGAATGTTAGGATAAGGGGTTAAAATATCAGAATAAGTATAAGAACAGAGTTCGGGGTTTAAATGTTTAATCAAATGACCTTAGATATAAACAATGAGGCAAAATATATATGAAGGGTAGGACTAGAAAAATGAGTTAAAAATTAAAAGAGTAAAGATAAAAAATAAAGATAAAAATAGTATAAAAAGTAGAAATAAGAAAATAAAAGAATAAAGAATGAAAAATAGATAATAAGATTAGTCTTAAGCTCGCAGGGAAAATTAAGGATTGACCGAAAGAATAAAAAATAAAAATAAAAAATAATAAAAAATAAAATAAAAAAATAAAAAAATAATAAAAATAAGATACTAATAATAGAATGAGGGAAAAGTAGATAAGATTGGAGCTCAAGAAAGAAAATTAGAATAAGGAAAAAGAAAAAGGAAAACAAGACCTCGAGAGGATATCCGGAATGGGAATCTCCAAGGTGGAAAAAATATGGGTTGAAGTAAATAAGCAGTTACGGGATGCTAGTTCAAATAGATATAGGAAAATATAAACTTTGAAATTTTATTCAAAAAAGTTATATGGAGGTTAATTAAGAAAATTGTTAAATAGGTTAGTGAAGGCCGGAAGAAGTAAGAGATATACAAGGTTAAAGAAGTGACAAAGGATTAAGCCAGAGGGAGAGTGGAGATCGCAGTTAAAAGTAAATACTATGGGGGTTAAAAGATGTTTGAGAGAGATGTGCGAAGGGCGAAGTAAAACAAGGGGGGAATAATCGAGGCTATTAAAAGAGTGAGAAGAATTATTATGAAGTAAAAACAGGAGGGGAAGAATAATTAGAGTGCACAGTGGAAACAGTAAGGAGTTCGATATCGAGGTGTGCAAAGGGGATATGGAGTAGTTAAGGCTAATCAACAAGTAAATAAAAGGGCTAGGATATAATATGAATAGAGTGGGTTAGTTATCACGTTGAAAGGGAAAAGAATGAAGAATGGAAGTGTGTCTGATAGTTCTAATTCCTGTTGTTCTATGGTCTCTACTTATATCTCCCTCATCCCTTTAACCTTCTCTTAACTTAATTAAATTACCCATAAACTCCGTTAGCTTCACATTTCCCTTAGTTTTAACACCTTTCTTCCATTACCCCCTAAATCTTTCCACTTAACCTCCTTAACTGTATAACTTTATTTGGCTTTCCATTTTCTTTCCCGTTTAACTTCTTTTAATGCATTCGTCCGCTTCCCTTCTACACTTCCATTCTTCATTCTTTTCCCTTTCAACGTGATAACTAACCCACTCTATTCATATTATATCCTGGCTTAATCCTTTGTCACTTCTTTAACCTTGTATATCTCTTACTTCTTCCGGCCTTCACTAACCTATTTAACAATTTTCTTAATTAACCTCCATATAACTTTTTTGAATAAAATTTCAAAGTTTATATTTTCCTATATCTATTTGAACTAGCATCCCGTAACTGCTTATTTACTTCAACCCATATTTTTTCCACCTTGGAGATTCCCATTCCGGATATCCTCTCGAGGTCTTGTTTTCCTTTTTTCTTTTTTTTTTTTTTTCCTTATTCTAATTTTCTTTCTTGAGCTCACATCTTATCTACTTTTCCCTCATTCTATTATTAGTATCTTATTTTTATTATTTTTTTATTTTTTTATTTTATTTTTTATTATTTTTTATTTTTATTTTTTATTCTTTCGGTCAATCCTTAATTTTCCCTGCGAGCTTAAGACTAATCTTATTATCTATTTTTCATTCTTTATTCTTTTATTTTCTTATTTCTACTTTTTATACTATTTTTATCTTTATTTTTTATCTTTACTCTTTTAATTTTTAACTCATTTTTCTAGTCCTACCCTTCATATATATTTTGCCTCATTGTTTATATCTAAGGTCATTTGATTAAACATTTAAACCCCGAACTCTGTTCTTATACTTATTCTGATATTTTAACCCCTTATCCTAACATTCGTTAACTTACCCACACTCCTTTCTTCCCCTTTTCTAGTTGAATCCTAATTCGCGCTAACTTCCAATTTCAACTTTATGTTTCACCCCCCCCCCCCACTTTCACACTCTTAGTTTTATCCGCATTCCTTCACCGCATCGCTCCCTTTCACCTCCCCCCTCTCTTTCCTCGTACCCGTCCCTCTCTCCTCCCACACACCCCTTACCCGTTTCCTCCCTTGCCTACTGGTCGCATATTATATTTTTGTTTTCACTGTCTTTGCTTTTCTTCATTTATAGCCGGCTTTCTCAACTGGGCAGACTTTAAATATTCTCGCTGCCCCTTTTTCCCACTTTTAAACACTTTCCCGGGAAGTAACTTTAATGGCGAATATTTTCCATCTTAATCTCCTCTGACGCCTGCCTGCATCATCGAATGTACCTCTTATTGGACTTTTTACCCTTTTTGGATTTTCTATTTTCGCCGTACCTGAAGTTGTGGCTTCTTGGAATTTAACTTTGAAACCCCTCTCATTACTTCTCGTGCCTCTAACGACCTACCTATCTACATCTTATTCTCTCCGCTGGACTCTTCGACACCGGACTTTTTGGCAATCGGACATTTGCTTGCACCTTGGCACAGTTTTGCCCTGCGTTTCTTTCCCTACAACTTTTATTTTATTTTTTCAAATTTTAAATCTTGGCCATTGCCAACTTATCTATCCCAGCGACTTCCTCTGATGATAAGATTTTGATCTTTGAAAAGCCTGGCTTAAGGAAAATTTAACTTGAATAAATTGCCTTTTTGCGGAATATACCTTGCTTTGAACTTTTGAATGGAATTTTGATTTGGCTTTTGCTTTCTCTAATTCCTTTCCATTCTCCTATATATATTATAATGATATATATATATATATATATATATATATATATATATATATATATATATATATATATATATATATATATATATAGCCGCCGATTTTCGCTATTTACAGTTAAAGTTCCTCTATATTTACTAACTAATTGGCTATGGCCGAATGGATAAGATCCCCCGAATCAATGGCGATTTGT
Organism: Sepiola atlantica; assembly: GCA_963556195.1. Taxonomy (NCBI): domain Eukaryota; kingdom Metazoa; phylum Mollusca; class Cephalopoda; order Sepiida; family Sepiolidae; genus Sepiola; species Sepiola atlantica. Next base: position 29,564,264 of record OY744551.1, read on the forward strand.
GTTCGGGGTTCGCGCCTACTGACCGTTGAGAATTAGTTCCTAGACTGAAGATTGCGTTAGCATGAAACATCGATGTCTCTAGGTATTTAAATAATTAATATTTATTTATAAAAAATATTGTATATATATATATATATATATATTGGGAAAATCAATGCAATAAAATGGGAATGAATTGACAACGAATAAAAAGGAAGTGAATGAAAGAAAATATAATAAAGTAATTAATATACAATAGATGTAGTAAATGATATTGGAACTGTTACATGTAAGATGCGGAGGTTGGAGTTGGATGTTGGTGTTAGGTATGTTAAGGACAGGTGTGGTGTTTATGTGTGCGCATAAAAGGCATCGTGGTTTGTTGCATTTGTAATTACCATGTTGCGGTGTGTTTTGTGTGTGTATGAGCGGCTGAGAATGGCTGCCAAATTGGGTGGTTGTCTGATAGCATTAATAGGAGGAAGGTTTTAAATGGGCACCATGGTAGGATTAGTTTATAGGTTATTGAATTTTTTAAAAGTTTACTGTAGATTTTGTGCATGTGTTGGTCATGGTTGAAGACCATAGATATGCGATTGTTTATAGCTTTTTGTTTGTACTTAAGGAGACGCAATCTATCTATTCTAGTGTTTTTGTTTATAGCTTTTTCATGTATTTGATAAATTGTTGCATGAGGTTGGTGACATGATGCATGGGGCTTGAGCATGTGTTTTATACGTATGCACAGATTGTAAATAATTGATTTTTTAACCTATGGGGTATTTGCTGTTGAAATTAAGAAATGTGTGGTTATCTGTGGGTTTAGTATAGAGGAATGTTGGTATTTTTTGTTATGGGATTTTACTGTCACGTCTAAAAATGGAATGGAGTTAGATGAGAGTTCCATGGTGAATTTGATGGTGTAATAAATAATGTTGATGTATTGGTGGACGCCCTTAAGGTTGATAAGGTCGTGTGGCCTAATGAAGAAGATGTCGTCAATGTAGCGGCAGTAGTGGGAAGTCTTAAGAAAGAAGTTTCCGAGTAGTTGTGTTTCTAACATGTGCATAAATATAACTATTTTAGTGCTTATGACGGTGCCTTTAATCTGTAAGTAGTTTTGTTTGTTGAAGTTGCAATTGTTGTGTGTGAGAATGAAGTGTATGAGGCGGCACAAGTCTTGTATTTGGTCATTGGAGAAATTTTATGTGAAAGAAATGTTCTGCAAGCCTGTACACCCTATATATGTTTTTTTTTATATTAGGATATTAGTGTAAACAGCTGTTACCTCCATTGTTGCTAATATGGTTTCTTGGGAAGATTTTCAATTCGTCTAATGATGCTGAGGAAATGTGTAGTGTCTTTGATGTAACTAGGGATGTTGGGTAATATAGGGTTTCAAATTTGGTCTATGTATTCAGATAGTTGTTCAGTTAGTGTGTTAACCCCCGTGTTTTTTCCTGGGAGTGTAATATTTAGGGATTTGGCAAGCTGGTATATCTTGTCTGGATTGAAGGTCAGTGTTTAAAGCGTATCTCTGGTAGCAGTGGTAGTGGCAGTGTTAGTTATGGGTTTGTGGAGTTTATGCAATTTAGGAATGGTGTAAAAATTGGCTGCTTTAGGCTTAGTGGGTGTAAGTGAAGTGATGACGTTGGAGGTGCAGGGGCTGAGATTTTGGATGAGAGTTGTGAGTTCTATTTTGTAGCTGCAGGTGAGATCTTCGGAGAGTGGTTGGTAAAAGTTTCGACATGGAACATTACCTTCGCAGAATAATACTAAAAGAATATATCATGGACCACAATAACAGCGCACCTACTAATAACACGTTTCCAGATGTGAAACAACCACAGAAACTCATTGACTCTGATATGTGGACTCCATCCAGTGGACGAAACTCGAATATAAACTAATACGTTAAAACAGCCAGACTACACCTTGATGAATTCCGACACAACAAAGAACACCTAAACAAAAACCACAATACTTCCTCAAATGAACAGCTATTCACATGCTAAAAAATAACCACGACATTACGGTAAAATCGGCAGACAAAGGAGGAGTCATCACCATCATGGACACTACTAAATATAAAGAGGAAGCAGTCAGTTTTTACACCATCTCAAATTGCATAAACTCCACAAACTCATAGCTAACACCGTCACTACCATAGACACTACTAAATATAAAGAGGAAGCAGTCAGTTTTTACACCATCCCAAATTGCATAAACTCCACAAACTCATAGCTAACACCGTCACTACCATGGACACTACTAAATATAAAGAGGAAGCAGTCAGTTTTTACACCATCCCAAATTGCATAAACCCCACAAACTCATAGCTAACACCGTCACTACCATGGACACTACTATATATAAAGAGGGAGCAGAAACTGAACTTTTTAAAAATCAGTTATAAAGAAACCTGGAGAAGAAACTGTCAAAGGATATTTTATAACCTCGTAATTTAGGTTATGATAAATAATAACTTGTAAAGAAATGGGTGAACTATCAAGATAAACGTTTAAGAGATTTATTAAAACTGAACACAGAATGAATTAATGAATTAATTTGCCGCTAGACGCGATTGAAATATTAAGCGTCTGATGCCGTGGTCTGTGTTTACTTTCTCTCTCGGCAACCGACAATTGCAAGGGCGATAACTCTTAACCCCCGAAATGGTTCAAGGGAGGTAATTATGTTTTCGTTAGTTGTCCTAACAGGATATTAGGACATTGGAAAACATACAAATGAAATGTTTTAAAATGAATTGTTCCAAAATCAAATTATACCGTCTCGTCGGCTGAAACAGTAAAACGTTAAATACCCTGATATCAAAAAGTGACATTTGAAGAATATTAATTTGACAATTATTTTTACGGTAAGAAGAGAATATTTATTGTTTTAACAAGAATTAAATTGCTACAATTTTACATAAATAAAGAAAGAAGAAACATATTCGTTTTATTTATTTATATAAAAAAAATATTTAGCTGACAATAACAATTATTCTTACGGAAGAAGAAATTATATTTTTCTTAAATACTATTGACGTTGACAGACATTTATTATTTCAAAACGTATATTATTATAAACAGTAAAATATGCAGATTGATGTAGAAAGCACCGTGGAATTTCCATAATGTCTCGCTCGTATTAAATAATATATTCTTCTTCGGTCATTCATCAATTGATGATAAAACATTTTTATAGTTTATATAATGGCTTATTGTATATGCAGCACGCCAAACCTGTCATAAATCGTCCTCATAGGTAATCAAATTGTGTCCATTCATCAGTTTCAATCCTCTCATAATGTTGCATGGGTCTACTCCTACTTAGACCGCGGCAGTACGCGTTTTGTATTCACTACGCCGAGAGAGAGGGATAGAGCGAGCAAATCACTACTTTATCGTAGTTAGTTAACAATTATTTTCTTAACCATTCATAGAGAGGGAAAAGGATATCTCTCGCTTGTATTTTCTTAGGGAAATATTTCCCTTATCTGTTGTAAATTACATGGTAACAATCACGTCTCATCGGTTTGCCTCCGAAACCCAGACTGACGAAACTCGCTTCTCACGAAGAACGAGTGACGTCACGGATCCCTCTGTTTCTCACGCAAGAGCCCGTGACGTTACAGAGCCTCTCGAAGGTGCACACTGACCCCTGATCTGGGATCTCGTCACACGGTGACCGTGTCACGTCTGTTAGCTCTGACTGTAAGAACAGGCCCTATTCTGCACTCGACTGCAGCCACGCTAATTCGCGCAAGTAAAACCAACGATTTCCAACAGATACGTCCATTCCCATAGGGCCATTATCCAACAATAATATTCTTCATCATTCCTACTCTTCTTCTTGTCTTCTTGTGTAATCCATCAATTGATGGTGAAACAGTCATTATGTATTTTCTTAAGACTGATTGTATATGCCTAACGCCAAACCTGCATATAGTTAATAGTACTCTACTAACTGGAGAAGTTATTCCTTCCCAACGTCAAATATATATGATCATCTGTGAAGCTATGCTGTTCTCAGAACTAGATCATCAGTTTGTGGATGAGGGCAACTGTAACTACTGCTACTCGTGGAATATCAGGATTTGTGATAAAGGTTTAGTCTTCTAGATCCGCCGTGTTCTGTATAAGCCCATGTATATTAACAGGGTAACCCCGAGAAGGATGTTGCTCCTCACCACGCACGTACGGTCATTCACTATAGAGAGGCTATATTTTGTTACCGGTGGAATAACAGGATTTGTGATAACGGTTTACTCCTCTAGATCCGCCGTATTCTGTCTATTTCCTTGTTTTTTAACAAGGTACTCTTGAGAAGCATATGCCGCCTCACCATACATAGACGGTCATTCACTATGGAGAGGCTATATTTTGCACATCACATCTTGCTGGGATGCATGGAGCCAAGTCGAGGACACCCCTGGAGGCCAACTTCGGAAGGTACTATATCTCTGCCAACCCTTTTATAATATAATAAGATATAAATTAATTTTAGAACGCATGTTTTACATGAAAGTCTTTCAAAGTTATATCTATTTGTATTTCGGATTTTCTCGTACGGTAAAATAACGAGGGCGTGTTTGAATTAAAAAAAGTTTGAGTGACACTTTTAAGGGTCAGAGGTCAAGTTTGAGTGACTTTTAAGGGTCAGAGGTGACCCCAGACAGAAGTCGCGAAACCACATGATTTCTGGGCGAAGATTTTCCATCTTTTAGCTGGCGAGATTTCAACCAGGTAAGATGTGTCTAATGCGCTGCCTCCAGTGTGGCTGGGTGTAGCGAGACGAGCTATCCGTCTATCTATCTGTATGTCTCTCTCTTCTACGCGTGCACAAGTGACTCGGCGTGTTGATGTTTTCTGTGTCTGTTCATCTATTTTTAAATAAACCTTTTTATAAATCAACATCCGTGTCCAAGTGGTTTTGTATCTACAAACAAGTAAGAATCTGGGTTCACGATTATGACACGAGTGTATAATGGTTAAATATACGCATTGGTAAGCGAAAATATAACAGCATATCACAAATGTAAAGAGAAGATTGGGTTCGCATGTTTCACGCATATACGGAATTCAGAACGAGGCTCTTTCTTTTTTCTAGCTGGTCTTTCATAAACAAAGACGTACTCCGATCGGTCGGTCATGTCTGCATGGCCTCCAAAAACACTGACGCTATATCCGCTAGATGCCTTGTTTTGGTAACAGTCGCATAGACTCCCAGAACAGCCCAACACAAATATAAGCCATGTTAACGTATATTATCTCTCTCCTCTCTCTCTCTCCCTCTCTCTCTCTCTCCTCTTTCTCTCTCTCTCTCTCTCTCTCTCTCTCTATCTATATATCTATCTATCTCTGACATCGGTAACATGTGCTTTCTGATTGTATGTGGACTGTAATGTATTCTTCATTTTTATTAATTATCTATGGCTGTATCCATCTGCGTATAAGGTTAAGAACCATCTTATATGTATTATATTCCGCTTTTACGTTTGTCATATCTCATATCATGTCATATCTTATATGCTATATATCATATCTCATATCTAATGTAATATCTTATATTCGACAATATATCTCACATTCCCCTTATACATTTGTCGTATCTCATATCTCATGTGTCATATCTCATATCTCATTTCTCATATTCGACAATATATATATATATATATATATATATATATATATATATATATCATATTCCCCTTTTACGTTTGTCGTATCTCATATCTCATGTGTCATATCTCATATCTCATATCTCATTTCTCATATTCGACAATATATATATATATATCATATTCCTCTTTTACGTTTGTCGTATCTTATATCTCATGTGTCATATCTCATATCTGATATCTCATTTCTCATATTCGACAATATATATATATATATATATATATATATATATATTATATTCCTCTTTTACGTTTGTCGTATCTGATATCTCATTTCTCATATTCGACAATATATATATATATATATATCATATTCCCCTTTTACGTTTTTCGTATTTCATATCTCATGTGTCATATCTCATATCTCATATCTCATTTCTCATATTCGACAATATATATATATATATATATATATATATATATATATACATATATATATATATATATATATATATATATATATATATATCATATTCCCCTTTTACGTTTGTCGTATTTCATATCTCATGTGTCATATCTCATATCTCATATCTCATTTCTCATATTCGACAATATATATATATCATATTCTCCTTTTACGCTTGTCTTCGACAAACTGTTTATCTGGGAATAACTGTGTATGTATATAAATCCATCTCTTTCTTCACGATTATCTATTTCTCTTGTCTTTCCGACATCCACGATAAGAAAACATGGAAAATGGCGGCATCGTGTTCGGAGAGCGATACACAAACAAGTGGTCGTTAAACATAGTAAAACTAGTGCAGTAGTTAACACGTTGACGAAGTATTTTCCTTTCATGTAAGATTACGTGTCCATGCGAAATGATGAATCTATTATTCAATCAGAACACTTGGCGTTGGATGTACTTCCGCTGAACTACTTACACGGTCTCCCCCCGCTTTTTCTAACATTTGGATTGAAGACGTCAACTCGAGCGCACGTCCGGCGGGCGCGGAACAGTAGAAAACAAAACGTCAACCAGAACCGTTGTGCGCGCTCGTTGCGACTACGAACATCATGGAAGTTTTTTTTCTAACCTTTAACTTCAAACTTGTTCGAAACCTCTTGCTGTTTCTGTTTCTGTTGCTGCTGCTGCTTTTGTTGCTGCTTCTGTTTTTGTTGTTGTTGTTGTTGTTCTGCACAGAGCTTACGAAGATCGCACCTCAGGATTGTCTGGTCTGCATGAAGTCTTCGTCGTTGGTCGAAGCTATTCGTTTACCTGCAGGATTGTAAGCCTTACCCTTACACCGAGACCAGCAAGACTCAACGGTTGCATGCGAAGTCGGCGAAGGTTTAGCCTAGAATACACTAAGGGGCGGCACAGAAGCTACATTCCCACTTCCATTCAATTGATTTGCGGTCCCATCTTGACACGTATTCGCTTGCAACACGCAGAGTCAGAGACGACCAGAAAACGACGAATCCTGATACCGAGTCCTCCTGGATTCTAACAACATCCCTGTTAGCCGGGTTGCTCTGACACTCCCACGTTGCCAAAACCTCACCACGGTGAAAAAGGGTTGGACTTTATGGGGTGCTTTCGTTGATGGAGTGAAGATATGATTAAAACTGATTTTAAAATCGTAAAGGAAGCGTTTGCTCTCTTAACCACAAGTTAATAGATATAACATGACCCAATATTCTGTTAGGATACAAAATATTTCTAGAAGGAAAAGCAATATCAGAAAGAATGACTTGTTTGCGGATCTTTTTCCCACACACGAAGCCGCTATTAGTCGAAACGTTACCATTTTCACAAAGAGAGAACACCCTGAAAGTGCAAATACATTTGTAACGAAGCTAGTTTATAAATCTCTCAAGATATTTACTGTTTTACATTTAAATTTCCGATTTTTAGTATCAATTTCGACTGAGACCTGCCTTGAAAATATCAGGGGACATAAATCACATAATTATTTTCTGTCTATTAATACATTAGTCTATCAATGCAACATAATTGCTTTTTATTGACAGCTCAAGACAGCGAAAAAACATTTTTACAATTTGGTTCAATTAATAATTGTCTCAAACACCGGCAAAAAATTTCCACCGAAACCATCTTTATAAAAGTCACTCAAAAAATACTGTCCGTAGTGTAGAAGGAAATACATTATCAAATGAAAGAATGACAAAGTCTATTGATACAAACTAAGTAATTTTTATTGACAATTTGGTTCAATTAATAATTGTCTCGAACACCGGCAAAAAAATTCCACCTAAACCATCTTTATAAAAGTCACTCAAAAAATACTGTCCGTAGTGTAGAAGGAAATACATTATCAAATGAAAGAATGACAAAGTCTATTGATACAAAATGAGTATTTTTTATTGACAATTTGGTTCAATTAATAATTATCTCGAACACCGGCAAAAAATTTCCACCTAAACCATCTTTATGAAAGTCACCGGATAGTATTTTTCGAACAACCCAAGTGTACAGAGAAAGACATTATCAAATAAATTATGGCAATGTCAGTTCTGAGAGTCCCAACACTGAGTGAAAGAAGAGTCGTTTTGTCTGTAAGGAAAAATTGAGTACACATGTTTGTTTCGGCCGGCGCCACGTGCGTGTATGTGTGTATTAGCCTACCTGTGTTGTAAGTGAGAGAGTGTATGTACTAACTTGTGTGCGAGAGTGTTCGGTTAGTAGTGTGTATATGCTGGTGTTATGTTTAGTAGTCTGCGAAAGTCTTTCGTTGCGTTTGTCGAGACCCTTCGCCTGAAAGGGTCTCTGTGTTCTCTGTTAAAGAAAATGGGGAAGGAGGAAATACGCCTTGTTTGGGTATTTACACTACGCGCAAGATTTGGAAGTGAATATCTGCTGAGGTTTGATTGGTTGAAAAAAACTGTCGATTTGAGCTTTTAACCAATCATAAGTCGATACGTAAAAACAATATTCACAGCCGCTGCTACTTCCAAAGTATGGCCTCTGTTCTTGATCTATTGTTCTGGTCGATTTCTGGAGTTGTTTTTTTTTCTTTACTAGGATTATCCATTTCTCTCAATTCTTTCACGTATAGAAGCCTTCAATTTAATAGTTGTTGACCTACATTTGCACACGCCAGAGCAAATAATCATATAGGAAGAGATCTGGCAAATGAGGAGACAATCCAACGTAATTGAAAAAAATGCGCTAGAAACATCTCCCTAATGCATTGTTACGTTCGTACGTACATTATCACCCAACACTATTTTTTTCTTTTAAGATGGGATCGCCGAAGATTTATTTATTTAAATAATACTTAGCTGATAACAATTTTATGGTAACAAGAAAAAGGTTATTTATTTTGAATTGATTTAAATTGTAACAATAATTAAATAAAAAGGTTAAAACTTTCGTTTAATTTATTTAAAAGAAAACATTTATTTTTTTTACAATAGAAAGCAGAGAATGTTTATTATTTTAAAACGATTATAAATTGTTACAATTTTCAATAAATAAAATTCCAACATAATCATTTTATTTATTTAAATAATATTTAACTGACAATGATAATTATTTTTACGGGAGAAGAAACAGAATCATTGTATACACGATGGCTCGATCCTATCGAAATCATACAAATCTATATAATACGCTAACGCATTTTCATTTTCATACGTACGTTATCACCCTCTACTTCTTTTTTTAAAAGATGAGATCGCCCGATAGCCCTCTACATCTTTTTTTTTAAGATGGAATCGCCCGATCGCCGAAGATGCTATCCAAAAATAATATTTTTAAAATTTCATCTGATATTGCTTTTATGTCGAACGTGAAACTGGAATTAACATATATTTTCTTGGCATTCGAACAAGGATCAAAGTGTAGTATCTGTTCCGATAGATACTATACCCTATGGACCGGTACCGTCTTGGCCTTCGTGCCTTGATTCCGCCGGTCTGAGGGTTCGTCCTGTGCAGATCTAGGAGGTCCACCCTCCCAGGCTTTGTCTTCTCACCCTTTAAGAGAGGTTAGTTTGTTGCTAATCGCCCGAGGCACCCCTACCGGGGAATGCCGACGGGGCTTCCCAGGAATTTGTTGTAGGCCAGGGCGCTCTTCTTTCTCTAGGGCGCTGGCTTTTCAAATCCCACTTTCCCGACTTTGTGTCACATCTTACCGCTGTGGGAGGAAGATAAATACATCAAAGTGTAGTATCTATTCTATCGAAAGATACTACAATAATATTGTGGGGTCTCCGCTGGTGTCGAACGTCCATAGAATTGAAATATGTCACAAACTCATAAAAGGGTCTTGCATATAGACTCAATAACAAGATATATTCTGAAACTACATCAATTAAATAAATATGTTTCAGTGTGAAAAAGGGTAATACAATAATAGCGTGGGGTCAGCGTTCGCAATGGACGTCCATAGAATCGAAATGTTCTTAAGCACGGTAACAATATCCAGCAGATGAAGAATACAGCTGTGGAATTTCTATGGGTCCCGCTATTAGTAGTAGTAGTAGTAGAAGTACTCACTAGGAGTCTGCTTCCAGAACTCACAAATATTTGTAGCTATCCTGTATGCCTAGCGCCCTCATCTCGTCTTGGATGGGGAGTTCCATGTCCTCTGTTGTCTCCAGTTTTCCTCTTTTCATTACTAGTAGTGCACACTTTTTCATTCCGAATGAAGATTCTGGTCGTATTTATCAGCTTTACCGGTTCCTTTTTGCTTTTTGCTTTCTGAAAATAGTTTCAGGACGCCCATGTACATCAGGTGGTTTACTCTTGGTTCAGTGTCTGTAAACTTGTATCCGTCATCACATTTTCTGAGCATGTAGTTAAGCGGCATCATAGCTATTATAAACAATAGTGATGATAGGGAGTCTCCTTAGAAAATGCCTCTCTGTATTTTTATCTCAGCCAAGTGTTGTCCTTCGGCTGTCAGTTCTAGTCTCCATGTGTCCATTGTTTTCTTAATAAAATTAATAATCTTGTAGGTATTTTGTATATTTTTAAACATTCAATTATTCATGCTTGAGGGATTCTGTCGTAAGATTTGTTTGTAGTCAATCTATGCCATGGATATGTTTTTTTTCTGTTTTTTTTTACCTCATTCAGCATCTTTTGATCGATGTATAGCAAGCCATGCGTCCCTCTTCCCCCTTTCCGGCATCCTTTTTGTTTTTCGGGGAGTAGTCCATGTTTGGTCAGGGATTGGTAGATTAGTTCTCTAGTTGTACCGTCATCATTTTTTTTTATTAATCATCATCATCATCATCATCATCATCATCATCACCATTGTTTTAATTTTTCGTCTTCATGTTTTAAGCTTAGGTTAGATGTTTCGTGAATTACTTCCAACTTCTCCTGTGTGTTGCGATTTCGCTTGTGCTACCCGCCAAGATCAGGTCGTCATCAATTAATCCCCTCCATATCTTAAGCGGCCTATCACGTGGCTTTGGGCCATCGACACTAATTAATATGAAATGCACCCATTAAAAGTAACAAAGTTATAGCGTCATTATTTAAATTTATTTATTCAAGTATTACACGTTTTACTTCCCATTTATTTAAAATCAATTTGTGCATTTTTGAATTCAATGACGTTACTACGAGACAGGGAGTTGTGTTTATTTTAAGTCGAGACTTATACAGAGTTTTTGGAGCGTTACGGATGACTGGCGGCGGGTGGCGTGGCCATGCCAGTTGAGACGTCTGTAGCAGCTCACATGGGTGAACTATTTTCTGTCGATCTACATGAGTTGTGATTCGGTGTGGTGGTTATGTAATCATCGCCTCTTCACCAGATGTGCGTGTTGCACGTCTGCGTGTAACGAGATTAACGCGCGATCGCTAAAACTAGATCACGTGATCAACCGAACAATTCAGTTCGTGATTTATTCCCAAACAGACGAGATGTGATCCTGCAATTCTCTGCTGTCGGCCCGACAGAGAATCGACGAAATACAGGAGAGAGATTATTTCGCCATGTCTACATTCACCCAACCCATTGTATTATCTTTTATTCCGTTCCATGTTTCATTTTCTATATTGGTACCCCGACGAACATGCAGCTTTCTGGCGGCTTTGTTGTTTCTCTTCGTTTTTTTTAACCTTTTAAAGTAACACAAACATTCACTATACCCAATGCACCTATCTTTTGTCCAGTTCCCGTATCTTTCTCATCTAAAATTGGCTCTTTCACATCTAAAATTAGTGACCCAGATGTGATCAGACTTTTTTCCTCATTACGGCAACCTATGACTGTAAACTTCTACACGTCGTAGTGCGACGTACTTCTCGTCGAGGTCTGTAGAGTGAGACTAGCAATTTTCCCTATCCGATACGCTACAGCCAGATGTGGTACAATGATATTATGGGGTCTGCGTTTGCGTCGGGCGTTCATATAATGCACGGCAGCAATATACAACAGATGAAGGATACAGGCGTGGAATTTAAACGAGTCCCATCATCATCATCATCATCATCATCATATTCAGTTTATCGTCCGTTTTTACATGCTGGCATGTGTTGGACGGCTTTAAGAAATTGACTTCCAAAATAACATATCTCTGACCAGGTCTGTATTTATCACTCTTTCATTTGGGTCCATTTTTATCACACTTCCTCCCATGTTTTCTTTGTTTTCCTCATGTGAACTGAACCTCGTGCCTCAACTGTTTTACATCTACTATCCAAGAACTCTCATCCATTCTTTAAACGTTGCCATACCATCGAAGTCTCCTGTTCAGCACACATCTGCTTATATTGTCCAGTTTGAATTTTCCTCTGGAGTCATCAGAACTAACCCTGCCTTTAAGACTCACATTACACATCCATCGTATCATTATTATATTGTCTCTCTACGCATGTCCTCAACCCTCACTGGCCAGGTTTCTTTTCCATACACCATCACACTGCGTACACATGCCTGGTAGACATTTTCATTGGTCAATACTGGTAACGCTCTGCTGGTTAGTAATGGCAGACGTTGCCACTAGTACTAAAACAATAGTAAAGCAAGATCCGCCATTATGATTGCCCAAGATCCACAGCAATGAAAAAAATCCATGCGCCTACGAAATAATTGTTTGCACCCGTGACATTTTAAATCCATCATTAAAACAAAGCCACGAGTTATAAATATTTCGCCCACGCATTAAACTGTAAATGTGTAATTTATTAACGAACGGATCTGATTGATTTCTGCACGAGTGCATCAAGTGCGCTACGAAGATATTATCATAAAAATGGCGGCAAATTAACGATTCACTGATTTTGCTTCTCTTTGCGGAAAATTTTATCGGACATTTTCGTTTTGCAACTGCGTGTATTTTTAGTGTAACAAGTGCGTGGGCGAAGAAATGCAATAATGGGAAAGGGATAGACGGGGAGGAAGAGGATGATATATATTAACTAGCTGAAGTACGTGTCTATACCGGAGGAGGGGGGGAGGGTCAGTTGTGTTTTTTAAATGGCGGTAAATTGAACTAGTATTTAATGGAGTGTATTAAGAAAATTGTTTTAAAATATCAAAAGGCGATTATAAGGATATCGCTTAGTTTAGATAAGACATAAAATTATTTCAAACCCAGAGATACGAAAGTTGGGTACCTAAATCTTGACTAAATAGATTTTTAAAGTTGTTATTTGCTAACGTCATACAGTATTTATAATCTTATTTACGTATTATTTTTCATCATTTAATCTATTATATATAAAGTAGACTGTTTTCCCCTGTCACTTTGACGATAGTAAGAAAATAACCACGTGCATGATAGACTACACATTTCACTTCACTATTAACAGCAATTCCTAATACGAGTTTCACGAAAAAATAATTACATTTCCATTTCTACAAAAAACATTAAAATTAGTCCGAGATTTCTACCTCTCACAAAAACATCTTCAAAAGATAAAGTAGCTACTCACCACATTGACACTGTGAGCTTTGTTTATAGAAAGAGAAAAAATTTCACCGCACCGCGCGATCCATGATTTTGGAATTTATATTCTGTAATTCTCGCTGCATGTTATTTACACGTTATTCAATAAACGCATTCGCTTCAAATCAACACATTCGCCAACACCCACGCTAACAGGCAAGTACAATTTTAAACAATGGACTTTTCAATTTATTTTTATTATTATCGCCGATAGATTTTTTAATAGACTTCTTTTCATAAGACATTACTCACACTTTTAATATTTTTATTCATGCCTTAACAATAAAATAATTATTTACCTACTTTAAAAGCATATTTTTTAATTCTTTTATGTGAAAGATAAACAAAACAATTCAATTATCAATTAAATACGATAACATTAACTATTTATTTTGTTATACTATTTAACTAATATATATAAACCTAAAAATTAACGTATTTTAAAACTTCCTTCCTTATTATTTGTCAAAAACAAACACAATGTGTACGCTTAACAAAAAATGGGGTGGCACTTTTTATCGCCGCCAAGCGCAATAAAGTATTTGTGAACGTGATTAAAATTAAACAATCAATCGCAACCATTTAAAAACAAAGACAGGATTAATTTTATTTTTATTTTTATTTTTATTTTTATTTTTATTTTTATTTTTATTTTTTATTTATTATTTATTAAATACTCGATTTATACATTTCTTACTTTTTCTTTTCTTCTTTGTATTTTATATTTACTTTTCAAAATAGAGTTTATTTTAAACTGTAGCATCTTATAATTAATATTTTTCTCAGTACTCCTGCAGTTTAGCTGAAATAATAACGTTATTATTTAGATACCCGTTCGTAGAAGGAGAAATCCTTCTGGATTGCAGCAATTTTTATTTTTTGTCCCAATCCGAGACACATATTCTTACGATGAGATGGATTTTCCCCAATTAAAAACCGCCTTTTTGTCTAACTCTGCCCTCTATTTCAATGTTAACCGATTGATATTAGACATTTTCTTTTTCTTAACGATTTCTCGACTGTTAACTATTCGGCACTTTTACCATTGATGTGGTTCCGATTTATTTACCTCCCCACGTGAGCTGGACACAAGGTCAGTTTTTAATTAGGGGACAAAACTAAAAATTGCCGCAGTCTAGAAAGATTTCTCCTTCATTGATGGAAGAGAGAAATGATTAAGTACAGTATAACAGAAACTACACTTCAACGTTATTTTTATTTTGAAAAGTAACAAATACCATCAGACATATTATATGATAAGCTATTTGTTTCTTTATGGTGCTTATGCACTTTACGGACCGGGGTAAATTTTAGAGAGGATTTTCAAATTAATTTCAATTCCTATAGTATCTTTTGTTTATTAAATTGTTAGGTGAAAGTACAGAATAGTTAATCAACCCCATCCACCTCCCCAAGTTAAGAATGGGTTTCTAAATTATAACCTTATTTTTTCAGTCCGTTCCGTAAACTGCATAAGTACCCTCTTTATAAATTTATAACCGGAAGCCACGTTCAAGGAACAATCTTCTCTTTAACCAAGTTAATTAACCGCCGACAATAGTAGCGAAATGTCAGGTATTCCGTAATACATACATATATCAACATATAAAAAGATTTACGTGACTAAACTAGGATTCACTAAAAAACGTGACTAAACTAGGATATACTAACAAAATACTGATACTTTGTGTTTCTTTATTTGAGACTGCTTCTACACCCTGTTAGAGGTCCACAGAGATTCAATGACCTCGATGATCAAATTAGGAATATATTCATGGATGTATGTAGTGCACATGAACCACGACAGGATGCTAATGACTGGGATGCTACTTTACAAGAAGCATTTACGTCTGAATATTTGAAACATTTGTTTGCCATCATGTTCATTACATGTGCAGTGTCTCATCCAAAACGACTTTGGGATACCAACCCCATAAGAAAGCACAAATTGTTCGGGATGGTATTGTGCAACTAAAGAAAACGCAGACTTCTGACAAATACTTCTTATTGTTCCGCATAGAAGTCCCGCTGATGAGTTCAATGCTTGCATTAAATTGCCATATTTGTGAAAGTACATGAATACTTCTTATTGTTCCGCATAAAAGTCCCGCTGATGAGTTCAATGCTTGCATTAAATTGCCATATTTGTGAAAGTACATGAATACTTCTTATTGTTCCGCATAAAAGTCCCGCTGATGAGTTCAATGCTTGCATTAAATTGCCATATTTGTGAAAGTACATGAAGACTGTAACATTATCTACAAACATGCGTGCGCATCTCAATGGCAAGATTGCAACAACTAACCATGGCAATATTGTTATTACTCAACGTATCACATTAATTGTTTCATCTGCTATTTTACATTAACATTGTGGGGTCTGTGTTCGCGCTGGTCAATCATAGGCACATATAAATTCAATAGTTACAGATTTGGGAAGGAATTTCTTTAGCTATTCGACTTTCCCGGGAAATGCCGGGCACGTGGCAGCTTGTAAATCAATAAAGTATATTAATCAACATTATCTATTAAGTATATGAATAAATAAAGAATTAAAAAATAAAAATAAAATCTAATTTTCAGATTAAAAATATAAACAAGATTCAAAACGAGTCTATTCTCAAATCCAGGGTCGGTAATTACGTCGCTCATTATTTAAGAGTTATTTCTCTTGTCATGCAATAAATATCTAAATATTAGATGACCTTACTTGTTAGTAATATTAAACGTATTTTCACTGACTCTGAATTATGAATTCAATATGGTTGATTGACTATGGAGAGCATTTAGCTCCTCAAAAAGTGGCACTCTGAATTGGGACAGAAAAAAATGTCCCTAGAAAGATTTCTTCTTCATTGACCGAGGACAGAAAAGTTGAAGTCTTCTTCTTCTTTTCGCGTCTCTGAAGTGTCATGTGGTCATGCGACAGTTTCCCACCTTTTTACACATTCTTTTGCATAGTTGGTGCACTCTGAAAGCTCAACTGGTTAGGCATTAGAAGGAAAACAAACCATTGTTACATCGTAGAAGTAGAATGCCTGGACATCAAGCCGCTTTTAAATGTGTTAAATTATAACTGTTTATCGGCTATTCAAATATTGGCCGCGCGGTTAGGGACGTTGGATTTAGATTGAAAAATACTTGTAATCCAGGGTTTCGAATCGTACGACCGGTAGTGAATAGTCATATCTCTATGCTTATATATATATATATATATATATATATATATATATATATTTCTGGCTAACTTAGACAAGGATCGAACCTTCGATATTGACGTCTATAGTCCAGCGTTTTACCATAGAAATATGTACGCTTTTTATCATCTAAATATTAATGTATTTTTATGTAATTGTTTTTATTGGTGATTGCAGCGTTCGTTGTTTTTGTTGTTTTTTTGCTTACTACTATTTCGATTATTTAACTTAAGTGATTAAAATTAAAATGCAGACAATTGCATTATTAGTCGCCGTTAACTTTATGGGACGCGTTTTCGTTAATATATATTTTTGTATTAATTTTATACGTACATATAGGTAATCTATGGAAACGTGTTTCTGGTTCACAGCCGTCATCAGCTAACTTAGACAAGGATCGAACTTTCGATATTGATTCTATTGTCCAGCGTTTTGCCATTGGACCACGACGCCCTATCCAGAAATATGTACGATTTTATAACCTAAATATTTAATGTATTTTCATGTAATTGTTTTAATTGGTGATTGTAGCGTTCGTTTTCTAGTCCGGTAGAGGGAGCCGACCTACTTTGCAACAGACTTGACAGTATCTTATATTTATTTGTTCCGATGTTATATTCATTGCATATACTTGTCCTGGACAGGTATTCTACTAGTCTAATATATAACATTTATTTATTAAATAATACCAATATAGTATTTAAGCTGACAAATCGATAGCTTATTTTGCCTAGCCAGTGAAAGACAGACATTTTTAGTCGGTGTTCTTTAGATAAAAACGAAATCGCAATCGATTTTATTGACTACATATTCTATCCGACCCGATAACTCAGAAAAAAATACAGATTAGTTTATTTTCGTGAAGAGATTGTCTCTATAAAATTTCGTCTCCCTACTTCCGGTAGAAAATAAAGAGATGATACTCTGAAGGTGTGAATTAAAAAATATATTTTAAGGTAACTCTCAGTAGAAAATTATACGCAAAAAATCGAAAAATTGAATGTTTAAAAACTTGATAAACCAGCAAAATACCCGATTCAAAATTAACAGCAAATGGTGTTCGGTCAGATTAATTTCCGGATATTAAAGACGTCTTGTTTTGATTTTTTTTAATCAAAGTAAGAAGAACCACTTTGTTTAAAAAATGGCAAAAGAAAATTAAAAACAAACATTTTATCATATTTTCCGAAAGAAAATCAAACTTCCTATTTGATTATTTCCTCCAAAAAATTAAATCACCGTCTGTGAAACATGTTACCACAAGACTGCTTCCCTGCATATTTGGTTACTTATTTTTCTAAATAATTTATTTAAAATAAAAAACAAAGAAATTAAACCACGTGTTTGTTTACTTATTTTTGTAAAAGAAATTATTTTAAATAAAAATTAGTACACAATCTTTACTGATTTTCTTCAAAACAAGGTTATTTTATATTCAGAAAAAAATATCAAAACAGGAAGTCTTTAATATCGGGAACTACATTCTGACCGAACACCGTTTGCTGCTGACTTTGAGTCGGGTATTTTTCTGCTTTGCCAAAAACGTAAATGTCTTGAGAGCTTTAATTACTATCTTCTTTAAATAAATTCATTCTTTGTAAAGTTAGTCACTGAGTATCAACTGTTGGTATTATCAGAAATATTTTGTTCTTGAAATGAAGGGTTTAAAGTAATTTAAGAAACCTAAAAATGTGTAAGATTAATGGAATAATTATTTTATATTAGCATTATTATTTAATAATTAATTCTGAAAATTTCATTAAGATCAGATGATTCGCTGATTTGCTTTCTTTCAATCAGAAGTTTCCATTTTTGATTAAAAAACAAATAACTTTCACTTTCATTGCCCGTTCCTTGTGCATGTTAAGAAATTCTTCTTGCACAACTAAATGTACTAAGTATTATTACTTCTATATTATGCCTATCAATAATATAGAAATAAAGTCCTGTTATATTGCCATTTAATTTACATACGTGTTTCCGGTGTGTAATCATTTTTTTTTGTTACAAAAGGATTGCTTTCACTTTCAACGGCCGTCCCTAGTTTAATCCAATACAAATAAAAACGTTATAATTTCTAAATGTTTTATTTGCACTTTTGGGGGTTTAGAAAGAAGACACATTTTCAAAAATAGTTCAGGAGAAAAAGGGCTTCTCCACAATGGCTTCCCGTCTGTGGAACACTTTACCACAGGGCTGCTTCCCTGCATATTACAATATGGTCGTCCACCACTAGTAATTCGAGCTTGGTCAATCCCATAAATCATTCTTAATCGTCTCATAATATTCATTATTTTTCAACTGACAATTATTCCATCTCATTAACACTTATCCTCCAGTGGCTTTTGACCTTGTAACGTGGTGATCCACTAGTAAGGAAGACACATTTTCGAAAATTGTTGAGAAGAAACTAAGCTTTTTCGCAATGGAACGCATTACCACAGGACTGCTTCCTTTCAGATTACAACATAGTCGTCTTCAAATCCAATGTTAACAGATTCCTTTTATAAACCGTCCCAACTAGTAATTCTAGATTGGTTCATCCCATCAATCATTCTCAATCCTCTCATAAGGTTCTTCATCTCCCAACTGAATCATTCTATCTCGTTAATCCTTATCCTTGAGTGGCTTTTAATCTTGATACGTGGTGATCCAATAGTAAGGAAGACACATTTTCAAAACAGTTGAGGAGAAAATAGATGAAAATATTATTTATCAGAAACTTCTTCGGAAATGGCGTCTTTTTTATTCCTTATTTTTGGTTCTTCGATGGAATCTTTGATTCGGTTCTTTTCATTTTCATTTACACTCACAGCCTTGACATATTCTAAAGATTATTGATTCGCTCTTCGGAGTGAGACATTTTTTTTTTTATTTTCTTTTATTCTAGTTGTTGTTTTCGAGAATACAAGTAATCCTCTCCAACTCTGACCACTTCGCTGCTTTTTATATCTACGTATCTACGAGTATTTGGGTTGTTTATGAAGATTCGAACATCGATCATTTCAATTGTTGTTTATTGGTTCTGAAATTAGGACAAGGCTAAATTCCAGACGAAATCCCCTCAAAATAAAAACACATTTATTTTGAAAATGGAAGCAATGAAGCCGTTAGAAGCCATACATGTATATATATATATATATATATATATATATATATATATATATATATATATATATATATATATATATATATATATATATATATTGTCTTAAATCTATCGGGATTTCTTCCCTTCATGAGAGCATACGGGAGTTTTTTTTATATTAATATTAATACGTTTTCCGTAAAGACCTTTTTTAAATACTACTTCTTGTCGTGATCCGCGTGATGTTATGAAGCGGTGTATTTGAAATACATTTATGAAGCGGTGTATTTGAAATACATTTATGAAGCGGTGTATTTGAAATACATTTATGAATCGGTGTACTTGAAATACATTTATGAAGCGGTGTACTTGAAATAAATTTATGAAGCGGTGTACTTAAAATACATTTATGAAGCGGTGTACTTGAAATAAATTTATGAAACGGTGTACTTGAAATACATTTATGAAGTGGTGTATTTGAAATAAATTTATGAAGCGGTGTATTTGAAATAAATTTATGAAGCGGTGTACTTGAAATCAATTTATGAAGCGGTGTACTTGAAATACATTTATGAAGCGGTGTACTTGAAATACATTTATGAAGCGGTGTACTTGAAATAAATTTATGAAGCGGTGTACTTGAAATACATTTATTAAGCGGTGTACTTGAAATAAATTTATGAAGCGGTGTACTTGAAATACATTTATGAACCGGTATACTTGAAATACATTTATGAAGCCGTGTACTTGAAATAAATTTATGAAGCGGTGTACTTGAAATACATTTATGAAGCGGTGTACTTGTAATACATTTATAAATAATACATTTATTTTGTTAGAATTTTAAAAATGTTTGCTTAAAGTGTTTTTTTTCTTCTTTGTTGATGACTCGGAAAATTTGAATGAGAGAAAACACTAAAAAAATATTACAAATGGAAATTTGGTATATGTCGGTTTGAAGCCAACCTTGACAGGGATCCGACGTCTACCGAAACAAGAAGTTTCTAAGGAATATAAAATTCACCTGTAGTCTCTAGTCGCATTTATATCCCGGTTAGGTGAAATGACATACAGCGAATAGTATTCCCAAATGGTCGCCCATCTTGCACTGACCAGATGTAACGTCGCTTAACTTCAGTAATTTAACGATAGCAGGTGTGTAAACATGATTATCCCATTATATGTTAATGCACATACATCTGTTAAGCACAGCAGCAATAAGTAAAATCGATAATTGCCATTAGCTGTAATGCAAAATCACCTGTAAAAACGAATTGAGCACTCTTCGGTCTAAATAGTGTTTATATAAACACTAAGATTTCACTCATTCATTTCAATAGCCTAACGGTTTGAAACGCCGACTGTCGAGAAAAAAATAGTCGAGTTTTGATTCGGGCTTGAAGCACTTGTTTGTCAAGCCACACTGAATAACTGTAATACAGCGAGATAGTACGTGTGTGAATGACTATATATTCCCCACCCCTTCGCTAGAAAAAGATTACAGACTAAAACAGATATCTATTACTAATAGAGAATTGGTATCTGTCTGTCTGAAGCCGAAACTATACTATTACTTCTCTTAAATTGTACTATTGTTCTGTTGTATTCTCTTTTAATGCTCAATTCAGTTTTGGTGTTATGGTGTTATGGTGTTATGGACATCTACCCTATTTCGGGAATATATGGACTCTACCAGTCAACCAGGTGTTTTTACCCCGCCTAATATACCGGTATTGTCCGGGCCTTTGGGTCTGGATTTACGCCGGTCTATTGGGGGTTGCCGGTCCTATGCAATTCTAGGAGGTGCACCCTCCCAGGCTTCGCCTCCCCTCTTTGGGGAGGAGTAAGTTTATTGCTTACTGTCTGAGGCGCCTCTACCGGGGAATGCCGACGGGGCTGCCCAGGCAATTTTTAAATGGCCAGAGTGTTCACCTCTCGAGCGCTGGCTTATCTAATCCCACTTTCCCGACCTTGTGTCACATCTTACCTTGTGGGAGGTAGATAAATAACATGGACTCTGCCAGACACTATGTATACATAGTGTCTCGAAGAGTCCATATAGTTTACGATTTGAAGTGTCGGGACAGTCAGTCTCTCCGAAGTATTTGTTGCACAGAGATGTTGACTGGAAAATATCAGTCGAGGATCCGTTCTCGACAATCAATTCGGCAGACACTGGACAATTTCGGTGACCTTTTATCTGTCGGGCTGAAGTATTGGTCCTGGGTAGTCCTAGGAGGTCCACCTTCTCAGGCCTTGCCTCTTCTCTTTGGAGTAAGTTTATTCCTTACTGTCTGAAACGTCCTGGCTGGGGAATGGCGACGGGGCTGCCCAGGCAATTTTGAACATGCAGATGGTCCCTTCTTTAGGTGCGCTGGCTTTATCTCCCCACCTTCCGGCCTTGTGCCACCTTTTCCTGCGGAGGGAAGAAAGTAAATACCCAGTCTTGTATGCAATCTTTCTGTAACATACTATTCTGTACTTTTGTAAATACACACTCTTGTAAATCTACCACCGTGTTGTCTTATTTATTATCGGCCCTTTTAGGTCACAACAGGCCTAATGTACTATATTTTAATGTACAATTTAGGGGGTTAGTGTAGTATCTGTTCGGTTGTCATGAGACCATCCACGCAGGCATTACCTCCTCCTTTAGGTAGTAGTGTAGTATCTGTTCTGTATTATGGTACAATCTTCCCATAGATTGCCTACAGCGAAACAGTCCTCTGTCTATAACTAAATACTCCCCGATCGCTTCGATAGTTAGGCACTGTGGTAAGCGAAATCGCTATCTACCATTAGCAATAATGAAAAGCTCTCCATAAAAACGACTATTAACGCTTCAGTATTAAGACTGTTTATTTAAACATTAAGAGTGTACTTTTTATTTTATGTTATTATCTTTTTCCTTTTGCTGGGGATAGGGTATCCTACTGAATTCCATACATTCATCTGTTATTTTAACGACTCCAACCGAGAGATCTTTTTAAGATTCTAAGAATCTCTTTAAGCACAATTTGTTTTATCTCTTTTAACTTTGTTCACCGGGTATATACACCAGGTAGTTTTTGAAATTCTTTTTTATGAGTCCGGCTGCTCCTATAATTACTGGAATGATGGAGATCTCCCTAAGATTTCAATTTCTTTTAATATCGTACAAAAGACCTTGGTATTTAGTTATCTTCTCCCTCTAAGTTTTGTGTAAGCCAAAATGATTAGAGACACTGACTTCAACTAGGGGTGCTACTTTCTCCCTCTTACTCTATACTATCATGTCAGGTTTAACAGATTCGTTTTTTATGTATTGAAGCGATTATTTTTCTAGCCACACTGATGATATGGCACTTAGTTTTAACTATGGATATAATAAAACGTATTGCGTCCTTGCAATTAAAGGCGGAGTGGTAAACTAATTTAACTGGCCTAAAATATTTATCAAATTCTTTTGCCCGTATGTAGAAACTAGATGGGTTCGCCAGTTCGCTATCGCTTCGTAAAATTATCTACTTAAAATACTTGAAACAAAACTTTTAAATGATAAACATTTCATTGTTGTAGAAATTAAACAGTTTCGCATTCACTCATATAGATAAGCGTGACCATTTTAATAATTTTAATATAAATTTATTCATGTTTTATAATTTTTGTAATTTTAATATAAATTTATTCATGTTTTACAATTTTTGTAATTTTAATATAAATTTATTCATGTTTTACAATTTTTGTAATTTTAATATAAATTTATTCATGTTTTACAATTTTTGTAATTTTAATATAAATTTATTCATGTTTTACAATTTTTGTAATTTTAATATAAATTTATTCATGTTTTACCATTTTTGTAATTTTAATATAAATTTATTCATGTTTTACAATTTTTGTAATTTTAATATAAATTTATTCATGTTTTACAATTTTTGTAATTTAAATATAAATTTATTCATGTTTTACAATTTTTGTAATTTTAATATAAATTTATTCATGTTTTACCATTTTTGTAATTTTAATATAAATTTATTCATGTTTTACAATTTTTGTAATTTTAATATAAATTTATTCATGTTTTACAATTTTTGTAATTTTAATATAAATTTATTCATGTTTTACAATTTTTGTAATTTTAATATAAATTTATTCATCTTTGACCATTTTTGTAATTTTAATATAAATTTATTCATGTTTTACCATTTTTGTAATTTTAATATAAATTTATTCATCTTTGACCATTTTTGTAATTTTAATATAAATTTATTCATCTTTGACCATTTTTGTAATTTTAATATAAATTTATTCATGTTTTACCATTTTTGTAATTTTAATATAAATTTATTCATCTTTGACCATTTTTGTAATTTTAATATAAATTTATTCATGTTTTACAATTTTTATAATTTTAATATAAATTTATTCATCTTTGACCATTTTTGTAATTTTAATACAAATTTATTCATCTTTGACCATTTTAATAATTTTAATATAAATTTATTCATCTTTGACCATTTTAATAATTTTAATATAAATTTATTCATCTTTGACCATTTTTGTAATTTTAATATAAATTTATTCATCTTTGACCATTTTAGTAATTTTAATACAAATTTATTCATCTTTGACCATTTTAATAATTTTAATATAAATTTATTCATCTTTGACCATTTTAATAATTTTAATATAAATTTATTCATGTTTTACAATTTTTATAATTTTAATATAAATTTATTCATCTTTGACCATTTTTGTAATTTTAATATAAATTTATTCATCTTTGACCATTTTAATAATTTTAATATAAATTTATTCATCTTTGACCATTTTAATAATTTTAATATAAATTTATTCATCTTTGACCATTTTAATAATTTTAATATAAATTTATTCATGTTTTACAATTTTTATAATTTTAATATAAATTTATTCATCTTTGACCATTTTTGTAATTTTAATATAAACTTATTCATCTTTGACCATTTTTGTAATTTTTATATGAATTTATTCATCTTTGACCATTTTTGTAATTTTAATATAAATTTATTCATCTTTGACTATTTTTATAATTTTAATATAAATTTATTCATCTTTGACTATTTTTATAATTTTAATATAAATTTATTCATCTTTTACCATTTTTGTGATTTTAATATAAATTTATTCATCTTTGACCATTTTTGTAATTTTAATATGAATTTATTCATCTTTAACCATTTTTGTAATTTTAATACAAATTTATTCATCTTTGACCATTTTAATAATTTTAATATAAATTTATTCATCTTTGACCATTTTAATAATTTTAATATAAATTTATTCATGTTTTACAATTTTTATAATTTTAATATAAATTTATTCATCTTTGACCATTTTTGTAATTTTAATATAAATGTATTCATCTTTGACAACTTTTGTAATTTTAATATAAATTTATTCATCTTTGACCATTTTTGTAATTTTAATTTAAATTTATTCAACTTTGACCATTTTTGTAATTTTAATATAAATTTATTCATCTTTGACCATTTTTATAATTTTAATATGAATTTATTCATCTTTGACCATTTTTGTGATTTTAATATAAATTTATTCATCTTTGATTATTTTTGTAATTTTAATATAAATTTATTCATGTTTTACCATTTTTGTAATTTTAATATAAATTTATTCATCTTTGACAACTTTTGTAATTTTAATATAAATTTATTCATCTTTGACCATTTTTGTGATTTTAATATAAATTTATTCATCTTTGACCATTTTTGTAATTTTAATATAAATTTATTCATGTTTTACCATTTTTGTAATTTTAATATAAATTTATTCATCTTTGACCATTTTTGTAATTTTAATATAAATTTATTCATTTTTGACCATTTCTGTAATTTTAATATAAATTTATTCATTTTTGACCATTTTTATAATTTTAATATAAATTTATTCATCTTTGACCATTTTTGTGATTTTAATATAAATTTATTCATCTTTGACCATTTTTGTAATTTTAATATAAATTTATTCATTTTTGACCATTTTTATAATTTTAATATAAATTTATTCATCTTTGACCATTTTTGTAATTTTAATATAAATTTATTCATTTTTGACCATTTTTATAATTTTAATATGAATTTATTCATCTTTGACCATGTTTGTGATTTTAATATAAATTTATTCATCTTTGGGCGATGGTGAGTTATTTTTAATTTACAATTTATAAATGGATGTTGAAAATCAAGTCAATTCGTCCAAAGAATTGGCCGGAAAGGAACACAATGGTGTTTCATAAACAACTGTCCTGACACCATAACCAACAAGAACCCATCATCATTGGCATTCCGTAGTCTATTGACTTACTAAATATTTAAAACAATATTGCTAAACATAACTATTAGCTATACTAAAATCTAAACAATCGTTAAATTAAAATCATTAGCAAAGTATAGTTAATTAATAAAGTATATTTATGCACAGCAATATGCAAATTAGTTAACTTTACTCCTTAGATCACACACACACATACATATATATATATATATATATATATATATATATATATATAATGATAAATGAAAGAAGGGGGATAAACATGTACGAATGACAAATTTATTTCAACTTCGATTGTTCAATGCAAGGTATACTAGGTGAAAAAATATGTTTATCATTCTTTCCTTAAGCCAAGTCTTTTCAAAGATTAAAATCTTATCATAAGAGGAATTACATAGATAGATAAGTCGGCAGTGGAAAAACCAACATTCAAAATTTGAAAAAAATATTAAGTAATGGAGAGTGAGAAAGTTCGTGTAAAAAAGATATGTGGTATGTCCAGTTGGTGAATGTCCGTTGATGAGGTGTCCAATGAAAGGAGATTTACAGATGGAAAAGAAGGGTTTTCGTGAAGGCAGCATAGAAAAAAGTTAAAGAATGAAGTAAATCCAATAGAGAGATGTAAATCCAATATATATATATATATATATATATATATATATATATATATATATATATATATATATATATATATATATATATATATATATAAAGCAATCCAATAAAAGATATAGGCGTCAACTAATATTTTATAATTAGTGAAACATCCGGATAAAAACTGAAGCTCAATATACTGGATAGAGCATTAATATTATAATATAAAATGAAATAATAAAATAAGGTGCCAATCAAATTTTATTATAATTCAAGGTTCAAGCAAAGTATCTTAAAGTCCTTAGCTCATGAGTTTTCAAAGATAATTCTGCTCCTCAGAGGATCATTACCGCAGTAATACTACTACAGGTAATAAAATTACACTTTGAAAAAATATAAAAATATATACAAGAATACATAAAAATATATAACATCAAATATATCAACCCAAAACACACTTTTTTGTATTATAATATATATATATATATAGTAAGCTATGAAAATATATTTATGGCAATCAATGTGCACAGAGGCTCCCGCGTTTTATCCCCGGGGGGAATCTTCAGGCTAAAATGCAGAGAGTTATTTTTGCTGGGTGTTTTTATATACACGGCTTGCTAGTTAACCAATCAGATTCTTTGTTGTTCTCTCAGCCAATCGTTAGGCTTCCCGCGAACAAAGGCTTTGTTTGTGTTAATCCCTATATCCTATTTTATTGTGTTGTTATCAATGGGTTTGCCTATATCCTGTTTCCTTTGTTGTGTCAATATAATGGGTGAATTTATTTTAACACGTAGTTCCTTGTATTTCTATTTTAGGTTTTAACTTTTAAATTGTTAAGATTTTATTTATTTATTTACTTATTTATTCATTTTTTTAATTTATTTTTTTTGTTATTTTATTTATTTGTTTATTTATTTATTTATCGTTAGCCTAACGTAAATTTATTTCTGTGTAAGCAGCTGTTTGCTATCTCACTTCTAGAATTTAATAGATTTCGGGGATCTTTAAAATTTAGGATTTCAAATTTTTCATTGAGGCATAATCTACACAAGTCGTCTAAATTTCTACATGTACTGGCC
Source organism: Sepiola atlantica (assembly GCA_963556195.1). Taxonomy (NCBI): domain Eukaryota; kingdom Metazoa; phylum Mollusca; class Cephalopoda; order Sepiida; family Sepiolidae; genus Sepiola; species Sepiola atlantica. The sequence goes on from OY744551.1 coordinate 29,592,081, forward strand.
TGTCTTACTATTTTCCATTCAATTATTGGTGAGTGTCCATTTTCTTTGAGCTCCCAATAGTGGTTTACTAGCGCTGTTTTAGTTCGACGTTCTCAGTTTTTAAATGTGCTTTTGTGGTCATAATATCTGGTCTTAAAATCTAGGGATGTCATACCCATGTAGTATTTCTTGTTATTTGGTCTTTCCTTGGCAAATATCGTTGCTTGGTATACAATACTTTTGGTTAGGCATTTATTTTGTAGTGGACAAAGGTTACGATTTATGCAGTTACATCTTTTCTCTTCATTGCTGATTTTTTCGTTTCTATTCGGTGGTTATTATTAGTGTTTTGTTTATTTCTATTAGTATTGTTTATATTTTTGTTTTTCATAGTGTTATTTTTGTTATGTTTTCCACTTTTTTATGTAAGTTGTTATTTTTTTCCTCTCTGTTGTTCTCTTTTAGTATTTTGCTATTGTGTGCCATAATTATCATTTCTAGATTTTCACAGCAGCTGTAGGATAGTTTTAGGTTATTTTTATTGAATATTTTATGTAGGGGATTGGTTACGGGGAAGTGTTTTTCAATCAGATTTAGGAATCTTTTGCTGAGTTTAGTTTTTAGCATCTGGTTATAGGGCGGGGTATAGTAGATTATATTTCTTTTTCTTTTCTTTTTCTTTTTAATTTTGTTGTAATTATTAGTGTCCTGTTTTTTATATTCAATTTCGGTATTATGGTAACCACTATTTTTTAGAGCTGTATTGTAAATGTTGATTGATGTTTTAAAAACGCTTTCGTTGCTAGAATTGTTGATAAGCCTACGTTCGATCGAATTCGGGATATGTTTTATGATTGATGAGGGATGATTAGACTTTGGATGTACGTATATTGGGTTGACGTTATCTTTTAGGTATGGTTCGTAAGTATTTTCATTTAAGTTTAATGTGACGTTTAGAAAGTTCGTTGTTTTTATGTTAGTCATTACTTTTACTTTTAGGCCTAGTTTTTTCATTTCCATATGTATAATTTTCTTGAAGTTTTCTCCCTTGATTTTGTTGGAGTCTCTTATTATCGCTAATCCATCATCTCTATAAAGGCCGATATCCGTATTATCAAATATATTTGTGAGTGTATATAAAATATATAAAATGAATAACCCCACAAGATCAGATGCCTCAGCAGAGTCAAGTGCACCCATGGTCAAATCAAAGGAGTTTGTCATATTCGTTTTAATCCATTGGTACTCGTTATTGATTAAAACTGATCTCCTACATTTTTAATGATGTGGATTTCATCCTTAGATATATCGGTATATATCTCGGTAAATTCTAGGGCGATGTTGAAGAGTTCTTCTGATATGAATGGATAGAAGTCCACTATGTCGAATTGTAAGAAGGTACATTTGTTCTTATTTTCGATACTGTTAAACCAAGCGATTACGTCGGCAGTATTCACCCATTGGTTTAATTATAGGTCTTTTCTTATTTGTTTGTTAATTCTAGATAGAATTGTTTTGCTGATTCTTCCTATTTCTGGTTTGGTCGAATTAATTAAGCGAGTGCTGGGGTTATTGTTAAAGTTACTTTTGTGGTCTATAAATAAGATATAGGCTTCCTTAGGTTTTAACTTACTAACTTTGTTGCTAATTTTTAGTTTATCTGTGATTTGTTTACTTTCAGTATTTATTATATCTATGTAGTTATGTTCGCTTGTGTTTAGTTTTTTGTAGTTTTTTTGTAATATTTTTTGTTAGTAGTTTGTTATACTCTTGTTTATCTATTTTGTAAAAATTTCTAGTTTTGTCCGCTTTTACGAAGATTTTGTTAGAGTTGTTTATGTTTTTAACGAAGGTTTGTAATTGTTTTGGGAAATTATTCTGTTGTTTGTGAAATTCTAAGTTTTTAATTACATTAAAGAGGTTATTTTCAAAGCTAGTGATGAGATCTATTGGTTTAGCGTTTTTTAGGCTTTTGAATCCGTAGGATTCTTTTGTATCCAGGTGTGTATCTTTATTGTAAAGGAAGAAGTGTGCTCGTCATCGCATTCGTTTTTTTAATTAATTTAATAATGTATCCATGCTTGCTAGGTGTTGGGATATTTTTGAGTGATGTTTCTAAGTTAATTTTTTCCATATTATTTTTCAGTGGTGAAATAAATTCTTGTGAGAGTGCTCAACTGCTTGAGGAGCTAAGTATTAGTATTTCATGTATCCACATAAAATTTTATAAGGAGATATAATTTGTTATGTGTCAATTTTCAGTATTTACTTCAACAGTGCTCGATACGTAAGTAGAGCTAGGTAGTAAGCTATGAAAATATATGTATGACAATCAAGCTACACAGAGGCTCCCGCATATCATCCCCCGGGGGGTGAGGAATCTTCAGGCATAAAATGCATGGAGTTATTTTTTGCCGGGTGTTTTCATATACACGGCTAGCTAGTTAACTAATCAGATTCTTTGTTGTTGTCTCAGCAAATCGTTGGGCTTCCCGCGAACAAAGGCTTTGTTGGTGTTACTCCCTATATCCTATTTTATTGTTTTGTTATCAATAGTAGCTTGATTGCCATAAATATATTTTCATAGCTTACTACCTAGCTCTACTTACGTATCGAGCACTGTTGAAGTAAATACTGAAAATTGATACATAACAAATTATATCTCCTTATAAAATGTTATGTAGATACATGAAATACTAATATATATATATATATATATATATAGAGAGAGAGAGAGAGAGAGAGAGAGAGATAGATAGATAGATAGATAGATAGATAGATAGATAGATAGATAGATAGATAGATAGATAGATAGATAGATGCTGCTATTGTGTAAACTTGAAATATTTGATATAAGGTGTTTTGATTTCACCTTGAATGCAAACAATTAGCCAAGATTTCGCATTTATTAATTGGGATATCTACTTGCAGGAATACCCGACGTTGTTCGGGATTGAATGAGGATCACGACTGGATACTTTTTCAATATGCTTATGACACAATATTAGTTTCTTTGTTTTTACTGCTACTCATCGTCCTGTTTCGCCCTTTAATATAGTCGGAAGAAGCTGAAATGTTGGAAAACTCTCTGAATTAGTGTCTTAACATAAAGTTAAATTCCATTAAAATCTAATATACGTATTTTAATTTTTAAGGGGGTTCGGTTTCCATGAACTACTTAGAGGTACGTTGACATTCGGCACATACAGGATAACGTAGAGATTCGGTACCACTTCCATTGTCTACCCCAGAGAATTTTATACATATGATATAAATTTCATCAAAATTATGCATATTTGAAGTTTTAAAGGAGGTTCGGCTCCCATAGTTCCCTTAAGTTAGGATAGCACTTATAGATTTTGGACCACTTCCATTGTCTTCCCTAGAAAATGTTATACATATTATTTAAATTTCATAAAAATAATGCACATTTGAAGTTTTAAAGGGGGTTCGGCCCTCAGATTTCCCTTAGGTTAGAATGGTACTTAGAGATTTAGGACCACTTCCATTGTCTTCCCTAGAAAATTTTATACATATGATTTAAATTTCATAAAAATAGGATATATTGGAAGTTTTAATAAGGTTATGCTCTCATAACCCTCTTTGGTAAAGACAATGAAAGTGTTCCTGAATCTCTAAGGATCCAGGAACACTTCCATTGTCTTCTCTCGTAAATTTTACATGAGAAAATACTTTTAGATTTTATGTAGATTCTCTAACATTTCTTTCTGTAGAGAACACACAAACATCACACAAACACACACACATATATACAAATATTGAATTATATATATATATATATATATATATATATATATATATATATATATATATATATATATATATATATACATATATATATATATTAAGAAGTTCATTGTGCCTAACTGAAATAATAATATTACTTCTATTGCGAATAAAACATATTTGAATGTGATATTTATTTACTCCTTCGCTAAGAGTTAGGCACAAGGCCAGGTTTATCTTACTCCCACAAGTAAGATGTGACCCAAGCTCGGGTCGAGCAAGTGGAGTTAAAAGCCAGCGCTCGAGAGGTGAGCACTCTGGCCATTTAAAAATTGCCTGGGCAGCCCCGTCGGCATTCCCCGGTAGAGGCGCCTCAGACAGTAAGCAATAAACTTACTCCTCCCCAAAGAGGGGAGGCGAAGCCTGGGAGGGTGGACCTCCTAGAACTGCACAGGATAGGCGTGCAGTATCCATCGGAACAGATACTACACTTTGATCTTAGCCAAAAGGCCGAGACAAACAAATGATGATGTCTTTTTGATTATACGTAAACATTTGATCGTTGACGTCACATAAACACGTGCAATTGTTGACATGGGGTGAAAACACGCGGGAAAATGGTGAACAAAACTCAAATGGAAAAAAACAACGCTGTGTTTCAATTTTTTTTAGATGAGGATTGATAATTTGTACAATTTGGATTATTTGGACTACTATTCAAGTCTTGGGTGTTATTCTCACAACGTTTCGACCGATGTAACCTCTAACCTTCTTCAGGTGCGTCTTGTCGATCTCAGAAATCTGTACGGAATTTCAAATGGAATTCTGTATTTAATCCATGGGGGTAGTTTGCTCTCGTTCCATCAGTCATGGCCGGATAGTAATCTTGAATAATTTGTAATTGTATTCTTAGTATCGCCCGCACGACCTGAGGATTGAACTTGCAAACTCCAGTGACTTAGAACTGATTATACTTAGCACTTATATCCGTTGCGTTACGGGTTATTACGAAATACTTCAGACTTCTACCGGGTCATGACTGACAGAACGAGAGCTAGGTGGATTAAATAACGAACTCCGTTCAAAATTCCGTACAGATTCCCGAGTTCGACGAGATGCACCTGAAAAATGGCAGAGGTTGTATCGGCCGAAACGTTGTGAGAGACACATACAAGATGAGAACAGTAGACCGAATAATCCAAAGCATACAAATATTTGCAATATTAAAAAGAAAACTGTTAATTAAGTGGTATTTTCTTAAAACAGCTACTTAATTGATGCGAAGTTTCTTACGTAAAACGGCAAATAGCTTTACAAATCGAACCCATATTTTTTAAATTTAATTATTTTGAATTCGAATTCGATCTAAAGATACCCGAGTTCGATAAGATCCATCTGAAGAAGGTCGGAGGTTTAATCGGCCGAAACCTTGCGAGAATAACATCCGGTAATCCGAATAATCCAAATTATATAAAAACAAAGTTTTTGCGAAAACTATGTTTTGTATCATCGATTTACACGCATGTAGAGATATCGATCGTTGTATTTTCTAACATCCTCTTGCGTACACAATGATATGAACATAAACAGAATTATCTGTTATAAGTCGTGCATTATATGAATATTTACGTAAACGTAGTAAATACTTAATGAATTGGTTGAGTTTTTTTTTCTCTCGAATCATTACCTTAAAATCAGACGACCTTCATCAAACAGTGTGAAAAAAAATGGCGACGGAATGCGCCATTTTAAAAACTGAATGCAAAAATGTTTGTTCGATTCTCAAATAACAATAACAAAAAACGGTGAGAGTTCAGGGGAGAAGACAAGAGATGGAGAGGAGAGAGGAAGGGTAAAGTTACAAGAAAAATATAGAGAGAGAAATGCAAGGATGGTGGGAGATACAGAGGAACACGTGTGAAAGTTATGAAGAAAATTCAAAAGATAGAGGGGGGGAAGGAAGTAAGGTTGAAAGAAAGAGATATAAAGAGAAATGTAGAGATAATGGAGCGATACAGAGGGAAAGGGTGAGAAAGGGGGCAAGAAATAGCATTAAGAACAAACAAAATAGAAGGGGGGAGTAAAAGACGGGTGAGAAAATAGGAGAGAAGGGCTATATAAAGAAGGTTGGGGATAGAGAGAAAATGAAGAAATAAGGAGAGAAAGAGACAATATTCACAAGAACTAAGAAAAAGTAAAGAGAACGGGAGAAAGCGACAATAATATTTACGAGAAACGCCATTATTCGAGAGGAAGCAAGGGGTAAGAAAAGGGTAGAGAAACGGGGGCATTAACGGAGAGGGAGAAAGAGGATATATGAAGACGGGGGGGGGGGGATTTTAAGAAAATAACGATAACAGGAAAAGAGGAAATATATAAAGACTGGGAAAGTTGGCGAGGGAAAGAGAGGGGAGAAATAAGGGAGAGAAACAAAGGAGAAAGAAGGGAGAGAAAGAAAGGAGAAAGAAGAGAGAGAAGAATTAGGGAGAGGGAAGAGAAGAGAAGGGAGAAAGAAAATGGAGAAAAAGGGGAGAAAGAAAGAGATAAAGAGAACGGGCGAAAGCAACAATAATGTTTACGAGAATCGCCATTATTCGAGAGGAAGCAAGGGGTGAGAAAAAGGGGGCATTAACGGAGAGGGAGAAAGAGGATATATGAAGAGGGGGGGGGGATTTTAAGAAAATAATGAAAACAGGAAATACATAAAGACTGGGAGAGTTGGCAAGGGAAAGAGAGGGGAGAAAGAAAGAAAGAAAGAGAAAGGAGAAAGAAGGGAGAGAAAGAAAGGAAAAAGAAAAAGAATAAATGGGGAGAGAGAAGAGAGAAGAAGGGAGAAAGAAAGGGGAGAAAAAGGGGGAGAAAGAAAGGGATCAAGATATGGGAGAAAGAAGGGAGAGAAAGAAAGGAGAAAGAAAAGGAGAATAAATGGGGAGAGAGAAGAGAGAAAAAGGGAGAAAGAAAGGGGAGAAAAAGGGGGAGAAAGAAAGGGGTCAAGATATGGAAGAAAGAAGGGAGAGAAAGAAAGGAGAAAGAAAAAGAGAAGAAATAGGGAGAGAGAAGGGGAGAAAAGGGGGGAGAAAGAAATGGATAAAGAGAGGGGAGAGAAGAAAGAGAGGGAGAAAGAAAAAAAGAAAGAAATAAGATAAAGAAAGGGGAAAGAGAAGCAACATTAACAACGATGAAAGCAAATAAAAGAACGGTGATGAGAGGAGGAGATGAAAAAGGAGAAGAAAAGATAGGAATAAGAGAGACGGGGAGACGAGGAGGCCAAGGGAAAGGAGAAATAAATAACAATAATAATTACGAGAATCGCCATTATTCGAGAGGAATCCTTGAGCCTGCTCTCGGTCTGCCAAGCCAACAGGAAAGCCGATGAAACTTCCTGATATTCTGAATATAGGCTTTTATAATTTGGGAGTTGAAAAAGATTTTCATCAACTTTTACATTTAAATCTAATATTCATATTTTGTCGAATGTTGAATTATGTATTTCTTGAATCAATTTTATTTGGAGATGAAAAAAATTACGAGAAAAGATTAAAAATGCGTTTTGATGATGATGATGATGATGATGATGATGATGATGATGATGATGATGATGATGATGAGAGGACAGTAAATAAGGACACTGTTGGGTTTGACCACCTGGGACCTGTTAAGAGAAAACGACACGATCAAGGCGGAATCATAATTAGAGATACGACCGTCAAGTTAATAAAGAGAGACAGGGTATGTAACGGTTATTATGTAACGGTTACCCCATAAACGTAAATACCTCAAACCCGCATAACTAGAAGCAAAATTCAACCCCTTCACTGTAGAGGTCTCTAGAGGTTTCAAATTACAAAAATGAACGTTTTTCTGCTCCCTAAACGATAATACCCCTGAAACACCTAACATGGAGCATGAAGGGGATTCCAAAGATAAGAATTCCGAGGAAAGAAGCTATAAGAGTAGAAAATCTAGCGGCATCTGAGGACCTCTACAGTGAAGTGGTTGGGTTGTAGTTTTGCTGCTAGTCGGGTTTGTAAGGGGTATTTGCGTTGAGGATGTACAAATGCATTCGGATCACATTCCGTGGAAGTACTTGTAGAACAAGCACAGGGTATTTAATTTCCTTCCCACCGCAGGAATATGTGACACAATGTCGGAAAGTGGGGGAAGAGTCAAACCAGCGCCCCTAAAGAAGGAGCACTCTGGCATAGCAAAAATAGCTTGGACAGCCCCGCCGGCATTCCACGGTAAGGGCGCCTCAGGCAGTAAGTGATAAACCTACTCCACCCCAAAGAGGGGAGGCAAGGCCTAGGAGGGTGCATCTCCTAGGACAATCCAGCACAGTATACCTCAGCCCGAAAGATAAAAGACCACCGAAATTGCCCAGTTCCTGCCGGACTGATTGTCGAGAACAAATCCTCGACTGGTATTACCCCATCCCGACATCCTCAATCAACCGAAGTTAATGAGAGACTGAACAGAGATGCAATAGCTATCGTATGTGCGGCCATTAGACTATCACAGTTGTTGGTTCTCCGATTTATAAAATCGGGGGACTTATGTTTTGAGGCATGTCCGTCCGACCGTATTTTTCTCCGCAACCATCCATTGAATTTCTCTGAAATTTTGCATGAAGTTGTAACTTTAGTCAGGTTAGAAAGTGACATTCTCCGATTTTTGAAAAAAAAAAAATCTGGTTAGCCCCCCAGATGGTAAAAAGGTCCCGAAATGGCAAAAAATGACATTTTTTGCTCCATAACTTTTCATCCATCCATTTAATTTCTCTGAAACTTGGCCAAAATGTGGAGGCAATTGTTCCTAATAGAAAATAAGTATCGCTGACCTTGGAAAACATCTGGTTCGCGCCCTCAGGGGGTCAAAAGCCCCAAAAATGGCAAATAAATGACCCTTTTTCCCCATAACGTTTGATCCATCCATTCAATTTTTCTGAAACTTGGCCAAAATGTAGAGGCAATTGTTCTGGATATAAAATGAGCATCCTTGAACTCAGAAAAATTCTGGTTCGCGCCCCCCGGGGGTCAAAGGGGGGTCAAAAATGCCCAAAATTGCCCAAATTTATTGCATTTTACACTCGTCACATCGAGTCACATACAGAGGGGGACCACGCACGCGCGGCTTGTTTATTGATGCTATAAATTGTTGCTTATTTTAGCTGAGTTATAGCGGTTAAAACGTGGAATGCTTACTGCCTATGCACAATAGCTTTGGCCCATTCAGGTCCGCTTTTTGCGATCTGTTCAGCAGAGATTGAAATTCGCCGGCAATAAAAAGAATGTTTTTCACGGCGTTTCTAACGGAAAGAAAGTAACAATAGAAAAAGTATCAGATAGTCAACTTGACGAAATTAGTTTTATAAAATGGTTTGAAAACATTGTGTGCTTCTATCGTTCATTTCAACAAACACATCCAATGATTACGATCAGAATTGACAATTGTATTAACCATGGGCGACAAGATGTTAAGAGTGACGAAAGTAGTGTGTTTAGATGCGCTCAGCCTGCTCTGTAAACGGCTTTGCCAGCACGTCGCCCGGATTGCACTTTGATGTATGTCACCCGTTGTTTTTGGTTATTATTTCTCAAGGGCTTACTTTCACAAACATTTTTACGCACGTAGTGATATGCGCGGAATATATATATATATATATATATATATATATATATATATATATATATATATATATATATCCTAGAACACAATACTAATATACAAAAACTCCATATACTAGAAGCTTTACACATTAAAACAAAATAAAACGGTTATTAACAGGATTAATTTTAACACTAGTACTAATATACTTAAATGTTTATAATACTAAATAAATATAGTTTCGTATTTAAATTTTCCCGAGAAAATTAACTATACTCTCACTCCAGGTCTTTACCTGATTGACATTATTCCACTGAAGATCGACCCAGATGGGTCAGAACGTACTTTGGACCTAAAAGAAAATTACGGCAGATTCATCAGCCAATTCTCATCCGAGATTAGGACTTTAATCCGGAAAATGGAAGTGATTCATACAAAAATATCCAGACATGCGTTGTCGGTTATTTTTAATAATACGTGCCTTAGAGAAAAAATGATGCCTCGATGACACACACACACACATACATATATATATATATATATATATATATATATATATATATATATATATATATATATATATACTCGTGCTGGTCAAAAAAATAGAACATATGTATAAAACTGTAAAAATCATTCCGTTTGAGATAATTTTCGGCTTTTAAATTGTGTAGGCGAAATATTCTATATGTAAATAACAATTACAACTATTTTTAATCATTTGTGATATTTACATATGTCAGACTTTATTGTCACAGAGTAGTTTATTGTCACATTGGGAAATTCAACGTTTCAATTTAATAGAACATCATTCGTTGAGTAATCTTAAACTCAAAAGATTTCTGTGTTTAAAAAGATTTTGCAAGTAATTTAATCATAATCTCTCATTATGGGTCGCTCTAAAGACATATCTTTGCCTGAGAAAGAGCGAATCTTCGATTTGCGGGAAGTCGGAAAGACGCACATGGAAATCGCAACCAAGGCCGGATGTTCAAGATCGGTAGTGACCAAAGTGCTCCAGAAAGATGTTAAGGGTGTTTCCAACAGCAATCGCAAGAAATGCGGATGAAAGAAAAGCACCACTGAAAGACAAGACCGGGCACTGGACAAGGTGGCAAAGAAAAGTCGATTCCAGTCAACAAGCCACATTACTAAAGAGTGGAAACAGGCTTCTGGTGCCGACGTTTCACGAAGCACTACCTACCGAAGGCTCCGGCAACTGGGATACCAAAATCGTATAGCTGCCACCAAACCGCTCCTTAACAAAAAACAGATGTTGAAGAGGCTACGATGGGCAACTGCTCATCAAACCTGGACTACAGACGAATGGCGGCGTGTAATCTTTTCAGATGAGTCTCGATTTTGTATCTCCTTCGGCGACCAAGGGCCACGTGTTTGGTGAAGATTCACGGAACGGTATAACCAAGAATGCGTCAAGAAGTCTGCGAAGTTCCCGCAGTCTTGCATGGTTTGGGACTGTATGAGTGCTAAGGGTGTTGGTAATTTTGGCTTCATCAAAGGAAATGTAAACGCAACAGTGTACCAAGATATCCTGGAAGCTAATTTACTGCAAGTGCTAGATAATCAGTTTGACAGTGACGCCACAGACATCATTTTTCAACATGACTTGGCACCGGCACACTCTGCCAAGCCACAACTTCCTGGCTCTGAGAACGATCGATCCCTGTTCTTGAATGGCCGGCGAACTCGCCAGATTTGAACGTTATTGAAGCCTTGTGGGATCAGATGAAGAGGAAGCCTCGCAAAGAAAAACCTACTACCCTTGCAGCCACGAAGATTGCAATACAGAACACATGGGATTCGGTGTCTACACAGTTGCGAGAAGCTTGTTGATTCCATGCCCCGGCGAATTGATGCTATTATCAAGGCAAAAGGTGTTGCTACTAAATATTGATTAATTTTTATTTGTATTTAATTTAATAAAAAAACTACTTTTTTTTTCTTAGATGTCTTGTTCTAGTATTTTGAAACGCGAAATATTGAAAAACTGACATTGCAATTGATATGAAAAAAAAAGTTTCTATCGTAAAACAACTATTTCAGTTAGTTTAGCATGATAGGAATATTTTAGCACCAATTATCTCACAGATTGTCCTCAATAAGAATGAGAGATTATGATTAAATTACTTGTAAAATCTTTTTAAACACAGAAATTTTTTGAGTTTAAGATTACTCAACGAATAATGTTCTATTAAATTGAAACGTTGAATTTCCCAATGTGACAATAAACTACTCTGTGACAATAAAGTCTGACATATGCAAATATCACAAATGATTAAAAATAGTTGTAATTGTTATTTACATATAGAATATTTCGCCTACACAATTTAAAAGCTGAAAATTATCTCAAACGGAATGATTTTTACAGTTTTATACATATGTTCTATTTTTTTGACCAGCACGAGTATATATATATATGTTAAAAACTTAAAGAAATAGGCAAAATGCCTTCAAAAACCATGTGTTAGATGCAGATATTTTTATTAAAATCAAAATATTTTTTCATCTTGACTTTTTTTCTAATTATTTCACTCGGTATCACAAGCTTCATCAGAGATTTAAACAAATAAAAGGTATTAACCATTTTTTTTTTTCGTAAGAATCCTTCCTGGTCTTTTAGAAGTGACGGCCGATGTTGTGTGGACTTAACGGAGTAAATGTCTCTTTTAAATGTGAACTTAAATCGCGCATGGTCGCTGGTAGGTATAAATTGCGCGGGCGCGCGCGTGTGTGTGTGTGTGTGTGTGTGTGTGTGTGTGTGTGTGTGTGTGTGTGTGGCGTAACATTATGTAATAATCAGTTCTAAAAGACAGTCTTCTGGGGTCTGCAGTTCAATCCTCCGTACGGGCGATACTAAATATGTAATTACGAATTACTTAAGACGTCTACCAGGGCATGGCTGACAGAATGAGAGCAAGCTACGTTCTCGTTTTTTTTTTGTTTTTTTTTTCAAAGGCTTGAATTTACGCAGAAACAGACAAGAAAAATTAAAATTAAGTATATATATATATATTAATATACATACATATATATATATATATATATATATATATATATATATATATATATATATGTGCGAAAATATGTTTTAGCATATACCTTCTATTCTTTATGTATACAAACCTCTTCTGATTAAAAGCTCGATGATTGTCAACGTGTAACAACAGAGCATATATGAATAAACAAGATTTAGTTAGATGCGAAAGATTTTATTTATCTTGTGAACTATGTTTTAAAAACAATCACTTTTGGTACAATTCCAGTTCCGTTTCGTACACCAGAAAACCAACCGACATCTGCATGTCATAATCGGATCTTTTCATCTTTGAACTAATAAGAAAGCCAAAAAGTTCTCAACTAGAAAAAATATACATTGCGATGCGACAAAACAAAAGTCCGAAAAACAAACAACTCACATCGAATTCATCTCAATTTAGAGCGTCTCTGAAATCACCCCCTAGAAAAGTCTTAAGCGATTCATATGGACTTGTGGCGCAACAGATAAAAGTGCTAAGTGGTAATCAGTTCTAAGTGACAGTCTTCTGGGGGTTAGAGGTTCAATCCTCAGTGCAGGCGATACTAAGAATACAATTACGAATTAATTAAGACTTCTATCCGGCCATGGCTGACAGAACGAGAGCAAGCTAACCCCGCGGATAAATGATTTTGTTCGAAATTCCGTGCAGCTTCCAAAGTTCGACAAGGCCCCCATGAAGAAAGTCGGAAGTTACATCGGCCAAAACGTTGAGAAATAACATACAAGATTAGAACAGTAGTCCAAATAATCAAAATAATACAAATTATAAATCCTCATCTTAAAAAATTATCATCATCATCATCATCATCGTCATCATCATCATCATCATCGTCATCATCATCATCATCATCATCATCGTCATCGTCATCGTCGTCATCGTCATCGTCATCATCGTCGTCATCATCATTCTATCAATAAAATTACAACTATTTTTATAGTCATCCATCATAACAATTCTCAGATCCGTCACCTCCATTTTTTGGATCTTATCTATGACACTAGTCATATGACCTTTGATTTGTCGAGCTATATGACCTTCAGTGGGTCGAGCCATTTGACCTGACCTTAAGAAACGTTATTTTCTTTATTTGGGGAAGGAGGGGGGGGGGGGGGGGCTTCGCAATTTTTTTTTTATTGTGATCCTTATTTTTGAAGAAGTGTTTTTTTATAAATGTAAGAATAACATTATTCTATATACTAGAAGAATACTTGTCTCGGGATGAGTAAACTGAATTCCCCAAACAGACGAGTTTCGCACCACTTTTATGTTCCCTTACAACGATTAAAATCAAGATATAATGAATCAAGAATCTTTATTCCAAATTTGATCCATACCCATCACGTGATTTTCATTCTAGAAAACATCTAAAATTTCAGGCTTAAGCTTAAGGAATCTTAACAATAAATTTAAATTCAGGGAAATTTGCTTCACTGGTGTCTAATTACTCTGGATAAAATTAAATGCAAATCTGAAACATTTGAATTTTCACATGGGAGATTGTGTCCATATTATTTCTTCTAAAAAAACCTTTTAAATTCCCCAAAGAAACTGAAATTCAGGGAATATTAATTAATTGATGTCTAATATCTATTGTTAAAATTTCACAAAAATATCTAAATTTTCACAAAGATCTTCCACCCACTTTTGACCCGCTTTTGCATAAAACTTAATTAAACTAAATATAGCCGACATTTGAACCTATTACGCTTAGAATCTGTGTTCCAAAATTGATAATGATCGGATAGTTAGTTTACGGGTGAATCTTGCACAAAGTACTATATAAACATATACACATACCTAACTTTATATAAAAAGACATTAAATATAAACGCTGTAATTGGATGCATTGCTGGCCTAATGGATGTGGTATCGTGCTATGGAGTCAATGCAGGTGATTTTCTTTCCTAATGGGTGACTACTTATCAAGGCCCGGTGGCCACTGAATTAGTTAAATTTATTTATTTTATTTCAAATAGTGCATATTATTAAGGAAAAAATAAATTACAGATCTATCAAATTTCCAAAGAGGGCAGATTGTTGGTGCCTATATGGCAGGCGCTACTGTAACGGAAGTGGCTGAGATGGTGGCCGTATAGAGAGGAACCATCCCGAAGGTGATTACAGCCTATGAAAAAGAAGGGAAACATCCTCCTCTAAGCTAAATTCTGGAAGAAAGTCGAAGCTGTCTGACAGGACTCGTCGAGCCCTTGTAAGGATTGTGAATAAATAGCACAAAACCACGGCACCCAAAATTGCAGCAGAGCTAAACAATCCTCTGGATAATCCCGTTAGAACAAAAACAAGGCTGGATTTTATAGGATGGTTTCAAGCTGTTTCCATTATTTTGTCCAACCACTATATATAGGGTGGGCAAAAATAAGGGTCCTATTTTTAAAAATTCATAACTTTTTTATTTATTGATTTTTTTTTTTTTTTTTTTTAGAATAAGTAAAGGACCCCTTCCGAAGCAAGCATGAGCCGTATTAGCCCTAAGGAACGTACCCTCATTTAGAAAACATTATTTTTGCTTAAAAAACTCAAAACAGTGTAAAAAACAATACTTTAGTTTTTGTAAGTTTTAAGAAGTGTTTTTCGGCTAAAATTTGTTTTGTTTATTTCAAAAAATCTCGGAAGGGTCAGTCTACACACACATAAAGTTTGGTGAGTTTAACTTTTATTTTGTGGAAGTTATTCAAATTCAAGTTATTCAAATTTAAAGATAGAACCCTTATTTTGGCCCACCATGTATATATATATATATATATATATATATATATATATATATATATATATATATATATATATATATATATATATATAGTAAGCTATGAAAATATATTTATGCCAATTAAGGCTAAAATGCATTTTAGCCTGAAGATTCCCCCGGGGATGAAACGCGGGAGCCTCTGTGTAGCTTAATTGCCATAAATATATTTTAATAGCTTACTACCTAGCTCTACTTACGTATCGAGCATTGTTGAAGTAAATACTGAAAATCGATACATAAAAAAAATTATATCTCCTTATAAAATTTTATGTGGATACATGAAATACTAATATATATATATATATATATATATATATATATATATATATATATATGAGTATATGAAAGGATAAAAATAATCCGACGGTATGAAATTAAAAATGGAAAAGCGGAAGACCTTTTCGCTCAACGTTTCGCCCAAATTTCACGTGGGCTTTGTCAAGAGCGGACGAAGAATACAAAAATGATAAAGCCCACGTTAAATTTAGGCGAAACGTTGAGCGAAAAGGTCTTCCGCTTTTCCATTTTTAATTTCATATATATATATATATATATATATATATATATATATATATATATATATATATATATATATATATATATTATATTTGAGAGCCTTTTCATCCAATTTAAAATCCGGATGCATTTGGTTACAATAAAATAGACTAACATAGTTTGAACTAGTAAGTTTATTATTAATAGTATCTTATTATTAGTACCTAAGTTATTAATCATTAATTTAGTTTGTTCGTCAACAATATAATTAGGAAACATAGACACATTTTAGATACCAACATAAACTGCTATACTATTTACTAGTGTACACACTATGCTTCTTCAGTGTTCGCACTAATATTTATATAAAATCATAGAAAAACTTCAATGATTTAATTTTTCATAAATATATTAAACAAAAAGATTCTACCGTTAACTTTTTATTTAGAATTAAGGATTTCTTTCCGTATTCATTTCCGACGGCGGAAGTTGTCTGATTTGCTATTTGCTTAACAACTGTTTCTTCAATTGTCCAGACAATCAAAACTTTTAACCTGGTGATACCAGATCAGGCTGCCCTGTGGCTCCCTGAGACGAAATTCACCTACATTGACGTTTTTTTTTTTTTTTTTTTTTTTTTTTTGTAAAACTTAATTATGTTCTACAAAACCAAAAACAAAAACAACAGCCCCTCTCCCTTTCTCCCTCCCCTTTTTTATTTTATTTTTAGAACTTGAAGCATAAATCTTTTACTATAATGACCGGATTCGGCATTAGATGGCCCGAAAAGGGTTGATATGCCGTAAAACAAAACTACCAAACCAAAAACGATGATTAAACATTTGAAGATATAAAGAACTTGAAGCATAAAAACTTTTACTATAATGACCAGATTCGGCATTAAATAACCCAAAAAGGGTTGATATGCCGTAAAACAAAACTACCAAACCAAACCAAAACTTTTAACCAAATTCTGAATCTTCTCGGATAATAATTCATCGTGTCGATTTTGGGATGAATACACGTGTGTTTTGGGGACAAAAATCGATCTAAAAGAATGCTTTCTAAAGTAACGTTTATATTTGTTTTTTATATATTTTTTCCTGATGTATCATTGTCCTAGAAAATTTAGAATTTTGTTAATAACCATGGTTATCTCGAAAATTGAAGAAACAACTGGTAAAATGAATATCTATACTGGAAAATAAAGATAGTTGTTTGAATCTATTCTTTCTATTGTATATATATATATATATATATATATATATATATATATATATATATATATATATATATATATATATAAACATCGATGTCTCTAGGTATTTAAATATTTAATATTTATTTTTTAAAAATATTATTGTTTATCAGCCCCCCTTCCCACAAGAGCTGGGCACTTTCGAGTAGCTTTAATAACAAGCAGTACTAATAGCTATATGCGAGATCCGAACACCGGTTCGAAGGTCACTCTGAGCTGCCTGGTAAATAACGGCCACGTGTCGATATTTACAGTTAAAGTTATTCTGCATTTACTAATTAATTGACGATGGCCCTTTGGTTAAGATCACCGACTACGAATCAGTGGCGATTTGTGTTCGGGGTTCGCGCCCACCGACCATTGAAAATGAGTTCCTAGACTGAAGATTGCGTTAGCATGAAACATCGATGTCTCTAGGTATTTAAATATTTAATATTTATTTTAAAAAAATATTATTGTATATATATATATATATATATATATATATATATATATATATATATATATATACCAGTTTGAAACATCAGTTTGAGATCTTTAATGATTCAAAGCTACCATAACGTTGAGAGTTACTGTTTTTCCTTTTTTTTCCTCTCTCAATCGTTTTCTCCAACTGAAACAATTTTTCCCCTCATATCTCATTCGATTCTCTTAGTTTTTAATTTATCATTCTGACGTTTCCTCTTAGAGGGTCAGACGATAAGACCGTAAGGAAAATTTTAGCTATTTTCTTTTTTTCACCCGCCCGTTTCATTGATTAAAAAAAAATGTTTCCTCTGAAATTTATCCTACGATTTTATTGTAGAAGGCAATGCAGAGTGCCGGATATGTTGTCAGCTGGAAAGAACAAACATAATAAATCGAAGTGTACTATTTATTTTTCTTTAAAATCTTACATAACAACAAGTGTGGTGTCGGCTGTTTGTGTGTTGTTCGGAGTATGATTAAAAATCATTTATTTAATATTTCGGGAAAATCTTCCCTTTTGTCAAAAAAAATAAACACCAAAGGAAAAATCCGTCTGTGTATAGAGTTCACCAAAATGGATGCCAGAGATAGAGTTGGAGCAAACCAGTCCCGCAGAAAATAGAAATCAATAAATTTTAAAATTATGTTTTGTATATAAATGTAGTGTTCAAAAATATGTGTGTAATATATAAAGATATATATATATAAAGATATATATATATATATATATATATATATATATATATATATATATATATATATATATATATATATTTGTTTGAATCTATTCTTTCTATTGCAAATGTATATATAAAAAGATATAGTTGTTTGAGTCTATTCTGTCTCTTGTAAATTTATATATATATATATATATATATATATATATATATATATATATATATATATATATATTATTTACAATATAAAGAATTGATTAAAACAACTATATCTTTATTTTCCAGAATAGACATTCGCCTAAAAGCTTTAGTGCGGGACTCCGAGTCTGTCGTTGAGTTATATTAGATTGTCTTGATGTTTACGCTCGCCGCTTTCAGCGTAAATATAACTTAATTTCTCCGTTATCACGTGACAACTTCCCATGGCCTTAGGGATAGGGAGAACGCTTACAGATTCAATGTGTCTCTGTGAACCGGGTTCGCGCCCCGTGACCGTCTGATATTGTCGATTCCCTTGCGCTGATGAGAGCGTAGGTAAAAAATAAAAAATATAATTTAATATATATATATATATATATATATATATATATATATATATATATATAGAGAGAGAGAGAGAGAGAGAGAGAGAGAGAGAGAGAGAGAGATAGGGGGCAGACAGACGAGAT
This sequence comes from Sepiola atlantica, assembly GCA_963556195.1. Classification (NCBI taxonomy): domain Eukaryota; kingdom Metazoa; phylum Mollusca; class Cephalopoda; order Sepiida; family Sepiolidae; genus Sepiola; species Sepiola atlantica. The sequence goes on from OY744551.1 coordinate 29,610,800, forward strand.
AGAGAGAAAGGGAGAGAGACACAAAATAAATGATTACTTTTTAATGAACATGTTTTATGAGTTGTTTGCATGGTGCAATTGACGGCGTGTCCCCGTGGGTTTGGTAAATCACAACTTTATTCAGACATATCTAGTGCAACCCCCTCGACCCAGCGCTGAAGGCAAAGTCTTCACATAAACTCAAGCCCTCGCGCGCGGGTGTGCGTTATATGTATGTAATGTGCGCTTGCGTCAAGTGACAGACGTCTGACAGAAATTGTCGTTTGTAGTTGACTGAATTCTTTTCAACGAGACGAACTCGTAAAAGCATTCTCTTTGAAGTTTTGGATGTCAAAAGCAAATCCAAAAACAGTTAAAACAAGATAAATTCTTGACTAAGATTTGTCTTTAAGCAGTTTTCAGTGGACATGGAAGGAGGAGGGGTTGTTTGATGAAAATAATGTTGTCATGTTATGTAAAAGCCCGCAAAAGTAAAGACACAGGCTAGCTATTAGAACGAGACTTCGCGGACGCAGGTTCGTGTCCTGTCAAAGGATCTGGTTTTTACTCGATGTTAATTCACGATTGTTTCAAGCTACACGTTATATATATATATATATATATATATATATATATATATATATATATATATATATATATATATATATATATATATATATGTTCATTCCTTCTGTGGTCCTATGGGAGTAATCTAAATGACTCTGCACCCAAACTGTCCACATTTAACTCCCACACCTAACTTAACCTTAATAACCCAAAAATCGGAATAACATCAAGACGAATTTCAACTTGACTGCGATAGATATGTCTCAGTCAGGGAGAAAAAAAGAAGAGAAAAAAATATGATTATACTTCTGACAAGGATATTTATTACCGAAAGTACTCAAGTTTAAAAAAAAAAGTTTTTACAGTGAATAAATAATTTATTTAAAAAAAACCAATAATCTGCGTTGTCCAGGTTTTCAAAATATTTTTTTAAAATATTCTCCTTATTATATATATATATATATATATATATATATATATATATATATATATATATATATATATATATATATATATATATATATATATATATAAGAAAGGAAGGATGAAGGTAATCCGACGTAATGGGAAATGAAAAAATAAAAACCAAAATGGATGTTTTTTTTTATATATTCATCAACGTAACGTCTTTATTTGTAAGACTTCCTCAGGATGATAATTTTAAGAAAAATGTCATGCAAGCACGTGAAAATATTGGGTTGACATGAATAAAGACGAAACGTTGATGAATATATAAAAAAAACATCCTTTTTTGTTTTTCCTTTATTATTTCCCATATATATATATATATATATATATATATATATATATATATATATATATATATATATATATATTTATTTATTCTGGTACAGAAAAATTAGTACAACATTCGTACCGTCGGTTTCAAGCACGGAAAGTCTTACCCATCCGGCTCTCTTCAGCTTCTGTTCCTGAACAGAAGCTGAAGAGAGCCGGATGGGTAAGACCTTCCGTGCTTGAAACCGACGGTACGAATGTTGTACTAATTTTTCTGTACCAGAATAAATAAATATTATGCTCTTAATTTTTAACTTTAATTCTTAATTAATCGAGCACTCTGCTGGGATTTTTCCTACCATTTTACAAAGAAGTTATATATATATATATATATATATATATATATATATATATATATATATATATATATATATATATATATATATATATATATATATATATATATATATTCTTCGCTCTTCACTTTAATCGCACGGGATTTAACGTCTCTTCGTTGTCTTGGACACAAAATTCTGTTTTCGAACGCATATTTCTCGACTGTTTGAAGAGGAACGCCGCACTGTTCCCTAATGCTGTCAGACCATCTGTTTGGTGGACACCTTTTTGGTCTTGCGTTTAAGAAGTCTTTTCTGTAAATTGTATTTATCATCCCACTAGCAACATGACCAAACCATCGAAGCCTCTGATCCGACACCACATCGTCGATAGTTTCCGTGATGCCCAGACTTAAATAAAAAAACAGCTCGTAGGGCAGGTAATTTTTACTAATATATATATATATATATATATATATATATATATATATATATATATATATATATATATATATATATATATATATATATATATATATAAGTGTAGGTTTGTAATCCGAGGCTGGAGCAATGTGATATAGGTACCGGAAGATTTGATTTGAGATTCCATTCTTGTTTTCTCTTCTCGTTTGTTTTTGTTTCACTTTCTCCACCTTCCGGTACCTATATCACATTGCCTCGGATTACAAACCTACACTTATATTTACCAGCAATGCTTCAAGCAAACTACAATCTCTTTATATATATATATATATATATATATATATATATATATATATATATATATATATATATATATATATATATATATATATATTTACAATGGGTTGCGCATCTTTTAGAAAATATGTTTACGGTTCTTATGAGAATTTAGAAAACCAAATAATATTTATTAAATGGATAAAATCATTTTTTAATTCATATCTGAGACTTTCGGTGTTAAAACACCTCTTTCAAAGGGTACTCCCTTTTTAAATTTTGCTGATATTGACCGCGAGAGGTTGCCCCGTAGTGGATATAGCAAATTGTACGTCTGTTTTTGTTGACGTTTTTGTGAAAGTTAAAATTCGATGTGTTTATACGTGGGTGGCGTGGATTTGAATATAAGAAGTAGCACATCTTTTAGAAAGCATTTTATGGTTAACACCCTACCTGAAAGTTCATCATTCAAACTCCTCAGCCTAACGTTCACAGATAACATGAATTGAAGGCATTGCCAGGGCTACTGCAAAGAAGGTGGGCTCCCTCTACCGTGCTGGTAAACTTCTCACACCTGACATTATCCTATATATCTACAAAGCTACCATCCGCCCACGCATGGAGTATTGTTGTCACATCTGGGCTGGTGCATCATCCACTAGTCTCTCCCTCTTAGACAAGTTCCAAAAACGAGTCGCCAACTTGATAGGTTCCTCACTATCCACCGAGCTCGAGCCCCTGTCCCATCGCCGAAATGTTGCTTCCTTTTGCCTGTTTTACAAGTACTTCAATGGATTGTGCTCTGATGAGCTTGCTGCTCTGGTACCCCCACGACACAAATTCACTAGACCAACCCGACAGTCTGCCAAATCCCATTCATTCATCGTGGAGGTCCGCAGATGCCGAAGAGCTTTCTACTCGAAAAGCTTCTTTCCTCGTGCTGCTGGACTCTGGAACTCCCTCCCTACTCCCTGTTTTCCTGACGGTACTGATATGCAGAAATTTAAAACTAATGTAAACAGACATCTCGCTGCACAGCACCCAATTTAGGTTTACCCCCCCCCCAAAAAAAAAAACTTTCACTCTTTTTCTCAGTAGCCCCTTACGTCTACAGTGGCGGCCTGCCTTGTTTGGGGTGAACTATTATATATATATATATATATATATATATATATATATATATATATATATATATATATATATATATATATATATATGGTTAGAGGACTGATGATAGAAAAACTTGAAAAGCCGGCGTATGTAGGTAAAAAAAATGGGAATAATATTCCAACGTAATGGAAATTAAAAGAGAAAACCAAAAATATTATTTATGTATTCATCAACGTTTCGTCTTTATTTCAAGACTTTATTTCAAGACTTTTACCCGGCCATGGCTGCAGAACAAGATCAAGCTAACCCCGTGGATTAAATAATGGTTTGCGTCCAAAATTTCGTACATATTCTTGAGTTTGACATAGAAAAATTTCCGAGTTCGACAGAACGCATCTGAAGAAGGTCGAAGTTTACGTCAATCGAAACGTTGTGAAAATAACATCCAAGATGAGGACATAATACAAATTATCAATCCTCATCTAAAAAATTCTAAAACATTGCAAATGTTTATATTATTTGGATTACTTGGACTACTATTCTAATCTTGGGTATTATTCTCACAACGTTTCGGCCGATGTAACCTCCAACCTTCTTGGTCGAATTCGGGAACATTTCTCTGGAACTCGGGAATCTGTACGGAAGTTTGAATAAAACCTTTTATTTAATCCATTAAAAATTGCAAATGTTTTAACTTTTCTTTTAAGCACAAATTGTAAACATGACTCTATTGAAAATTATTTCCGACCAGCAATACATCTTACGCCGGGCAACGTCGGGTGAATACCGCTAGTTTTCTTGGTTGTTTTTGTTTTATTCTCATACGTGGTTGAGTAATTATCTTCGGCGAGACTTACGACCAGTCATGTATATAAAGAGAGATGGCAAAAGTACATTGAAAAAAGTGAAATGAAAAGTGCTGTCGAATCAGTTTTGACACTGCAACAATTATTGTCTAAGACTTAGCCAATAAAAATGCCAGACGTTTTCTAAAATCTATAGCGATTGTCGCCCACACGAGAGGCACCAATTCTACAAGTAACATCCGTTTCCTGCTGTCGATCCCGCGGTATTCATAATGACACACACATCACGTGATGATATGCTGTCAGCGATGTCGCCGCGAAAGAGGCGGCCATTTTGTTTTTTCTGTCATTTCAATTATCTTCAGTTTTACGCGGCCTTTCATTCTAATAAATTTCCGTTTATTCGACCATACATTTTTGTAACTCTAACCCTAACCATAACCATACATTTCTGTAAAAATCGAGAGAGAGAGAGAGAAATGAAAGGGAGAATAATATATATGTATTGCACTCACACAAATAACGTTTGTCACCAGGCTTTGTTTAGGATTTCAGACTTAAGATTAACGAATTCATTATTGAAGGTTATAAATAAAATGCATTTTCTTCGAGTCTGATTGTGTGTATTTCTGGCTGTCTGACAGCGAATAAAACACGCGTGCATTGTTGCACAAAAGTGCATAGATCATCCTATTGTACGTAACCTGTTGTCCCTACCCGGCGCTGCCTGGAATGCAGTGAAATCATTTTAGTTTTTTAGTCTCTCCCTCTTGGACAAGGTGCAAAATAAATACATAGAAGATACTGTCACGTCTGCTGCCAAGAAGATGGGTTCCCTATACCAGTCTAGAAAACTTCTCATACATACCAATATTCTATATATTTCTGTAAAGCCACCATTCGTTCATGCATGGAGTATTGTTGACACATCTCAGCTGGTAAACCTATCCCTGTCGGACAGGGCGCAAAAAAAGAATCTCTAATCTAATAGGGTCCCACAATGTTTACCAAGTTCCAGCCCCTGTCACATCGTCGCAATGTTGCATCCCTGTGCTTGTTTTACGGAATGTGCTCCAACGAACCTCTGCACTTGTGCCGCCCAACGGTAACGCCTCTATAAACTCAACTAGCAGCAAAATCCCACCCCATTCACTGTAGAAGTCACTATGCCTAAAAACATTCTATTCAAATAGCTGTTTTGTTCAGACAGCTTGTTTTAGGAATTCCCTCGTTGTTCACTGTTTCCTCGACTATATCAACATGAGAGAAATTTAAATGTAATGTGAAAAAACATTGTGCTGTACAACTCCTCGCTTAAGATGCCTCCTGTAAATCTAGCCTCTAATCACAGTAGCCCTTACATCTCAGTGGCAATATGCATTGTTTGGAGTGAAATAAAGTTTTAAAATACGTATTGCGCCTACTGCTACACGACATGTGTCAGCCATTTTGTTACGCCCTGATGATTGCTGTATTCGAGACAGAAGACAACTTCTTGGGGTCGTGATCTTCGTACAGAAGTTTCGAGATTTGTTACAAAAAAACACAGATTTACATTGAGTCGTCCGATTTTATTTATATAGATTCAAATATGTACTTCTATATGTTAGATTCTCGCTTACCTTCTGCTTACCTTCGCCGTGGGTACCCAGATTTCGTCTAGCGGTTTGGTGTGTCTCGTCTTCTGAACGACAATGCGGAGAACGCCGGCTGTTTATTTATTTTAGTTTTATTTAACATTAAACAGATAAAGATTTCGTGGTTTGTTTGCACGGGAGAGGGAGAGAGAAGGTAGAGTTATTGGGAGATATTTACTTTTGTCATTCTGGGCTACTGCGTTCCACCTTCGCATAATGGCAACGGAGCGGTCGGTTCTCACATCTGCACGGGCCGCCAGTCAGGAACAAAGAGATCGACAAAGCCTCCCTCTGTCATGACGTCACTTCGGACTTCCGTTTTGGCCCCTACCACCTTCCAGGGAGCCCTTCTACTCCCTGCACCCCCACTATCAAATATATATTATATTTTCTTTTGTTTTCGTTTTCTAACGCAGTGATATAAAAACCTGTTGTGTAGGAGATTGATGACTCCTTCTTCAAGAAAAAAGAAAGAAAGAAATGAAAAAGAAAGAAGAGGAAAGAGTAAGCCGACGAACAGAGAAAGAAAAGGGGTAGCTTATACAATCGTGTAACTTTTTCATGCCCGTTCGTCTCGCACATCAATTTCTAATCTACCACATGTCTTTTTTCTGTTCGTCTTCGTAGTACACTTATTGTATTCTTATATGAAGTACAGATGCCATATTATTTATAAAAAAAGAATAGCCAATTTTGTCGAATGGTTTTTGTGCAATGTTCATTGTATCTTATTGTATTCAGCGGCGCGTCTGCAGACCATCGCATTCATAAACAGACGTATTGTTGATTAGAGCTGTTTATTCTATCCATTCATCCCCGCGTCTCAGACGTACACGAACAAATTATTTGTTTACAAAAACACGTGTCAAGAACTCCTCTATCCTTAAAGCTCGTTTTTTTAAGAATTGCCATCTTTTTTTTCTTTTTTAAATCTTTTGTTTATTCCAGACAAGACATAATGCCACTGTAGCGTAAGAGGCTGCTGTGGTATGTACATTAATAGGGGAGGCCAGGTGATAAGCTATACAGCAAAATGTTTGTTCGTATTACATTTAAATTTCTGCACGTGGTTTATGTCAGGGAAACAGGAAAATAATTCCAATGATAATTGGTCCGACGAAAGAAGCTATCTGGGTAGAAAATTGGTGCTTTTCCAATATATGATCTAGAGAATGGTTTCTAAGCCAATATGTGATCAACCGAATGGTTTCTAATCCAATATATGATCTACCGAATGGTTTCTAATCCAATATATGATCTACCGAATGGTTTCTAATCCAACATATGATCTACCGAATGGTTTCTAATCCAATACATGATCTACAGAATGGTTTCTAATCCAATATATGATCTACAGAATGGTTTCTAATCCAATATGTGATCTACCGAATGGTTTCTAATCCAATATGTGATATACCGAATGGTTTCTAATCCAATATGTGATCTACCGAATGGTTTCTAATCCAATATGTGATCTACTGAAAAATTTCTAAATCAATATATGATCTACCGAATGGTTTCTAATCTTAAATGTGATCTACCGAATGGTTTCAAATCCAATATGTGATCTACCGAATGGTTTCTAATCCAATATGTGATCTACTGAAAAATTTCTAAATCAATATATGATCTACCGAATGGTTTCTAATCTTAAATGTGATCTACCGAATGGTTTCTAATCCAATAGATGATCTACCGAATGGTTTCTAATCTTAAATGTGATCTACCGAATGGTTTCTAATCCAATATGTGATCTACCAAATGGTTTCTAATCCAATATGTGATCTACCGAATGGTTTCTAATCCAATATATGATCTACCGAATGGTTTCTAATCCAATATGTGATCTACCGAATGGTTTCTAATCCAATATATGATCTACAGAATGGTTTCTAATCTAATATGTGATCTACCGAATGGTGTGATCCATTGAATGGTTTCTAATCCAATATATGATCTACCGGGTGGTTTCTAATCTAATATGTGATCTACCGAATGTTTTCTAATCCAATATGTGATCTACCGAATGTTTTCTAATCCAATATGTGATCTACCGAATGGTTTCTAATCCAAAATGTGATCTACCGAATGGTTTCTAATCCAATATGTGATCTACCGAATGGTTCTAATCCTATATATGATCTACCGAATGGTTTCTAATCCAATATGTGATCTACCGAATGGTTTCTAATCCAATATATGATCTACAGAATAGTTTCTAATCCAATATGTGATCTACCGAATGGTGTGATCCATTGAATGGTTTCTAATTCAATATATGATCTACTGAATGGTTTCTAATCCAATATATGATCTACCGAGTGGTTTCTAATCCAATATATGATCTACAGAATGGTTTCTAATCCAATATGTGATCTACCGAATGGTTTCTAATCCAATATATGATCTACCGAATGGTTTCTAATCCAATATGTGATCTACCGAATGGTTTCTAATCCAATATGTGATATACCGAATGGTTTCTAATCTAATATGTGATCTACCGAATGGTTTCTAATCTAATATATGATCTACTGAATGGTTTCTAATCCAATATGTGATCTACCGAATGGTTCCTAATCCAATATATGATCTACCGAATGGTTTCTAATCTAATATGTGATCTACCGAATGGTTTCTAATCTAATATATGATCTACTGAATGGTTTCTAATCCAAAATGTGATCTACCGAATGGTTTCTAATTCAATATGTGATCTACCGAATGGTTTCTAATCCAATATATGATCTACCGAATGGTTTCTAATGCAATATATGATCTCCCGAATGGTTTCTAACCTAATATGTGATTTACCGAATGGTTACTAATCTAATATATGATCTACCGAATGGTTTCTAATCCAAAATGTGATCTACCAATTAACTACCCAAAACTATTTTCGTTTGCGTGAAAATAACAGTATAAATACATATTTAAAAATATTTATTTTCAAATATTGGTGAGGGTTAGGGTGTCAGGGTTACAGTTAGAGTTAGGGTTAGTTTTTTTTTTATATTTATATAAAACACGTGGTTAACTCCTATTTCAATAACCTAAATTACTTATAGTAAAATGGGTTAGGGTTAGGGTTTGTTGTTTTTAATATTTATATAAAACACGTGGTTAACTCCTATTTTAATAACCTAAATTACTTACAGTAAAATGGGTTCGGGTTAGGGTTAGGGTTAGAGTTAGGGTTAGTTGTTTTTTATCTTTATATAAAACACGTGGTTAAATCCTATTTTAATAACCTAAATTACTTACAGTAAAATGGGTTAGGATTAGGGTTAGTTTTTTTATCTTTATATAAAACACGTGGTTAACTCCTATTTTAATAACCTAAATTACTTACAGTAAAATGGGTTTGGTTTCACTTGTAGAATACTTTAAACATTTCTTGGGTAGTTAATTGGTAGATAACATATTGGAATGTAAACCACCCTAAACCTTAACATTAAACCTCTTTTGGTTAGTTAATTGGTAGATCATATATTGGGTAAAAAAACATTCGGTAAGTCACATCATTCAGTGGATAACATATTGGAAGATCACCTTAAATTGTTATAAAATTTGGAAATATGAATGTTGAAAACCATGGTTCTTTAGGTGCTTTTCTAATATGTGATCTACCGGATGGTTTCTAATCCAAAATGTGATCGACCGAATGGTTTCTAATCCAATATATGATCTACCGAATGGTTTCTAATCTAATATGTGATCTACCGAATGGTTACTAATCCAATATAGTATCTACCGAATGGTTTCTAATCTAATATGTTATCTACCGAATGGTTTCTAATCTAATATGTTATCTACCGAATGGTTTCTAATCCAATATGTGATCTACCGAATGGTTTCTAATCTAATATATTATCTACCGAATGGTGTGATCTATTGAATAGTTTCTAATCCAATATATGATCTACCGGGTGGTTTCTAATCCAATATGTGATCTACCGAATGGTTTCTAATCCAATATGTGATCTACCGAATGGTTTCTAATCTAATATATTATCTACCGAATGGTGTGATCTATTGAATAGTTTCTAATCCAATATATGATCTACCGGGTGGTTTCTAATCCAATATGTGATCTACCGGATGGTTTCTAATCCAATATGTGATCTACCGAATGGTTTCTAATCCAATATGTGATCTACCGAATGGTTTCTAATCTAATATATTATCTACCGAATGGTGTGATCTATTGAATAGTTTCTAATCCAATATATGATCTACCGGGTGGTTTCTAATCCAATATGTGATCTACCGGATGGTTTCTAATCCAATATGTGATCTACCGAATGGTTTCTAATCCAATATGTGATCTACCGAATGGTTTCTAATCTAATATATTATCTACCGAATGGTGTGATCTATTGAATAGTTTCTAATCCAATATATGATCTACCGAATGGTTTCTAATCCAATATGTGATCTACCGGATGGTTTCTAATCCAATATGTGATCTACCGAATGGTTTCTAATCCAATATGTGATCTACCGAATGGTTTCTAATCCAATATGTGATCTACCGAATGGTTTCTAATCCAATATGTGATCTACCGAATGGTTTCTAATCTAATATATTATCTACCGAATGGTGTGATCTATTGAATAGTTTCTAATCCAATATATGATCTACCGGGTGGTTTCTAATCCAATATGTGATCTACCGGATGGTTTCTAATCCAATATGTGATCTACCGAATGGTTTCTAATCCAATATGTGATCTACCGAATGGTTTCTAATCTAATATATTATCTACCGAATGGTGTGATCTATTGAATAGTTTCTAATCCAATATATGATCTACCGAATGGTTTCTAATCCAATATGTGATCTACCGAATGGTTTCTAATCCAATATGTGATCTACCGAATGGTTTCTAATCCAATATGTGATCTACCGGATGGTTTCTAATCCAATATGTGATCTACCGAATGGTTTCTAATCCAATATGTGATCTACCGAATGGTTTCTAATCTAATATATTATCTACCGAATGGTGTGATCTATTGAATAGTTTCTAATCCAATATATGATCTACCGAATGGTTTCTAATCCAATATGTGATCTACCGAATGGTTTCTAATCTAATATATTATCTACCGAATGGTGTGATCTATTGAATAGTTTCTAATCCAATATATGATCTACCGGGTGGTTTCTAATCCAATATGTGATCTACCGGATGGTTTCTAATCCAATATGTGATCTACCGAATGGTTTCTAATCCAATATGTGATCTACCGAATGGTTTCTAATCTAATATATTATCTACCGAATGGTGTGATCTATTGAATAGTTTCTAATCCAATATATGATCTACCGAATGGTTTCTAATCCAATATGTGATCTACCGAATGGTTTCTAATCCAATATGTGATCTACCGAATGGTTTCTAATCCAATATGTGATCTACCGGATGGTTTCTAATCCAATATGTGATCTACCGAATGGTTTCTAATCCAATATGTGATCTACCGAATGGTTTCTAATCTAATATATTATCTACCGAATGGTGTGATCTATTGAATAGTTTCTAATCCAATATATGATCTACCGAATGATTTCTAATCCAATATGTGATCTACCGGATGGTTTCTAATCCAATATATGATCTACCGAATGGTTTCTAATCCAATATGTGATCTACCGAATGGTTTCTAATCCAATATGTGATCTACCGAATGGTTTCTAATCCAATATGTGATCTACCGGATGGTTTCTAATCCAATATGTGATCTACAGCGTTGTTTACATTCCAATGTATGATCTACCCACTAATCCTATTACTAACTTATGAACCGTAACGCTTATTAACTAACCCTAACAACGTGTTATGGTTATAATTAGGGTTAATGGGTAAATCACATATTGCAATGTAACCAACTCGGTAGATCACACCATTCAAAAGATCACACACTGGAAGGGCACCAGAACATTTTCCGGCATCTCAGGACCTCTATAGTATAGGGGTGGGATTTGAAGGCTAATCGGGTGTGGTCGGGTATATTTTCGTTGAGATAATAAATCTTTGACTTTTCATCGGAGAAAAAAGAGACGCATTAGGATTATTTCCATTTTACTTTGTTTCACTTGTTTCAGAACTTGACTTTTTAATGTTGGTTTGTTTATGTTTTTTTTTTTTTTTAATTTTGTTTACCCGAACATATATGTCACTGAAACGTAAGTGCCTACTGTGGTAAAGGTCATATTTATAAGGAGCAACCTGAGAAAGGGAGTTGGGCAGCAATATGTTAACATTAAATATAAATTTCTTCATGCTAGTTCTGTCGTGGACACAAGAAGCAGGAAGGGAATTTCAAAGGTAAACGGTCCGAGGAAAGAAACTAACAGAGTAAAAAAATCTTCCGACATCTGGGGGGGGGGCTCTATAGTGAAGGGGTGGGATTTAGCAGCTAGTCGGATAAGTCGGGGTTAGGGTAAGTGGAAATTTTTGTTTCGGGGGTACAAGTGCAGTTAGTTTATTTCTGTCTGGTTTCGTTTCTTTTTGGGTTATTGTCCACGTCAACGTTAATATATTTCAACCATGTTTTGGCCGATATACACTACGGCCTTTTTGGTGTCTATTATTGCTTTTTCGATGATTTTTCTACCCATTTAAATGGGATTATTGTTGCATTACTTGTGTATCGGTGTGTACGTGCCATCAAAATGATGTCATACATTTTCCATTGTTCCCCAGCTTATCTACAACTTTTATAAATAAACTCACCTGGGGAAAAAAAACAGTTGTCGCCTTGTTTACAGAGTTGTCATTTGTTATTTACATAAAGCAAAGTTGCCTGTCAGTGTCTCACGGCATCACAGTTAAACGGTCGATCGAAGAGCCAAACAAACCGCAGATTTAGAATTAATACATTCGATCCGACGTCCTTAACGATGTCAGAAGTTCTTGAACCTTTTTAAACGCATTATCTAAAATTAAATGTACGTAAAAATAACATTAGAGTCAAATGTTCCGACATTTTTAACGTTCCTTCTCCATTTTATTTTTTCTATTATTAGCCGACCGAGAAACAATCTTTACAATAAATAAACATACGAAAATAGATAATTATTGTTTTTTTAGTCAAATCATCGTACGTATCTGACAAGCGTCTCAGTATTCCCTCTTTTGCTGCTATCCTTTGTTTTAGTTCTTCATGTTTCTGATTCAGTCTTTCTTTGTGAGTAATATTTCCCCTTTTTTCATCGTTTTCTGTTCTATAATTATTATTATTATTATTATTATTATTATTAGTAGTAGTAGTAGTAGTAGTAGTAGTAGTAGTAGTAGTAGTAGTAGTAGTAGTAGTAGTAGTACAAAGTTAAGTATGTGTATATGTTTATATATTTGTACGTGCAAGATTTACTCTTAAATAATTAACAGTTCATTACTAATTTTAGAACACAGCTGTTATGCGTAAGGGGTGGTATTACGGGCTATATTTTGTTTAATTAATTCCATACAAAGGGGGTAAAAAAATGGAAGTCATTCGTGAAGTTTCAGATGTCTCCGATTTTTCTGAAATTTTAACAATATTTATCAGAAATCTTTAATAAATATTCCCCAAATTTCAGATGTTTGGAGTATTTTAAGGGGGTTAGGAGCATAATATGGGCACAGCCTTCTATTTGGAAATTCAAATATTTCAGATTTGCATTAAATTTGATCCATAATCATTAGACTTTTATTAAACAAGATTCCATGAATGTAAATGTCTTCTTAAGACTCCTTAAGACGACTTAAATTTTAAAGATTTTCTAGAACCAAAATCATGAAATTGATTTTGATCACAATTAGAATAAGACTTCTAGACATAAGGTTTAGTAACCTAATTAATATTTTTATCATGTTTTGTATGGCTAGCTGATAAAATAGGATTTAAAGACAGAAATTCAGCTTATATATATATATATATATATATATATATATATATATATATATATATATATATATATTAAGTTTTATATATATATATTAAGTTATATATATATATATATATATATATATATATATATATATATATATATATATATATATATATATATATTAAGTTAGTTGAGATCAATATAATTTGAACATTGTTCCAAGAATTCAAAACCCACTATCATTCGGCGTACGATCGTTTCCAAGACTTTTTGGAAGTATTTTATTGTCCATTATTTTTGATAATTCGAAAACGGTCTTCATCGGCGCCTTTATGACATCACAGACAAAAGTCCAATACAAGTGAAAGGAAAAAGGGGCACCGAATTGAGTAATGTGGGAAATTAAAAAGGAAAAAACAAAATTATTTATGTATTCATCAACGTTTCGTCTTCATTCCAAGACTTCCTCGGGATGATTGATTTAAAGAAATAACACAAAAGTACAATATTTTAAAATATTTTGTGTTTTTTTTTATGTGAAAAGAATATTTTTGTTCTTTTTTTGAACGAACCATAGCCGTTAGAATTCAAAATTTGTAATGCGTATATGACATGAAATATTTTTGTTTTTCTAAACGACACATAGTCGTTAGAATTCAAAAATGTGGTGCGACATATGACGTGAAAAGAATGTTTTCGTTCTTTTTTCGAACGAACCATAGCTGTTAGAATTCAAAATGTGCAATGCGTTTATGACATGGAATGAGTGTTTTATGTTGTTTTTTTATATCGATATCATATACGAAGTTTTGTTGGGAATGGGGTGTAAAATATATATATATAATATATTTTTTTTAAAAGCCAAATCGATGCCAAGATTTCTTTCTTTTTTTATATACAATAAATTTAATGGAAATTAGAAATTACTCATTTTTTTTCTTTTCCTCATTATCGATTCACGACGAGGTGTTTTGGCCTCTCTCGCTGTTATATGCCTTTCTTCGGAGCTGACCCACGACAAGTTTTTCTCTATATCCTCCCAACTCGATCTCTGCTACGTAAGCGCTCCTTCTTCCTTCGTTTAAAACCGCTTTTTTCATTTCTGACTTTGCACTCCGGGTGCCTTCTTCTGGCCTCGTGCACCTGACTCTTTTAAAGGTTACCGAGTCGGGTTTTTTTTACGACGCCATACTCCGAAATGAACTCGTCAACCTCACACACCTGGGTTCGTTCAAATGTCACCGATTGATTTCCGTTGTTCTTTTAGCCTAATTGACAATCTATCTAGTCTTCGGCTTTTCTTCATTATTGTGGGGTCATGTTCTTAGCCTCCCCGAGACGTCTTATGCGTTATTATTCAACATGTCTGCATCATTATTTTACATCATCATCATCATCATCATCATCATCATCGTCGTCGTCGTCGTCATTATTATCATTAGTATTATTATCATCATCATTATTATCATTAGTATTATTATCATCATCATTATTATCATTATTATTATTATTATTATCATTATTATTATTATTATTATTATCATCATTATCATCATTATTATTATTATTATTGTTGTTGTTGTTTTGTTGTTGTTGTTTTGTTGTTGTTGTTGTTTTGTTGTTGTTGTTGCTGTTGTTGTTGTTGTTGTTGTTCGGTCAGTCAGCCAGTCAGCCACACCTTTTTCCTTTCCTTTTTCTTTATACTCTTTTCTTATTTCCTTTCCTTTCCTCGTTGTTTTGTTATTTGACTTTTCTTTCTTTCTTGCTTTTCTTTTTATACTTCATTCTTTACTTCGTTTTTTACTTTCATCCTTAATTATCGTTTTCTTTCTACTTTTTACTTTTCATTATTGCCTCCTTTTCTTCTTGTTCCACGCCTTACATCTTTTTTTTTTTTCATCTTGACACTCATCTCTCAGCATTGTTAATTTTCTTATTCCGCCGTTTTCTCTGAATTCTACTTCCGCTTTCCCTCTTCCACTTTCTATCGGATGAGGCGACAGCTTTTTCTTCTTGCATCTACAGTGATAACAGCTCCCTTAAAACTTTGTAATTTGACTTCTCTGCATTTTAAATCCCCGTGGCATTCTCATTCTTTTTTTGTTTCTTATCAATCAGCAAATTCATTGGCTGCAATATCCATCCTGAAGACTCTCGATCTAAACAAAAGAATAACAATTCCAATTGATATCCAACGTATCACGTGACCACGGCGCCATTTTGTTTATATTATATTAGCTGGTCATGGCATAGGCTGTTAAGACAAACTCTTATAATATTATTTGTCTGTAACGATAATGTCACACTAAAGGAAAAACAAAACTTCTTTTAGGAACAACAACGAAGAGGTATTATTTACCTCCTCTTCAGGGGGTTAGGCACAAGGCCAGTTTTATCTTACTCCCAAAAGGTAAGATGTGACCCAAGGTCGGGAAAGTGGGACTTGAAAAACCAGCGCCCGAGAAGGTGAGCACTCTGGCCTACAAAAATTGCCTAGGCAGCCCCGTCGGCATTCCCCGGTAAGGGCGCCTCTGGCAGTAAGCAATAAACTTACTCCTCCTCAAAGAGGGGAGGCAAAGCCTGGGAGCGTGGACGTCCTAGCACTGCACAGGACAAACCCACAGACAGGCGTAAATCAAACCCCGAAGGCCAAGACAATACCAGTCTATGGGGTGAAGTATCCATCGGAACAGATACTACACTTTGATCTTGGCCAAAAGGCCGTATCCTTCCAAAACAGGTATTTATTTACTCCTCCCCAAGAGTTAGGCACAATGCCAGTTTTATCTTACTCCCACAAGTAAGATGTGACCAAGATCGGGTCGAGAAAGTAGGGTTTGAAAAGCCAGCGCTCGAGAGGTGAGCACTCTGGCCATTTAAAAATTGCCTGGGCAGCCTCGTCGGCATTCCCCGGTGGGGGCGCCTCAGACAGTAAGCAATAAACTTACTCCTCCCCAAAGAGGGGAGACAAAGCCTGGGAGGGTGGACATCCTAGAACTGCACAGGACAGGCGTGCAGTATCCATCGTAACAGATACTACACTTTGATCTTAGCCAAAAGGCGTTATTTAACCCCTACCTACAATAGGAATATGTGACACAAGGTCGGAAAGTGGGATTTGAAAAGCCAGCGCTCGAGAAGGTGAGCACTCTGGCCATTAAAAATTGCCTGATAAGCCCCGTCGGCATTCCCCGGTAGGGGCGCCTCAGGCAGTAAGCAATTAACTTACTCCTCCCCAAAGAGGGGAGGTAAAGCCTGGGGGGTGGACCTCCTAGAACTGCACAGGACAGGCGTGCAGTATCCATCGGAACAGATACTACACTTTGATCTTAGCCAAAAGGCCGTATCCTTCCAAAACAGGTATTAATTAAAGTAACCTACACAAGGTTAAAGAAAGTCGAACAGTATCCGAGTTAGGAAGGGAAAAGTTAGAAAGTCCGACAACCGCTTTTCTTCGAGCTGTAGTTCTTCCGGTGGAGTATAGCTTTTCTCGGCTGTCCAGTGACAGGAGCAGGAGAAAGAATGGGGCGTCTTTACTCGTGGCTTCCATGAAACTCTCTTATGACCATCCGTGATTCCCAAAGGGACTGAAGTAGTTTTTTAGGGAACAGATGAAATAAATGCGTCCTGCAAGTTGATTGGTCAGTGTGTGATCATATCACCTTACAGAGACAGTTCTCCGAGAGACAAAATAAGTCATTATTTATGACTGCAACAATATTACTTTCAGTTCTAAGTTTTACGTTTAAATAATCTTGAGCCAACTCAGAGCTAACACTCGATTATTTTTAATATTCCGCTATAAAATGTAAACCACAGTGACAAACAGCAATTCTTCCCTCTTTGTCAGAAACATCGCTCATGAAATATGAGAACTAAAGAACAAAATAATGGAAAATAATAGACACACAGACAAACACGTATACAGTGTTGTCGAAAATCTTGTTACTTCCTATTAAAAAGTGTGACTTGGAAGACTTGTTACCTCTACAAAAAATGGTTCACCGAAAGTTTTGTTCCACCTTTCAAGAAGGCTAACCCCGGAATTTGTGTTACTCCTATCAAAACTGTGACTTGAAAGTCTTCTTATCCTTACCAAAAAGTGTGGCTCCCAGTGTCTTGTTACGACTACCAAAAAGTGTTCTGCAAAATTCTTGTTACCCTACCTAAAAGAGTGTCCCAAAAGTCCTGTTACACCCTACCAAAAGCAGTGTCCCGAAAGACTTGTAACCCCTACCAAAAAGGGTGGCCTAAAAATATTAATAAACCTACAAATGATAGTACCCTGAAAGTTTTGGTTCACCTTACAAAATGGCTGGCGCGGAAATCTTGTTACTCCTATAAAAAGTGTAACCTGAAAATCTTGTTAAGCCTCGCAAAATGTGGTCCTAATGTCATGCTACCCCTACAAATTTTGGACAGTTGGGAAGCAATGGAAAAAGTTTGGAGAAAGTTTGGAAGCAATGGAAAAAGTTTGGGGAAAGTTTGGAAGCAATGGAAAAAGTTTGGGGAAAGTTTGGAAGCAATGGAAAAAGTTTGGGTAAGTTGAGAAGCAATGGAAAAAGTTTGGGTAAGTTGAGAAGAAATGGAAAAAGTTTGGGTAAGTTGAGAAGCAATGGAAAAAAGTTTGGATGAGTTAAGAATCAATGGAAAACGTTTTGGATAAGTTGCGAAGCAATGGAAAATATTTTGGGTAAGTTAGGAACCAATCAAAAAATTATTGGTAAAGTTGGGAAACAATTAAAACGTTTTGGGTAAGTTCAGAAGTAATGGAAAGCGTTTGGGTAAGTTCAGACGCAATGGAAAACGTTTTGGGTAAGTTCAGAAGTAACGGAAAGCGTTTTGGGTAAGTTCAGAAGTAATGGAAAGCCTTTTGGGTAAGTTCAGAAGTAATGGAAAACGTTTTGGGTAAGTTCAGAAGTAATGGAAAACGTTTTGGGTAAGTTCAGAAGTAGTGGAAAGCGTTTTGGGTAAGTTCAGAAGTAATGGAAAGCGTTTTGGGTAAGTTCAGAAATAATGGAAAGCGTTTTGGGTAAGTTCAGAAGTAGTGGAAAGCGTTTTGGGTAAGTTCAGAAGTAATGGAAAGCGTTTTGGGTAAGTTCAGAAGTAGTGGAAAGCGTTTTGGGTAAGTTCAGAAGTAATGGAAAGCGTTTTGGGTAAGTTCAGAAGTAGTGGAAAGCGTTTTGGGTAAGTTCAGAAGTAATGGAAAGCGTTTTGGGTAAGTTCAGAAGTAATGTAAAGCGTGTTGGGTAAGTTCAGAAGTAGTGGAAAGCGTTTTGGGTAAGTTCAGAAGTAATGTAAAGCGTTTTGGGTAAGTTCAGAAGTAATGGAAAGCGTTTTGGGTAAGTTCAGAAGTAATGGAAAGCGTTTTGGGTAAGTTCAGAAGTAGTGGAAAGCGTTTTGGGTAAGTTCAGAAGTAATGTAAAGCGTTTTGGGTAAGTTCAGAAGTAATTGAAAACGTTTTGGGTAAGTTCAGAAGTAATGGAAAACGTTTTGGGTAAGTTCAGAAGTAATGGAAAGCGTTTTGGGTAAGTTCAGACGCAATGGAAAACGTTTTGGGTAAGTTCAGAAGTAATGGAAAGCGTTTTGGGTAAGTTCAGAAGTAATGGAAAGCGTTTTGGGTAAGTTCAGAAGTAGTGGAAAGCGTTTTGGGTAAGTTCAGAAGTAATGGAAAGCGTTTTGGGTAAGTTCAGAAGTAATGGAAAGCGTTTTGGGTAAGTTCAGAAGTAATGGAAAACGTTTTGGGTAAGTTCAGAAGTAATGGAAAGCGTTTTGGGTAAGTTCAGAAGTAATGGAAAGCGTTTTGGGTAAGTTCAGAAGTAGTGGAAAGCGTTTTGGGTAAGTTCAGAAGTAATGGAAAGCGTTTTGGGTAAGTTCAGAAGTAATGGAAAGCGTTTGGGTAAGTTCAGACGCAATGGAAAACGTTTTGGGTAAGTTCAGAAGTAATGGAAAGCGTTTTGGGTAAGTTCAGAAGTAATGGAAAGCGTTTTGGGTAAGTTCAGAAGTAATGGAAAGCGTTTTGGGTAAGTTCAGAAGTAATGGAAAGCGTTTGGGTAAGTTCAGACGCAATGGAAAACGTTTTGGGTAAGTTCAGAAGTAATGGAAAGCGTTTTGGGTAAGTTCAGAAGTAATGGAAAGCGTTTTGGGTAAGTTCAGAAGTAGTGGAAAGCGTTTTGGGTAAGTTCAGAAGTAATGGAAAGCGTTTTGGGTAAGTTCAGAAGTAGTGGAAAGCGTTTTGGGTAAGTTCAGAAGTAATGGAAAGCGTTTTGGGTAAGTTCAGAAGTAATGGAAAACGTTTTGGGTAAGTTCAGAAGTAATGGAAAGCGTTTTGGGTAAGTTCAGAAGCAATAGAAACCGTTTTGGATAAGTTGGGTAGCAATAGAAAACGTTTTGGTCAAGTTGGGAAGCAATGGAAAACGTTTTGGATAAGTTGGGAAGCAATTGAAAACGTTTTTGTTAAGTTGGGAAGCAATGGAAAACGTTTTGGATAAGTTGGGAAGCAATTGAAAACGTTTTTGTTAAGTTGGGAAGCAATTGAAAACGTTTTTGTTAAGTTGGTAAGCAATGGAAAACGTTTTGTGGTTTCAGTATTGTTTTATAAATGGTCTCCTAAACATTTTAAATTCGTGCACATTGAAAATGGCATGAACACAACCATTATTTTTACATTAAACAATTACTAGATCAAATGGCCGTCATATGTCCACATGTAGCGTGTAACTGTTCCCTTCGAAGCGACTTGTTCATCTGCTTAGCACCAACCATTGTGACGTCATCAGAAAAACAATACTCAATGTTGCTTAAGCCAGACATCGCATTTTCAGCATTAACCGCGTAGATTGAATGGACGCATCTTAAGAATTGTTTGGTCGTGGGTGTATAACAACAACAACACTAATAATATGTGTATGTTGACCAAATTGTTGTTTGTTACCAAGGAACATTATTAAAGTAATCGATCTGGCTACGTGTCCAGCCACCTGCTCCTCCGAAATATGCTAGTTTCAACGATTAACTACGCTGTAGACAAAATACAAACGAAACATATACATATATAAATACACACACGCAAGCACACACATACATAATATTTGGTACTGGTCCAGCTTTTGAACCAGACAAACCCGACTTTTCATTCGACTTTTTACCGACTGTTTACGTAAACAACCGGAAGATGCCGAAGCGTTTATCAAATCAGATGGCGAGAAAAATATCAAATTAAATTGTAAATTGATTAAATCGTAAATTAATTTTTTGCTGCAAATTTTTTTTTTCTAGCAGACAGACGACAAGTTAAGACAATTGATTAAAGCGAAAAGTGAATTTTTAGGACAGGCGATTCAGTCTCCAAAAGGACCGATCGAATTTTGCCAGCTTTACCCCTTCTTCTTCTTCTTCTTCTTTTTCTTCTTCTTCTTCTTCTTCTTCTTCTTCTTCTTCTCCTCCTTCTTCTTCTCCTTCTTCTTCTTCTTCTTCTTCTTCTCCTTCTTCTTCTTCTTCTCCTTCTTCTTCTTCTTCTTCTTCTTCTTCTTCTTCTTCTTCTTCTTCTTCTTCGTCGTCGTTGTCGTCTGCGCTAACTCTGCTGGAACGCCGCATCGTTTTAATTTTGACGCCGACTCGTTTTTATTCGGCTTTTTCCGACTGTTTACGTAAATCTGCGCCAGCAAAAGTCGATTTTGTCTGCTTCAAAAGCTGGCCCAGTACTCAATATATATATATATATATATATATATATATATATATATATATATATATATATATATATATATATATATATATATATATATATATATATATATATATATATATAAATGAAGGAAGATAAAAAATTGTAAAGATACAGTATTTATTAGAACATCAAAAGTTCAGAGAAAGGAGCTTCGTATCCTTAATCCATAGATTTTCAAAGATCAACTCTTTTCATCAGAGCATAGAGACAAAAAACCGACAATGTAATTGTAAATATTGTTATATTGTTTTATTTTATGTAAATCTTCAAAGTTAAATGTTGCCGATAATATTTACAATTACATTGTCGTTTTTTTCTCTATCCTCTGATGAAAAGAGTTTATCTTTGAAAATCCATGGATTAAGGATATGAAGCTCCTTGCTCTGAACTTTTGATGTTCTAATAAATATTGTATCTTTACAATTTTTTATTCTCATCTTTCATCTCTAGAATATATATATATATATATATATATATATATATATATATATATATATATATATATATATATATATATAAAACAAGTTCAAATGCATTAATAAAATTAACTTAAGACCAATATTTTTCAATATTTTTCAAAAGTGCTCAATACTAGATAGAGCTTCATAAATATTCATTATATAAACATTTTAAATCGGCTTACGCAAATGCAATTACGTTTCAGCAACCTAAAGATTCGTCGGAGCCGTATTAATTATTTGAAGATTTTTCATCTTTTAACTGACAATCCGTCAATATCATTAACTTTTATCCTCGAGTGACATTTTTACTTGATACTTGGTGGCTTACAAGTGTAAAAAAATGTCCAGACAATGTTTGGTAGATCTTCTAGTAATTGTATTTTCGCCTACGCTTATAAATCTTTATTTCTATCGGCTTCTACGATTTAAACTGGTTTTTAATTGCCTGCTTTTTTGTTCTAAACGATTTGTGTAAATAGCATTCTGAATGAAAGCCTTGGTCAGTTTATCGAATAGCTTTTATACTTTTGCAGCGTGAACACGCTACCTATGGCAGTCGTCCGTGTCAAATTATTAGACATTGTCTCGCTAAACCTAGAAATATCATTTGAAGTGGCAGTTTCTCCATTTCTCAATTAATTACCAAGGTGGATTCACATTCATGGGCTACATGACTTGTCATTCGAGATATTTGACTATTCAACTACAAAGAAAATAGAGAGATGGCAGATGTGATTGGCGGGGGAAGAGGGTGGTCAGTGTTTTGTTGCGAGCTTCCTTTAAGAAATTAAAACTCTGAGTTCGTGAGTGAGATTAGAAAATTTGACATTATTCATGAGAGAAATAAATCCTTTAGACGCTTATATATAAACGGTCTTAATTCACCGCCAGGCGGATATGACGTCATACCACTGAGTCGAAATAAATCGTGAGTTCTGATTGACCAATAAAATATTGAGACAAGTTCAAATAGAAAATAAGACACGATAGAACAATAAAAAATTATATAAATTTAAACTTCTTATTTCCATTTTCTTGATATTATTGTTAAAAAGACCCTAAAAGTTTTGATCTTAATATTTTTTCAAATTTCGAAGAAAATGCTGATAAATATTTGTAACATCAAATTCGAAGAAAAACAACATTTTACTTTTATTTAATTAAACGTTAAATTCTTAACGACATTGTAAATATTTCAAACAAATTTGAAAAAACAGCAAATTAATTTACTTACTATGCTAACTGTCTCTCTTTCTCTCTCTCTCTCTCTCTCTCTCTCTCTCTCTCTCTCTCTCTCTCTCTCTCTCTAATTTCCCTCTCTTTCTCTCTCCTCTTTTGTCTTCCCCATCTCCTTCTCCTAGCCATCTCTTTCATTCCCTCTTCCCTCTCTCTCTTTCTCTCTCTCCCCATCTCTCTCATCCCCCTTCTCTCTCTCTCTCTCTCTCTCTCTCTCTCTCTCTCTCTCTCTCTCTCTCTAAATAGTCATATCGGTGTTTCTTATTGTGTAAACAAGTGAGGAAACCGCACGCTGTTCGATAAGATGGGAGACAATGATAAATTAATGACTCCCTTTTTCACTCTCCCTCTTTCTCATGCTCACTCGCTCCCTCTCTCTCTCCCTCCCTCTTTTTATCTTTCCCTCTCTCCATCTCTCTCTCATTTCTCCTCTCCCCCTCTCCTTCTCTCCCTCTCTCTCTGTCTTCCTCTTCCTCTCCTCTATCCCTCTCTGTCCATCTCTCTCATTCCTCCTCTTTTTCAATCTAAATGCAGGTCGTATTTTATCTTCTCATCGGGAGTATTGAATAAATAAATAGTGGTTTGGTATCACAAAAACACAGAGCGACCTACGGGGGCGGAGGGTGGAGATATTTTCACTCTCATGCTAACATTTACTTCTACAGCCACCCATTTCACCGAAACTCTTCTTAACAGGTTCATTACTTGGGCCTAACACCGTTTTATTTCATATTTTCTCTCTTACTATTGTCTATAGACTACAAAATATTTTCAATCTAAAGTATTTTTCTTCTTTCAGAATGAATGAATGAATAAACGAATGGCGATTATTTTTTTTCAGATTTTCGATTGCGACGCTTTTTTTACCATTTCTTTTGAGACATCCTTCTATAAAAACCAACAAAAACAAACGGAATCTTTTAAATAACGATTGATAAAATAAATATAAAGAGTGTAAACAGGCGAAATCAAGAAATAAAGATGTAAAATAGGAATTTAAATGAAGAGACCTTTCCAACCACCGATTGTCATGGCTGGTAGCAGCTTACTCGAGAGGCCAACATTCAAACGCCTCGACCTAACATTCACAGGTAACATCAATTGTAACAAATCAATAGAAGATACTGCCAAATCTGCTGCAAATAGTATCCTATATCTCTACAAAGTCACCATTCGCCCATGCATGGAATATTGCTGCCACATCTAGGCTGGTGCACCAACCACTAGTCTCTCCCTCTGAGAAAAAGTCTAAAATAGAGTCTAAAAAGGGTTTGAAAGTCTATCATAGAAGCTTTTTCACTCTGACTTCAATAGGACTGTTAAAGATAAATTTAACTGAATTAGATTAAACTAATCGACGTGTTGGCTCAGTCAAATATAAGGCGGCTCACAAATTACTGGACGCTTTTTTCTCCCTTCTCTTCTTTTTCCTTCTCTTCTTTATCCTTCTCTTCTTTCTCCTTCTCTTCTTTCTCCTTCTCTTCTTTTTCCTTCTCTTCTTTTCCCTTCTCTTCTTTCTTCTTCTCTTCTTTTTTCTTCTCTTCTTTCTCCTTCTCTTCTGTTTCCTTCTCTTCTTTCCCCTTCTCTTCTTTCTCCTTCTCTTCTTTTTCCTCCTTTTTTTTCCTTCTCTTCTTTCTCCTTCTCTTCTTTTTCCTTCTCTTCTTTCTCCTTCTCTTTATGCTGCTCTTCACACCAACAAGTTTAAAAAATGAAGACCCGACATGGTCTAAACTCGTCACGTCAACTTTTCACTCTTCTCGGGAAGAAAAGTTTCTACTCTGTTTATATCAACGAGAATTCGCCCATATAAAACAATGTTCACTTGAATAAGTGAACTTCCGTCATCGCACAAAAATAACAATGGTCTATCTTGTAAGTGGAGCGCTCTGGGTTAAATCCCCGATGGACGATCCTTCATTCGTTTTCTTCGTGGACCCACGTGATGGCTACTACACTCCCCTCCCTGTTCTCTTTATCACACATGATACCGGGTGATGGTGGCCTTTTGATTCTTGCGCTTCTACGAAGTGGGACATGGCCCCTAGTTTCTGCTTCCGAATCGTCTGACGAAGTTTCTTCTTCTGTATGGTCCGAAGTGTTCGCTTCCGAATTCGCGGCTCCATTCTCGTGAAGATCACTGGCGCTACCCATTCATCGTTCAACGCTAAACGACTCATTACTTTCCTCATCATTTCCCCAGTTGTTGAATGGTCCACCCCAAAAGCAGGGCCAAGATTGCGTATGTGATGTGGGATCCCATTAACCAGGAAAGCTTGCTGACTGACCACGCAAGTCACTCGTCCACTTTTGAATGTGGTGGTACATCAACAGCCTAGCGGTTTTACCCAGACATGATCTCTAACATCATATGACCCGTCCATCTTCTCATCAAGTGACTGAACGATGGCGATTTTGCTCGAGCCTGGTACGTGTCGGTTACATTCGCTGGTTCGATTTCCGGGGGAACGCCATCCTTCGGCATGACATTGTACCAGTATGTTACTTCCCTAATGTAGAACTGATTCCTGGCAGCAATCCTCTTTATGCTGCGATCGCTTCTTTCCACAATGCCATTTTCTTGATGGTACGTATGCGCATCGCAGTCGCAGTCGAACTCCCCATTCACACAAAAACTGTCCGACTCTCCGGATTCAAAAAGCTGGGTCTTTATCGTACAAAATCTCATGCGGTGTTCCCCGTTCGTAAAAGACGGACAATAGTTGTCGAATATTGCTTGTCGAGTCTTGTCATGAAATTGGTCGCAAAACCGCAAAACGGATTAGTTCATAGTCGATAAATTTAAGAAAGTGGTTGCCATTGTAATGGATGATATCCATTCCCACCCTTTGTCATGCGTCGCTTGTTTCCAGTCATCCATTTCGCCACCGGGCTCGTTCTAGGCCAATTGACTGACATATCTCACGGTGCTTGATGACTTGTTTGACCTCTTATTTGGCCACTGCTTTGTCTACGCTGGATGTACGCTCTGCGTGTGGCTGTATTCTGTCTGCTGCTGGCTCATCGCTCTCAGTGTAGCAGCGCATATTTGACCAACGGGCTCAGCACCCACCTTTATGGCGTCGTACCATTTGCGAGACACTCGTCTCATCTGGTCGGCAAGATTGCAGTATGACGAGACTAATGTTACGCTGACTACCAGGTCATACTCGGAGACGAAACTTTAGGGTGTCTAACATTTGTCTTATCAGCAGCTTGCTTACTTCCTTAGTGCGAATTCTTGCTTTCCTAGTCAGCGTGTCGGACACGCAGTGATGGACACAAAGGGAGTCGGTATACAGGTGTAACTCCTTTGCTTGCCACTATAGTGCTAGGTAAATGCCTTTGATCACAACATTTAACTCGGCCAGATTGATGTGCTGGGCGTTGGTTGCAGACCACCACTAACGGCCGTCCCATCTAATAAATCCTACACTGTTTACCAAGCCCCATCCCTTGTCAAATCACCGCAATGTTGCATCCCTGTACTTGTTTTACAAGAACTTCAACGGAACGTGCTCCGAAGAACTTGCTGCACTTGCTGCATGTGTATTCCCTCAAAGTAAATACTCTAGACTAACCCGACAAGCAACAAAATACCACCCCTTCCCTGTAGATGTCCGCACGTGCCGAAAAGCTTTCTACTCCAATAGCTTCTTTCCTCGGACCTTTGGAATTCCCTCCGTGATCCGTGTTTCCCCGACTCTACCAACACGCAGAAATTTAAATGTAATGTGAACAAACATCTCTCTGCACAACTCCCTACTTAAGATGCCACTATAAATCTGGTCCCTAACTCATAGTACCCGCTCAGTGGCAATGTGCCTTGTTTGAGGTGAATTCAAGTAAAAAAAAAATTAAAATTCATTTACCCGGTGTGACCTGGGAATACAATTTTTTGTTGTTATATGCATTACCTTGTTGTTTTCCCATAATGTCCGGGGACATCTTCGGGGAGCCAGGCAGATACTCTATCTGTGCTAACTATTTTTGTGGGCATGATAGAACCTGGTAGTGCCCATATCCTCTCCAGGCCACATACAGAACCTGGTGTTCCCAAATGGTCACTCTTTTGGTACTGGCAAGGCTCAACGTTGCTTAACTTCTAACGAGGACCGGTGTGTCAACGTGATTATGCCATATATAATATATATGCATCATATAATAAGATAAATGTGAAAAAAGGAAAACAAAATGGCGGCTACATCGGCCGAAATCTTGTAAATATAACAACAAAAATGGGAATAGTAGTCTCAATGATCCGAATAATCAGAAAAAAATTCATAAACGATGCCTTATTTTGGCGTTTTATATTAGATATGCCCGCAAAAGATTAAATCATTTTCTTTACAATTACAGTTTATACAGTCTTATAAGTTCATATACCTTCGAAATTCACAACCTAAATATGAGAAAGTACGATAATTAGAAAAACTATGATATATGTTAGACTGGTGAAAAGAAACACAGTAATAGTTGCTTCCAAATTTTAATTAGAATTTCCATTAAAGAAAATACGTATTTACATTGTATATTAAGCACAAAGCCTCTATCCGATTGACTTTTACTTTTTTGGTGGCTGTTTTACATCAACATTTTGGTGTCTGCGTTCGCACCTGACTACTATAAACAGCAACTAATTTAATAGTTCATAGTAGGGGTCTGGGATTTATTGAGTTGATCTACTTTCCCGGGCAACGCCAGTACTAGTATATATATATATATATATATATATATATATATATATATATATATATATATGTATATAAAGTTAATGTTTATATATTTCAATTATAGGATTCACACCTAAACTAATTAACCGATCATTATAGATTTTGCTAGGCGTAAAGGGCGGTAATATAGGCTATATCTACTTTTATGCCAAAGGGGGAGGGGTAAGATGAGGTGGAAGCCCTTCGTGAAAATTCAAATATCTAGAATGTTAAGTAGTATACTAGACCCGGTTTGTCTAGTATATATATATATATATATATATATATATATATATATATATATATATATATACACTTCCCATATACGACCCGTGACCGTCTATAGTCTCTGTTTTAATGGATAACGTCATCCTTTTTGTTAACTCAGCATTTATGACGCCATAAAGATCTCTTTCGGGTGTCTTCAACTTGTTTATAATGGATGACGTCATCTCTTTGTGACGTGCTCCAGTGTGCACCGGAACAAACGAATCAGATAACAAACAAGATAAGTATTAAGATCAATAGGGTTTTAATAGATAGATAGATAGATAGATAGATAGATAGATAGATAGATAGATAGATAGATAGATAGATAGATAGATAGATAGATAGAGTATAAAATATTGATGTTTAAATAATCGGTATATATTTATTCCGAACTGTAATACTTAAGAATACTTACGTGGCACAGTTTAGGTAGGTGTGTTCGTACCGGTCAAGGATACGTCATCGACAATCAGTAGGACAGAGGGTGGGCCGATGTGGTTTCTTCTGGCCCTGCTCTCTCGTTCTGAAATATAGTTCTGTCCAGTCTCGGGAGGTCCACCCTCCCAGCCTTTGACTTATCTTCGAGAAGGTGTTAGTCTAATTGCCTGAGGTACCCCTACCGGGAAATTCCGTACGGGCTGCTCAGGCATTTTTGTAGGCCAGTGCGTCCAAATCTTAGTGTGCTAACGTTTAAAAACTACACCAGACCTTGTGTACAACCTCCTGAAAAGGATGTAAATAAACATATACACGGCGTCCATAATGTCCCTGTGTTCTTTAAAGAATGTCTAACTTTATTTTTGTATTTGTGATAATAATCTTTAAAAGGATTAGAAAAAAGTGAATTTCTATTCTTTTAAGTTTTATTGAAATTTTATTTAAGTTTTCACATGTCCTTCATTATACAAATGTGCAATACAAAGGGTAATACTATTTTGCAGTTCACAGAAAACATTTGTCAACTGATTCACAGTAATGCCTGAAATCACATTAGTTATTTTAGCTTTCAAATCTTCTAATGGACTACGTTTGGTTGCATACACAATTGCTTTCACATGTCCCCATGAAAAAAATCTAATGGAGTCAGTTAAATATGACGAATGCGGAGGCCAATAAAATGGTTTACTACTTCCGATCCATCTATTAGTAAATTCGTGATTGAGAAACTGTCTTACACGCAGAGCAAAGTGACAAGCAACTCCATCTTGTTGAACACGTCACTGATCATATCCTTCCAAACCGTGGCTTATCATAGACAGTCTGTCTCTTCAATTTTTTAAATCTATTTAACAATAGTTTCCTATGGGGTGATTCTTCATTCTATTCAATTCTAAACTTTCTTTGTACAGTAAGTAGATTTAAGTTCAGCCAACCAAAGGACAATAATTATTTTTTACTCAGTTGAAGCCATTATTGATCTAAAAGTTGTAGCATACTTTTAGGTAAATAATTATTCAATAACTATACTTAAAACTATGTACATGAAACTTTATAACGTTTTTACTCAGTTGAAGCTATGGATCAAATTGATTCTTAAAAAAAGAAAAAGACAATTTTTGTTGATCTAAAAATTGTTGCATATTTTGAGGTAAAGAATTATTCAATAACTATACTAAAAACTATGTACATGAAACTTTATAACATTTTTTACTCAGTTGAAGCTATGGATCAAATTGATTCTTAAAAAAAGAAAAAGACAATTTTTGTTGATCTAAAAATTGTTGCATATTTTGAGGTAAAGAATTATTCAATAACTATACTTAAAACTATGTACATGAAATTTTATAACATTTTTTACTCAGTTGAAGCTATGGATCAAATTGATTCTTAATAAAGAAAAAGACAATTTTTGTTGATCTAAAAATTGTTGCATATTTTGAGATAAAGAATTATTCAATAACTATACTTAAAACTATGTACATGAAATTTTATAACATTTTTTACTCAGTTGAAGCTATGGATCAAATTGATTCTTAAAAATAGAAAAAAACAATTTTGTAGATCTAAAAATTGTTGCATATTTTGAGGTAAAGAATTATTCAATAACTATACTTAAAACTATGTACATGAACCTTTATAACATTTTTTACTCAGTTGAAGCTATGGATTAAATTGATTCTTAAACAAAGAAAAAAAAATTTTATTGATCTAAAAATTGTTGCATATTTTGAGGTAAAGAATTATTCAATAACTATACTTAAAACTATGTACATGAAACTTTATAACATTTTTACTCAGTTGAAGCTATGGATCAAATTGATTCTTAAGAAAAGAAAAAAACATTTATTGATCTAAATATTTTTGCATATTTTGAGGTAAAGAATTATTCAATAACTATACTTAAAACTATGTACATGAAACTTTATAACATTTTTACTCAGTTGAAGCTATGGATCAAATTGATTCTTAAAAAAAGAAGAAAAAATTTATTGATCTAAAAATTGTTGCATATTTTGAAGTAAAGAATTATTCAATAACTATACTTAAAACTATGTACATGAAACTTTATAACATTTTTTACTCAGTTGAAGCTATGGATCAAATTGATTCTTAAAAAAAGAAAAAAACAATTTTTGTTGATCTAAAAATTGTTGCATATTTTGAGGTAAAGAATTATTCAATAACTATACTTAAAACTATGTACATGGAACTTTATAACATTTTTTACTCAGTTGAAGCTATGGATTAAATTGATTCTTAAACAAAGAAAAAAAATTTTTATTGATCTAAAAATTGTTGCATATTTTGAGGTAAAGAATTATTCAATAACTATACTTAAAACTATGTACATGAAACTTTATAACATTTTTACTCAGTTGAAGCTATGGATCAAATTGATTCTTAAAAAAAGAAGAAAAAATTTATTGATCTAAAAATTGTTGCATATTTTGAAGTAAAGAATTATTCAATAACTATACTTAAAACTATGTACATGAACCTTTATAACATTTTTACTCAGTTGAAGCTATGGATCAAATTGATTCTTAATAAAGAAAAAGACAATTTTTGTTGATCTAAAAATTGTTGCATATTTTGAGGTAAAGAATTATTCAATAACTATACAAAAAACTATGTACATGAAACTTTATAACATTTTTTACTCAGTTGAAGCTATGGATCAAATTGATTCTTAAAAAAAGAAAAAAACATTTTGTTGATCTAAAAATTGTTGCATATTTTGAGGTAAAGAATTATTCAATAACTATACTTAAAACTATGTACATGAAACTTTATAACATTTTTACTCAGTTGAAGCTATGGATCAAATTGATTCTTAAAAAAAGAAAAAAACAATTTTGTTGATCTAAAAATTGTTGCATATTTTGAGGTAAAGAATTATTCAATAACTATACTTAAAACTATGTACATGAACCTTTATAACATTTTTACTCAGTTGAAGCTATGGATCAAATTGATTCTTAATAAAGAAAAAGACAATTTTTGTTGATCTAAAAATTGTTGCATATTTTGAGGTAAAGAATTATTCAATAACTATACTTAAAACTATGTACATGAAACTTTATAACATTTTTACTCAGTTGAAGCTATGGATCAAATTGATTCTTAAAAAAAGAAAAAAACAATTTTGTTGATCTAAAAATTGTTGCATATTTTGAGGTAAAGAATTATTCAATAACTATACTTAAAACTATGTACATGAACCTTTATAACATTTTTACTCAGTTGAAGCTATGGATCAAATTGATTCTTAATAAAGAAAAAGACAATTTTTGTTGATCTAAAAATTGTTGCATATTTTGAGGTAAAGAATTATTCAATAACTATACAAAAAACTATGTACATGAAACTTTATAACATTTTTTACTCAGTTGAAGCTATGGATCAAATTGATTCTTAAAAAAAGAAAAAAACAATTTTTATTGATCTAAAAATTGTTGCATATTTTGAGGTAAAGAATTATTCAATAACTATACTTAAAACTATGTACATGAAACTTTATAACATTTTTACTCAGTTGAAGCTATGGATCAAATTGATTCTTAAGAAAAGAAGAAAAAATTTATTGATCTAAAAATTGTTGCATATTTTGAAGTAAAGAATTATTCAATAACTATACTTAAAACTATGTACATGAAACTTTATAACATTTTTTACTCAGTTGAAGCTATGGATCAAATTGATTCTTAAAAAAAGAAGAAAAAATTTATTGATCTAAAAATTGTTGCATATTTTGAAGTAAAGAATTATTCAATAACTATACTTAAAACTATGTACATGAAACTTTATAACATTTTTTACTCAGTTGAAGCTATGGATCAAATTGATTCTTAAAAAAAGAAGAAAAAATTTATTGATCTAAAAATTGTTGCATATTTTGAAGTAAAGAATTATTCAATAACTATACTTAAAACTATGTACATGAAACTTTATAACATTTTTACTCAGTTGAAGCTATGGATCAAATTGATTCTTAAAAAAAGAAAAAAACATTTTGTTGATCTAAAAAT
Organism: Sepiola atlantica; assembly: GCA_963556195.1. Taxonomy (NCBI): domain Eukaryota; kingdom Metazoa; phylum Mollusca; class Cephalopoda; order Sepiida; family Sepiolidae; genus Sepiola; species Sepiola atlantica. Next base: position 29,643,427 of record OY744551.1, read on the forward strand.
TGTTGCATATTTTGAGGTAAAGAATTATTCAATAACTATACTTAAAACTATGTACATGAAACTTTATAACATTTTTACTCAGTTGAAGCTATGGATCAAATTGATTCTTAAAAAAAGAAAAAAACAATTTTGTTGATCTAAAAATTGTTGCATATTTTGAGGTAAAGAATTATTCAATAACTATACTTAAAACTATGTACATGAACCTTTATAACATTTTTACTCAGTTGAAGCTATGGATCAAATTGATTCTTAAAAAAAGAAAAAAACAATTTTGTTGATCTAAAAATTGTTGCATATTTTGAGGTAAAGAATTATTCAATAACTATACAAAAAACTATGTACATGAAACTTTATAACATTTTTTACTCAGTTGAAGCTATGGATCAAATTGATTCTTAAAAAAAGAAAAAAACATTTTGTTGATCTAAAAATTGTTGCATATTTTGAGGTAAAGAATTATTCAATAACTATACTTAAAACTATGTACATGAAACTTTATAACATTTTTACTCAGTTGAAGCTATGGATCAAATTGATTCTTAAAAAAAGAAAAAAACATTTTGTTGATCTAAAAATTGTTGCATATTTTGAGGTAAAGAATTATTCAATAACTATACTTAAAACTATGTACATGAAACTTTATAACATTTTTACTCAGTTGAAGCTATGGATCAAATTGATTCTTAAAAAAAGAAGAAAAAATTTATTGATCTAAAAATTGTTGCATATTTTGAAGTAAAGAATTATTCAATAACTATACTTAAAACTATGTACATGAAACTTTATAACATTTTTTACTCAGTTGAAGCTATGGATCAAATTGATTCTTAAAAAAAGAAAAAAACATTTTGTTGATCTAAAAATTGTTGCATATTTTGAGGTAAAGAATTATTCAATAACTATACTTAAAACTATGTACATGAAACTTTATAACATTTTTACTCAGTTGAAGCTATGGATCAAATTGATTCTTAAAAAAAGAAAAAAACAATTTTGTTGATCTAAAAATTGTTGCATATTTTGAGGTAAAGAATTATTCAATAACTATACAAAAAACTATGTACATGAAACTTTATAACATTTTTTACTCAGTTGAAGCTATGGATCAAATTGATTCTTAAAAAAAGAAAAAAACAATTTTTATTGATCTAAAAATTGTTGCATATTTTGAAGTAAAGAATTATTCAATAACTATACTTAAAACTATGTACATGAAACTTTATAACATTTTTTACTCAGTTGAAGCTATGGATTAAATTGATTCTTAAACAAAGAAAAAAAAATTTTATTGATCTAAAAATTGTTGCATATTTTGAGGTAAAGAATTATTCAATAACTATACTTAAAACTATGTACATGAAACTTTATAACATTTTTACTCAGTTGAAGCTATGGATCAAATTGATTCTTAAAAAAAGAAGAAAAAATTTATTGATCTAAAAATTGTTGCATATTTTGAAGTAAAGAATTATTCAATAACTATACTTAAAACTATGTACATGAAACTTTATAACATTTTTTACTCAGTTGAAGCTATGGATCAAATTGATTCTTAAAAAAAGAAAAAAACATTTTGTTGATCTAAAAATTGTTGCATATTTTGAGGTAAAGAATTATTCAATAACTATACTTAAAACTATGTACATGAAACTTTATAACATTTTTACTCAGTTGAAGCTATGGATCAAATTGATTCTTAAAAAAAGAAAAAAACATTTTGTTGATCTAAAAATTGTTGCATATTTTGAGGTAAAGAATTATTCAATAACTATACAAAAAACTATGTACATGAAACTTTATAACATTTTTTACTCAGTTGAAGCTATGGATCAAATTGATTCTTAAAAAAAGAAAAAACATTTTGTTGATCTAAAAATTGTTGCATATTTTGAGGTAAAGAATTATTCAATAACTATACTTAAAACTATGTACATGAAACTTTATAACATTTTTACTCAGTTGAAGCTATGGATCAAATTGATTCTTAAAAAAAGAAAAAAACAATTTTGTTGATCTAAAAATTGTTGCATATTTTGAGGTAAAGAATTATTCAATAACTATACTTAAAACTATGTACATGAAACTTTATAACATTTTTACTCAGTTCAAGCTATGGATCAAATTGATTCTTAAAAAAAGAAAAAAACATTTTGTTGATCTAAAAATTGTTGCATATTTTGAGGTAAAGAATTATTCAATAACTATACTTAAAACTATGTACATGAAACTTTATAACATTTTTACTCAGTTGAAGCTATGGATCAAATTGATTCTTAAAAAAAGAAAAAAACAATTTTGTTGATCTAAAAATTGTTGCATATTTTGAGGTAAAGAATTATTCAATAACTATACAAAAAACTATGTACATGAAACTTTATAACATTTTTTACTCAGTTGAAGCTATGGATCAAATTGATTCTTAAAAAAAGAAAAAACATTTTGTTGATCTAAAAATTGTTGCATATTTTGAGGTAAAGAATTATTCAATAACTATACTTAAAACTATGTACATGAAACTTTATAACATTTTTACTCAGTTGAAGCTATGGATCAAATTGATTCTTAAAAAAAGAAAAAAACAATTTTGTTGATCTAAAAATTGTTGCATATTTTGAGGTAAAGAATTATTCAATAACTATACAAAAAACTATGTACATGAAACTTTATAACATTTTTTACTCAGTTGAAGCTATGGATCAAATTGATTCTTAAAAAAAGAAGAAAAAATTTTGTTGATCTAAAAATTGTTGCATATTTTGAGGTAAAGAATTATTCAATAACTATACTTAAAACTATGTACATGAAACTTTATAACATTTTTACTCAGTTGAAGCTATGGATCAAATTGATTCTTAAAAAAAGAAAAAAACATTTTGTTGATCTAAAAATTGTTGCATATTTTGAGGTAAAGAATTATTCAATAACTATACTTAAAACTATGTACATGAAACTTTATAACATTTTTACTCAGTTGAAGCTATGGATCAAATTGATTCTTAAAAAAAGAAAAAAACAATTTTGTTGATCTAAAAATTGTTGCATATTTTGAGGTAAAGAATTATTCAATAACTATACAAAAAACTATGTACATGAAACTTTATAACATTTTTTACTCAGTTGAAGCTATGGATCAAATTGATTCTTAAAAAAAGAAAAAAACATTTTGTTGATCTAAAAATTGTTGCATATTTTGAGGTAAAGAATTATTCAATAACTATACAAAAAACTATGTACATGAAACTTTATAACATTTTTACTCAGTTGAAGCTATGGATCAAATTGATTCTTAAAAAAAGAAAAAAACAATTTTGTTGATCTAAAAATTGTTGCATATTTTGAGGTAAAGAATTATTCAATAACTATACAAAAAACTATGTACATGAAACTTTATAACATTTTTACTCAGTTGAAGCTATGGATCAAATTGATTCTTAAAAAAAGAAAAAAACAATTTTGTTGATCTAAAAATTGTTGCATATTTTGAGGTAAAGAATTATTCAATAACTATACTTAAAACTATGTACATGAAACTTTATAACATTTTTTACTCAGTTGAAGCTATGGATCAAATTGATTCTTAAAAAAAGAAAAAAACAATTTTGTTGATCTAAAAATTGTTGCATATTTTGAGGTAAAGAATTATTCAATAACTATACTTAAAACTATGTACATGAAACTTTATAACATTTTTACTCAGTTGAAGCTATGGATCAAATTGATTCTTAAAAAAAGAAAAAAACAATTTTGTTGATCTAAAAATTGTTGCATATTTTGAGGTAAAGAATTATTCAATAACTATACAAAAAACTATGTACATGAAACTTTATAACATTTTTTACTCAGTTGAAGCTATGGATCAAATTGATTCTTAAAAAAAGAAAAAAACATTTTGTTGATCTAAAAATTGTTGCATATTTTGAGGTAAAGAATTATTCAATAACTATACTTAAAACTATGTACATGAAACTTTATAACATTTTTACTCAGTTGAAGCTATGGATCAAATTGATTCTTAAAAAAAGAAAAAAACAATTTTATTGATCTAAAAATTGTTGCATATTTTGAGGTAAAGAATTATTCAATAACTATACTTAAAACTATGTACATGAAACTTTATAACATTTTTACTCAGTTGAAGCTATGGATCAAATTGATTCTTAAAAAAAGAAGAAAAAATTTATTGATCTAAAAATTGTTGCATATTTTGAAGTAAAGAATTATTCAATAACTATACTTAAAACTATGTACATGAAACTTTATAACATTTTTTACTCAGTTGAAGCTATGGATCAAATTGATTCTTAAAAAAAGAAGAAAAAATTTATTGATCTAAAAATTGTTGCATATTTTGAGGTAAAGAATTATTCAATAACTATACTTAAAACTATGTACATGAAACTTTATAACATTTTTACTCAGTTGAAGCTATGGATCAAATTGATTCTTAAAAAAAGAAAAAAACAATTTTATTGATCTAAAAATTGTTGCATATTTTGAGGTAAAGAATTATTCAATAACTATACTTAAAACTATGTACATGAAACTTTATAACATTTTTACTCAGTTGAAGCTATGGATCAAATTGATTCTTAAAAAAAGAAAAAAACAATTTTATTGATCTAAAAATTGTTGCATATTTTGAGGTAAAGAATTATTCAATAACTATACTTAAAACTATGTACATGAAACTTTATAACATTTTTACTCAGTTGAAGCTATGGATCAAATTGATTCTTAAAAAAAGAAGAAAAAATTTATTGATCTAAAAATTGTTGCATATTTTGAGGTAAAGAATTATTCAATAACTATACTTAAAACTATGTACATGAAACTTTATAACATTTTTACTCAGTTGAAGCTATGGATCAAATTGATTCTTAAAAAAAGAAAAAAACAATTTTGTTGATCTAAAAATTGTTGCATATTTTGAGGTAAAGAATTATTCAATAACTATACTTAAAACTATGTACATGAAACTTTATAACATTTTTACTCAGTTGAAGCTATGGATCAAATTGATTCTTAAAAAAAGAAAAAAACAATTTTATTGATCTAAAAATTGTTGCATATTTTGAGGTAAAGAATTATTCAATAACTATACTTAAAACTATGTACATGAAACTTTATAACATTTTTACTCAGTTGAAGCTATGGATCAAATTGATTCTTAAAAAAAGAAGAAAAAATTTATTGATCTAAAAATTGTTGCATATTTTGAAGTAAAGAATTATTCAATAACTATACTTAAAACTATGTACATGAAACTTTATAACATTTTTTACTCAGTTGAAGCTATGGATCAAATTGATTCTTAAAAAAAGAAAAAAACATTTTGTTGATCTAAAAATTGTTGCATATTTTGAGGTAAAGAATTATTCAATAACTATACTTAAAACTATGTACATGGAACTTTATAACATTTTTTACTCAGTTGAAGCTATGGATCAAATTGATTCTTAAAAAAAGAAAAAAACATTTTGTTGATCTAAAAATTGTTGCATATTTTGAGGTAAAGAATTATTCAATAACTATACTTAAAACTATGTACATGAAACTTTATAACATTTTTACTCAGTTGAAGCTATGGATCAAATTGATTCTTAAAAAAAGAAAAAAACAATTTTATTGATCTAAAAATTGTTGCATATTTTGAGGTAAAGAATTATTCAATAACTATACTTAAAACTATGTACATGAAACTTTATAACATTTTTACTCAGTTGAAGCTATGGATCAAATTGATTCTTAAAAAAAGAAGAAAAAATTTATTGATCTAAAAATTGTTGCATATTTTGAAGTAAAGAATTATTCAATAACTATACTTAAAACTATGTACATGAAACTTTATAACATTTTTTACTCAGTTGAAGCTATGGATCAAATTGATTCTTAAAAAAAGAAAAAAACATTTTGTTGATCTAAAAATTGTTGCATATTTTGAGGTAAAGAATTATTCAATAACTATACTTAAAACTATGTACATGAAACTTTATAACATTTTTACTCAGTTGAAGCTATGGATCAAATTGATTCTTAAAAAAAGAAAAAAACAATTTTATTGATCTAAAAATTGTTGCATATTTTGAGGTAAAGAATTATTCAATAACTATACTTAAAACTATGTACATGAAACTTTATAACATTTTTACTCAGTTGAAGCTATGGATCAAATTGATTCTTAAAAAAAGAAGAAAAAATTTATTGATCTAAAAATTGTTGCATATTTTGAAGTAAAGAATTATTCAATAACTATACTTAAAACTATGTACATGAAACTTTATAACATTTTTTACTCAGTTGAAGCTATGGATCAAATTGATTCTTAAAAAAAGAAAAAAACATTTTGTTGATCTAAAAATTGTTGCATATTTTGAGGTAAAGAATTATTCAATAACTATACTTAAAACTATGTACATGAAACTTTATAACATTTTTACTCAGTTGAAGCTATGGATCAAATTGATTCTTAAAAAAAGAAAAAAACAATTTTGTTGATCTAAAAATTGTTGCATATTTTGAGGTAAAGAATTATTCAATAACTATACTTAAAACTATGTACATGAAACTTTATAACATTTTTTACTCAGTTGAAGCTATGGATCAAATTGATTCTTAAAAAAAGAAGAAAAAATTTATTGATCTAAAAATTGTTGCATATTTTGAAGTAAAGAATTATTCAATAACTATACTTAAAACTATGTACATGAAACTTTATAACATTTTTTACTCAGTTGAAGCTATGGATCAAATTGATTCTTAAAAAAAGAAAAAAACATTTTGTTGATCTAAAAATTGTTGCATATTTTGAGGTAAAGAATTATTCAATAACTATACTTAAAACTATGTACATGAAACTTTATAACATTTTTACTCAGTTGAAGCTATGGATCAAATTGATTCTTAAAAAAAGAAAAAAACAATTTTGTTGATCTAAAAATTGTTGCATATTTTGAGGTAAAGAATTATTCAATAACTATACTTAAAACTATGTACATGAAACTTTATAACATTTTTACTCAGTTGAAGCTATGGATCAAATTGATTCTTAAAAAAAGAAAAAAACAATTTTATTGATCTAAAAATTGTTGCATATTTTGAGGTAAAGAATTATTCAATAACTATACTTAAAACTATGTACATGAAACTTTATAACATTTTTACTCAGTTGAAGCTATGGATCAAATTGATTCTTAAAAAAAGAAGAAAAAATTTATTGATCTAAAAATTGTTGCATATTTTGAGGTAAAGAATTATTCAATAACTATACTTAAAACTATGTACATGAAACTTTATAACATTTTTACTCAGTTGAAGCTATGGATCAAATTGATTCTTAAAAAAAGAAAAAAACAATTTTATTGATCTAAAAATTGTTGCATATTTTGAGGTAAAGAATTATTCAATAACTATACTTAAAACTATGTACATGAAACTTTATAACATTTTTACTCAGTTGAAGCTATGGATCAAATTGATTCTTAAAAAAAGAAGAAAAAATTTATTGATCTAAAAATTGTTGCATATTTTGAAGTAAAGAATTATTCAATAACTATACTTAAAACTATGTACATGAAACTTTATAACATTTTTTACTCAGTTGAAGCTATGGATCAAATTGATTCTTAAAAAAAGAAGAAAAAATTTATTGATCTAAAAATTGTTGCATATTTTGAGGTAAAGAATTATTCAATAACTATACTTAAAACTATGTACATGAAACTTTATAACATTTTTACTCAGTTGAAGCTATGGATCAAATTGATTCTTAAAAAAAGAAAAAAACAATTTTATTGATCTAAAAATTGTTGCATATTTTGAGGTAAAGAATTATTCAATAACTATACTTAAAACTATGTACATGAAACTTTATAACATTTTTACTCAGTTGAAGCTATGGATCAAATTGATTCTTAAAAAAAGAAAAAAACAATTTTATTGATCTAAAAATTGTTGCATATTTTGAGGTAAAGAATTATTCAATAACTATACTTAAAACTATGTACATGAAACTTTATAACATTTTTACTCAGTTGAAGCTATGGATCAAATTGATTCTTAAAAAAAGAAGAAAAAATTTATTGATCTAAAAATTGTTGCATATTTTGAGGTAAAGAATTATTCAATAACTATACTTAAAACTATGTACATGAAACTTTATAACATTTTTACTCAGTTGAAGCTATGGATCAAATTGATTCTTAAAAAAAGAAAAAAACAATTTTGTTGATCTAAAAATTGTTGCATATTTTGAGGTAAAGAATTATTCAATAACTATACTTAAAACTATGTACATGAAACTTTATAACATTTTTACTCAGTTGAAGCTATGGATCAAATTGATTCTTAAAAAAAGAAAAAAACAATTTTATTGATCTAAAAATTGTTGCATATTTTGAGGTAAAGAATTATTCAATAACTATACTTAAAACTATGTACATGAAACTTTATAACATTTTTACTCAGTTGAAGCTATGGATCAAATTGATTCTTAAAAAAAGAAGAAAAAATTTATTGATCTAAAAATTGTTGCATATTTTGAAGTAAAGAATTATTCAATAACTATACTTAAAACTATGTACATGAAACTTTATAACATTTTTTACTCAGTTGAAGCTATGGATCAAATTGATTCTTAAAAAAAGAAAAAAACATTTTGTTGATCTAAAAATTGTTGCATATTTTGAGGTAAAGAATTATTCAATAACTATACAAAAAACTATGTACATGAAACTTTATAACATTTTTTACTCAGTTGAAGCTATGGATCAAATTGATTCTTAAAAAAAGAAAAAAACATTTTGTTGATCTAAAAATTGTTGCATATTTTGAGGTAAAGAATTATTCAATAACTATACTTAAAACTATGTACATGAAACTTTATAACATTTTTACTCAGTTGAAGCTATGGATCAAATTGATTCTTAAAAAAAGAAAAAAACAATTTTGTTGATCTAAAAATTGTTGCATATTTTGAGGTAAAGAATTATTCAATAACTATACTTAAAACTATGTACATGAAACTTTATAACATTTTTTACTCAGTTGAAGCTATGGATCAAATTGATTCTTAAAAAAAGAAGAAAAAATTTATTGATCTAAAAATTGTTGCATATTTTGAAGTAAAGAATTATTCAATAACTATACTTAAAACTATGTACATGAAACTTTATAACATTTTTTACTCAGTTGAAGCTATGGATCAAATTGATTCTTAAAAAAAGAAAAAAACATTTTGTTGATCTAAAAATTGTTGCATATTTTGAGGTAAAGAATTATTCAATAACTATACTTAAAACTATGTACATGAAACTTTATAACATTTTTACTCAGTTGAAGCTATGGATCAAATTGATTCTTAAAAAAAGAAAAAAACAATTTTGTTGATCTAAAAATTGTTGCATATTTTGAGGTAAAGAATTATTCAATAACTATACTTAAAACTATGTACATGAAACTTTATAACATTTTTACTCAGTTGAAGCTATGGATCAAATTGATTCTTAAAAAAAGAAAAAAACAATTTTATTGATCTAAAAATTGTTGCATATTTTGAGGTAAAGAATTATTCAATAACTATACTTAAAACTATGTACATGAAACTTTATAACATTTTTACTCAGTTGAAGCTATGGATCAAATTGATTCTTAAAAAAAGAAGAAAAAATTTATTGATCTAAAAATTGTTGCATATTTTGAGGTAAAGAATTATTCAATAACTATACTTAAAACTATGTACATGAAACTTTATAACATTTTTACTCAGTTGAAGCTATGGATCAAATTGATTCTTAAAAAAAGAAAAAAACAATTTTGTTGATCTAAAAATTGTTGCATATTTTGAGGTAAAGAATTATTCAATAACTATACTTAAAACTATGTACATGAAACTTTATAACATTTTTACTCAGTTGAAGCTATGGATCAAATTGATTCTTAAAAAAAGAAAAAAACAATTTTATTGATCTAAAAATTGTTGCATATTTTGAGGTAAAGAATTATTCAATAACTATACTTAAAACTATGTACATGAAACTTTATAACATTTTTACTCAGTTGAAGCTATGGATCAAATTGATTCTTAAAAAAAGAAGAAAAAATTTATTGATCTAAAAATTGTTGCATATTTTGAAGTAAAGAATTATTCAATAACTATACTTAAAACTATGTACATGAAACTTTATAACATTTTTTACTCAGTTGAAGCTATGGATCAAATTGATTCTTAAAAAAAGAAAAAAACATTTTGTTGATCTAAAAATTGTTGCATATTTTGAGGTAAAGAATTATTCAATAACTATACTTAAAACTATGTACATGAAACTTTATAACATTTTTACTCAGTTGAAGCTATGGATCAAATTGATTCTTAAAAAAAGAAAAAAACAATTTTGTTGATCTAAAAATTGTTGCATATTTTGAGGTAAAGAATTATTCAATAACTATACAAAAAACTATGTACATGAAACTTTATAACATTTTTTACTCAGTTGAAGCTATGGATCAAATTGATTCTTAAAAAAAGAAAAAGACAATTTTTGTTGATCTAAAAATTGTTGCATATTTTGAGGTACAGAATTATTCAATAACTATACTTAAAACTATGTACATGAAACTTTATAACATTTTTTACAGATTATTTCTATCACAAATGCAGATAAAGTTATAAATTTTTTTAAAGCAGAAACGGATTTTATGAACACCCTGTATTTATTCTGTATTTATTCCGAACGCAGTAGAGTCAGTATAATCGATTATTCGAAGCTCAGACAGAAACACCATCTAACTTTCCCTCGGAAATATTACGGAATACAATTGAACATCTCCTGATGAATTTTGTCTCAAGTAGAAGAACCGAATAGAATGGTTGCCGTCGTCGGAAGATTCTCAATAAAGCCTGTCACTAGCATCGATGGCCGCCAGCAACACAAACCTATCGATATTTACGAGTTGCCTTTTTATTTCACAATGGGTTTCTGCTGCAGTCGCTGCCAATAACTTTTTAGAAGTTTTCGTTAACTTTTCAGCTTTAAGGCATATAAACTCATTTTGATTTACTTAATTTAGGCTTGTCTGTTCAAAGATATATCAAGTCCTTTTTCAGGGATTTTAAAACTCTTTTGTTTGACGGAATATCAACCCATTTTTAAGATAAATATCTTTATCTTGTTATTTTTACAGCGCATCAACCACATGGTCCTTCCTGCTAGCAACTGATTCCACATATTCGTCGCAATTCTTTTTTCCTTGTGCCCACTGATTCCACATCTCCATCGCAATTCTACTTACTACTAGCCACTGATTCCACATCTCCATCGCAATTCTACTTACTACTAGCCACTGATTCCACATCTCCATCGCAATTCTACTTACTACTAGCCACTGATTCCACATCTCCATCGCAATTCTACTTACTAATAATCACTTATTCCGCATTCCATCGCAATTCTCCTTCCTACTAGCCACTTATTCCACATCTCCGTCTCTTCCAATATTCCGGTGCATTCCAGTCACCCATTGTCTCCACATCTCAAACCCACGAATAGTACATAGAAACTATCTTGTGCACCTTACCACTAGTAAATACTTTAAATGGTTTTGAAATGAAGGAGTGTCAAAGGATTATCAAATTTGTCTGCATATTGTGGTCATTTACACCCAATTAGCCAGTCTACGAGCCCTGTCTAAAAAGTATCCAACCTTTATATTTTCCGTGCGAAATAAAGACAATAGGGCGGCGCCACTCTACACAGTGAAGGAAGTTACTTCATGCGCATGTGTGAATTTTATCACAACCTTCCTGTGCGTTAGTCGCTGCTTGTTGGTCGCTGGGTGACCAGCGTTGGTCGCTGTTGGTCATTTACACCCAATTAGCCAGTCTACGAGACCTGTCTAAAAAGTATCCAACCTTTATATTTTCCGTGCGAAATAAAGACTATAGGACGGCGCCATTCTACACAGTGAGTGAAGTCACTTCATGCGCATGTGTGAATTTTATCACAGTCTTCCTGTGCGTTAGTCGCTGCCTGTTGGTCGCTGAGTGAGGTGCTACACAACGTGTTAGTCGGATTCTCTCAAGATGACTGAAGATTTTGTCGTAAGATTCAGCACGTGTTTTAAGAAGATGCGATGGGTGTAACACAAATTAAGGAGTGGTTCAACCGATTCAAAAATGGTCGCACATCAGCGGAGAGTGACCAGCGTTCTGGCAGGCCCCAAACTGCTCGGATTGCAGCTGTTGTTGAGAGAGTGCCAAATTTGGTGATTGAAGATCGTCGTTCAACCGTGCGGAAGATCGCCCAAGAGATCAGAGTGAATACAAATTCCGCACATGCAATTTTGCGTGATGATTTGGACATGCACGGACTGGCTGCGAAATTTGTGTCCAAGTTGTTGTCGCAGGAACAAAAGAACCTCCGTTTTCAAGTTGCGCAGGACCTTCTGGAAACCGCCAACACTGATCCTGGGTTTCTGAACACCGTGATAACTGGAGATGAGTCATGGGTGTACGGGTACGACCCAGAAACAAAAAGACAGGCGTCGCAATTGAAGCATGCCGAGTCTCCAAGGCTCCCAAAAAAGCGCGACAGGTGCGAAGCAAAATCAAGGTGAGAGAGGTAAAAGTTGACAATTGTGTGTTCGCACCAAAAATTTCATTACGGTAAAAGTTTGCCGTCAATTAGACTTGAACAACTCTCTCTCTCTCTCTCTCTCTCTCTCTCTCTCTCTCTCTCTCTCTCTCTCTCTCTCTCTGATCACAGCTGAGATCCGAGAAAGGTGTCCGGAGAGTTTCTCTCTCGTGGGGTGCTGTCTCCAGATGTTAGAAGCAGCTCTTTGCATCATAATACGTAAACTCATCGACATTTTTAGACAAGTCCCATTTAGGGAAGAGATATTTCTATGTTGATTCGGGAGAATGTGGTCTGTTTTGCGTGTGTTTACAAAAAGGCCAATGTAATTTGCCGTTTCTTCGAGACAGTGTAATAAAACTTCTGCTTGTTTGGTTATGTCAGAAAAGAAAATGGAAGCTCATCAGCATGGCCTGCGTCAGTAATTTTCTTCACAATATACATTCTGCTTCTTGCAGGTACCAATTTTAAGCCATTTCCTTTTAACTTTTCGACTGGGATGCAGAGGATGTAGTCAAAACATATTATAAACATATAGAAACTATAATACCGTTCTGAAGAACACCGACAGTGACCGAAAAAAAAACTTCGGTGTCTCCATCAGACGACCGTACCTTTTTAAGTAAATTAAATTTAAATAAAGGTTTTGTTTACTATTATTCACCCAAAACAATCAAGAAAACATTGCACAGTCGATGTTTAATCAAATCTTTATTTGGTGAAAATATATTGCCTACTCTTCAGCGCTGTGGTGTCGTTAACTTAAAACACTCGACATGGACTCTTAGAATTTAAAAGGCTCGACATCGACCTCTCCTTGAATTAAATATATATATATATATATATATATATATATATATATATATATATATATATATTCCCGAAACAGTTTTTCATGGTAAACAACTGATGATCCCTTAAAATAGTGTTAGAAACTAACTAATATAATAACTGTAAAAAATAAATTGACTTACATGAGTGATTTTCCACTGGAAGACTTGAGACTATAAGTTTTGTTTTTTTTTTGTTTTTTTTATATAGTTTTAATGGTTGAGAAACTTCCGAGACTATATATATATATATATATATATATATATATATATATATATATATATATATTATTTATGGCTTCGGAATTTTTTAGATGGGGATTAGTTATTTTTATTGTTAGGATTACTATTCTCATCTTGGATGTTATTCTCACGACGTTTCGGCCGATGTAACCCACGACTAATTGATTAAAAGCATTACAAGTTAATCCATAATTTTTGTTAGGAAAAAAAGGGGAAAATAGGGTGAAAATAATAAAGGTGATCAGTGAAAAAATATATGTCTCAATTTACGAATATTTAGAATAATAATTATAGTAGATATTGAATAATTAAGAATATTAATTATTGATCGGCTAGAAAATAGAATAGCCAGCACACTTCCGGTGATATGGGCAAAACGGAAGTCACCTATATTTACCGACATAACACGTTCGAAAAAAAGGATGACAAAATGAAAAAATGAAAATGATAACAAAAAAATAAATAAATAAAAAAGAAAATAACTGGACGAAAATAACAAAGACGGTCAGTAAAAATATATTTAAATTAATTTTATGAATAGTTAGATTAATAATGATAGCCGATGGATGAAGGATTAGAAATATAAAAACACGGGGTACGTAAAGGTTATTTAAAAATATGTAGGTTCGGGTTAATTCATGAACAAGGTAGAAGAAATGTGGCAAAACGTTTGTAAATGCAATGTATCATGATATGAAAGGTGTATTGAGCAGAATTGGTTAGAGTTAGAATTAATTTTATGAACATTCTTAAATTACCCCAAGTAGCCTTTACCTTTATTAAAAATATTTTTTTTACATTTTTGTTAATTCTACTGTCAGTATTTTTAATGGGTATTCTCCCTTTTATATCAATTTTGTTTACAAGTTAAAATCAGTAAATTGAACGAGTTATAGCGATTCAAAAGGTGCGTACATTTTTGGAGGATACCTCGTATATATGTATAATTTTTTCGCTAAGAAGAACAGTTAGATGATGCTTGACTAGCCAGTAACGAGGCTAACGTTACACTTCACGACATAAAATATATAAAGGATAAGAGAAAGAAGGAGAACGAAAAAAGTAATGAAAAGGAGAGGAAAGAAGTCAAAAACGTAAATACATCGCAAGAAATAAAAAGGGAAATAAAATAAAAGAAAAGAAAGTTAGACAGCCCAAAACTGAAAAATGTATAAAAAGTATTTACAGAAATATTTAAATAACACTTCTGACAGCAGTTGAAATTGAGGACTAACACTTCTGTGGGTATTTTTTTAAAGAAACATTAAATACCCAGGAACGGTTTGAAAAACATTTTACCACTAGTCTCTCGCTCTTAAACAGAGTTAAAAAATAGAAGACACTGCCAAGTCTGCTGCAAAGAAGGTGTGATTCTTCTACTAAGCTAGAAAACTCCTTACACCTGCCAGTATTCAATATTTCTACAAAGCCACCATTCGCCCATGCATGGAGAATTGTTGCCACATCTGGGCTGGTGCACCAACCCCTCGTCGATCCTTGGACCTTTATTATTTTTTTATTTTCATAAACGACCTCCCTGGGACGATTGCGTTCGAGATGGGTATATTCCATGATGACACCATACTCTATTCTCGACATAGAGGTAAGATGAACACACATATATTCAACGCAATGGTTGAATTCTTAAAAATAACCCCCAGTCTGTAGTAGAATGGGGCCAAAAATGTATGGTTACATTTAATGCTACAAAGACAGGGTCCCTTTCCTTTAATAATTATTTTTAAAAATTTTAAACTTTCAAACCACCGATTTTCACGAGTAATAGCACCGTACCCGAGAGTGCAACATACAAACTCCTTAGCCTAACATTTACAGGTAACATTAATTGTAACAAATACATAGAAAAAGTCTGCTGAAAAAAAGCGGGCTCCCTTGACCTGGCTTGAAAAATTCTCTCACCTGACAATATTCTATATATTTTCTAACCACCATTCGCCCATGCCTGGATTATTGTTGCCATATCTCGGCTACTGCAGCAACCATTTGTCTCTCCTTCTAGAACAAGGTGCAAAAAAGAATCCCTAACTTAATAAGATCCACACTGTCTACCAAGCTCGAGCCACTGCCTCATCGCCGCAATGTTGCATCTCTCTGCCTGTTTTACAAGTACTTCAATGAAATATGCTCCGACGAACTTGCTGCACTTGGCCCCTCGACGTAAATACCCCCGACCAAGCGGTCAATCAGCAAAATTTCACCCTTTCACTGTAGAGATTACCATATGCTGGAAAGCTTTCTACTCTAATAGATAATTTCTTTCCTTTAATTTCTTTCCTTTGAAATTCCCTCACAGCTCCCTGTTTCCCAGACTGCACCAACATGCAGAAATTTAAATGTAATGTAAACAAACATCTCGCTGCATAACTCTACTTAAGATGCCTCTATAAATCTGATCTCTAATTCACAGTAGCCATTTATGTCTTACTGGCAATGTGCCTTGTTTGGGGTTAATATAAGTAAAACAAAACAAAAAGAATTAAAACTAACAGAAGAGCTTCACTGTTAGGACAAATATAAATTTGATCTTAAAGATTACGCTGAGAATCCTGCAACTAGAATGAGGCTTGATGGTTCCAACACAAACGTCAGGGCGTTGAACTGTCACTTCCGTTTCTTGTTTGATGCATTAATAGCGCATCGCGAGAACAGAAACCAACTTCCGGTCGAGCAAGTGCCGGAAGTATCGTTTGCGCATGACCGAGCGTCAATTAACTGGACAGAACGTTTTTCGAGAAACGCGATCTGAACGAAGTGTCAGGTGTGAAAAGCAATGAATGATTCTGCCCGAAGATGAGAGAAACACTTTCAAAAACGTCTGTAAACTAAAGAGTTTGAAAAAAAAAATGGGGGAAGATAAAAAGAAAATTCTCTTTTTACTCCATTCTTGATTGGCTCTTCATAACCATGAATGAATACAAAAAACGGTTTTGTTTTTTATCGGGCGTAAATAAATTGCTTTCCGAGCAAAGTAGATACGAAAATAGGAAAAGAGGCCAACTTTTCGCAGTTTATTGCTTGTCGTAGTTTTATTAGATTTGTATGCCAGTTCAATAAAAGATTCACCAGTCCTGAAAAAACATCCTGTGTAGACAGGTCAGACATGTTCGGTCATCAAATAATAGATTTAAGAAATTTCCTTTTTATTTCATCTTTTTGTTACCATTTTTGTGGAAGCTTCATTTAGTGAACATTCGTATTGCATGACAGATGAAATTTTTCTATTTAAAGTATGTCGTGGGTGTAAGACCTCGTATCATTTAACTATAAAGGCACACACACACACACACACACACACACACACATATATAATATTCGTTTTTTGATTATTATCTAGGTACGTATACGTTTCGTCCTTTTTAATCGGGACTCATCAGCATAGAGATATAACTATTTACTACTGGTCGCGTGATTCGAACTCCTGGGCTACGAGTATTTTACAACTCACATTCCGACACCTGGAACCATTCGGCCGTGATGAATATATAAAGTAATGGAGAGTAAGAGTACACGCATACTCTTACTTTCCATTACTTAATATTTTTTAAAATTTTGAATTTTGGCTTTTCCACTGCCAACTTATCCATGTATGTAATTCCTCTGATGATAAGATGTTAATCTTTGAAAAGCCTTGGCTTAAGAAAAGAAAAATAAACATGTTTTTATCGAGTACACCTTGCATTGAGCAATCGAAGTTTAAATAGATTTGTCATTCGTACATCTTTACTTCTCTTCTTTCATTCATCATTATAATTGCTCTATCTCGTATATTCAGCTTAAACCATTTCACTATAGGTTCTATCCTCTAAAAGTATACTTTTATTTATATATATATATATATATATATATATATATATATATATATATATATATATATATATATATATATATATATATATATATATATATACTAATGATATAAATAATAAAATAATAAGGAATAAGGATAAAAATAAAAATAATAATAAAGAAAATAATAACAACAATCAATAAATATTATATAGATAATAATAATAATAATAATAATAATAATAATAATAATAATAATAATAATAATAATAATAATAATAATAATAATAATAATAATAATAATGAAAAGAATAAAAAAAACTAAAAGCATAATGAATAATGGTAATAATGAATAAATATAATATAAAAGGATATATAAAATGATAATATAAAAATAGCTTCAAACATTGAGCTGATATGATACCTGCATTATTCCCGAGTATATAATGTTCTAAATGTAGCTTAACCGCCATTTTTAAGGTTGTCTTAATACTTGTTCAGTAGTATACTACCTAAGTCTGTGCACTTGACTTATCTAATCTTATATATATATATATATATATATATATATATATATATATATATATATATATATATATATATATATATATTAGCTCAAAACGACGTCGTCTGTATGTAAAAATATAATTTAATATTTATTTATAAAAATATTATTATAATAAGCCCCTTTAAGAGTAATTAAAGTTGAGAACTGTTAGGAGAAATTTATTTAGCTATAAAGCAAGACTCTGAGTAAGTTCGTTGAGTTCTGTAATCTGTCTTGATGTTTACGCTGTTATGGACATAAATCTAACTTAAAATTCTCCGTATCATGTGGTAATTTGATATGGCCGTGAGGATAGAGTGAAAGCGGGCAGATACAAAGGTGGTTCTATGAACCTGGTTCGCGTCTCATGACCGTCTAAAATTATCACCTCCCTCCACTGAAGAGAGCAATAAGCTAGAAACGATTTCGTCTATAGGTAAAAAATATAATTTAATATTCATAAAAATATACATATATATATATATATATATATATATATATATATATATATAAAATTATATTAAATAATATTTACCTACAGACAACGTTGTTTCGAGTTTTTACTCTCATCAGTGTAGGGAAGTGATAAGTTTAGACGATTACAAGGTGCAAACCCGGTTCACAGAGCAACTTTTGACTCCGCACGCCTTCACTCCATCCTTGCGGCCATGGAAACCCATATATATATATATATATATATATATATATATATATATATATATATATATATATATATATATATATATATATATATATTAAGGCAATGGATATAGACGTTTGTGACATTTTTCTGGAGGGGGATGAAATTGTAAAAGTGTTAAAACCGAGAGAAAAGTTATAATTACATAAATTTGTTGCCGGTTTTCGTCCAAACTAATCAGAGCAAATACGTAGAAGTAAAATTCATGATTAAAACTTAAAATATCGAGTAAAATGAAGACCAGTGACAGTTTAGGGTCAAAAAGATTGAAGGGGGTCACAAGCGGATCACTTCAACTTCTAGAATGTTTTGTTTACATAGGGAGGGTTTTAATGACTTAATATAGATTGTTTCCAGGACTTTAAGGTTGAATAGCGAATGTGATCTACTAGCGACAGAGAAACTGTCACTACTATAAACCGACGCACATTCGGCGCTATTTATAAGATGGTGAGCAATAGCTGACCCGGATGTGTTGACTCAATTATTTAAATTATTTCGTCAGCCCTGGCGTATTGCAGGAGGGTGTTGTTTTATTCTGGATGCAAACCTTTACACCGTCCTTCCCACATATACGCCATCGCACCGATATTTAAATTGATAAATGATATTACTAATATGTTGCTGTGGAAGAACATCCTTGTGTACGGATTTTAACAAAGGTCGAGCAGGAAAAAAACGATTCTAGAGGTCAACGCTTGATAACAGCGAGGCACAGCTACCGAAATTTGATTGACATTACTTAACCAGGATAATCTGACGTATGTCGGCTATTTTGGAGGACCAAACAATTGAGGCTTATGAAAGTAGGTGATCTTGGCAGCGATATTTGAATTGACAATATCAAAAGAGTAACCATTATCGATGAGAACCTTTTTGATAAATTCAATCTCCAAATCAATCAGGGATCCAGAGCAAATCTTTAAGGCACGATGAACCAAACATTTTATCGGATTTATTTTTCTTTGTTTGGGACAAAAAGACTCCCAGTGACAATATAAACCAGTAAATGTAGGTTTGCGGTAAACAGATGTAAGAAACAATGAATCAGATTTATGCACTAGTAAATCCAGGAAAATAAGGGTTGAATTATGTTCCTTCTCACAGGTGAACTTTAAGGCTGGGTGTAATTGATTGAGTGCATTAAGAAATACTATAGAATCTGACTCATCGTTAAATACGAAAAATGTATCTTCGACGTATCGGAAATAAGTAAGTGGTTTATCGATACGGTCCAAAAGATTATGCTCATGAAAACCTACGAAGATATTGGCCAACGCAGGACCAAGAGGTGACCCCATAGAAATGTCGTCAGTTAGCTGATACATGACATTATCAAAACTGAATTCGACAGACATGGTAGCAAACTGCATCAGTTCTACGAATACCTCCTCAGAGATAGTGGGATCAACTGAGAAACCACGATATAGTACATCGGCACAAATATCGATGGTTTCTTGTAAGGAAACGCATAGACTACTGATTTCGAAAGAACACATAAACTTAATTTTAGCATTTCCTAAGCATCATTGACTTCCCATCGATCCGCGAACCAGTTGGCCTTGATGGCAAACTGCCTGATTGCCTGACGGTGTTTCGCTTTGTAAACAGCAAGTCACTTATATGGGATGCGACTTGTGTCAACACTTTTGCGCCCTCGTCAGTGACAGAATCACCAACAAACACTGGACATGCAGCAGCGTCAGCAGAGAACTGAAAGCAATTAAAATATGCCAGTCTTCGCAACAGATTTGTGTTTCAACCGATCGCTGTAGAGACGAGTAGAGCGATAGGTCCCGCCACGCGCGACTTCCTCAACAGCCTTGGTATGTTAATGGCGTGCCCCACCGGGATCATCGATAATTGACTTGGCTTTACGAGCGTCTCTCCATCGCCACTAGTCGTGGTAAACGCCTTGAGCCTGCTCTCGGCCTGCCAAATATGCAGGACATCCAATCAAACTTCCTCATACTGGTATGTTGGTTTCGAAAAAGGACATTTTATTAATTAATTATTATTTGCTACCCTTCTATGCTAGTTATACTATTAAAGTAAATTGTATTATATTAATAAATAATAAATTAATATATATATATATATATATATATATATATATATATATATATATATACATATAAAAATTACAGATCAAACTTATATAATACTATGATTTAATGTCAATTTCAGAGCAAATAAATTACATGTGTTTTCGAAGATTATTCAAGGCATACTTGAATAAAATCTAAGCTATCACATGAACATCTTGTTTTCAGAGATATTAATAGCCATATGATACTTCATAACATTCAAATAAAAGATCTAGGTAAAAAAATCAGATAAACATCAAAATCGCTAAGAGGTAATACAAGCCAGAACTTGATACTCAAAAAAATTAAAAAGTCAAATGTCCAGAAATAACTCGGATGCACATCAAAAGTTGTTTTTTAAGTTCTTAATATATCAAGGCAAACTCTGTCAAAATAATTTTTTAAAATACTAAATAAAACCTTTAAATGGATGAAGCTTGAAACAACAGAAAATGGAAAACATCTAATTCTTAAATATTCGGATATTTGTGGATGTAAAAAGTAAATTTTAAGAGACACTTACAGACATTGACTTTTTCTAGAAGTCACTCCAGACAAGTCATGAAGCAACTTTATGTGAGGAGCTAAAATGAACAAAAGATTATTAAGCAGCATAATGATAAAAAGCGAGAGGAAGGTAGAATCACTTCAAAACAAGATAGTCATTTAACGGTGATAAATTCAGAGACAAAAATAATTGTTACACCGGTCGTTCTAACAGAAGAGAAACTACACCGGTTCTCACTATAAATAGTGCGAGTAGACAACCATCAGGGAGAAAAGGACAGTATTGTAACTGTCTAGCCGAGTGCCAGTCAGTTTCCTTACCTTTGTACCTTTTATGTCAATACACTTGTTATCTTAACCCAAACTCGACTTGACTTCTTCTTTTTACTGTTGGACTACTTCACAACAATAATTGAAACTAAAGCCGAAACATTAGCATGATAGTGACGGACACAAGAATACCTCAAGGGACTCACATCCGTGCGCAATATTACACTTGAGAATACCCCGACATTTAGCGAGTGCTGACGGAGAAGCCTCTCAATGAGCTACCCCTGAGTTCGGTCTCCTGTAGTATCACCCAGGAAAGTACCGACCAGAAAAGCACTATAACCTCGTCTTCTACAGAGGATACTTAATTACCTTTCAGTTATCAAATAAACAAAGCCTGAAAGAAACACCACCATCAGCGTTCAATTCTCTGGACTACAAACAGGTTAGCCAATAGGTAAGAGCTTCAAGAGCCAAATATGGAAGGAAGAGGTTTACTCTTCTAAACAATATCGTTGATTTCAATAACGCAGAGAACTTTACACTATTGCACTATTAGTCCTAAAGATTTCGATAATTACATCTACTGCATTTCAAACGCTTTTAACAAATGTAAGCTGTATCTAAACTATGTAAAATAAATTTGATACTTTTTTTTTTTAAATCTTTAGTAGACGGCACTTACATGTTTCGAAAGCAACTCTTAACCAAGGAAGATTGATCCATAGTTAGATAAATAAAAGATATAAGTCAAAATTGAATTGTCCTCTCCATTTTTTCCACGTGCGTCATATTTGTTCCAGCGCCCGGACTGAAACTACAACGTCCGTCTCAGAATTTGAAGGAACTAGAGAAGCGACTAAAGAATATACTTTTATTTAACACGACACATTTATTAACACAAACTGATATATGTGTGTACTTGTATTCTTTTAGCGAGTAATTACTATTCTTAACAATATCATTGATTTCAATAAAGCACAGGACTCGATAGTATCTTTACGCCATGAACTCTAAACTATTAAAAAACAATAAGGGAGGTAGTTTGCTTGAAGCATTGATGAATACATAAATAATAGTTTTGGGCTTCCTTTTTTAATTTTCCATATATATACACACATATATATATATATATATATATATATATATATATATATATATATATATATATATGTGTGTGTGTATATATATATATATATATATATATAAATTTTTAATAAAATAAATAAATAATAAATATATATATATACATATGTAAATTAATAGATATATAACTAATAATAAAGCTATAAATACGGCTCTTAGTAACAATAAGACACAGCCTCCTGAAGACGGTCGAGAGACCGAAAGCGCTAGAGGAATGGCCCACAAAACAACGTTAGGTGCCATACTCCACTAATTAACACCAGAAAACCGACGAATAGCTCGCCGCGCCGAGAAATTAACAAGAAAGATAGCGAAAAGAGAAAACTCCGTGGTCTTTAACGACGCATGTATAATAAATGACTTGCTGCCGAAATATATATATATATATATATATATATATATATATATATATATATATATATATATATATATATATATATATATATATATATATATATATATAATAAGGAGAGGTAGTTTGTTTGAAGCATTGTGTGTAATACGTATATAGAGGAATATTAGAAGGCTATCACAATGCATGAAATGGAAATATGTCGGCGTTGAGAAGTAAGACAAAAACAAGTGATTTTAATTCATATATATAAATTAAAATCACTTGTTTTTGTCTTACTTGAGTATACGGTTTTAACTTTTTAATAATTGTTTTCCTATATAGCAAATCTTACTTGATTAGGCAAGACTTCAACACTGTGATGTAATTTGTGTGACCGTGTTCCATAATATATTTCGAGGAAGACCTCTTTGTCAAATGGTAGGTGTTTCAAATCTTTAAAAAACGTGTGGGTGGCAATATTGCTT
Source organism: Sepiola atlantica (assembly GCA_963556195.1). Classification (NCBI taxonomy): domain Eukaryota; kingdom Metazoa; phylum Mollusca; class Cephalopoda; order Sepiida; family Sepiolidae; genus Sepiola; species Sepiola atlantica. The sequence continues at coordinate 29,667,012 of OY744551.1, forward strand.
ATAACGCAGTAAATATTAATATCCGCAGCAATGTAATGAAACTAAAACTATAACTGATTTTTTTTGTTTTTATTATTTTAATTACTTATTTATTTTATTTTTATTTTTTCTGAATATTTTATATTTGAACCCACCGATGAAGTGCCATATATTTATATAAAAAAGAGGGGAGGTAGGGATAACAGCCAAGAGCGGTATTCAATTAATTTTTTTTTCTAATATTATTTATTTAATTTTTTATATATATACTATTGTTATCTTATTTTATTCTAACAATATTTACTTCCTTGCTTTTCTAAAAAAAAAAATTTTTTTTTTTTTAAATTTATTTTTATGATTAACGGCTAAATATGTTTTGATTTATACTCTGGCCAGATTGTGTGTAGCACAGTAAATGTAATGGACGGAACTAATTCTTCAATTCTTGTTTAATTTATGGATTAAAATTCAGAGTTTAAATCACTAACGATTATTTTTATTTAAATTTAATTTAATTTTTCTTTCTTCCGAGAAAGTGGAGCAACTCTTGCAAAATAGTAATGAATTATCTCCCTTATACATACAAATATAACACTAAATTTTAAATCTCCAATATATAATTTCTTTTAAAGGATTTTCAACACTTATTTGAAGCTTTTAAATCTTTTACTTTACTTTTGGATATCATTCTATTGTAGAAGGGTAAAAGTGAATCTGTATAGTAAAATTTGTTATTCTATTCTATTTTTTTATTATTACATTTTTTTTTATTATTTTTTATTTTATAACTTATATATTCATTAATATATTTGTTTCTTCATTTATTTATTTTATATATATATATATATATATATATATATATATATATATATATATATATATATATATATATATATATATATATATATATTGAGGTCCGGGGTTTCGAATCGCATGACCGGTAGTGAATAGTCATATCTCTATGCTGATGAGTCCCGATTGAAAAAGGACGAAACGTATACGTACATAGATAATAAACAATAACAAATATTTATTATTATTTGTCGCTCCTTGAAAGTAGAGCACTGTAATTGGTAGTATTAACACAGCATGACGTCACTTGCGTATAATGCATAATTCCTTCCCTTAATAGAAGTAGAATGCCTCGACGTCAAAGCCGCCGTTAAAGTGTTAAAATTATCATAGTTTATTCGCTGTTTACAATTGGCCCAGCGATTAGCGACGTCGGACTGAAGTTGAAAAATACTTGAGGTCCGGGGTTTCGAATCGCATGACCGGTAGTGAATAGTCATATCTCTATGCTGATGAGTCCCGATTGAAAAAGGACGAAACGTATACGTAGATAGATAATAAACAATAACAAATATTTATTATTATATATATATATATATATATATATATATATATATATATATATATATATATATATTAAAGATTATTGTTTTCTCTTTTTTTATTTATAGAGTTTATTTGGGGGGTACTTTTAATTTTCTAGAGGAAGAAGATGAAATGTGTATCTACACACCAGGTGTGTTATTCTATTAATGTTTATTTATTTTACTCTATTTATATACTTATAAAATTATTTATCTATCTTAACAGTAATGCTGTAATGTTGCATATAACAGTGAATGTGAATGTGGCATGCAGTATAAATATATAACACCTCATCAGCGGAGTCAAATATAAAGGGATTAATTGTAAATCCATATATCAAGTGTGTTGTTTTACTGATGATTCTTAAATCTATATATTTTAAACTGATTCAAGTTTACTTAGAATTGTGTTAATCCGATGTGTGTGGGCTGAGATTAAATACGAGATATACTATACTATATAATATATTATAAATGAGGAATTCAGTTCTAGCCTACTATTAAGTTCATGTCCTAACCTAGAGATGAATAGAGCTTCTTTAATTCGAAGATTTCCAATGTCCCTCTCTGTGGCCAAGATGTAAACTTTGATAAGTCTGTTACTGTTTTTGCATGTGTTAAGGTGTTTGAAGAATGATGATGCTTGTGTCTGTGTATGTTTTTTAATCCTGATATGTAGGGGTCTCATGGTACTACCTATGTAAAATTTGTTGCAGATGGTGCATTCTAATCTGTACACCGTATATATGCGGTGACAAATGTCCGTGGTATTCATTGGGCAGTTAGCTAGGGTGCACTGTGTTGGATTATATTGGCGTTTGCGTGTAGCTAGCTGCTTCCTTGGTGATTGACCCGAATAGGCAAGCTGTATGGTCAAGCCCTCTCTTCTAATGGCCTTGTGGATTGCTGTTGTGATTTTATCACTGAGATGAGGTAGTTTAAAAAACGTTAATAACTTACATTCTGGTGAAAAAGTCTATGACATTTTAACAAAGTAACATTGCCCCCCCCCTTGCAGCAATGGATGATGATAAATGTTCAAAGCGCTCCCGTGTCTTGTGGACATTTGCAAGAGCTGTAAGGCGCATGACTGCAGTCGTGATTGTATGTTTATCCATGATTTGCATGCGGAGAGACTCACCTGCTTACAAGACGAAGTACAACAACAGGGATGATGACGACGTTTGCAGTTAGAAGTAAGCATACACACTGAGAAACAGTGAGAGTGAAAACGTTGCTAATAAATAGTTAAAAGTAGAATTATTAGTAGTAGATAGTGAAGAATCTAATGGAGAAAAACTGACTGACAAACCCTAAATATCTTATTAAGTAATTCAATTCTTCATGGTAGTGCACATATAAAACAGAGTATAATAGGATCTAATACAAATAAAATAAAATACAAATAAATACCAAAACAATAAATAACACAAATTGCGGTACAAAATGCAACGGCTTGGATAAAGCAAACTATCCGTTAGAAAATGACTGCAAACACGACAATTTTGTATATGAATGCATCCTTGCAACAAAATATCTTATTGAGTAATTCAATTCTGGTAAAGAATTTAGAAGATGGATAAAGAAATGGTTGACAAACCAGAGTAATCAGATTTAATTAATTCCATTAATCATTTGAATATTCTTCATCTTTTAACAGACAAACATTTCAATTCTTATTATTAAGTAGTTCAGTACACATATAAAGCAGAAAGAACATAAATAATTCTGGTGAAAAGAATGTATATGGCTTTTTAAGCACTAAACCCCGAACAGGGTGTAATAGGATCAATTACAAATAAAATTAATTCAACGGCTTGGATAAAGAAAACTGCCCGTTAGGAAATGACTGCATGCATGATAATTTTGTATATAAATTCACCCTTGCAACAAACCGTAAATATCTTATTAATTAATTCAATTCTGACTGCGTCTTGTTTAAATTTCTGTCGATGACGTCATCGCCATCGCCTGTTTCTGCTTACACAGCGTTCTATACAACTTGGATGCTAGGGCAATGACCTATCACACTTCCTAAATCAACATTTGGGAGGAATTAATATCTTGCATCGCTTAAGCATTCAGGGCACACCCTATTTCAATCGACAAGCTGCGATTACATTACAAATGTTTAAAATTAATTAATCTATTTTGCAGATCATTTAAATAAAAAAGTCGTCCAAAATATAACTATTTAACAAGAGGGCCAAACGAGTATACCAAGGGCCCGTGGTGTAGCGAATAAAGGTTCTACGTTAATAGGTTCTTAGTGATAGTCTTCAAACCTCAGTACAGGTGATGCTAACAATACAATTACGAATTACGTAAGACTTCTACTCGTCCATGGAAGACGGAATGAGAACAAGCTATCCCATGGATTAAATAAAAGGTTCCGTTCGAAACACCGTAAAGATTCCCGAATTCGGCATAAAAATTACCGAGTTCGACTAGACGTATTTGAAGAAGATCGACAGAAACGTTATGAGAATACAACTCAAACTGAGAACAGTAGTTCGAATATTACAAATTATTAATCCTTATCTAAAATATTCCGAAACATAAGAGTGACCAACTAATGTTGAAATGCGGGCGTAAAAATAAATGCGTCCTCAAATTCACACTAGAGGTGTTGTCTGTCTGCTCATTTGTATATCTGTCAGTTTGTCGGTCTGTAGGTTTGTCACGCTTAAGCTTAAAACACGATATGAGACTGCAAACACAGTCGAGAATATTAGAACACCCGGCAACCCAAGGGCTCTTAATTCTAACCTTAGTGCAGTTATGACCAATACGTTTTGAGGCTCTACAAGCTAATTGGGCTCTTTCTTCATATCTTCAAACATTACTTGAACATTATATTACTGAAACTTTTGTAGTCAGCATTATCAAAATAATGTTTTGTAACTTATTTGGGGTTAAAAATTGATTATAGTAAATGGTTGCGTGTAAATTAACTACTCTTTCAAATATTATGGGAAAAACTATATATTATCAAAAATAATTTTAACTGGATATATATATATATATATATATATATATATATATATATATATATCACAAGAATACACAAACAGACACTATCAATACTATTAATTCAGAGATCAAAAAAATATTATCTAAACTAAAATAATATTCTGAAATAGCAGTTCCTTAAACACCATGATTCACCCTTAAAGAACATAAACAAGACTTTTACAATAACCCAGATATCAGATTAATTTGTCCATCTAGATAGGACATAGTATTTGTAAAATATATTAGATAGAATACTCTTAGAATAAGAGACATATATTCGGTATGGATATCTTCTGAATTGTTTACTAATGTCAATAATAAACATAAAATTAGATACCTTGCTTTTGATATTGACTCGAACTATCAATCAATATCTTCTACCATAGTCCCTGCTCATGGCTAAAAAACACAGATATTAAAATAACAGAGATAGATCTAATATTGCTAGAAAAAATCCATTATATATTTCGATAACAAATATGAGGCCAGGAACAATGTTGGTCACTTCAACATGTTAATGGGTTC
>OY744551.1:29676906-29896906 GCA_963556195.1 Sepiola atlantica
TATATATATATATATATATATATAATCAGTGGCGATTTGTGATCGGAGTTCGCGCCCGCCGACCGTCGGAAATTAACTTCCTGCACTGAAGATTACGTAAGCATGAAACATCGATGTCTGTAGGTAATAAATAATTAATATTTATTTATAAATATTATTAAAAGCCCCTTTTACTAAGGCCAGGCACTCTGAGAGAATTTAGTAACAAGCTGTACTACTAGCTTCATTGCGAGATCCAACACGGTTTGTTGTTGTTGATCACTTTTCGCTGCTCGTTGTAAATACCCGCCAACTTGGCATTTACAAAGTTAAATTCCTCCTAACTTTCAAGCTAATTTGCGGTGGCCAACGGGTAAACCTTTTGACTTCGAATCAGTGGCGATTTGTGATCGGAGTTCGCGCCCGTAAGCATGAAACATCGATGTCTGTAGGTAATAAATAATTATTATATATATAGATATAGATATATATATTAGGAGAAGATTTTCTTTGAAAACTCATGAGTTAAGGACGCAGTATCACTACTTGTCTTTGAGCTTTAATAAAATCTGATTAATTTCTCATTTTATTATGTCATTCAATCCATTAATATTATTGCTCTATACACTATATTGAGCTTTGTTTTATCTTTATAGTCTACTATATATTATTTATATCTTTAAAGTATCATCTTACTATATATATATATATATATATATATATATATATATATATATATATATATATATATATATATATATATATATAAAGAGGTGTGATATAAACAAAAGTAGAACATGATTTATATCAGTTCTAAGAATTCAAACACAACGAATATTTGGTCTACGATCTTTTCTTAAACCAATTTGGAATATTTTATTTTGTATTATACTTTAAATGATTTCAGATTTAATCTATAATAGTGAACATACAAATACGTAACGAAATAAATACTAAAATTATAATTACAAGAAAAAATATGCCGTAATAAGAAAAAAATAATAAGAAGAAAAAATAAGAAAAATAGAAAAGAAATTAAAAAGAAATAGTTAAACATATATTATATCTCTTTATTAATAAAAACATACATATATATTTTTTTGGACAAGACTTTCTCACAAATGAGACAGAAACATCAATCAAGCCAGCCACTGAAATAGCCAAAAAGAGCCGCCAGAAATACACCATAATAGAAAACTGGAAGAATACCCTTTCTTATTCAAACTGGCGCGACCTCGCCTTCAGACATAACGTTATTTTCTGACCCGAAGTCCATTTCCATCGGACAATGAAGAAAAAGAAGAAAAGAAAAACACTCTTTGACAAGGAGAAGTATATTTTCGAAAGCTAAGATTAAAATAAATTTTATTTATTTTACACTATCATTGTTATGGTTTTTTCAAAAAAAAAATAATATTATATATATATATATATATATATATATATATATATATGATAATTTTATTTACACAGACATGTACAAAATCTGCGACACTGGCATGTCGATGTTATCGATCAACAGTTACTATAAACTGAGATCTCATCAGGCAGAGTTAGAATCCGATCTTAACCTCAGATCATATTTGGAGAGAATGAAGTGGAGGGGTAGAGAAAGAGAAGAAGAAGGAAAGAAATTTAACATTTCAAAAATTAAAGCCGTTAAAAAATTAAAATTAAAAATAAAAAAAGAATAAATAAGCAGATAAAAACATTCTATAAACTTAATCAATGGATAAACACTGCAGATACAATAAACTGGTTCCTTAAAATAGTAAATAAAACTGATTGCTCATTCATCCAGTTTGATATTATTAACTACTACCCATCTATCTCTAAAGAACTTTTTGAAAACGTTATCGATTTTGCCACACTTCTATCTGATATTTCTGTAGATGAAATCAATATAATTAGAAAATGCAGAAATACAGTACTAATCTGTAAACATGAACAATGGACTAAAAGTAATCAATTTGGATCTTTTGATGTTTCTATGGGTTCCCTGGACTCAGCAGAAGTCACTGATCTAGTTGGTCTTTACATACTATATAATCTCACAAAAAACATTAGCATTGAGGATATAGGCCTATATAGGGATGACGGATTACTAATAGTAAAGAACTCAAATGGACAAAAATGTGAAAGAGTAAAAAAAAATTATCCTTAGAGAAATGAAAAGATTAGATCTCAAAGTAGAAATAACATCTAACATTAAAATAGTTAATTTTCTAGACGTAACATTCAACTTAGATAAAGAAACTTATGAACCGTATACTAAAGACAATGCCAACCCGATCTATGTCCACCCACTCTCTTACCACCCAAAAACCATTATTAAACACATCCCCAGATCAATCGAAAAAAGAATTAGTGATAACTCCTCTAATGAAGACATTTTTAACAAACACAAGGACTTTTACAATAAAGCGTTAAAGCAAAGTGGATACAAAAACACCCAAATTAAATTCACCAAACCTACACCTCCCAACAACAGACGCAAAAATAGGGGTAGAAAAATTATCTGGTTCACACCCCCATATAACAACATGGTTAAAACCAAACTCGGTAAAAGATTCTTAGACTTAATCAATCTACACTTCCCTCCCAACAATATACTGCACAAAATCTTTAATAAAAACACCCTCAAATTAAGCTATAGCTGTGGTGAAAATTTAGAAAAAATAATAAAAAAACATAACAACAAAATTCTAAATGAAAAAACTACCGCAACTAAAACAGCAAATACCAAGGCCTGTAACTGCACAAACAAAAAAGAATGCCCATTACAACATAATTGCCAAATAACCCAATCAGTATATCAAGCAACCATCTCTACTAAAGAAAACCCAACCCTGAAAAAATTCTACATAGGTATGGCTGGTAATACCTTCAAAGAAAGATATACTGGACATAAGTGTTCTTTTAATAACCCTACATATCAAAAAAGAACCTCACTTTCTATATATTACTGGGAACTATACAACAATAACCTATCACCAACAGTAACTTGGAACACAATTAGAAGAACTAGCACCTGTGGTTCCCTAAACTCACCTTGCTACCTTTGCCTAACAGAAAAACTTGAAATAATTAAATTCAGCGATAAGGGCAAACTTCTAAACAAAAAACAAGAAACATCAATTAACTGTAGGCATAATAGATTACACCTTCTTAGTAATCCACTCATAACCCCTTAGGCTGTTATTATATATAAAAAAAAATTAAAAAAAAAAAAAAAAAACACCTCCCCACCAACTGAAAATTTTGTCAACACAACTATCATCTTATACCTTTTATTAATTATTATTATTTTTATCTCTATTAGTAGTAGCATTTTCGTTTGTAGTATTATTTGTAGTAGTACTGTAAGCGGTAGTATTGGTTGGTATTATTATTGTTGTTATTATTATTATTATTATTATTATTATTATTATTATTATTATCATTATTATTATTATTATTATTATCATACCCACAACGATTAACACTAATGGTCATCTTCTGTATTTTTCTTTACTCTTAAATACCCCCCTTTTATGCTTATCCATTTTTTTGATTAATATTTCTATATTTCTTAGATTATTTTTTAGATTATATTTTTTAGATTATTTTTAGATTATCATTATCAATTTATTTATTACTACTATTATTAATATCTTAAACTTAACTATTTGACATTGAATCATTTTCTTCATTTTTTTCATTTTTTCATTTTTTCATTTCTGTACTTTTTATCAAGATAATTATTGTTATCAGTGGTGACACCATGTCTGACGTTACTATCATAGTTATTGTTATTTGCAGCAATGAAATTAACAGTATCACTATTATTATTAATAATATTGATATTGCCATGTGTTACCGTTACCTTACTTTTGCCTCCACTGCCATTTTTATTATCTTTATTATCATTATTATTATTATTATTATTATTATTATTATTATTATTATTATTATTATTATTATTATTACTACTACTGTTATTGCCACCATTATGACTACTTCTATAATTTTTCACTATCATCATTACTATTGTTAAGATTACTGGGATTACCACTCTGATTACTGTTGTCTGTTAAACCACTATTTTTATATGATCAGCATTATTGCAACCATTAACCCATATCATAATATCGGCAAACATTATCTTATCATTATTTAATATTATTATGATAATCACTACCCCCTAGGATTCCTAATATTCCTTAATTATTCAATTTCTTTCCTAAACTATTATTTTTATAAACTCTAAAATATTATTGACCACTATTATTATTTTTATTATTATTATTATTACCATTATTATTATCATTATTATTATTATTATTATTATTACTATTATTATTAATAATTAATAACGCCAGCATTTTCCAGTTATTCTTTTAGTTATATATTTTTTAATATTTTTTGGTATTTTTTAGTATTTTTATTATACTTCATTTATTATTATTTTCATTATTTCACCTCAATTATTAGGGGTATCTATTATTATTATTATTATTATTATTATTATTATTATTATTATTATTATTATTATTACTACTACTATTCCTGTTACATTTAACGAATATACTTATTTATTCAAATTAACTCCAGACAAATTATAAAGACAATATAAACCCAGAATCGCGACACATTTTATCACCGCCCCACTACTTTAACAATCAGCCCAGTTTGCACGCACGCATACTACAGTTCACTTGGAAAAATACATTTATAAACTCGACGGTTTTTTGACACCTAATTCGTGCATGTCTACCACCCCCCTCCTTCCCTCCCGATCTAAATCAACAGACGCCCTCTCTCTCCTTCTTTTTCTTTTTCTTTTTTCCTCTATGTGTCTCTCCCCTCATCATTATTTGTTCCTCTTTCCACCCTATATTTTTATTTATTTATTTATTTATTTATTTATTTGCCCTGTCTGTTTCAGATTCTAGATCTTAGGTTTTTTAGATTTTTTAATTTTCAATTTTGAATTTTAATTTTTTAACGGCTTTAATTTTTGAAATGTTAAATTTCTTTCCTTCTTCTTCTCTTTCTCTACCCCTCCACTTCATTCTCTCCAAATATGATCTGAGGTTAAGATCGGATTCTAACTCTGCCTGATGAGATCTCAGTTTATAGTAACTGTTGATCGATAACATCGACATGCCAGTGTCGCAGATTTTGTACATGTCTGTGTAAATAAAATTATCATATATAAAGCTCTATTTTGATATTGAGCACTTTTTATAAACCCGGTTAAAATTCTCTGGATTACCACCCTGTGGATATTTTTCACCTGGATTTTTACCATTATTATATATATATATATATATATATATATATATATATATATATATATATATATATATATATATATATATATAAAGAGGTGTGAGATAAACAAAAGTAGAACGTGCTAAATATTTTCGGAATTAACTTTCCCATGAATATATAGATAAGGAAGGCTCTGTAGACTGGCTTAAAAGAGGATCGCTCCACTATAACCAGGAGAGGATGATAATGGCTGCCCAAGGTCAAGAATTGATGACCAATGCTTTTAAGAAGATAAGTGGTCTCAACAACGATAACGATAACGATAACAAGTGACTGCCCTATTAATAATAATAATAATAATAATAATAATAATAATAATAATAATATATATATATATATATATATATATATATATATATATATATATATATACTAGCAGGAAGAACCAACGTTGCTTGGGATTGAATGGGGATCACTATTACATACTTTTTCACTGTGCTCATAAAACCATATTACTTTCTTTGTTTTTTTTACTGCACCTCTCATTTCGTCCCCTAATAAAGTCGGAAGAAGCTGAAATGTTGGAAAACTCTCTGAATTAGTGTCTCATACATATGGTTGAAATTTTTGTAAAATCAAATATATGTATTTAAAGGGAAACTTAGAGGTAGAGGCGTGTAGATATTCGGCACAAAGTAAATTCCAACATAACAATGACTGCCCTATTAATAATAATAATAATAATAATAATAATAATAATAATAATAATAATAATAATAATAATAATAATAATAATAACTCCTAGTGAGTATAGATACTAAAAATAAGCTAACCTACATAAGCTACACAGACACATGGAAATTGCAACAGAAGTAAAACAACAAGATGGAAGGAAACCACATGAAACCAAGGGAACTAAAACTGCATTAAATCTTATAAACTGTGCCTCCCCCCTCCCCAATAAAAAGGCATCAGCCCAGCTGATACCACACAAAATAAATAGCTCTGACGGGTCAAGGAGGATAGAAAGACCGAGGAGGGAGTGCTCATACCACACCTCCACTGGTAGAGTGCGGAGAGTACTGGGACATCGGGGAGACTAATAATAATAATAATAATTAACAATAATAACTAATAATAATAATAATAATAATAATAATAATAATAATAATAATAATAATAATAATAATAATTAACAATAATAACTAATTAATAATAATAATAATAATAATAATAATAATAATAATTAACAATAATAACTAATAACTAATAATAATAATAATAATAATAATAATAATAATAATAATAAACCTCAACTTTATAATGAAGACTAACGTGTATTTATTTGTATATTTATATATACAAGCAGGCATCAGCGTCGGTTGATACCACACAAAATAGTTAAAAAGGGTCAAGTATGATAGAAAGACCGAAGAGGGAGAGCAATAACCAGATATCCACTGAAAAATTGCAGAGAGGACTGGAACCTCGGGGAGGCTTATTGCCACCCAACTCTCAAGCGAGAAATCAATGGTAAGCGGCTGTTGCGATACCGCAAAGTCATTTGCAATGGTTATCGAAAATAGGTGGAGATCTGTGTATGTGTGTGTCCGTGTAGCTTAGGAAGAAGAATATATGTGTTTTATTCCCAGCATTTTTAAGGACCCAATAATTTGCTTTATGTAAGAATAATTAAGATGAATGAAAAATAAATCCAACCAAATCTCGAAAACCTCCCAACATGGTTGACTATGTGTGTGTGTGTGTGTGTGTGTGTGTGTGTGTGTGTGTGTGTGTGTGTGAATGTGTGTATGTGGCTGTGTGTATGTGTGTATGTGTGTGTGGGTGAGTGTGTGTGAGTGTGTGTGTATGTGGGTGTGTATGTGTGTATGTGTGTGTGTGTGTGAGTGGGTGTATGTGTGTGTATGTGTGTGTGAGTGTGTGTGTAGGTGTGTGTGTGTGTTTGTGTGTGTGTGTGTGTGTGTGTGCGTGTGTGTGTGTGTGTGTGTGTGTGCTTAAGATGCTTCAAACAGTCCGGCTCCCTTTTTTTAGCCATAAATCTTCACAAATCCGATCGCCATTAACATTTTAAAGTCAATACATGTTTGATACAATAACGAAACAAATCTACCAGATCTTGGCTATCGAGTAAAACATTATAAAACGTTCCAAATCCTTCCAATTGACTGCTTCAGATTTTAATCTTAACTGAAGTTATAAATCCTACCGAAACGGCACATTAATCGAATAAAGCCTAGCTTTTATCAGAATAGTTTTCTGTAATTATTTATATTAGCATTTAAAATGGCGGATAAAAACTAAGTAAAGTTTATAGGCAAAAGCCGAGTATTATGATTTATTATTTTTACTCCTAATACACGCTGGTAATATGTGGTTATAATCTTGTAACATTATTTTAATTGCGCAACAAAATGTGTTCTGTTTTTTTTTTGTTTTACGGCGAATCAAACATTTATTTGATCATTTAATCTCGAAGCCCAATACCTACTATAAACAATTAAACACAATATATCCAAAAATAAGGTTATCTTTTGACCCTTAGTTCATCAATCATTCCATCTGCTCAATCGCTCATTGCATATACTCGAACTGAAATCTTTCATTATGCAAGATGATGAAAACAGTAGGAATAGTAAAAAAAAAAAAGCATTGAGTGCGGCAATCAACCCACATAATAAGGTGACTCAACCAAGTCAGTTGAAATAAAACAGCAGACAACTAGAAATATAGATGAACCATACTAATATGAAACCAACAGAACTGAAACTCTCGGGTTATATATATACATGGTCTGCCAAAATAATGTATACACCATTTGAATCGTTATAACTCGTTCAATTTACTGATTTTGACTTTCAAACAAGATTGATAGAATCATAGAAGAGTAAGACTACACATTTAAAGATATTGACATTAAAATTAACAAAAACAGAAAATTAACTTTTAATATATGTAAAGGCCTGGTTGTGGTAATTTTTGAAAATTAAAATATAACATAGAAACATGTGAAGTACAACACTGAATATATAGAAAATCGATGGCACAACTTCAGTAATATGTTTTGTATGTGAAAAGGATCCTCTTTGTATGAGGGTTGCTTTGATAAGAGTCTAATTTTTTTCTAGTCTATTTCTTCTATTACGAGTCTAATTTTTTTCTGGTCGATTTCTTCTTCTGTCTGGTGTTTATTTTGTACTAATCATATTTATTTGCCTATATTTGGTCTGTTGTATTCTGTTATGTTAAATATTCGTTTTCTTATCGATTTGTTTTGTCTTCTTATCGATTAGTTTTGTCTTTTTATCGACAACTTCGTTTTTCCTCTCTATTTTTGTCGTCTTATCGATTAACTTTGTTTTCTTTTTCTTATTGATTAGTTTTGTCTTCTTATAGATTATCGATTAGTTTTGTCTTCTTATCGATTATCGATTAACTTTGTTTTCTTTTTCTTATTGATTACTTTTGTCTTCTTATAGATTATCGATTAGTTTTGTCTTCTTATCGATTATCGATTCGTGTTGTCTTTTCATTGGTTAATTTTGTCTTGTTTTTCTTATCGCTAGATTTGAGGGAAATTTCAACAATAGGTTTTCGATACCAATTAATAAATATTCCCCAAATTTTAGTTTCTTTGGAGTATTTTAAAGGGATTTTAGGGGCCATAATATGGACACCACTTCCCATTTAAAAATTAAAATATGTTAGATTTCCATTGAATTTGATTCATAGTCACCAATTAAGCAAGATTCCCCGAATTTGAATTTCTTCTTAAGACCTCTTAAGTTTAAACTTTAAATTTTAGACATGTTCTAGTATTAAAATCATGTAACGAATTTTGATCAAAATTGGAATAAGGATTCTAAATATAAGGTTTAGTAGTATATGTTGATTTTAATCCTCGTAAAGGGACTAAAGTAATGAAACACTGTTCTGTTCGGGGAATTAATTTACCCCATCCTGGGAAGGGCATTCTTCCAGCATACTTCAACACAAGTTGAATATAAATGCATTTTTGAACATATCATGTATAAAGTCACGACGTATTCTACATTCCCTCCTCGAGTGTCCTTCATTTTTTTAAACCTCTTCTAAACATTTTTATGAATAAACATGAATAGCCTCTCTTTAATGGCCGAGCCACTCAGTTCTTTTGCCAGAAAAAAAACCCGTCAGCATCGGCCATTATTAATACCCGTCGCTCGATACACTAAATCGGTTCCAATAAACTTAATTGTAGATCCAAACCAAAAAAGCCACCAAATCAAATATCATCTTTTTATGGTACTCTTCTTTTGCCTCTTCCATTTTCATTAACTTTTGTATCGATTTGTCATGCGTCTAAAGCAGATTTTCACAATATATATATATATATATATATATATATATATATATATATATATATATATGACAACAGAAGCTGAAGAGAGCCGGATGGCTAAGTCCTTCCGTGTTTGAAACCGACGGTACGAATGTTGTACTAATTTTCCTGTACCAATATATATATATATATATATATATATATATATATATATATATATATATATATATATAATCAGTGGCGATTTGTGATCGGAGTTCGCGCCCGCCCACCGTCGGAAATTAACTTTCTGCACTGAAGATTGCGTAAGCATGAAACATCGATGTCTGTAGGTAATAAATAATTAATATTTATTTATAAATATTATTAAAAGCCCCCTTTTACTAAGGCCGGGCACTCTGAGAGAATTTAGTAACAAGCTGTACTACTAGCTTCATTGCGAGATCCAACACGGTTTGTTGTTGTTGATCACTTTTCGCCGCTCGTTGTAAATACCCGACAACTTGGCATTTACAACGTTAAATTCCTCCTAACTTTCAAGCTAATTTGCGGTGGCCAACGGGTAAACCTCTTGACTGCGAATCAGTGGCGATTTGTGATCGGAGTTCGCGCCCGTAAGCATGAAACATCGATGTCTGTAGGTAATAAATAATTAATATATTATATATATATATATATATATATATATATATATATATATATATATATATATATATATTAGGAGAAGATTTTCTTTGAAAACTCATGAGTTAAGGACGCAGTATCACTACTTGTCTTTGAGCTTTAATAAAATCTGATTAATTTCTCATTTTATTATGTCATTCAATCCATTAATATTATTGCTCTATACACTATATTGAGCTTTGTTTTATCTTTATAGTCTACTATATATTATTTATATCTTTAAAGTATCATCTTACTATATATATATATATATATATATATATATATATATATATATATATATATATATATATATATATATATATATAAAGAGGTGTGATATAAACAAAAGTAGAACATGATTTATATCAGTTCTAAGAATTCAAACACAACGAATATTTGGTCTACGATCTTTTCTTAAACCAATTTGGAATATTTTATTTTGTATTATACTTTAAATGATTTCAGATTTAATCTATAATAGTGAACATACAAATACGTAACGAAATAAATACTAAAATTATAATTACAAGAAAAAATATGCCGTAATAAGAAAAAAATAATAAGAAGAAAAAATAAGAAAAATAGAAAAGAAATTAAAAAGAAATAGTTAAACATATATTATATCTCTTTATTAATAAAAACATACATATATATTTTTTTGGACAAGACTTTCTCACAAATGAGACAGAAACATCAATCAAGCCAGCCACTGAAATAGCCAAAAAGAGCCGCCAGAAATACACCATAATAGAAAACTGGAAGAATACCCTTTCTTATTCAAACTGGCGCGACCTCGCCTTCAGACATAACGTTATTTTCTGACCCGAAGTCCATTTCCATCGGACAATGAAGAAAAAGAAGAAAAGAAAAACACTCTTTGACAAGGAGAAGTATATTTTCGAAAGCTAAGATTAAAATAAATTTTATTTATTTTACACTATCATTGTTATGGTTTTTTCAAAAAAAAAATAATATTATATATATATATATATATATATATATATATATATATATGATAATTTTATTTACACAGACATGTACAAAATCTGCGACACTGGCATGTCGATGTTATCGATCAACAGTTACTATAAACTGAGATCTCATCAGGCAGAGTTAGAATCCGATCTTAACCTCAGATCATATTTGGAGAGAATGAAGTGGAGGGGTAGAGAAAGAGAAGAAGAAGGAAAGAAATTTAACATTTCAAAAATTAAAGCCGTTAAAAAATTAAAATTAAAAATAAAAAAAGAATAAATAAGCAGATAAAAACATTCTATAAACTTAATCAATGGATAAACACTGCAGATACAATAAACTGGTTCCTTAAAATAGTAAATAAAACTGATTGCTCATTCATCCAGTTTGATATTATTAACTACTACCCATCTATCTCTAAAGAACTTTTTGAAAACGTTATCGATTTTGCCACACTTCTATCTGATATTTCTGTAGATGAAATCAATATAATTAGAAAATGCAGAAATACAGTACTAATCTGTAAACATGAACAATGGACTAAAAGTAATCAATTTGGATCTTTTGATGTTTCTATGGGTTCCCTGGACTCAGCAGAAGTCACTGATCTAGTTGGTCTTTACATACTATATAATCTCACAAAAAACATTAGCATTGAGGATATAGGCCTATATAGGGATGACGGATTACTAATAGTAAAGAACTCAAATGGACAAAAATGTGAAAGAGTAAAAAAAAATTATCCTTAGAGAAATGAAAAGATTAGATCTCAAAGTAGAAATAACATCTAACATTAAAATAGTTAATTTTCTAGACGTAACATTCAACTTAGATAAAGAAACTTATGAACCGTATACTAAAGACAATGCCAACCCGATCTATGTCCACCCACTCTCTTACCACCCAAAAACCATTATTAAACACATCCCCAGATCAATCGAAAAAAGAATTAGTGATAACTCCTCTAATGAAGACATTTTTAACAAACACAAGGACTTTTACAATAAAGCGTTAAAGCAAAGTGGATACAAAAACACCCAAATTAAATTCACCAAACCTACACCTCCCAACAACAGACGCAAAAATAGGGGTAGAAAAATTATCTGGTTCACACCCCCATATAACAACATGGTTAAAACCAAACTCGGTAAAAGATTCTTAGACTTAATCAATCTACACTTCCCTCCCAACAATATACTGCACAAAATCTTTAATAAAAACACCCTCAAATTAAGCTATAGCTGTGGTGAAAATTTAGAAAAAATAATAAAAAAACATAACAACAAAATTCTAAATGAAAAAACTACCGCAACTAAAACAGCAAATACCAAGGCCTGTAACTGCACAAACAAAAAAGAATGCCCATTACAACATAATTGCCAAATAACCCAATCAGTATATCAAGCAACCATCTCTACTAAAGAAAACCCAACCCTGAAAAAATTCTACATAGGTATGGCTGGTAATACCTTCAAAGAAAGATATACTGGACATAAGTGTTCTTTTAATAACCCTACATATCAAAAAAGAACCTCACTTTCTATATATTACTGGGAACTATACAACAATAACCTATCACCAACAGTAACTTGGAACACAATTAGAAGAACTAGCACCTGTGGTTCCCTAAACTCACCTTGCTACCTTTGCCTAACAGAAAAACTTGAAATAATTAAATTCAGCGATAAGGGCAAACTTCTAAACAAAAAACAAGAAACATCAATTAACTGTAGGCATAATAGATTACACCTTCTTAGTAATCCACTCATAACCCCTTAGGCTGTTATTATATATAAAAAAAAAATTTAAAAAAAAAAAAAAAAACACCTCCCCACCAACTGAAAATTTTGTCAACACAACTATCATCTTATACCTTTTATTAATTATTATTATTTTTATCTCTATTAGTAGTAGCATTTTCGTTTGTAGTATTATTTGTAGTAGTACTGTAAGCGGTAGTATTGGTTGGTATTATTATTGTTGTTATTATTATTATTATTATTATTATTATTATTATTATTATCATTATTATTATTATTATTATCATACCCACAACGATTAACACTAATGGTCATCTTCTGTATTTTTCTTTACTCTTAAATACCCCCCTTTTATGCTTATCCATTTTTTTGATTAATATTTCTATATTTCTTAGATTATTTTTTAGATTATATTTTTTAGATTATTTTTAGATTATCATTATCAATTTATTTATTACTACTATTATTAATATCTTAAACTTAACTATTTGACATTGAATCATTTTCTTCATTTTTTTCATTTTTTCATTTTTTCATTTCTGTACTTTTTATCAAGATAATTATTGTTATCAGTGGTGACACCATGTCTGACGTTACTATCATAGTTATTGTTATTTGCAGCAATGAAATTAACAGTATCACTATTATTATTAATAATATTGATATTGCCATGTGTTACCGTTACCTTACTTTTGCCTCCACTGCCATTTTTATTATCTTTATTATCATTATTATTATTATTATTATTATTATTATTATTATTATTATTATTATTATTATTATTACTACTACTGTTATTGCCACCATTATGACTACTTCTATAATTTTTCACTATCATCATTACTATTGTTAAGATTACTGGGATTACCACTCTGATTACTGTTGTCTGTTAAACCACTATTTTTATATGATCAGCATTATTGCAACCATTAACCCATATCATAATATCGGCAAACATTATCTTATCATTATTTAATATTATTATGATAATCACTACCCCCTAGGATTCCTAATATTCCTTAATTATTCAATTTCTTTCCTAAACTATTATTTTTATAAACTCTAAAATATTATTGACCACTATTATTATTTTTATTATTATTATTATTACCATTATTATTATCATTATTATTATTATTATTATTATTACTATTATTATTAATAATTAATAACGCCAGCATTTTCCAGTTATTCTTTTAGTTATATATTTTTTAATATTTTTTGGTATTTTTTAGTATTTTTATTATACTTCATTTATTATTATTTTCATTATTTCACCTCAATTATTAGGGGTATCTATTATTATTATTATTATTATTATTATTATTATTATTATTATTATTATTATTATTATTACTACTACTATTCCTGTTACATTTAACGAATATACTTATTTATTCAAATTAACTCCAGACAAATTATAAAGACAATATAAACCCAGAATCGCGACACATTTTATCACCGCCCCACTACTTTAACAATCAGCCCAGTTTGCACGCACGCATACTACAGTTCACTTGGAAAAATACATTTATAAACTCGACGGTTTTTTGACACCTAATTCGTGCATGTCTACCACCCCCCTCCTTCCCTCCCGATCTAAATCAACAGACGCCCTCTCTCTCCTTCTTTTTCTTTTTCTTTTTTCCTCTATGTGTCTCTCCCCTCATCATTATTTGTTCCTCTTTCCACCCTATATTTTTATTTATTTATTTATTTATTTATTTATTTGCCCTGTCTGTTTCAGATTCTAGATCTTAGGTTTTTTAGATTTTTTAATTTTCAATTTTGAATTTTAATTTTTTAACGGCTTTAATTTTTGAAATGTTAAATTTCTTTCCTTCTTCTTCTCTTTCTCTACCCCTCCACTTCATTCTCTCCAAATATGATCTGAGGTTAAGATCGGATTCTAACTCTGCCTGATGAGATCTCAGTTTATAGTAACTGTTGATCGATAACATCGACATGCCAGTGTCGCAGATTTTGTACATGTCTGTGTAAATAAAATTATCATATATAAAGCTCTATTTTGATATTGAGCACTTTTTATAAACCCGGTTAAAATTCTCTGGATTACCACCCTGTGGATATTTTTCACCTGGATTTTTACCATTATTATATATATATATATATATATATATATATATATATATATATATATATATATATATATATATATATATATATATATATATATATATATAAAGAGGTGTGAGATAAACAAAAGTAGAACGTGCTAAATATTTTCGGAATTAACTTTCCCATGAATATATAGATAAGGAAGGCTCTGTAGACTGGCTTAAAAGAGGATCGCTCCACTATAACCAGGAGAGGATGATAATGGCTGCCCAAGGTCAAGAATTGATGACCAATGCTTTTAAGAAGATAAGTGGTCTCAACAATGATAACAAGTGCAGGTTTTGCCACACAGAAGTGGAGAGTGTGAGTCACCTGACATCCAGTTGTAAGATTAACTACTATACAATGCGATACAATGGAGTGTGTAAATATCTCCACTGGACCATCTGTAAAAAAGATGAATATCAAGTGTAGCAGCAAATCCTGGGAACATATACCAGAAAGAACTGTTGGAAAATAAGTCATACACTATTCACTATGACTATCCACTCCCTGCAGCTACATACCTAGAAAATTGGGCTATTAAACCTGACATAGCAATATGGGTCAAAAGGGGGAAAGTAGCAACCCTAGTTGAAGGCAGTGTCCCTAATGATGGTGGTTTAAACATAGATGAGAGAGGAAAGATAACTAAATACCAAGGGCTTATGTGCGACATGAAAAGAAATTCATTTATTTATAAGCTTAGACTTTCGGCATAGAAACTTGCCTTCAACAGGGCTAGACTCTTTCTTTCCTTTTTTTTCCTTTTCATTTCGCTGGTATAGTCCCCAGGAGGGGTGACCCTCCTGTGATTACAGAAAAATATATGTCCGATCTTGCTGAGACGAGGATTTAAATAAAGTCTATGTTCGATGTGCACGCACCTGGTAGCACTTGTATCGAAAAAAGAGAGTTGATCACATCTTTGAAAATTGTTTCGTAAGGGACAAAAAAAATCAAAAGTCCGACTTTCGAACTGTATAAACAATTCTCCAAAACACGACGACGTCAACTCTAAAAACATCTGACTCTAGAATTGTAATTAATAATTCTTCAAAACACGACTCTCGTCAATTGAGTAACCCGACACAAAACGCCAATTCAATTTCTGTTGTGGGGTACAAATCACCCCTATTGAAGAACTAATGGAAGCAACCATCTATAATAAATACCATGGTAGCAAAGACTCAAACAGAGGACATTCCTATTCATGTTTTACCGCATGGTAGGAATCCGGTCATCTCCTACCACATTTAGTGGCGTTACTGTATTGCTATGAATAAATACATTGTATATTTTAACCTGTCACAATTTGTGGTTGTTATCTTTGTGACCCCTAGCACGGGTCTACAACAATTTCTTTCTCCTTTTTTCGCTTAACACTCGACGTTGTCCCAACTCGTAACGTTAATTTTAACATGTTTACTCTTTTTATTTCAACGAGAATTCACACATGCAAAAGATGGTAATTTGCATAAGTGGACTCTTGTCCTCGCACAGAAATAACAAGATTATATCTTGTAATCGGAACGCCGTGGGTTCAATCCCCGATGGACAATACACGGCGCGACGCTCACTCTTTTATCTCGTGGACCCGCATGATGGCTGCTACAAATTTTGTTCTTAATTTTGTTTTTAAACCAATTTTTAGATAATATTTTAAGAGTAGGAATTATTAATTAAAGACTTCAAACAAAACAAAATACACAGGATTAAAATTAAACTAAATACACTAGAATTTGTACTCGAGGTAGAAGAGAGTTGTCTGAGCTTATGTTATATTATGGAGGTGGCCCATATCTTTGGAAACGATTAAGTTAGCTAGTATGGATTATGGCTGGGGTCATTTGAGACAATAAGTGCTGGTTTAGCTGACATGCACTGGAGCGGATTGTTATGAGTCGATTATTTTTGTCAAACCATAACAAAGTTACAAATTCGGCGCCGACACAGGGAATCTCGTGTCAGAGAAGGTCAGATATGGTACGATTGTGAATGTCGTGTCTGATTGGCCGACGCGAGGAAGTGTCTGTTACGTCATTTGTTTTCTCGAAAACTGTAGTTTTTGAGAGAGAACGCTTTGGAAGTGATAGCGATCAAACCACGATGTAGCCGCTCGTCCTGAAAGTAAAGAGACCCATGAAAAATATTGGCTAAGAGTTATGGGCTGGATCTCGAATGAAATCCGACATATATCCCCGTGCATCGGTCCCACCCCACAACGAAGAAGTATGAATGAGACGAATGGATGAGAACTCCTCCACAACCAAGACATCGAATAAAAGAATCGAATCTCTCTCTGAAAAAAAACTTGTCTCCGAGTTTTGTCTCCTGCTGAAAATAAAATTTGTTCATAGAACAAAGACCACCAGAATCGATCACGGCCAGAGACGCAATAGAACCCACGGCACAGATAGCGATCACGACCAGTAGACGAAGAAAAAATGTAAGGTAACTTTTGTGTACAATTGAACATTTTCGAGTCCTAATTTGAAGGTTATTTGAAGGTGAAAAGAAAGTGTGTTACGTGTTAAAAAGAGAAAGAAAAAGTGTACCATGTTAAAAAGAGAACAATGCTTAACAAGAGAAGTGTTTAAAAGAAAAGATGTTTTAAAATGAACAATGTTTAATATAAGTAAAATGCTAACGAGAAAAGTATTTTAATGTGTTTAAAAAGAAATGTGTTAAAAAAGTTGAAAACGCTTCTAAGGTTTCGGTTTCGAGAAGCGTGGTTTAAGAGACTTTTCGTGGCAATAATCTTCATTGAGAATGTAACAAATGTGTTTTTGGTGCCGTAATGTAACACTTAGAGATATCAACAGTACTTCATCTTTAGACGTTATTTCTCTCCCATTGAGATTCTTCTAATATTACAAATCGAATATAATTACAAATCGAATAAACGTATCAACGGTAACGTCTTTTGACAAGAGAATTTGAGACGATGAAAACGTCCATCAACAAATTTTATTTATTATGTATTTTCTAAAATTCTGCTTAACCTTTGTTTTTAAACTAAATCTTAGATACTTTTTTTTAATTGACAATTAATTATTAAGTAAATTATTAATTAAGGAATTATTGATTAAAGACTCAGAACAAAACAAAAAAACATTATTAAAGTGAAAAAATTAAAAGAAAATTTTAAATGTATTTGCAAAAGAAATATCAACGTAAAATTTAGAAAACGAAGACATTTTAAAAATCCTTACAACTTAATACAAGAAATAAAATGGAAATATGCTGGAAATTTCATTTCTTTGATCAATCATAACTCAAAAACCAATAAATCAAATTAGTTAAAACTTTGCACAAAATTTTTATTTGATACGTTCTATAAGTGTGTAGAATTTCAGCATCATTAGTCAAGGCAACCCAGAGATCCAGAAAGTTCAATCATGAAATCATGTTATATGTGTGTACGTACGTACGTACGTACGTACGTATGTGCCACCCTGTATCTCATCAACTATTTGATTGATTCAGCTGATTTTTGGCAGAGATAGAGGTTCTAGGGTCTAGTTGATGGCATTTTAATTTCAGTTTACCATATACTTTAGGTTTCCAGAAGATTCCAAAAAAACTTAAAATGACCATCACTACAAAAGTAGTGACATTCCATGATACATTGCCAGTATACTGAAATCATATGCCCTTAATAGGGTTAAGATGAAAATTCATATACACTAAATGTACAAAAGCAAGGAAATTCCCAAATGTTTACACTTTTATTGTCATTAAGGGTATGCGAGCACAACAGGGCTATGTATTTTACTGGTAGGAATTTTTCTTCAGTGCACCTCACACACTTCATCCACTCATGCATAGATATTTATACTGTAGTGATGTGATAATGAAATGGTTTGGTTGATATGTAGTCATACCCTTAATTAATGGCAATAAAAGTGTAAAAATTTGGCAATTTCCTTGCTTTTGTACATTTAGTGTATATGAATTTTCATCTTAACCCTATTAAGGGCATATGATTTCAGTATACTGGCATTTTTCATGGAATAATAGTGTTACATTTTTTTTCATTGCTTTTCAATGTTTATATAAAACAATAACATTTTAATAGCCAAGTTTTTCACTTAGTTTAAACTTTCATCCTTGTTTAAAGGTGGTAGTTATTATTGTTATTATTGTTGTTTGGCTTCCATGAAATAAATCAAGAAATTTACGTTTCAACGTAACTTTGTAGCACACGAGTATTTAGAGAGAGAGAGAGAGCCTTTTTCCCCAACTATAGTGAATCACCATTCTAAATTTCTTTGTTTTTGTTGAATATATATTATTATATTATTTATTACAATTAAATAAAATATGTTTTTCTTTTGTAAAATACCAAAAGTAGTTTTATTTACTGCGGAATTACAATAAAGATGCATCCTTTTTAAAAATGCATCCAATTTAATGCATTTTCAAGAAAATTAATGTGAATGTTAATAATAATATTGCGATTTTGTCATCTCAATAAAATAAAAATAGCCTAGTTTTTTTCCGAGCTTAAACTTTTATTATTAAAAAAAAAGTGGTTGTTATTGTTGTTTTGCTTATCTAATATATAAAGTTAAGACGATTTCCCCCCTGTACCTTCTCGGAGAATAGGAAAATAACCACATGCATCACAGGCTACTAAACGCGCCACTATATCACACTTATTCACTCGAGCGTGTTTTAGTAAATTTGTTATTATTTTTTCCAGCTAACACTAAATATTACATTTGGCCCACCATCTACGACTCTCCAAAAAACCAACTCCATATAAGTGGTAGCATTTCTCCCTAACAATTATGTACTGTCACTCCACTCATCATCGACACCGGGAACTAATAAACACAGTTTAATTTTCACAAAAGACTCCGTTCTTATTTATTATTTGCCTGGTATTAATTTACTACATAATATAAAGCGATACGCAAAGACTTAATGACCGCTCCCGTTCACTCCGATGATTTTCCGCGAATATCAGATTACGTTATATCTATTTCTACCTATAACTTCTCTATTTATATTCATTCCGGAATTAAGCGAATGAAATTAACGAACACAGTTCCTTCAACATTTACTCATTCAACATGGCGGCTAAAATTTCTTGATCAGATCGACTTCCTATTTAATTCAACAAGCGCCAAGATACTCGTAGACCCCGATACATTTACATTTTCAAAATCATACACCTTTAACACGCATATTATAGAAAACTTGCCCAAATCCATTTATTTCATCAACTACAAATGACCTAAACCATGTCATTGTTGAACTTTACATTTGGTCGGCAGAAGCTAAATCTTAACATAACACGCATGCCAATAAATAAGCTTAGCTTAATTGGCCTATTTTCACATGTATTTTTAACTCGAAACCGTGGCGCAGTCGTTAAGAAGGCAGATTTCATGATCGCCAGTTTTAGCGTTCGATCTCATTCTACTCTACCACTTTTTCCTTTTTTTTAATTTAAAACATTCGCCAACACGGTAGAGGGGGAAAGAACAATATGCCGTTTCTTTTTTATTCGACGTCATACAATAGGTAGTACTTTCTCCCGTGCAACGCCGGGCGACGGGTTCCGCTAGTATAAAATAAAATCAAGAAATGTATCTTTCAGCATTACGTTATATCACACAGCTATTCAGAGAGTGTCTTTTCCCAACTATAGCGAATCACTGGTACACATGAGATTCTAAATTTCTTTGTTTTTATTGAATAGAAATTATTATATTATTTATTAAAATTAAATAAAATAATGTATTTTTCTACCGTTCTAAAATGCACATCGGGGTTTTGGTTTAATGCAGCATTACAATAACGGTGCATCGACAAAAAGATATGTTACAAAAGCGGCGTCCGGTTATTAATGAGTGGTCGGGTACATATTTCTTCGATGAAACTCCCCCCCACCCACTCACATCATTTGAACATCACTAACCTAAATAAACAATAAAACAGATTAAGTATGTTTTCGGTCAAATTTATTCGATTTGTTTAAAAACATGACCAGAAGACTTAGAACTGATTACTACAAAGCACTTTATCCATTGCGCCACGGTGCCATATTGATCGAATCTGACAAGACGCATCTAAAGAAGGTCGGAGATTACATCGGTGGAAACGTTGTGAAAATAAAAACCAAGATGAGAATGATAGTCCGAATAAACCAAATAATACAAATTTTCTATGCTCATCTAAAAAAATTCCGAAACATCAAATAAATAGTTTGTATATACGGATTTAAACATTATTTTGTATTTTCCGGGTCTTTTATCCGAACGGGGATATTTCCCATCTATTGCTTTATTGGCTGTTACAAATCCTCGGACTCAAATGATGATTACGGGGAAATGCATTCTACTAATTACCGTTTTAATTGCAAATGCCATAATTCATTTTTATCTTAGAATCTACGTAAGAGATTGGGATGTCGGCTATTTCCATTTGGGGCTCTTTAGCTACCGTTGGCATAATATATCCCATATATCTCAGCGGACATTTACAAATATCCATTGGACTTCATTTTGTTTCAAATTCAACGGCCATTTGTGCCAAATGTAAATTCATCGCAGATTATAAAAATGTCCACATGGCAAATCTGACAACCTGACGCCCATTTTATAATTAAGTGGCAAAGGTTCCCAACTAAAGAGATGCGTTTTAATTTAATTTTATATTTATTTGTATATTTTGTATTTGTCTGAAATATTTTTTTCATATAATAATACTACTACTACTACTACTAATAATAATAATAATAATAATAATAATAATAAGAAGAAGAAGAAGAAGAAGAAGAAGAAGAAGAAGAAGAAAGAGGAGGAGGACGTCATTTGCGGTGGTGATCGAAAAGAGGTAGAGAGTACTGGAAATCTGGGGAGGCTTGTTATCACTCAGACTCCAGGGAACACTACTGGTTGTTGTTGGTGGGCAATCACTGACGATGACTTGTGTAATAACTCTTAATGAGCAGAAATAATAATAATATCCGACAAAATTATCAAACTCATAGAGAAAGCAATGGAAACATGGAGACTGGAACTGACAACTGGAGGACAACACTTGACTATAAGAATACACAAAATCATTGTCCAGGGAAACTGTCTATCACCAGTGCTATTTATCATAGTCGTGATGCCACGCAATAACATACGCAGGAAATGCAACGCCAGATTGAAGTTCACGAACAGAGAAGAAAGAATAAACCACCTAATGTATATGGATGACCGAAAGCTATTTGCAAAAAAAAAGGAACTAGAAAAGCTCAACCAGAATCTTCGGACATTCGGGTGGAATTCGGAATGAAAAAGTGTGCACTACTAGAGATAAAAAGGGGCAAACTCGAAGCGACAGCCTAGGACATAAAACTACCTAACGAAGAGGAAATAGTGGCACTGTGCGAATATGTAACCGAAAACACTAAAAAGCTGATGGCTGCCGCAAAATCGAACAGTGACACAAAATACAAAAAAAAACACCAAAGAAAATGAAAAGAGAAGCAGTTACATGGACAATTTATCAAACTGACCAGAGAAAATACACACGAAAACAGCTGGACATATCTACGAGGAGGACACTTGAACAGAGAAACGGAGCTACTACTGACCGCGGCACAGTACAACGTGATAAGAACTAATTATATCAAAGCCAAAATAGACAAAACACAGGAAAACAGTAAATGTAGACTCTGATGACAAAGAGACGAAATGAGGAATCACATAATAAGTGAATGCAGCAAACTAGCCCAAAAGAATACAAAAACAGGCACAACTACCTGAGAAAGGTAATCCACTGGGAACTATGCAAACGTCTGCACTTTGAACATGCAGACTAATGGTACAGACACAAGCCGGAGACTGCACTGGAAAATAAAAAGCACAAAATCTTCTGGTATATGGAGGTACAAACAGATAAACTCATCCAAGCAAGGGGACTGAACGTGTTAATAGTCAACAAGATGGAAAAAAACCTGTCAAATCGTAGATTGTAAAAACTAAGGAGACAGAAAAACGAAACAAATACATGGAACTTAACAGAGAACTGAAGGGAATATCGACCATGAAAATAGTCAATATAATACTAATAATTGTATGAGCACCAGGAACAATCCCCCCCCCCCCAAAAAAAAGAAACTCAGAAACAAAATTAGGAGAAATGGGAATCAAAGAGGAGATTGAGACCATACAACGCACGACGATTATAAAAACAGCTGAAATCTTATGGAAAATCCTTGAATGCGGAAACCAACATACATAAACTACAAACGATAACAAGCAATACGTACGTTCAAAGAAATAAAACAAAAACACAGAAAGAACTTTACACGAACCAAGGAAAATAAATTCCATAAAATGACACCCTCTCACACAAAAAAGCCTGTGGTGAGATCAGCCTCGCATGGTACGACACAAAGTGATCATGCAGGATCAAGGAGGATAGCATAAACCAGTTATCCACTGGAAGAGTATGGAGAGTACTGAAACCTTGGGGAATCTTATTGCCACTCAATCACCAGAGAAGACTAATAGTAGTTGCAAGCATAAATTAATGGTAAACTATTGTTGCGATAACGCAAAATAATTTGCTATGGTTATCAAAAGAGACGGAGAATGCTGGAAATCCGAGAAATACTTGTTGCCATTCAGACTCCATGGACCACTACTTGTTATTTTCAGTGATAAATCACTGAAGAGGACTGTGTGGAAACTCCTAGTTTCCAGACACGTCTTTCCTGATGTAAGTCTCACCAGCTAAGAGACAGAAAATCTCAGTCACAAAAAAGATCAGAGAGGCAGGTTATTTTCGTACGTGTTAGAGAGAGAGAGAGAAACGGGGAAAGACAGACAGATAAACAGATAAACAGATAGCTTGTCTCGCTATATCTAGTTACATTGTGTGCGCCCGTCCACTCCCCTCTCATTTGTGGATAGCACCCCATTCACGTATTTCCTGCTTAGAGTCTCGCCAACCTAGAAACAGAATATCTCTGACCAGAAATCATGTAGTTTTTCGACTTCCGTCTGGAGTCACCTCTGACCCTTAAGGTGTCACTCAAACTTTCCATTAGCTTATATTATGTTTTCACTTACCGGTGTGTGCCTAAACCATTATAGACCCGTGTCATCGTCGGGAACCCAGGTTCTCGCTTGTTTGTAGATATCATCACTCGGACGCTAATGTTTAATTTTTTGTTTATTACAAAGAGACGAACAGTCACAGAAAGCATCAGAGAGACAGGGTACTTTCGTACACAAGAGAGAGAGAGTGGGAGGGAGGGAGTAAGAGAGACAGACTGATAGCTCATCTCGCCATACCTAGTTACATTGTGCGCGTTGGGGATGGCGTCCTGGACACGTCTTGAAACATTGGCAGACAAGAGAGAAAATCTCCATACGGCAGTATCGTCGACTTCCATTTTGGGGTCACCTCCAACCCTTAAAGTGTCACTGAAACTTTTCCATTCAAACACGAACCTTTTTTTATTTTTATTTTCATTTTCTTTCATTTGCTAGAGACGGGGCATTCTGCCAAATGCCATACGATCACCCGCTATTCACAGACTCTAACCGAGAGCTCTTTTCAGGATTCTGACTGTTCCCTTGAGTGCAGTTGTTTGGATTTCTCTTGCACTTGGTTCACCAGGTATACTTGCCAAATACTATTTCAAGTTCTTCTTCATGAGTCCAGTGGTTCCTATGATAACTGGAATGATGGAGATCTCTTTGAGGTTCCAGTTTCTTTTTATATCATACATTAGACCTTGATATTTTGTTATTTTCTCCCTTTCAGCTCTGTTTAGGCCCCCATCATTAGGGACACTGACCTCAACCAAAGTTCCCCCTCTCTCTCTCTCTCTCTCTCTCTCTCTCTCTCTCTCTCTCTCTCTCTCTTGTTCCATATGATAATGTCACATTGTCTTCTTTCTGCAATATTGATTAGCATAAACAAAAATTGGTCAGAAATAATTGTCTATAGGAAGTAGAGTTAGTAAATTAAAGTAAGTAAAGTAGTCGACTATAGTCAAGGGTGACCAGAAGGCTCCATTTGTATTAGCTACTACACCAAAGTTTCCCAGGATTAGTCCACTTACCTTTGATCATTATTTTATAATGCTGAGTGTTTAACAAGGAGGCATCAAGTACCATTTTTTAGACTGGGGTCACCTCTTACCCTTAAGGTGTCACTCAAACGTTACCATTTAAACAATGACCCACGTTATGTAACAATATACAAATCACATGGTTGTTCAACTTCCGTCTAGAGTCACCTGCGACCCTTAAGGTGTCACTCAAACTTTACCATTTAAACAATGACCCACGTTATGTAACAATATACAAATCACATGGTTGTTCAACTTCCGTCTAGAGTCACCTGCGACCCTTAAGGTGTAACTCAAACTTTTTCCATTCAAACAATGACCCACGTTATGTAACAATATACAAATCACATGGTTGTTCAACTTCCGTTTAGAGTCACCTGCGACCCTTAAGGTGTCACTCAAACTTTTTCCATTCAAACAATGACCCTCGTTACGTAAAATTAGAAAGACCCTTGCATTGATTGAAGGGAACTGAAAATGCCATCAATCCAGTAACCTGCCAAACTAAAACACACACACGTGTGATGGCACCAGCCTCAGCTAGTACAATACAAAATGATCGTAAAGGGTCAAAGAAGAAGAAAAGATCAAAGAGAAAGAGCACCATCCAGACATCCAATGGAAGTGTGCAGGCAGTACTGGAATCTTAGGTAAACTTATCGCGACTACAAATTCCAGAGAAAATCAACAGTCGTTATCAATGTGAAACCAATGGCAAACGGCTGTTGCTATACCGCAAAGTAATTTGCAAATGCTATCGAAAGAAGCGAAGTTTTGGAAATATGTGGAGATTTTTTGTCGCTCAGACTCCAGTAGAACAAGACAGATTCCACCGTAGTCCTAAAAGGTCCGTCTTAAGATTGTCAGAGAGGGGGGGTACATCCAGATACCGGGCAATACATCAAGAACACCCGAGGTCTTGCCTTTGCGGATTTTAATATCTCTTTCCGCTGACTGGATGTTGTTACCATGATATTTTTTATTGAAATCGCTCCAGACAAAACATAAAGCCACTTGGGGTAAGGAGCTAAAGAAATACTACTTCAAGGTCAAAAACTAGCCAACGATAACTGTTAGGTGGATAGATTCCGAACCAGAAAACAGCAATTCTTCCCCCTTTGTCAGAAACATCGCTCATGGACTACAGGACAAAATAAAGGAAGCGAGAGTTATGAGGCTGCCGAAAGTAAACCCAAGATCCACTAGATATTTTTTAACATAGTTCACCCCAAACAAGGCAGACCGCCACTGTAGACGTAAAGGGCTACTGATAAAAAGGGTGAGAGTTTTTTAGGGGGGGGGGGGGTCAACCTAAATTGGGAGCTGTGCAGGGAGATGTCTGTTTAGATTAGTTTTAAATTTCTGCATGTCAGTACCGTCAGGAAAACAAGGAGCAGGGACGGAGTTCAAGAGTCCAGCAGCACGAGGAAAGAAGCTTTTGGAGTAAAAAGCTCTTGTGCATCTGGGGACCTCCACAGTGAATGGATTGGATTTGGCAGATTGTCGGGTTGGTCTAGTGAATTTGCGTCGTGGGGGCACCAGAGCAGCAAGTTCATCAGAGCACAATCCATTGAAGTACTTGTAAAACATGCACAAGGAAGCAACATTGCGGCAGTGGGATAGGGGCTGGAGCTTGGTGGATAGTGAGGAACCTATTAAGTTAGCGACTCTTTTTTTGACCTTGTCTAAGAGGGAGAGACTAGTGGATGATGCACCAGCCCATATGTGGCAACAATACTCCATGCATGGGCGGATGGTGGCTTTGTAGAGATATAGGATAATATCCGGTGTGAGAAGTTTTCTAGCACGGTAAAGGGAGTCCACCTTCTTTGCAGCAGAACTGGTGCAAGTTTTTATCCCGACACCGAGAACAGCAAGGTTCAGCGGTTACATACGAAGTCAGGGAAAGTTTGGCACAAAACACACAAAGTAATAGTGCAGAAGCAACGTTGCCACTCTCACTCCATTGATTTGTGGTTTCGCAGAGGATGACGGATCCGGGTGCCGAGTCCTCCTGTATTTTCACCAGAGCCCTGTTAGCTGGGTTGCAGTTTTAATACCGCTTGGTACCAAACCTGTCCATTATGAGTGGCCCTGCCATGATAGAGTTCCAGATGGCATACCTCTGACACTACCACAGTGCAACCACTCTTACCACAACGAGGAAGGGATGGACTAGGGGCGATGTTGTTACCGTTTTATAGCGTAATTTCTCCTTTTTGGTTGAAGCTGATCAATACTGTATTGATGTAGAGGCCAATCTAACCAACCTGCTTATTCGATGAGATGGAAAAATTTGCTATCACCATCAATCGTATCTGACAACAAGGCAAAGCCAACGGTGTAATCCACGTACTAAAACACAAATACTTATATGGACACTAGGAACAGTTTTGAAAAACTTGGACAACGACTAGGAGAAAATGAAATCAAAAGGAGAAATGACACCATACAAACGAGTATTATTACAATTCAATAATATTCACAACGTTTCGACCGATGTAATCTCCGACCTTCTTAAGATGCATCTTTTCGAACTTGGGAATCTTTGGATTATTTGGATTATTCTGACTAGTATTGTGGTATTTGTTATTATATTCACAACGTTTCGACCGATGTAATCTCCGACCTTCTTAAGATGCATCTTTTCGAACTTGGGAATCTTTGGATTATTTGGATTATTCTGACTAGTATTGTGGTAGTTGTTATTATATTCACAACGTTTCGACCGATGTAATCTCCGACCTTCTTAAGATGCTTTTTTTCGAACTTGGGAATCTTTGGATTATTTGGATTATTCTGACTAGTATTGTGGTAGTTGTTATTATATTCACAACGTTTCGACCGATGTAATCTCCGACCTTCTTAAGATGCATTTTTTCGAACTTGGGAATCTTTGGATTATTTGGATTATTCTGACTAGTATTGTGGTAGTTGTTATTATATTCACAACGTTTCGACCGATGTAATCTCCGACCTTCTTAAGATGCATATTTTCGAACTTGGGAATCTTTGGATTATTTCGATTATTCTGACTAGTATTGTGGTATTTGTTATTATATTCACAACGTTTCGACCGATGTAATCTCCGACCTTCTTAAGATGCATCTTTTCGAACTTGGGAATCTTTGGATTATTTGGATTATTCTGACTAGTATTGTGGTATTTGTTATTATATTCACAACGTTTCGACCGATGTAATCTCCGACCTTCTTAAGATGCATCTTTTCGAACTTGGGAATCTTTGGATTATTTGGATTATTCTGACTAGTATTGTGGTATTTGTTATTATATTCACAACGTTTCGACCGATGTAATCTCCGACCTTCTTAAGATGCATCTTTTCGAACTTGGGAATCTTTGGATTATTTCGATTATTCTGACTAGTATTGTGGTATTTGTTATTATATTCACAACGTTTCGACCGATGTAATCTCCGACCTTCTTAAGATGCATCTTTTCGAACTTGGGAATCTTTGGATTATTTCGATTATTCTGACTAGTATTGTGGTATTTGTTATTATATTCACAACGTTTCGACCGATGTAATCTCCGACCTTCTTAAGATGCATCTTTTCGAACTTGGGAATCTTTGGATTATTTGGATTATTCTGACTAGTATTATGGTAGTTGTTATTATATTCACAACGTTTCGACCGATGTAATCTCCGACCTTCTTAAGATGCATCTTTTCGAACTTGGGAATCTTTGGATTATTTGGATTATTCTGACTAGTATTGTGGTATTTGTTATTATATTCACAACGTTTTGGCCGATGTAATCTCCGACCTTCTTAAGATGCATCTTTTCGAACTTGGGAATCTTTGGATTATTTGGATTATTCTGACTAGTATTGTGGTATTTGTTATTATATTCACAACGTTTCGACCGATGTAATCTCCGACCTTCTTAAGATGCATCTTTTCGAACTTGGGAATCTTTGGATTATTTGGATTATTCCGACTAGTATTGTGGTATTTGTTATTATATTCACAACGTTTTGGCCGATGTAATCTTCGATTTTTTTCAAGTACATCTTTTCGAACTTGGAACTCTTTTAGTTGCACATAAGTTGCGAATAAAAACACAGCAGAAGTAGCTAGTATGTGAAGCTTTCAAGAAATTAATTTTTTTTACATTTAATTTTCCGATTTTTTTCATGTTTTCATTTTTACTTTCTGGCATCCATCTTACTGAATTCCACGCAGTCGGACTTTTCTTTTGTGTCTATTTTTGACAGGGGGGGGCGTCTCCCGAAATGTCAAATGATTTTCAACCATCCGGACATTACACACAGCTAACAACATACTTGCTGTTTATTATGTAAGATTGAAAAGAAAAATAAATAGATCTCTCCTTCGATTGCTTATTTTGTTCTTTCTAGCTTCTCATCAATCCGGCTCTCTGCATTGGTTTCACTCTTTATAATAGTGTTATTACAATTCCCAGCTACGCTTTAAGCAAACAACCATTCTCTCTTAATATATATATATATATATATATATATATATATATATATATATATATATATATATATATATATATAACCCGGTTAAAATTCTCTGGATTACCACCCTGTGGATATTTTTCACCTGGATTATTACCATTATTATATATATATATATATATATATATATATATATATATATATATATATATATATATATAAGATAGATGGACGAAGTGATAAACATTATACAGATAGATAAGTTGACAATAGTTGGACACCTTATCGGCAGACAATTACCACCTGGACAAACCCAATATCTTTTTACACGAACTTTTTTCACCCATCATTTTCTTAATATTTTTTTAAATGTTGAATTTTGGCTTTTCTATTGCCAACTTATCTATCTGTATAATTCCTCTGCTGATAAGATCTCGATCTTTGAAAAGCCTCGGCTTAAGGAAAGAATAATAAACATAATTTTATTATAGAATATACCTTGCATTGAACAATCGAAGTTTGAAATAAATTGTGACATTCGTGCATGTTTATCACTCTTCGTCCATCTATCTTTATAATTGCTCTATCTCGTATATTGAGCTTTTACCATTTCACTATAGGTTCTTTCTACTAAAAGTTTACTTTTAGTTTCATATTTATTCTGTATATATATATATATATATATATATATATAGTCTTAAAACACTTCTCTAGAAACATACGTGGAATAACAAAGTTACACATTATATATTTATATATATATATATATATATATATATATATATATATATATATATAGAGAGAGAGAGAGAGAGAGAGAGAGAGAGGGAGAGAGAGATGATAAAGTGTTAACCCTATGAAGGGGCCCTTGATTTCTGAGAACTTCAACTGAAGTAAAATAAAAACAAAGAATATATATATATAGAGAGAGAGAGAGAGGGAGAGAGAGAGAGAGAGAGAGAGTGTGTGTCAGGTTGTATATGAAAAGAAATAAAATAAAGTGCTCGATCATATAAGAGAACTAATATAATTTATTTAGATACTGTATGTTACATATTTCAGCAATGTGCCTCGGTTTCATCCAAAAGGGCAGATTTAGACATCTTTAGTAAATCTCCGTGCCCAGTGGAATCATCGGCAAGCTGAAATGATTGTAGACACACCCGACAGGGAATGGCGAGGTACATTGCTGAAATATGCAATATACAGTATCTAAATAAATTATATATATATATATATATATATATATATATATATATATATATATATATATATATATATATATATGAGGTAGTAAAAATGAAATAAAACTTTCATACAAAATGCGAAATTAGTTTATCGAATTAAAATGGAAAATTAGTTTATGCACACAAAAAGAAAGACAATGACAATCAACCTAGATGCGTTTTCTTTTTTCGAAGACATTGTCTAAATTCATAGGAGGGGTTAAATGCTGGTAAATTGAACTAGAATTTAACAGATGCATAGTGAGTTTACATGAAAGAGTCGTAGTGGCAAAACCTATGTAGCAATGAGTTTCTTTATTATTATCATTTACTCACTAGAAGTTCTCACACAGGCCATCAGTGATTGCTCACTGACACCCGGTGGTATTCTTTGGGG
Organism: Sepiola atlantica; assembly: GCA_963556195.1. NCBI lineage: Eukaryota > Metazoa > Mollusca > Cephalopoda > Sepiida > Sepiolidae > Sepiola > Sepiola atlantica. The sequence goes on from OY744551.1 coordinate 29,708,163, forward strand.
TCTGAGTGACAACAAGTCTCCCCAGATTTCCAGTATTCTCCACCTTTTTGCGATGGCCACCGCAAATAAATTTGCAGTCTCACAAGAACCGTTTACCATTGATTTCTTGCTGGTAAGGACCATTGGTCTTCTCTGGGATTAGGGTGGCAATAAGCCTATTATAGGAGTTGCATTATCTCAAAGGGTACTGTAACTTATAGGTAGCATTGGTTCTTTTTAATGTTTAGTATACATATATAAAGTCGGGAGAGCTTAGTCATAACTCTGTCAGACATTGTAACTGCAGCACTATGCACACAAAGATATGAAAAGAAAACGGTGATTAAGCTAGACGCTTTTCCTTTGACATGCCGATGACTTTATGCCTCAGAGCACAATGCGGTCAGTTCAGTTGTGTGTGTGTTTCAATACACCAAGACGTCGTACAAAATTAGGATCAAAATAACTAAATGAACTAGCGGGAAACGAGACTTCCATTGAAGTGTGAAACGCTGGGCGAGATTGGTTGATTGCGAGGTGAATAGCGCACAACATATCAATTTTAGAACGTGTTAAGGTCACTGGGTATAACGTTCCGAAAATTTACAATCTGCGTTGTCAAAATATATATATGAGGTAGTAAATATGAAATAAAACTTTCATACAAAATGCGAAATTAGTTTATCGAATTAAAATGGAAAATTAGTTCATGCACACAAAAAGAAAGACAATGACAATCAACCTAGATGCGTTTTCTTTTTTCGAAGACATTGTCTAAATTCATAGGAGGGGTTAAATGCTGGTAAATTGAACTAGAATTTAACAGATGCATAGTGAGTTTACATGAAAGAGTCGTAGTGGCAAAAACTATGTAGCAATGAGTTTCTTTATTATTATTATTATTTACTCACTAGGAGTTCTTACACAGGCCATCAGTGATGCTCACTGACACCCGGTGGTATTCTTTGGGGTCTGAGTGACAACAAGTCTCCCCAGATTTCCAGTATTCTCCACCTTTTTGTGATGGCCACACAATGCGGTCAGTTCAGTTGTGTGTGTGTTTCAATACATCAAGACGTCGTACAAAATTAGGATCAAAATAACTAAATGAACTAGCGGGAAACGAGACTTCCATTGAAGTGTGAAACGCTGGGCGAGATTGGTTGATTGCGAGGTGAATAGCGCACAACATATCAATTTTAGAACGTGTTAAGGTCACTGGGTATAACGTTCCGAAAATTTACAATCTGCGTTGTCAAAAACTAGCCAACGATAACTGTTAGGTGGATAGATTCCGAACCAGAAAACAGCAATTTTCCCCCCTTTGTCAGAAACATCGCTCATGGACTACAGGACAAAATAAAGGAAGCGAGAGTTACGAGGTTGCCGAAAGTAAACCCAAGATCCACTAGATATTTGTTTAACATAGTTCACCCCAAACAAGGCAGACCGCCACTGTAGACGTAAGGATATACTGATAAAAAGGGTGAGAGTTTTTTTAGGGGGGGTCAACCTAAATTGGGAGCTGTGAAGCGAGATGTCTGTTTAGATTAGTTTTAAATTTCTGCATGTCAGTACCGTCAGGAAAACTAGGAGCAGAGAGGGAGTTCAAGAGTCCAGCAGCACGAGCAAAGAAGCTTTTGGAGTAGAAAGCTCTTGTGCATCTGGGGACCTCCACAATGAATGGATAGGATTTGGCAGATTGTCGGATTGGTCAAGTGAATTTGCGTCGTGGCGGCACCAGAGCAGCAAGTTCATCAGAGCACAATCCATTGAAGTACTTGTAAAACAGGCACAAGGAAGCAACATTGCGGCGGTGGGATAGGTGCTGGAGCTTGGTGGATAGTGAGGGACCTATTAAGTTGGCGACTCTTTTTTGGACCTTGTCTAGCGGGAAACAATACTTCCATTGAAGTGTGAAACGCTGGGCGAGAATGGTTGATTGCGAGGTGAATAGCGCACACCATATCAATTTTAGAACGTGTTAAGATCACTGGGTATAACGTTCCGAAAATTTACAATCTGCTTTGTTATATTTAACAATGTTGCAGCATGTGCTTGTTTTACTAATACTTCTACGGAATGTGCTCTGACGAACTTGCTGCACTTGTGCCCCCTGCAACGTAAATACCCCCCGATTAACCAGTCTAGCAGAAAAATCCCACCCCTTTACTGTAGAGGTTCCCAAATGCCAGATCCTCGAACAGCTTGTGGAATTTCCTCCCTGTTCCCTATTTCTTCGACTGTACCAATATGCAGAAATGTAAATGTAATATGAACAAACATCTTGTTACAATACTCCCTACATAAGTAGGGAGTATTGTAACAAGATGTTTGTTCATATTACATTTACATTTCTGCATATTGGTACAGTCGAATGAATCTGGCCCTTAATTAACAGTAGTCCCTTACGTTTCATTCGCAATGTGCCTTGTTTGGGTTGAATATCATTTGAAAAAAAAAAACACCACTTAGATTTTTAAATGGAAATCGCTCCAGACAAGGCATGAAGCCACTTGGTGTAAAAAAGCTAAAAGAAATACTACTTCAAGGTCAAAAACTAGTCAACGATAAGTGTTAGATGGATAAATAGATTCCTACCCAGAAAACAGCAATTCGTCCCCCTTTGTCAGAAATATAGATTATAGAATGTGAGGACTAAAGGACAAAAGAAAGGAAGCGAGATTTACAAGGCTGCCGATAGTAAACTCAAGGTCCACTTTCTATTCTCCTCATTATATATATATATATATATATATATATATATATATATACTAGATGAATACTCGTCCCAGGACGGGTAAAATTAATTTCCCGAGCAGAGCAAATTAGCACCATTTTTATATCACAAAGATTAAAAACAAGATATAATAATACTTATATCTAGAATCTTTATTCCAAACTTGATCAAAATGTATTACATTATGTTTATTCTAGTAAATATCAAGGAATCTTGCTTAATTTGTGTCGAATTAATATGGATCGAATTTAATGCAAATCTGAAATATTTGAATTTAAAAAAGAGATTTTGTGTTCATATTCTGTTCCCTAAAACCCTTTAAAATCCGCAAAAAATCTGAAATTTGGGGAATATTTATTAATTGATGTCTAATAGCTATTGTTGAAATTTCATAAATATCGAGGGTATCTTAATTTTCATGAAGAGTTTCCACTCCCTCTTTTCATAAAATTAGATTAAACTAAATATAACCTAGCAGCTGTGTTCCAAAATTTATAATGATCGGTTAATTAGTTTAAGGGTAAAGCCTAAACATAGAAATATATACATAGAAATAACTTTATATAAATAGGAGTCACGCCCGGCGTTGCTCGGGGTGAATGAGGATCTCTGCCTGCTTCTGTTCCCAGACCTGAACGCAACATCACGCAAATATTACCATCCAGCAGATTTATGGAATACGAACATAATCCGTTTTTGTTTAATAAAGATGTTGTCAAATATTCGAATGAAAAACCAAAGATTATTTGAAATTTTTTCGATCGACGTATTTCGTCGAAATTCTTATAAACAAAATGTGGAACGATGTCTCTGTTGTAGAGAGACGAAGTCCAAAAGAAATCGCGGGTCAGGGCGTCACGTCATGCCAGACTGAACACATTTAACCAGTGTTAAACTTGTTTGGGTTTTTCGGAGAAGGAGTGGGGATTTATTTATCTTATATACAGGGTGATTCATAAGTCACTTAGCTATTTATTTTTGAAATTCTAAAGTTAAAAAATATGGTAATACAAAACAGAAAGTTTATTCAACAAATTTATTTATGGGAGTTTAAAATTACAGCAAATTTTCAAAATTTCCACCTTCGTTCTCCATTCTTTTTTGCAAGGAATTTACGACTCTTTGGAGCATATTTGATTGATTATGAAATAAATATATATAGAAACAAATATATAAACGAACAAATTTAAAATAACAAATAGCAGTAATTAGAGAGTAAGATAACAATTATCAAAAGTTCATAGTATGTTTGTGCTTCATATGGTAATCATTTTTAAATAGCTAAGTGAAGTGACTTATGAATCACCCTGTACATGTCAAATTAAGTTATTTGTCTCGCTGCGATTGATATTAAAAGCCCCTTTTGTATTTAAAAAGTAAAAACATCTTCCTCATCTACTCAGTCGCTGATATGAGAGCGATTTTTAAAAAAGGATAACTAATCTATATGTTCCTTTAAAAAAACGAACTTTCATTAATTTATTGTTCGTTTGTTTTTGTTTGTTTTTTATTTTGTTTTTATTCGATGATTGGTTTCATTTAACTACTACGCACAGTTTCATTTTATGCATATTTTCTACATTGAATAATTGCGTAGGATTTGAGGTTAAAAAGTTCTATATTTATATTTCTTTGCACAGAATAATCTCTTAAACGAATAATTGTGAATTTTTGAATATATATTAAAGGCAACACGGTGAGTAAAATCAACACATTATTTTTTATAAACTTCAACATTAAGGGAGTGCATATATATATATATATAGTGTATATATATGTATATATATAGTGCATATATATATGCATATATATATATATATATATATATATATATGCATATATATATATGCATGTATATATATGCATATATATATATGCATATATATATATGCATATATATATATGCATATATATATATGCATATATATATATATATATACGCATATATATATATATACGCATATATATATATATATATGCATATATATATACGCATATATATATATATATATGCATATATATATACGCATATATATATATACGCATATATATATATATATATATATATATATATATATATATATGCATATATATATATATATATATATATAACTTCTTTGTAATATAGTAGGAAAAATCCCAGCAGAGTGCTCGATTAATTAAGAATTAAAGTTAAAAATTAAGAGCATAATATTTATTTATTTTGGTACAGAAAAATTAGTACAACATTCGTACCGTCGGTTTCAAGCTCGGAAAGTCTTAGCCATCCGGCTCTCTTCAGCTTCTGTTGTCATCTGTTTTGGAAATGTGAAGTCACATGACACTCTCGTTGGGACGCGTTATTTGCTCAGTGTGTTATGTATGTTTGTTTGAATTTAAATTTAGTGTAATGAAACTGTTGAGATTTAAAACCGGAGGAGATCAAAATAACATTTGTAAATTAAAACAAAGAATTAAAAAATTTAAAAAATTTAAAAATTAAAAAATAAAAATATTAAAAAGTTTCTATGTAATTCCCGTGAGTCAATTTTTTGAATTTGTATCAATAGCCGTTATTGTTTTTGGGTTTGAAGGTATGCGTTCTGAAAGGAAAAACCGTTAGTTGAAATCGTGTTAAAATTCTTTTAGACAGTCCGGAGTAATTTTAATATTAATAAAGAAATTGCTGGATCTAAGGGAGGTAACTTAGTTGGAAAATAAAGGTTTGTAGGTGTTTAAATGGATTTTTTAAATCAGTTATTACTGATAAATAAATTAAATATTTTTGTGAAAGTCGACGTTTTTGCTCTTGAAATTTATGTGGATATGGGCTGATTAGGTGTTTGTTCGTATTTATTAATTAGTTTATATTAGTAATGATGGGAAGTAGGGGGAGTAGCTAGACATTATGTGAATCGGTCAGTCCAGTTTATGAGTAGAGCTTGTCTCTTGTGGATACATCCCTTAAAGATTTCATCGCGGATATTCAAACAGGCTGTATTCGGATCAATGATGGCCCTTGAAATGTGGTATTTTTCAGCGTCACATAGAGGACATCTGTTTATGGCTGCGGAGAAGGATGTTTTTTTTCTCAATTACTTTCCATTTGATGGTGAAGGGTGTATTTTCTTCTTTAAGCTGCCATATTCGGGTCGCGAGTGTCGTATTTGCCTTGTTTTGTATCTGAAGAGTTTCTGTGTGCGTATAATCTTTGTTTGAAGTTTCCCTTCGTCATCCCAATGTATTTTTCTGCACTAGTGGTATTCTGATTAGTGACGGTTGCTTCATATATGATTGAATCGATTTTGCAATTTCCCTCTAGGGGGCAGTTGTTTTTGTCTTGGCATGAGCAGCCAGTGTTTGTAATTGCTTTGGGTTCCGCAGAGATAATTTTTTTTTAGATCCAGCAATTTCTTTATTAATATTAAAGTTACTCCGGACTGTCTAAAAGAATTTTAACACGATTTCAACTAACGGTTTTTCCTTTCAGAACGCACACCTTCAAACCCAAAAACAATAACGGCTATTGATACAAATTCATAAAATTGACTCACGGGAATTACATAGAAACTTTTTTATCTTTTTATTTTTTCATTTTTTTATTTTTTTATTTCTTTGTTTTAATTTCAAATTTTATTTTTATTTTTATTTTATTTTTATTTTATTCTTTATTTTATTATATTTTTCCCCCTTTAATCTTATATTATTATATCTTTCCAAATCTCCTCCGGTTTTAAATCTCAACAGTTTCATTACACTAAATTTAAATTCAAACAAACATACATAACACACTGAGCAAATAACGCGTCCCAACGAGAGTGTCATGTGACTTCACATTTCCAAAACAGATGACAACAGAAGTTGAAGAGAGCCGGATGGCTAAGACTTTCCGAGCTTGAAACCGACGGTACGAATGTTGTACTAATTTTTCTGTGCCCAAAAATAAATATATATATAAAAATTATTAATACCTACAGAAGCTAGCGTTTCAAGGTTATTGCTCTCATCAGTGCAGGAAAGTAACAATTTCAGACGGTCGGTAGGCGCGAACCAGGTTCACAGAGTTAGCCTAGAATCTGCAAGCAGTCGCCATATCCACTCGGCCAACGGAAACTGTAACGTAATTAAGGGAAATTAAGATCTATACGTACGTAGAAGCGGGCAGAGATAGAAAATAAGTCGAGAGTGTTCGACGAACGTATTCGGAACTTTGCATTAGAGCTTTTTGACAGTCTATTTTTAACATCCCCAAGAGTGCTCAACTTTAATTTCTTAAAGGGGCTTAGTATAATATTTATAAATAAATATTAAATTATTAACGTTATGTAATATATTTCGTTGTACAAGATAAACTCCTAAACTAATGAACTGATCATTATGAATTTATATTCTCGTCAACCACATTAGTAACATGGGCACATTATTTTCTTTTTGAAAACTTTACCAAACTAGCTCCGTCCCCCCAAAAAAACTAAAGTTAGATAAAAAATGAAACAAAGAATTGCTCCACATCAAATTTTGAGGTATATTAAGCAATACATTTTTTAAAAGATCGATGCGCACGCATGAGCGTCAATAATATGTATGTGCTTGGTAAAATCCTAAACTATTTAACTTATCATTGTGAATTATAGAACATGTATTCTAGGCAACACGGTGAGTAACGTAGACATATTATTTTTTTTTTTTTTTATTGTAAATTTTACCAATGTAACCAAAACTTACCATACTCGCAAACAAAGAAAAGGCATTAAAATTATGCTATATTTATTGCTTATACACATTCTTGGATGCGTATTTTAGCAGTATATACATACATGTCTGTATGTTCTCTACAGTAAGAAAGATTGGAGAATCTACATAAAAAACTAACAATGTATTTATATATAAAAATTTTCAGGGAAGACAATGGAAGTGAACCCGAATTTCTAAGTGCCCTCTTTAAATGAGCTCTAGGGCAGAACCCCTCTTAAAACTTCAAATAATCATATTTTGATGTAATTTAAAGCATATATATATATATATAATTTTCCAGGGAATACAATAGAACTGGACCCTAAACTCTAAGTACCTGCCTACGGGAGCTATGGGACATAACCACTCGTAAAATTTCAATATATCCAATTTTTATGAAATTTAAATCATATGTATACAATTTTCCGTGAAGACAATGCAAGTGGTCCAATATCTGCTGATTCTCTATGTGCCATATCTAAGGGAACTATAGGGATAGAACCCATTTAAAACTTCAAATGTGTATATCAACACGAATTGTTCTCCCCAAAATTATAGCGTTCTTTGCTGTGAATTTTAAGTAAACAATGGACCTACTCCTAAGACGTGAAATAGAAAACGGGGTAATCAGCTGTTTATTATGTAACTGTTTCAAAGATTTCAAAACGGAACAGACATTAAATCTATGTCTCTATCGCAGTACTGATAAAAATACCACTTCCCCATAACCAAATGTTTGACACAATTCAGTTATTATTTTCACTTCAGAGCAACACTACAGTTAACCATCATGTGATATACCAGTAGCACCAATATAAAAGTAAACAAGCACATAAAAGAACGAAGACACAATAATATAAAAAAAGAAAATCATCGATTAATACAGCAATAATAAAACAAACCCAACATGATGACGAAATCGACCGAAAGAAAATGTAGCCGAGCTTTTTATACACAATCTAAGCAAAAAAAAGCAGGCATTTTCGATTTCGTAGGTGATAAATTGTCACCAGTTGAACTTTGCCAACTTTAAAAAAACAATATAACCAAATAAAACTAAGCATTATTCATCTATCTACTAATTATAAAAACGAACTCATGTATCAGCATTAATATACTCTTTTATCTTGAATATTATTTGAACAGAACTCTTTATTTAATCCAGGGGAATAACTTGCTTTCGTTCATTAATCGTTAATCTTGCTTGAGTGAACTAGCCATTCGATATTTTAAAATCACCGTATGCATGAATGCTGACAGAGGAGTAAACGCACAAGATATGGTAAATTTTCTCATAGATACTCTCAAAGATAATAACTCCGTCATTGTGCGGACGATAGAGGGCAAAGACGAAAGCATTGCTGTAAGTGCTACATGGAAACACATATAGGGTTATTTCTTTGGAGATGTCCCTACTATAGAGTAATTTAGAATCTTCTTTGGAGATGTCCCTACCATAGGGCAATTTAGGGTCTTATTTGGAAATGTCCCTACCATAGGGCAATTTAGGGTCTTCTTTGGAGATGTCCCTACCATAGGGCAATTTAGTGTCTTCTTAAGAGATGTCCCTACCATAAAGCAATTTAGGGTCTTCTTTGGAGATGTCCCTACTATTGGACAGTTTAGGGTCTTCTTTGGAGATGTCCCTACCATAAGACAGTTTAGGGTCTTCTTTGGAGATGTCCCTACCATAGGGCAATTTAGGGTCTTCTTTTGAGATGTCCCTACCATAGGGCAATTTAAGGTCTTATTTGGAAATGTCCCTACCATAGGGCAATTTAGGGTCTTCTTTGGAGATGTCCCTACCATAGTGCAATTGAGGGTCTTCTTTGGAGATGTCCTTTTTATAGGGCAATTTAGGGTCTTCTTTGGAGATGTCCCTACCATATGGCAATTTAGGGTCTTATTTTGAGATGTCCCTACTATAGGGCAATTTAGGGTCTTCTTTGGATATGTCCCTACTATTGGACAGTTTAGGGTCTTCTTTGGAGATGTCCCTACCATAGGGCAATTTAGGGTCTTATTTGGAAATGTCCCTACCATAGGGCAATTTAGGGTCTTCTTTGAAGATGTCCCTACCATAGTGCAATTGAGGGTCTTCTTTGGAGATGTCCCTACCATTAGGCAACTTATGGTCTTCTTTGGGGATGTCCCTACCATAGTGCAATTGAGGGTCTTATTTGGAGATGTCCCTACCATAGTGCAATTGAGGGTCTTCTTTGGAGATGTCCTTTTTATAGGGCAATTTAGGGTCTTCTTTGGAGATGTCCCTACCATATGGCAATTTAGGGTCTTCTTTGGAGATGTCCCTACTATAGGACAGTTTAGGATCTTCTTTGAGGATGTCCCTACCATTAGGCAATTTAGGGTCTTATTTTGAGATGTCCCTACTATAGGGCAATTTAGGGTCTTCTTTGGATATGTCCCTACTATTGGACAGTTTAGGGTCTTCTTTGGAGATGTCCCTACCATAGGGCAATTTAGGGTCTTATTTGGAAATGTCCCTACCATAGGGCAATTTAGGGTCTTCTTTGAAGATGTCCCTACCATAGTGCAATTGAGGGTCTTCTTTGGAGATGTCCCTACCATTAGGCAACTTATGGTCTTCTTTGGGGATGTCCCTACCATAGTGCAATTGAGGGTCTTATTTGGAGATGTCCCTACCATAGTGCAATTGAGGGTCTTCTTTGGAGATGTCCTTTTTATAGGGCAATTTAGGGTCTTCTTTGGAGATGTCCCTACCATATGGCAATTTAGGGTCTTCTTTGGATATGTCCCTACTATAGGGCAATTTGGGGTCTTCTTTGGAGATGTCCCTACCATAGGACACTTTAGGGTCTTCTTTTAAAGATGTCCCTACTATTGGACAGCTTAGGCTCTTCTTTGGAGATGTCCCTACCATAGGACAGTTTAGGGTCTTCTTTGGAGATGTCCATACTATAGTGCAATTTAGGGTCTACTTGGGAGATGTCCCTACCATAGGACAGTTTAGGTCTTCTTTGGAGATGTCCCTACTATAGAGCAATTTATTGTCTTCTTTGGAGATGTCCCTACTATAGGGCAATTAAGGGTCTACTTGGGAGATGTCCCTACCATAGTGCAATTGAGGGTCTTCTTTGGAGATGTCCCTACTATTAGGCAATTTAGGGTCTTCTTTGGAGATGTCCCTACCATAGGGCAATTTAGGGTCTTCTTTGGAGATGTCCCTACCATAGTGCAATTGAGGGTCTTCTTTGGAGATGTCCTTTTTATAGGGCAATTTAGGGTCTTCTTTGGAGATGTCCCTACCATATGGCAATTTAGGGTCTTCTTTGGATATGTCCCTACTATAGGGCAATTTGGGGTCTTCTTTGGAGATGTCCCTACCATAGGACACTTTAGGGTCTTCTTTTAAAGATGTCCCTACTATTAGACAGCTTAGGCTCTTCTTTGGAGATGTCCCTACCATAGGACAGTTTAGGGTCTTCTTTGGAGATGTCCATACTATAGTGCAATTTAGGGTCTACTTGGGAGATGTCCCTACCATAGGACAGTTTAGGTCTTCTTTGGAGATGTCCCTACTATAGAGCAATTTATTGTCTTCTTTGGAGATGTCCCTACTATAGGGCAATTAAGGGTCTACTTGGGAGATGTCCCTACCATAGTGCAATTGAGGGTCTTCTTTGGAGATGTCCCTACTATTAGGCAATTTAGGGTCTTCTTTGGAGATGTCCCTACCATAGGGCAATTTAGGGTCTTCTTTGGAGATGTCCCTACCATAGGGCAATTTAGGGTGTTATTTGGAAATGTCCCTACCATAGGGCAATTTAGTGTCTTCTTTAGAGATGTCCCTACCATAGGGCAATTTAGGGTCTTCTTTGGAGATGTCCCTACCATAAGACAGTTTAGGGTCTTCTTTGGAGATGTCCCTACCATAGGTCAATTTAGGGTCTTCTTTGGAAATGTCCCTACCATAGGGCAATTTAGGGTCTTATTTGGAAATATCCCTACCATAGGGCAATTAAGGGTCTTCTTTGGAGATGTCCCTACCATAGGACAGTTTAGGGTCTTCTTTGGAGATGTCCCTACCATAGGTCAATTTAGGGTCTTATTTGGAGATGTCACTACCGTAGTGAAATTTAGGGTCTTCTTTGGAGATGTCCCTACCATAGGACAGTTTATGGTCTAATTTGGAGATATCCCTACTATTGGACAGTTTAGGGTCTTCTTTGAAGATGTCCCTACCATAGGACAGTTTAGGGTCTTCTTTGGAGATGCCCTTACCATAGGGCAATTTAGAGTCTTCTTTGGAGATGTCCCTACTATCGGGCAATTTAGGGTCTTCTTTTGAGATGTCCCTACCATAGGGCAATTTAGGGTCTTATTTGGAAATGTCCCTACCATAGGGCAATTAAGGGTCTTCTTTGGAGATGTCCCTACTATTGGACAGTTTAGGGTCTTCTTTGGAGATGTCCCTACCATAGGACAGTTTAGGGTCTTCTTTGGAGATGTCCCTACCATAGCGCAATTTAGGGTCTTATTTGGAGATGTCCCTACCGTAGGGAAATTTAGGGTCTTCTTTGGAGATGTCCCCTACCATAGGACAGTTTAGGGTCTCATTTAGAGATGTCCCTACTATTGGACAGTTTAGGGTCTTCTTTGGAGATGTCCTTACCATAAGACAGTTTAGGGTCTTCTTTGAAGATGCCCCTACCATAGGGCAATTTAGAGTCTTCTTTTGAGATGTCCCTACTATAGGGCAATTTAGGGTCTACTTGGGATATGTCCCTACCATGTGACAGTTTAAGGTCTTCTTTGGAGATGTCCCTACTATAGGACAGTTTAGGATCTTCTTTGAGGATGTCCCTACCATTAGGCAATTTAGGGTCTTATTTGGAGATGTCCCTACTATAGGGCAATTTAGGGTCTTCTTTGGATATGTCCCTACTATTGGACAGTTTAGGGTCTTCTTTAGAGATGTCCCTACCATAGGGCAATTCAGGGTTTTATTTAGAAATGTCCCTACCATAGGGCAATTTAGGGTCTTCTTTGAAGATGTCCCTACCATAGTGCAATTGAGGGTCTTCTTTGGAGATGTCCCTACCATTAGGCAACTTATGGTCTTCTTTGGAGATGTCCCTACCATAGTGCAATTGAGGGTCTTATTTGGAAATGTCCCTACCATAGGGCAATTTAGGGTCTTCTTTGAAGATGTCCCTACCATAGTGCAATTGAGGGTCTTCTTTTGAGATGTCCCTACCATTAGGCAATTTAGGGTCTTCTTTGGAGATGTCCTTACCATAGTGCAATTGAGGGTCTTATTTGGAGATGTCCCTACCATAGTGCAATTGAGGGTCTTCTTTGGAGATGTCCTTTTTATAGGGCAATTTAGGGTCTTCTTTGGAGATGTCCCTACCATATGGCAATTTAGGGTCTTCTTTGGATATGTCCCTACTATAGGGCAATTTGGGGTCTTCTTTGGAGATGTCCCTACCATAGGACACTTTAGGGTCTTCTTTTAAAGATGTCCCTACTATTGGACAGCTTAGGCTCTTCTTTGGAGATGTCCCTACCATAGGACAGTTTAGGGTCTTCTTTGGAGATGTCCATACTATAGTGCAATTTAGGGTCTACTTGGGAGATGTCCCTACCATAGGACAGTTTAGGTCTTCTTTGGAGATGTCCCTACTATAGAGCAATTTATTGTCTTCTTTGGAGATGTCCCTACTATAGGGCAATTAAGGGTCTACTTGGGAGATGTCCCTACCATAGTGCAATTGAGGGTCTTCTTTGGAGATGTCCCTACTATTAGGCAATTTAGGGTCTTCTTTGGAGATGTCCCTACCATAGGGCAATTTAGGGTCTTCTTTGGAGATGTCCCTACCATAGGGCAATTTAGGGTGTTATTTGGAAATGTCCCTACCATAGGGCAATTTAGTGTCTTCTTTAGAGATGTCCCTACCATAGGGCAATTTAGGGTCTTCTTTGGAGATGTCCCTACCATAAGACAGTTTAGGGTCTTCTTTGGAGATGTCCCTACCATAGGTCAATTTAGGGTCTTATTTGGAGATGTCACTACCGTAGTGAAATTTAGGGTCTTCTTTGGAGATGTCCCTACCATAGGACAGTTTATGGTCTAATTTGGAGATATCCCTACTATTGGACAGTTTAGGGTCTTCTTTGAAGATGTCCCTACCATAGGACAGTTTAGGGTCTTCTTTGGAGATGCCCTTACCATAGGGCAATTTAGAGTCTTCTTTGGAGATGTCCCTACTATCGGGCAATTTAGGGTCTTCTTTTGAGATGTCCCTACCATAGGGCAATTTAGGGTCTTATTTGGAAATGTCCCTACCATAGGGCAATTAAGGGTCTTCTTTGGAGATGTCCCTACTATTGGACAGTTTAGGGTCTTCTTTGGAGATGTCCCTACCATAGGACAGTTTAGGGTCTTCTTTGGAGATGTCCCTACCATAGCGCAATTTAGGGTCTTATTTGGAGATGTCCCTACCGTAGGGAAATTTAGGGTCTTCTTTGGAGATGTCCCCTACCATAGGACAGTTTAGGGTCTCATTTAGAGATGTCCCTACTATTGGACAGTTTAGGGTCTTCTTTGGAGATGTCCTTACCATAAGACAGTTTAGGGTCTTCTTTGAAGATGCCCCTACCATAGGGCAATTTAGAGTCTTCTTTTGAGATGTCCCTACTATAGGGCAATTTAGGGTCTACTTGGGATATGTCCCTACCATGTGACAGTTTAAGGTCTTCTTTGGAGATGTCCCTACTATAGGACAGTTTAGGATCTTCTTTGAGGATGTCCCTACCATTAGGCAATTTAGGGTCTTATTTGGAGATGTCCCTACTATAGGGCAATTTAGGGTCTTCTTTGGATATGTCCCTACTATTGGACAGTTTAGGGTCTTCTTTAGAGATGTCCCTACCATAGGGCAATTCAGGGTTTTATTTAGAAATGTCCCTACCATAGGGCAATTTAGGGTCTTCTTTGAAGATGTCCCTACCATAGTGCAATTGAGGGTCTTCTTTGGAGATGTCCCTACCATTAGGCAACTTATGGTCTTCTTTGGAGATGTCCCTACCATAGTGCAATTGAGGGTCTTATTTGGAAATGTCCCTACCATAGGGCAATTTAGGGTCTTCTTTGAAGATGTCCCTACCATAGTGCAATTGAGGGTCTTCTTTTGAGATGTCCCTACCATTAGGCAATTTAGGGTCTTCTTTGGAGATGTCCCTACCATAGTGCAATTGAGGGTCTTATTTGGAGATGTCCCTACCATAGTGCAATTGAGGGTCTTCTTTGGAGATGTCCCTTCCATAGGGCAATTTATTGTCTTCTTTGGAGATGTCCCTACCGTAGGGAAATTTAGGGTCTACTTGGGAGATGTCCGTACCATAGGACAGTTTAGGGTCTTCGTTGGAGATGTCCCTACTATAGGACAGTTTACGATCTTCTTTGGAGATGTCCCTACTATAGGACAATTTAGGGTCTTCTTTGGAGATGTCCCTACCATAGGGCAATTTAGGGTGTTATTTGGAAATGTCCCTACCATAGGGCAATTTAGTGTCTTCTTTAGAGATGTCCCTACCATAGGGCAATTTAGTGTCTTCTTTTGAGATGTCCTTACCATAGGGCAATTTAGGGTCTTCTTTAGAGATGTCCCTACCATAGGACAGGTTAGGGTTTTCTTTGGAGATGGCCCTACCATAGGGCAATTTAGGGTCTTCTTTGGAGATGTCCCTACCATTGGGCAATGTAGGGTTTTCTTTGGAGATGTCCCTACTACATGGAAAGCTATCTCTAATGTAGGCACAAATACTATGTCCATGGCGATCGTATCAGGTGTTGATGTCAAGTAGTAAGGGTACACATCTAAAACAAAAACAGGTCTATGGCTCTTAAAATACATACTAGAAGTGTCTGCAAGGACCGGTGACATAATGGCAGTCTTCTGGAGGTTGAAGGTCTAATCATCAGTATGGGCGATACTAAGAATACAATTACGAACTATGGATTTCAGTGTTCGGACTGACTTTATCATCTTGGCTACCATGCTCACAGCATTTCGGTCTTTCTCCCCTCCAGCCTTCATCAGGTGTTCTGTATCGAACTCAGGAACTGTCTATCTGGACTCTCGAATCCAATCCTTTTATTGTCACGGGGGTACCACGCTCGGATTCTATTTTTGGCTCTGTGACACACTCATTAATTCTCCGTTTCTTTCAGTTCTGCTGCTGCTACTGCTGCTTATCGCCGTTGCTGAATTTTACTTTTATTGCCTTCGCCCAGGATTGAACTTAGCACCTCTAGATAACTTGCAACTTTCGAACCAACGACTTAGACCATGTATCAATTACAATTACGAACTACTGAAAACTTCTACCCGGTCATGGCTGACGCGATGAAAGCAAGCTACCCATGTGGATTAAATAAAGGATTCTGTTCGAAATTCCGTCCAGATTCCCGAGTTTGACATAAAGATTCGACAAGACGTGCTTGAAGAAGTTCAAAGTTTACATCGGCCGAAACGTTGTGAGAATAACATCCAACATGAGAACAGTAGTCCGAATAATCCAAATGATACAAACTTAAAATAATTTCAAACTTTTGAATTTGCCACAAAACCTGAGTAAAAAATAAATAAAATGAAAAAATTAATTATTTTTATTGTTAAATATTTTGACATGAATTGAGTCAGGAAGCTGGATCTTTACAAATGAAATGTGCAAAAAGCTAGATGGTACCTATGTTGGATAATGGCCCTATGGGAATGGACGTATCTGTTGGAAATCGTTGGTTTGACTTGCGCGAATTAGTGCGGGTGGACCCGTGCAGTCGAGTGCAGAATAGGGTCTGTACTCACAGTCGGAGCTCACAGACGTGACAGGGTCACCGCATGATGAGACCTCAGATCAAGGGTCAATGCGCACCTGCGATAGAGGCTCTGTGACGTCACGGGCTTTTGCGTGGGAAGCAGAGGGATCCGTGACGTCACTCGTTCTTCATGAGAAGCGAGTTTTAGTCAGGGTTTTGGAGGCGAACCTATCAGACGTGATTTTATGATGTAGTCTGCAACATACATAGGGGAAATATTTCCCTAAGAAAATACAGGCGAAAGATCTCTTTTCCCCCCTCCATGAATGGTTAAGACTTAATTGATAAGTAATTACGAAAGCAGTAATTTGCTCTCTCTCTCTCTCTCTCTCGACGTTATTGAATATCTCCCAGCTGACGAATAAGTAACTCTTGAAAGAAAGCAGAAATTAAATTTATAAGATAGTTTGTCTTCGGAGTCGGTCATGAAGTTTTGTTGTAGCGGCGATGATTCGGCAGAAAGAAAGAAGAAAGAATTCAACCACTAGACGACACATCCCTCCACGCGACGAGGAAAGAAGAGAGGGAACGAGAAATTTAAAGGTATGCAAACTATATGATTTTTGGTGCTAAAAATATGACGAGTATTAAACGAGAACTGCCACGGCCCGTTCCGGGACGAGTATAAAAAAGGAGAACTGCCGCGGCCCAAGTAGGGGCTATGCAACACCTATACCAGAATGTTAAAAGCAGTTCTAGGTGTCTCTTGCAGGGATAGAATTCTTTCATTTATCTATTCGTATGAATCAGATGATTCTATTGTTGGCATTGTAAGAATTCAGTATAGAAAGACATCGAGTACTTATAGGAGGGACCACGTGAAGGTTGCCAACATTCTAAGTGAAAGTGTTTCTGTGGAACAAACTGGATTCGAACTTGGCACATCCAGGTTGTCAGTCCGTGTCATTAAGCACTTAAGCACAGTCACCTCCCGAATGATAGGACAACAAACAACGATCTATATGAAGAACTGAATAAAATAACAAACAACGATCTATATGAAGAACTGAATAAAATAACAAACAACGATCTATATGAAGAACTGAATAAAATAACAAACAACGATCTATATGAAGAACTGAATAAAATAACAAACAACGATCTATATGAAGAACTGAATAAAATAACAAACAACGATCTATATGAAGAACTGAATAAAATAACAAACAACGATCTATATGAAGAACTGAATAAAATAACAAACAACGATCTATATGAAGAACTGAATAAAATAACATACAACGATCTATATGAAGAATGAAATAACAAACAACGATCTATATGAAGAACTGAATAAAATAACAAACAACGATCTATATGAAGAACTGAATAAAATAACAAACAACGATCTATGTGAAGAACTGAATAAAACAAACAACGATCTATATGAAGAACTGAATAAAATAACAAACAACGATCTATGTGAAGAACTGAATAAAATAACAAACAACGATCTATGTGAAGAACTGAATAAAATAACAAACAACGATCTATGTGAAGAACTGAATAAAATAACAAACAACGATCTATGTGAAGAATAAAATAACAAACAACGATCTATATGAAGTACTGAATAAAATAACAAACAACGATCTATATGAAGAACTGAATAAAATAACATACAACGATCTATATGAAGAACTGAATAAAATAACAAACAACGATCTATATGAAGAACTGAATAAAATAACAAACAACGATCTATATGAAAAACTGAATAAAATAACAAACAACGATCTATATGAAGAACTGAATAAAATAACAAACAACGATCTATATGAAGAACTGAATAAAATAACATACAACGATCTATATGAAGAACTGAATAAAATAACAAACAACAATCTATGTGAAGAACTGAATAAAATAACAAACAACGATCTATATGAAGAACTGAATAAAATAACATACAACGATCTATATGAAGAACTGAATAAAATAACAAACAACAATCTATGTGAAAACCTGAATAAAATAACAAACAACGATCTATATGAAAAACTGAATAAAATAACAAACAACGATCTATATGAAGAACTGAATAAAATAACAAACAACGATCTATATGAAGAACTGAATAAAATAACAAACAACGATCTATATGAAAAACTGAATAAAATAACAAACAACGATCTATGTGAAGAACTGAATAAAATAACAAACAACGATCTATGTGAAGAACTGAATAAAATAACAAACAACGATCTATGTGAAGAACTGAATAAAATAACAAACAACGATCTATGTGAAGAACTGAATAAAATAACAAACAACGATCTATATGAAGAACTGAATAAAATAAACAACGATCTATATGAAAAACTGAATAAAATAACAAACAACGATCTATGTGAAGAACTGAATAAAATAACAAACAACGATCTATGTGAAGAACTGAATAAAATAACAAACAACGATCTATGTGAAGAACTGAATAAAATAATATACAACGATCTATGTGAAGAACTGAATAAAATAAACAACGATCTATATGAAAAACTGAATAAAATAACAAACAACGATCTATGTGAAGAACTGAATAAAATAACAAACAACGATCTATGTGAAGAACTGAATAAAATAACAAACAACGATCTATGTGAAGAACTGAATAAAATAACATACAACGATCTATATGAAGAACTCAAACTGAATAAAATAAACAACGATCTATATGAAAAACTGAATAAAATAACAAACAACGATCTATATGAAGAACTGAATAAAATAACAGAAGTTCTCAAAGGCAAAAAGTTTCAAATTTACTGGGTAAATATGGGGGAGGAAGCCAGAGTTGGTCTGGCAACAACCGATGTGGGAACTAAAACAGAGAAAACGAACAGAGGAATGCCAGCAATTACATATGTGGAACCGTTAAGAAATTACACCGGTTTGTCAAGGGGAAAACTAAAGAACGCGATGGAAGACCGTGAAATATAAAATATTCTAATTATTTTTAACGAGCTCGAAATAACTAACTATTTTGACCGGAAAGATACTTATTTTGAGAAAAGATTTTGAGAAAAGATTTTGAGAAAAGATACTGATTTTGAAAAGATTTTGAGAAAAGATACCGATTTTGAGAAATTTCGGTAGTTTTGTTTTACGGCATATCAACCCTTTTTGGGTTATTTAATGCCGAATCTGGTCATTATAGTAAAAGTTTTTATGCTTCAAGTTCTTTATATCTTCAAATGTTTAATCATCGTTTTTGGTTTGGTAGTTTTGTTTTACGGCATATCAACCCTTTTTGGGTTATTTAATGCCGAATC
Organism: Sepiola atlantica; assembly: GCA_963556195.1. NCBI lineage: Eukaryota > Metazoa > Mollusca > Cephalopoda > Sepiida > Sepiolidae > Sepiola > Sepiola atlantica. The sequence continues at coordinate 29,727,733 of OY744551.1, forward strand.
TGGTCATTATAGTAAAAGATTTATGCTTCAAGTTCTAAAAATAAAATAAAAAAGGGGAGGGAGAAAGGGAGAGGGGCTGTTGTTTTTGGTTTTGGTTTTGTAGAACATAATTAAGTTTTACAAAAAAAAAAAAAAAAAAAAAAAAAAAAAACGTCAATGTAGGTGAATTTTGTCTCAGGGAGCCACAGGGCAGCCTGATCTGGTATCACCAGAGAAATTTTGAGCAAATTTTCGAAATTCAAACCATAGATTTTCAGCTGCCAAAAAGAATGTGAGAAACCACAATTGTTTGTTTGCGGATATGAAGTGAAATGTTTTACTTGCATAAGTAAACTGTTAAACTACATAAGTAATCTATTTACACACACTCTTTGCCTAATGAGTCAATATTGTGTTAGCAATTACTATCACAGTTGGCTTCTCTTTGGCATTCATTTACTGCAAGCTCTTCGCCATCCTCATTTTTCTAGTCTCTCCACGTGCTATTAATTTACTGCAAGCAACAAACAACGAATTAAAAAGATGGAACAAAACATGCCAAGTTTTTTTGGGTTTTTTTTTAACTTAGTCTGTTTGATCAGAAATAGTTCAGGATTGGCAATGAAAGTGAAAGTTATTTGGGGGGGGGGGGGGTACCAAAAAATAAATACTCCTGATTGAAAAAATATCCTCCAAATTATTCGATCTTTATGAACTTTTCAGTATTTATTAATGAATTAATAAAGTATTTATTTTATTAAAAAATAGTTATGGATTTTTCTCCCCCTCCCCTGCGAAGGGGGCATTTAGATCTTTCCTTGAGGCCTTCTGCAAGAACGTCATCACCTTCATTTTTCTACGCCTTCTCTCTCTCTCTCTCTCACTATATATATATATATATATCCATTTCCCCGTGTATATGTTTAAATGTATACGGTTTCTGGGCAATTTTTCCAATCATGAATAAGCTTCGAATAAACTAGAGGCGAAATATCTATTCTTCCTACATGACCCGTTTACTGTGATTTTTTTGTTTTATATTTGTCCTCGTTTATCCCTTGTTCCATTTTATTTTTATTAAAAATTTCCAGATTTGCATTCATACACACTGTCACCATCCTGGTTAACAACCGTTGAACATGCTCAAGGTGTATGATATCTTTTTATAGATAAGGGTTTGTTGCTTGGATGACATACTATGGGTCATATTAGTGTTATGTGTAGAAGACGAAAAGTGTCTGCTGTTATGTTGAGATAGGATCTTCTGATCAGGTAGAGAACCCGGTTGCCTTTGTTTACTGTCTTGATACAATTGTCCACCGCCAAAATTAAATTGTGATGCAACGTGGAACATTCATCTTCCTGGATAAACTGTTACAGAAGCATGGATGTCCTAAATTACAGGAAGGTTGACTGGCCAAGGAAAACTTTGAAGCAAGTGATTGGACAAGACCGCACAGAATGGAATTTGGAGACTGCTGTCCCGCTGAACCATAAGAAGTGGAGAGTAAGCTTGCATAATATCAGAAAACGTCTGACCCCCGACCCCTAAGTGACATTAAATTAGTAGAAGAAAAAAGCTTCTTCGCAAAGGCTTCTCATCTGTGGAACACATTGCCACAGGGCTGCTTATTTGCAGATTACAAATTGGTCGTCTTCAAATCCAATGTCAAGAACCGTCCCCACAAGTCTTCGAACTTGCTCCTGACAATTATTCCTTCTCATTAACCATTAGCCTCAAGTGGCATCTGGCCTTGATAAGTGGTGGCCATTTTTAATTTAAAAAAAAAATTTTTTTAAGACACTGTTAAGAAAATTTTAGTACTATGTTATATCAATCAATCAATATTATTGACAAAAAATAAGCAAAGTGCAGCAAGCCATGTTAAAAGACAGAAGATATTACATCTATATAGTCTGAATATTTATCCAAGGCAACTTTAAACCTGGATATGGTAGGCATCAGGAGAGTAAAAAGTGGACATTGGGTTTACTTTCGGCAGCCTCGTAACTCGCGCTTTCCTTATTTTATCCTTCAGTCCTCACGTTTCATGAGCGATGTTTCTGACAAAGAGGGAAGAATTGCTGTTTTCTTGGGTCAGAATCTATTCATATAAGACTTATTGTTGACTAGTTTTTGACCTTGAAGTAGTACTTTTTTTAGCTCCCTACATTACTTAATAGGTTCTTCACTATCAACCAAGCTCCAGCCCCTGTCCGATCGCCGCAATGCTGCATCCTTGTGCTTGTTTTACAAATACTTCACTGGATTGCGCTCCAATGAACTGGCTACTCTGGTGCCCCCTCACCGTAAATACACTAGACCAACTCGACAATCATCTAAATCCCATCCATTCACTGTGGAAATCTCCAGATGCCGGAGAGCCTTCTACTCCAATAGCTTCTTTCCTCGTGCTGCTGGACTCTGGAACTCCCTCCCTGCTCCCTGTTTTCTTGACGGTACCGACATGCAGAGGTTTAAAACTAATGTAAACAGACATCTCGCTACACTGCTCCCAACTTGGGGTGACACCCAAAACCTGCATTTCTTCCGTTGAGATGAAAACAACGATGATACATCTTCTATGGTTGACTGCAAAGACACCCATTAATTGTTGGAGTAAAAAATACCTCTAAAGGTAGATTTACATTCTCATTGATTATGCTGTATGCAAGAATCAGGTCTCCTCACATATTTTGCTGCTCAAGTAATGACAAATGTAGTCTTTGAAGGCGTTTTTTGTAGGTAAGTGTAGAGAATCTAGTCACCATTGTGGTTGCCAACAGTTGAACACACTCCCGGTGTACGATATCTTTTTGATGATAGGGGGTTTGTTGCTTGGATGGCATACTCAAGAATGAGCTGTATATTTTCTCTACCCTCCTTTCTCAAATTCATTTTCTTCTTCGCTATTCTCACGCTCCCTCCCAGCTTCCTGTTCTCTCGTCTCTACACCTTCCTTTCGTATCCCCAACACCTACCCTCTCCCCTTCTTCCTCTCCTCCTTTCTCCTCTGCTTTCCCTTCTCTTCATATATCCGTTCCCCCCCCCCTCTCTCTCTCTCTCCTTTGCTTTATATCCTATTTCTATATCTTTTACCCCTCCTTTTCTTTTGTGCTTTTTCTCCTCTCTCTATATTCTTTACCCTCCCCCTCTCTCTTCTCTTCTTTCCTCATTCTCTTTCTTTCTCTCTCTTCTGCTTTCTCTACGATACTTTCTCCTTTTCCATAGATCCTTCTCCCCCTCTCTCCTCTATACATATCCTTTACTCTGCCGCCTCCCTCTCCTTTCTCCTCTGTTTCTTTTTCTTGTTTTCCCCCCTTCTCTCTCTCTCATTTGCTTTCCCACCCCTCTATATGTTCTTTCCCCTCATCTCTTTCCTCTGATTTCCCTCCCCTCTCTGTATGTATCCTTTCCTGTATAGAGGACGGAAAGTGTCTGCTGTTAGGATTTAAGAGAATGTCGGGATCAGATAGAAAACCTGCCTGGCTTTGCTCGCAATCTCGATACAGGCGGGTCCTCTACCTGATCGCCATCTCGATACAGGCGGGTCCGCTACCTGATCGCAATCTCGATACAGGCGGGTCCTCTACCTGATCGCAATCTCGATACAGGCGGGTCCTCTACCTGATCGCCATCTCGATACAGGCGGGTCCTCTACCTGATCGCAATCTCGATACAGGCGGGTCCTCTACCTGATCGCAATCTCGATACAGGCGGGTCCTCTACCTGATCGCAATCTCGATACAGGCGGGTCCTCTACCTGATCGCAATCTCGATACAAGCGGGTCCTCTACCTGATCGCAATCTCGATACAGGCGGGTCCTCTACCTGATCGCAATCTCGATACAGGCGGGTCCTCTACCTGATCGCAATCTCGATACAAGCGGGTCCTCTACCTGATCGTAATCTCGATACAAGCGGGTCCTCTACCTGATCGCAATCTCGATACAGACGGGTCCTCTACCTGATCACAGCATATAAAGCAGATGTCAGAATAAAAAAAAATTTTTACGCCACAAGAGTTTACCTGTTTGTATATTAGAATAAATTAATGACAAAAAACAATATCAATAAATATAAAATGTTTAATAAATTAGTTTGGACAATTTTATACATAGTTAAGAGTTTTAGTCACTTTTGTCTATCAATAAAAACATGGCCCTTTTTTACTTTAGGTCGGCAAAGAAAGGGAGATAACATTTCAACATTTTTAACAGCATACTCAAAAATAAGTTAACGACTGCGATATTGTGTGCCTTACACAGCTTGGCTCATTTTTTTATTTTAGGCTGGCAAAATAAGGGAGATAACTTAGATTTTTTTTTCAACAATTTATTTTCTGTATTTCTTTGATGTTTATTTATTTTATCTTAACTTATTTTTAGATTTTTTGTTAAAATAAAAATTGTTGAAAAAAAATCTAAAAATAAGTTGAGATGAGTTATCTCCCTTACTTTGCCAGCCTAAAGTAAAAAAAAAGGCCAAAAACGATGTGTATTTGCTACTGTTGTTTGTGTAGTTATTTTGTTTGTTATTATGGGAAAGAAACGTTGCATGAGAAAGAAATGTTTTACACATAAAAATAAAATCTTTGAAAATTTATTTCTTTGATATAAACTCTGTTTACACGTCTTCACTATTATCCTTATCTTGATTTTTTATTTGTTACCTCATTTGTTCACCTCAAACGAAGCATATTGCCACTGAAGCGTAAAGGGCTACTGTGATAGGAGCCAGATTTATAGGGGGGGCGGCAACCTGGGTTGAGAGTTTAGCAGCAAGATGTTTGTTCACATTACATTTAAATTTCTAAATATTGGTACGGTTGGAGAAGCAAGAAGGCGAGCATCCAAGGAAAGAAGCTACTACAGTAGGAAATTTTCCGGCATCTAGGGACCTCTACAGGGCCGCTAGTCAAGTGGGTCGGGTTATTTACGTTGAGGGAGTACAAGTGCAGTAAGTTTATTGGAGCACATTTTGTGGAAATACTTGTAAAACAAGCACAGGGATGTAATACTGTGGTGATGTGACAGGGACTGGAGCATAGCAGACAGTGCGGAACTTATTAGGTTAGAAATTCTTTTCTGCACCCCGTTCAAGAGGGAGAGGCTAGTGCTTGCAGCAACAATACTCCAAATGGTGGCTTTATCAAGATATAAGATACTGGCAGGTGTGGGAAGTTTTCTAGCCAACCAAATAAAGTGAGCCTACCTTCTTTGCGGCCATCATATTATAACATTTCGAATGCTGCATTCTCCAGCATTCTTCTTTTTATCAAGGAATTTTGAACCAAACCCTCTATTCAATCCACAGAGGTAGACTGTTCTTCTTTGGTATCGATAGGAGACTATGACAAAAGTCCTCTGAAGAAAGCCTGAGAATAAAGCATCCAAAACATTATAGAGAGTCTCTAACCTCATAGGTCCCGCACTGTCTACCAAGCTTCAACCCGTCCCATCACCGCAATGTTGCATCCCTTTGCTTATTTTACAATAACTTCAACAGAATGTGCTCCGAACTTACTTACTGCACTTGAAGCCCCTCAACATAAATACCCCCGACAAACACGACTCGCAGCAAAATCACACCTCTTCACTGTAGAGGTCGCCAGATGCCTGAAAATTTTTACTTTAGTAGCTTCTTTTCTCGGACCACTTGCCTGTAGAATTTCCTCCCTGCTCCCTGTTTCCCAACTGTACCAACATGCAGAAATTTAAATGTAATGTGAACAAGCATCTTGCTGCAAAACTCCCCACTTAGGATGCCACCTAATCACAGTAGCCCCTTATGTCTTAGTGGCAATGTGTCTTGTTTGAGGTAAATTAAAGTAAAAAAAAAAATAAAAAGATAAAATATAACAACAAAGATGAGGATAACAGTGAGAGTAAATAATAACATCTCGGAAAGAAAATGTATTTTGATTATTTCCATTATTGTTTGGACTCTTCTAAGTAAGATCATTCCAGGTATTCTGTCGGAAGTTTACAGGGAAAAAAATAATTCAAATTTTACTGTTTGACGCCCTAAAAACATTATCGGAACATTCGAGGCGCATTTTATTTCTCTATACTTGTGCACTATAACCTCAAGTTTCTCACATTAAGAAATATGAACATTCTATGAAATTGACCGCTATTTTGCGGTTGTCAGCAAAATCCGATTTTGACGATGTTAGGTTTTGCAGAGAGGTGTCAGTGTCCTCCCACATACTGCACTTGGTATTCCCAAATGGTCACCCATCTGGTACTGATCAGGTTCAACGTTGCTTAACTTTGGTTATCTAATGAGAACATGATAGCATCAAAGAAGCATTTGAGGCACATTATGTTTTATGAGCTTAAAAATGTAATTCTGAAATGGTCACTCATCTGATACTGATCAGGTTCAACGTTGCTTAACTTTGGTTATTTATTATATGTATTTAGACACATCTAACTTAATAATTATTGTTTTTATAATACAATCATAATTGTCATCACTGCAGTTCGATGGAGGTTCCATATAACATAATATTTCGGGAAAAAGTTCCCTTCTTAATTCAAACGATTTTTCCTATGCACGTTTGAATTAAGGTTAAACAAACATCTGAAGGGAATTTTTTCCGAAATATTATGTTATACAGAACTTCCATCGAACCGCACTGACGGCAATTAAGATCGTAATATAAAAAAAAATGATATTAATAAACTCATTTCACCGCTATATGTCTTAATTTGTTTCAGTTTGTGTTTATCCGTTACACCTCTGCATTGTATTGCCTTCTTTAAATTACTTTATATATATACACACTAAACAATGCTTCAAGCAAACTACATTATCCTTTTATTTAAAATTCTTATTTTACAGGAAAAATTAAAGTTTCACTTTGAACCCCTTAAAACCTGATTTCACTGTTAAAAGTCCTTAAAACCTGATAGAATCCAAGGAGTATTTGAATCAGATAATGCTTTATGTATTTTTAAAAAGTAAATCTGCAATCAAAGCAGCTGATAGAGGCGCCTTAGACGATTAGCAAAAAAATAACTGCTTCTCAGAGAGGAAGTAAAGCCTGGGAAGGTGGACCTCCTGGGACTGAACAGAACTATACCTCAGCCCGACAGACAACAAAGCCATGGTTGGACTGATTCGTAATTCTAATTCTACCTAACTTTATATAAATACCGATAATTGGGCAGAGACATATTTACAATGTATGCTTTTTTTTTTTTTTTAAATGGCCGATACCATATTTCTGATTTACAACATAAATTCCCCAAAGAGAACAATTTTGCACCACTTTTATATCCCCTTATGAAGATAAAAATCAACATATAGTGATACTAAACCTTATGTCTAAAATCCTTATTCCAATTTTAATTAAAAATCCATTACATGATTTTGATACTAGAAAATGCCTCAAATTTCAGGCTTACGCTTAAGGGTTCTTAAGAAATTGAAATTCAGGGTATCTTGCTTAATTGGTGTCTAACGAGTACCGATCAAATTCAATGCAAATCTGATATATCTGAATTTTCACAAAGGTCTTCCACTATCACTCCCTTTTTAGTCCTTTTGCATAAAACTAAATTAAACTAAATATAGCCTACATTATGAAATTATAATTCAAAGAATCTTGCTTAATTGGTGTCTCATAACTATGAATCAAATTCAATGCAAATCTGAGGTATCTGAATTTTCATGAAATTTATCTCCTCCTTTTTACTCCTTTTGCATAAAACTAAATTAAACTAAATATAGCCCACATTACAACCTCTTATGCCTAGCAGATTGTGTTCCAAAATCCATAATGAGCGATTAGTTTAGAAGTGAATTCTGTACATACAAATATATAAACATATACACATACCTCACTTTATATAAATAGGGATAATTGGTCAGAGACATCTACAGTGAATGTTATTTTTAAACAAAATGGCCACCATGTTTATGATTTACAACCATGTAACTCTTTCTAGAAATGAACCAGCATTATTGTAAATAGGTTAAAATCAAGGAAAACATTTTTATCAAGTTTTTGGAGAGAGCGGGTCATACCGGAAAAAGACTGGGTATGTGATTATGTTAACCCTTAAATGCTTTTTGTTTCAAATATGACACATTCCAACAAAATGCCTATTTAATATATTCAATGAAAATGTGACAAACTGCAACTTGTTTCACATCTGCAACGAGCCTGTTGGCAAGTGTGAGTAGGTATTAGTATGATGTTGCATCAGCACACCCACTAAATAGGTAATCAGTATCTTTGATATCACGGGTGAGTATCATCAGTGTGTGCTCTGCTTACTTCAAGAGCCTAAACTTTTAAATCTGGTCATTATAATTGTAAGTAAAAATTATTGGTGCTTGTGCATATCAACCCTGACATGTTAGACCGCTCTTACAAATAAAATAGCTAAAGAAATGTATAAACTTTGTTATGTACTTACGTGGTAGATGAAAAAAAGACTGTACACCAAAAATTATGCAAATTCATCCAGTATTTATTTAATTATGAATAAAATACGATTTTATCACTCGGTAGATATTTCGACCATTTTGTATCTTAGATTTTCCAGTGGTCAAGGAAGATAACTCATATTTTTACGATTTTGGTGGTTGGGGTTTTCTGATTGTCCAGAAAATGGCATAACTCAAAATTTAAAAATTAGGGTTTTCCGGAAATGACTCATAATCGACATTTCTTTGGAATCGCCACCCTAGGGTTAGGGTTTTGGGTTAGGGTTAGGTTATCGTACTTATAAGTTGTTTTTCCGAAATTGGTAAAAAAAAATTTTTAACTTGGTAAAAAAAAAGAAAAAAAGTTATCTCCCTTGTTTCCAAAATTGTCAAAATGTACGTAAAATCATTTTTGTTTTTTTTTCTTATAATTTAATAACTACTGGATGAATTTGCATAATCTTTTCTGCACAATCTTATTTTCAGCTAACACGTAAGTACATAATAAAGTTTATACATTCTTTAAATATTTCAATGTCAGGGTTGATATGCACAAGCACCAAATTATTTTATGATTCTCTAGTGTATTATGGTTATTTAGATGCATATATTGTAGTATTTTGTTATACATGTAAAATTTTATGCCATGTGTTGCACATTTACAAAATCATTTATTTTTGTTCAACAAATATTTTTTTTTTTCCAAAAATCATTTATATTACTTTATATTACCCCTATGAAACGTTTTTCCCTTGATAAAATTTTTTCAAACCAATATAAAAAATAAAGCATTTAAGGGTTGAGTTGAAAAATCTGAACCAAAGTTAATAATGAAACTAAAATTCATCCCGTCGTTTTCCCCCTTTCCATTTCGGATATTTCTCGCTGCCTCGGACACCAGAATCATCGTCGCTATCAAATTCTTCATCGTTGTAATGGGGACGCTTTTTTTTCCCGGAAATTTTCGGGTCTTTTTTTCTATCTTCGTATTTCCCGCCACTCCGTCGGTCGTTTGTTTTATCCATGTTGGCTTTAATGATATTCGCATGATCGTAAATCACGTTGCCGTTTAAATCTTCTTGGCTAAAAGTACTTTGGCCATCGGGTTTAGCCTGCTGGGATTTCTCTTTGGTTTTAGCCTTTCGGTTTACTTCCTCGTCAAACGAAGCATCTTTTTTCTTACCCCCGACTGTTGAAAAAGAATCTGCAGGCGGTGACCCTTTCGAGTCATGGAAACCACTTTTGTCGGGAGGCAAGTTGCCATTACTGCCTTTTTCCGCGTCTGATGCTGGTGATGCTGTAGAATTTGGCTCCGTCACTTTCTTACCAGGGCGTGGAGGTTTGCCATTCGCATCCGTAGAACCGTCACAAATACAAGCATTTTCCTGAGACTCCAAAAAGCTTTTACAACCAGCAGCATCCGTGGCTTTGTAGGCCAAATCAGCAATACTCACACAACCTGAAAGAGAAAACAAATAAGATTAGTTTTAGCCTCTGAAAATATCTGAGCATTTTATGTAGATTTTCTTTTCTTATATTTCTAATGTCATGACTTACATTTTTATTTTCTTACCATTGTTCTAATCAATAGCAATATTATATGCAGGGTTTCGGACGGTATTTGTTCATTATTTTTAACTGCCAATTTTATGGACATTTTTTTTTTTTACTTTCGTTGAAGTTTGTAGCTATAAAAGATGTATATGCATAAACAACGAAAAAGCGACTGGAAAGATTTTTTTTAATTTAGTACAACAACAAGTAAAAAAATTAGTGTTTTATTTTTATTACATATAAAAATAACTTCTTTAGTTTGTGCTTTATTTTTATTACGTAGAAAAAGAACTTCTTTAGTTTGTGCTTTATTTTTATTATGTAGAAAAAGAACTTCTTTAGTTTGTGCTTTATTTTTATTATGTAGAAAAAGAACTTCTTTAGTTTGGGCTTTATTTTTATTATGTAGAAAAAGAACTTCTTTAGTTTGTGCTTTATTTTTATTATGTAGAAAAAGAACTTCTTTAGTTTGGGCTTTATTTTTATTATGTAGAAAAAGAACTTCTTTAGTTTGTGCTTTATTTTATCACGTAGAAAAAGAACTTCTCTTTTAGTTTGTGCTTTATTTTTATCACGTAGAAAAAGAACTTCTCTTTTAGTTTGTGCTTTATTTTTATTACGTAGAAAAAGAACTTCTTTAGTTTGTGCTTTATTTTTATTATGTAGAAAAAGAACTTCTTTAGTTTGGGCTTTATTTTTATTATGTAGAAAAAGAACTTCTTTAGTTTGTGCTTTATTTTTATTATGTAGAAAAAGAACTTCTTTAGTTTGGGCTTTATTTTTATTATGTAGAAAAAGAACTTCTTTAGTTTGTGCTTTATTTTATCACGTAGAAAAAGAACTTCTCTTTTAGTTTGTGCTTTATTTTTATCACGTAGAAAAAGAACTTCTCTTTTAGTTTGTGCTTTATTTTTATTACGTAGAAAAAGAACTTCTTTAGTTTGTGCTTTATTTTTATTATGTAGAAAAAGAACTTCTTTAGTTTGTGCTTTATTTTTATTACGTAGAAAAAGAACTTCTTTAGTTTGTGCTTTATTTTTATTATGTAGAAAAAGAACTTCTTTAGTTTGGGCTTTATTTTTATTATGTAGAAAAAGAACTTCTTTAGTTTGTGCTTTATTTTATCACGTAGAAAAAGAACTTCTCTTTTAGTTTGTGCTTTATTTTATCACGTAGAAAAAGAACTTCTCTTTTAGTTTGTGCTTTATTTTTATTACGTAGAAAAAGAACTTCTTTAGTTTGTGCTTTATTTTTATTATGTAGAAAAAGAACTTCTTTAGTTTGTGCTTTATTTTTATTATGTAGAAAAAGAACTTCTTTAGTTTGGGCTTTATTTTTATTATGTAGAAAAAGAACTTCTTTAGTTTGTGCTTTATTTTATCACGTAGAAAAAGAACTTCTCTTTTAGTTTGTGCTTTATTTTTATCACGTAGAAAAAGAACTTCTCTTTTAGTTTGAGCTTTATTTTTATTACGTAGAAAAAGAACTTCTTTAGTTTGTGCTTTATTTTTATTATGTAGAAAAAGAACTTCTTTAGTTTGTGCTTTATTTTATCACATAGAAAAAGAACTTCTCTTTTAGTTTGGGCTTTATTTTTATTACGTAGAAAAAGAACTTCTTTAGTTTGTGCTTTATTTTTATTATGTAGAAAAAGAACTTCTTTAGTTTGTGCTTTATTTTTATCACGTAGAAAAAGAACTTCTCTTTTAGTTTGAGCTTTATTTTTATTACGTAGAAAAAGAACTTCTTTAGTTTGTGCTTTATTTTTATTATGTAGAAAAAGAACTTCTTTTTTAGTTTGGGCTTTATTTTTATTACATATAAAAATAACTTCTCTTTTAGTTTGGGCTTTATTTTTATTACGTAGAAAAAGAACATCTCTTTTCAGAGTTACCTTTTAATAACAGACTAATTCTTAGTCTACACTGCTTTGTAAATTGAAATACCTAACTTTTAATATTTCAGAATTCGTTTCCTAGTCAGTCTAAATTTATATTCAAACGTTCACGATTTATTGATGCACTTCCGATGATTGGATATACCATGAAACTGCAGTAAAACGTTAAGATAAGCGACACTTATTATTGTTATAAAACTCTATCTGAAAAGATATTGAGCCCTTTGTGTATGTGTGTGTGTGCTTGGTCGGTTGTCTTGATTCGGTGTGGTTACGTTTTTGTTAATTTTCATATTATATATATTCTACTTTAGAGGTATACTTATCTCAGTTAGAATAGAGTTCTCTGGAACCATAATGTAAACAAAAAAAACATAATTACTCTTACTTTCATGGTGTGCAGAAGTGACTCAGAGATAAGACTACTCTACTAGCGGCCGGGTTTCTACTCTAACCTTGAAACACTCACCATCTCTAGTCACACTGAGGATCTGTGATACGACGAAACAGCTGTTTATAGATGACATATATATATATATGATAATTGCCACTTCTTTAAAAAAGAAGGCCATCCCTACACAATTGTAATGTCTGGTTGTGGGCACGCAAATGCCTCAGCAGGCCAGACTTATTTTTACAAGTCTTGCTGGTATGAATAATAGCACATGTCGTTATTCTTTATCGACATGGGTCGTGTAGGGATATCTGTACATGTAGATGGCCATGCTGTGCGCTTGTACAACACACAGAGCACACTCTCCTTCTACAAAGACTGGTTTCAATGATAAGCCGAAGCTAGACAACTGAGAGACGATGTAAAGCGTAGGTTTTATTTCAGAGTGTTTGTCTTCGAGAAGGATCATCTAACAAAATCTACGAATTCATTTTGCAAAGTAGGGTAGCATCGTGCCTGTGTACTATACCAGGTATTTTTATGGTCCCGCTAATAATAATAATAATAATAATACATTATATAAAGTATATAAGTGATGAGAATAACAATTAGATAGAATGCAATATTTATTAAATCATCAATTGTTCAAATAAGGGTAATATAAAAAAAACTTTTTTTTCTTTCCTTAATCCATGGATTTTCAAAGATCAGAGGAAATTCGACGGATAAGTCAGTAAAATTTACTGTAATGCAAACATTTGAAAATATAAAAAAAATAAAAGGCATGAAAATATAAACAATTTAAAAAGTTTAAAATATGCAAAGAAAATTATCACAATAGAAGAAGCATAGAAGAAAAGATTGATTAATCAAATCTGAGAATTCAAAGCATGAAGCAAGTGCAGACTGATGGGTTGAAAGTAATCCAAGCATCTGAATATATATATATATATATATATATATAATAATCCAGGTAAAACATCCACAGGGTAGTAATCCAAAGAATTTCAACCGGGTTTATAAAAAGTCCTCAATATCAAATAGAGCTTTTATATATAATTATTTTTATTTACACAGACATGTAAAAAATCTGCGACACTGGCATGTCGATGTTATCGATCAACAGCTATTATAAACTGAGATCTCATCAGGCAGAGTTAGAATCCGATCTTAACCTTAGATCATATCTGCACTTGCTTCATGCTTTGAGTTCAACCAACCAGAATTTGATTTCTTCACTTGTAAAAGCTATTGTCTCTCTAAATGGGGGTTCATGTTGAGAGATGAAACCACTGAAAGTATTTGAAAAATTAACGTCTGTTCAGATAGAGGACCAACTAGGCAGTAGTTTTTTTATGTCCATAGATAAACACTCTATGATTTTCTAGTTTCTTGTTGGGTGGTCTACCTTAAATGACAGCAAATATCTATATATATTCTAGCAGAGGGGCAGAGGAATTGAGTTTGGTTTCTGTGGTTCTCAGAGAGAGATGGGCCTTGAGCTCTAAGCTAATGGATTCTGTTCGGTTAGAAAATATGTTTGTCTTGATTTGCAGGCCTGTTGTCCAGTAGAAAAAAGCGAGTATCATTGTAATGTCTCTCAAAATAAGTATCATTGTAATGTCTCTCAAAATAAGTATCATTGTTACTTGTTGTAAACTGAAGTTGTGGTTTTGTTTGGGGATGGAGAATCCTTTTGTTACAACAGTGACAGAGACTATATGATTGACAGGGGTTGGAATCGATCACCGACTTCAAACGAAGACAACAAGTGGACGATCATAGCTGTGCAGTAAACGTACACAGACGTACATTCACAGAATGAAAAAAAGAAAAACATGCTCTTCATTAACCCTAACCCTAAGTCTGGGTGGAAATATAAGAAAAAGAGAAAGACAGAAAAGGTAAAATAAAGGAGTGTATCACCAACCCCGTCTTTTGAGTTTGCCTGTCACTACCATTTCCAACTTTTTGTATATCTTATCCAACTCTGTTCAATAAATGCTATACTTGACAAAGTTTTGTAACTGAAAGAAAATACCCAATCTAAAGAAGCATGACTGTGTTAAACAATTTCTTCTTTTATATAGTTTGTTCATTGTATATTTTTAGAACGGTAATATAAACAAAACCATTATAAATCCTCCTACTTTTGTGGTGTGCGGAGATGGCTCAGGGGTAAGATCAGGTGTCGCAATGACTATCCTGCAAGGAACTTTACAGGGAGAAAGAAGGAAGGGCAGACAAAGAAAGAGGTTGGAGGACAACATCCGAGAGTAGACAGGGTCGACGCTGAGAAACACACTCAGAAAGGTAGAAAATCGCAAGGGCTGGAGAAAACTAGTTGGCGGGTCATCTTTGGCATCCCAATGGTCATTCAGATCAGGACCCTGACAGGTACTACCACTCCGGGTCAAAGAGAACTAAGGGCTGATTACGCATGTAACAAGGTTGCCCCAAGGTGATCGGAAAAAGTAGGATAGTGAAAAACAATTATAGCCTGAATGATAATGAGATGTAAGTCAGGGGTGTGTGGAGACATTGTGTTTGGGATGCGACTGTGATTATTGTTATAACTTAAAGTTTGAAACATTTTATTGTTTTTATTTGAGGTATGCTGATTTGAGTAACGTATGAAAAACAACAGAACTTCTGCTATTACTAACCAGTAGAGCATTACTCGTATCGACCAAAGGAAGAATTATTCATGCAGTGTGATGATGTATGGAAGTGAAACCTGGCCAGTGAGGATTGAGGACATGCATTGCATGGATAGAAATGATATGAGAATGATACGTTGGATGTATAATGAGTCTTGAAGACAGGCTTAGTTCTGATGACCTCAGAGGAAGATTAAATCTGAACAGTTTAGGGAGATGCGTGCAGAACTGCAGACTTCGATTGTATGATCACATTGAAAGAATGGATGAGAGTTCTTGAGTTAGTAGATGTAGAACAGTTGAAGTAGCAGGTTCAGTTGACAGGGTATGAGCAACGGAAACCATGGGAGAAAGTGATAAAAATGGACTTGAGAGAAAGAGAGATAAATAATAACCTGCCCAGAGAAAAGTTAGTTTGGAAGCCAATTTCTTAAAACCGTCCAATGCATACCAGCATTCATTATTTTCAATCTTCATCATTCAACCGATGATTTATCCATCTCATTGACCCTTATCCACAAGCGGCTTTTAGCCGGTAACATTAGTTACTAATAAAAAAATTACCAGACTCCTAAACAAAGGAAAAAAATTGCATTCAAATACAATAAAAAAAAAAACTAATACTTTTATAAAATGTTCTTGCATATTTGGTGAAGATCCGGCTAACGAGAGATCAAAGCAACTCGACAAGAACTGACCATACCCCCTTCCCCCAGCCAGCCAGGCTAAAGAATATTATTCTCCACTCAAGAAAAGTTCTAACCAGTTACAAAAAAACAACGCATCTTATTACTAATCTATTATATAGTGTGTATGTGTGTACGTCCAGCTAAAACTACAAAACTAAGACCCACAAAGTTGGTATATTTTTGATTGACGTTGTCCGAAATCAATAATATCTAAAATTTAGAAAAAAGTATTTATTCTTTGACCCTAAACTGGTGCAAATTTTGCTGGCGGGGGAGTCTGTTTTTCCTTGATTTTATGTACTAACTAAAGGGAAGTATCTCTGATTTTTTAATCAAGGAGTTACTTCCTTTATGCCGATTCATTCCTCGAGAAATCTATAAAAAGGGGTTGTGTGTGTGTGTGCTTGGTCGCCGCTTACGTGAACTAAGGCCTGTTAACTGGAAAATGGCATCATGCTGTATAGTTAGAAACGAAAGCTGTCAGAACAGTCCGACTATGGGTATTTTAACCCTATCCCTTCACTTAAAAATTCATCAAAATTCAGGAAATAAACCAATTTTAATGAAATTTTCAGTATTTACTAATTAACAATCATGGAATATAATTAACCCATTAATTTATTAGAAATTTTACTGCAAATGTAATATTTCGTGTAATTTGTGCAGGCTAGACAGCAAACATTGAATTAATACTTAATAATAAAATGGTGTTGTCATAATTTTTTTTAATTTTTAAAACATGAAAATTTTTCTTACAAAAATAACTTGTCTGATTTAATATTCATTCTATAAATAAGTTCATTCTTTCTGGTCTACATCGAATGAAAAGACTAGTATCAGTTATACTGCATGAAAATATCTCTTGGTTATAAACACAAGAAGAAGACAAATCCCTATTCTTAGGCAGTTTATTCTTTATATGAACATTTCATTATTATTAGTTTTAGCCGAATAATTTTGCTCTTATTTCTAGAAAAAAAAAAATGTTTCTTGATTATTTTAACTTAAAAGTAAATCAAACATGAAAGATTACGAATTCAGTAAAGTAACACAAAATAAATAATTCAAAATAATTCATTAATAGAACATTTATTGAAATAAATTAAAATATGTGTGTGTGTGTGTGTGTGTGTTATTTTCTCCCCAGAACAAACAGTTTATTTACAATATTGTAAGAATTTGTAATAAATTAAAACAGTCATGTATTTTGCGAGGGCAGCGTCCAAACGGACAGTTTATTTACAATATATTATTTGAATATCTCCCTTATTCATTGGATTTTTGCACACAATTTGGATGAAACTTATTAATTAGTCTAAAATTGTATTTTTTATCCCGAAATAAAATTCTAATTTATTTTTTAAAAACTTTAAGACATCAATCTTTATCAGCCGTTTGTAGTCCAAATCAACCGGAAAAGACGAAATCACCATTTATATTTTCCATCATTTCAGGACTCTGAAAATGTGATCATTTTTAGGAAATACGTTTGAAAAAAAAGAACAAGTTAAAAATGATATCCAAGTGAATGAATAATCCTTAGGAGGGTAGCCATATTTTTGGCAGGCCTTCTTTTACGATAGCCACAGCTTGGCAGAGAGGAAATAGGGGGTGGGGAGAGAGAAGGGAAAACGGGGGAGAGAGAAGGGAAAACGGGGGAGAGAGAAAGATAGAAAGACAGATAAAGAGAGGTAGAAGTTTTAATAGAAATATGTTACACTTTTTCCCCGGGCCACACTGGGTAGCCCTGCTAGTAATTATATAAAGGAAAGTTGTCTGGGTGTGTGTGTATCTGTGTGTATCTGTGTGCCCACGTAAAAGTGAAAAATGGCACAAGACACACCCACAAAGCTGATGTATTTTTTTTCATTGTTGCGTCAGAAAAAATATAGACACATTTTAAAAAAAAATATTCCTTGTTTTGGGAGTCAGAACATTATTAGTCAGGGGGTCAACATTTATAGTGATGCTTAATGTTATTATGTAGTAATTCATCAACAATATTTTCCCCGATGCCAGAGATAGCAAGAAAGGGGGTGATGGAAGAGAGGTGGCTAGAATGAGATAGATAGAGAGATAGAGATAGCTGGAGAGAGAAAGAAGTTTAAAAAAAAAGATGTTACCCACACTTTTAAACGCTTCTATTTTATTGTCAACGCCGGGTAACCAGGTTAATAAATGAGAAACAATACTTCGACGAACTAAAAAATAAATATGCAAATTTGAAAGTGTCATCTAATAAAAATAAAGTAAATCTAGCTTTAAAAGTGTCATTTAATAAAACCAATAAAACATACATGTCTTTATGGTAAAGTGTTTCAACCCCTGTTTATTTGTTGGCCTCATTTTACCATAAAAACGCCTTCAGCTTTTAGAGAAGAAGGCGATTTACAGTTGTTATGTCATGACGAATAGTATGGAAATCTAAATATTTAGACACATAAATAGAAAACAATTAAAACATATATACATATTTATAATAAACTAGCAGGGCTACCTAGTGCTACCTGGGTTTTAATTTCCATAAATTACATAGATTTCAGAAAAAGAAAAAGATAAATTGAAAACTGTATGACACATCACTCAATAAATTCCGAGCCTAGCATATAGATGGCGCCATTAATAAAAAAAATTTTTAAATTTTTTTTAAATTTAAAAATCCATATGATTTTTATGAAGTATGAACCTTCAAATGGCACATGTCAAAATTTGAGTCCAACCGGATTATTAGTTTACAAATTACAGTTATTTAAGTGAAGTTACTGTTGCAATTTTTCAAAATAACAGAAAAAATCTGAATTTTGTGTGTTGAGAAAGCATTGCTTTCCGATAGGAAATATACTCTACAAGCAAAGCAATGGCTTTATAAGTGTTATTTATGTATAAATGAACACAAAAAAATACTACTCGCATGAATCTGAAATTTTCACCCATTACATCCCACCCCTATCCTGATCCGGGCAAGCAGAAGAAGCAAAATGACAAAAGCAGGAAAAGCTGGAAGTCATTCATGAAACGTCTAACCTCAAGAAGACGAAAAAGTAAAATAATAATAATAATAATAAAAAAATTTTTTTTTTCGAAAAGCCAATCAACACATGCCATCATGTAAAATAGATGTTAAACCGATGATGATAAAGAAGAAAGAAAGAAAGAATTGATGATTGTACAGGGTGACCAAGAAGTCACTGAGGGATTTTTAACTTGAATAGATTCTTTATTTTTTATGGTACCTTAATGGATTTATTTATCTACCTTCCACAGCGGTAACATGTGACACAAGGTTGGAAAGTGGGATTTGATAAGTCAGTACCCTAGAAGAAGAGCACTCTGACCGTTAAAATAGTCCTGGGCAGCCCCGTCGGCATTCCCCAGTAGGGGCGCTTCAGAAAGTAAGCAATAAACTAACCCCTTCTCAAAGGGTGAGAAGGCAAAGCCTGGGAGGGTGGACCTCCTAGAACTGCACAGGACAAACCCACAGACCGGTGGAATCAAGACCCGAAGGCCAAGACGACACCGGTCTATAGGGTGTAGTATCCATCGGAACAGATACTACACTTTGATCATGGCCAAAAGGCCCAGCCACTCAGCTGAAGAATCGGGAGGTATCTTAATGGAATTTTAACAATATTACAAAGACAATGGCGATTTGTTTGCAAAAAAGAACAAAAATGAAAAAGAATTTCTTTATGAAAAGTAACACCTTTTTAATGGTTTCCATTTTCAGCTTCACAAATTCTTGACCTTGTGGGGGTGTCCCAAAGAAAAGGTTTACATCAACAAACCTGACACTCTACAGAAATTGAAGGAGAACATTAAGAATGAAGCCTGCAAATTAAATTGTAATCAAGTGATCCTGCAATCCGTCAGGGATAATATTTTGGAAAAGGCACAAATTTGTGAAGCTGAAAATGGAAACCGTTTAAAAGATATTTTTCATAAATAATTTTTCACTTTTGTTCTTTTTTGCAAACAAATCTCCATTGTCTTCGTCATATTATGTTAACATTCCATTAAGGTACCATCAAAATTAAAGAATCTACAAGTTAAAAATTCCTCAGTGACTTCTTGGCCACCTTGTAGAAGTTAGAAAAAAAAGCAGTGTTGGATACTTGCAAGTAGAAATCAGAGATGCGCAAAGCATTTCCTATTTTTATTAGTATTCAAATTCTGCAAAAATAAATGCACAAGTGCATCACAGAACTGCAAGTGGAAAGAAAACAGTTTCTGCTTACCCTCGTAGAGTTCAGTTCCACCCGTGGCTTTGTGCAAGTTTTTGCAAATAACTCTCAGACACGTCTGAAAGTCAGTGTCACACTTGCTCTTATCGCTGTTGCATTTGTCATAACATATATCATGTTTTTCACAGCAGCTTGTAACAGCTGGGAACAGCTGCGAATCAACCTGATGGAAAACAGAAAAAAATTAAAAAGAAAAAGGTTTTATTAAGAGGTAGACACCAAAAGAGAAGAAAAAAACTTACATAAAAATGTTTTTGAAGGTTTATAAGCATCTTTATTTGAAAACTGATTTCTGTTTATTTTGCGACTGAGTTAACCGAATGCACTCCCAAATGGATTTTATTGTTTTATGCATCATGTTTCGGAATTTTTGAGATGTGGATTAAAAATTTGTACTTTTTCTGAATTATTTGGACTACTGTTCTCATCTTGGATGTTATTCTCCCGACAATTTGACTGATGTAACCTCCAATTTTCTTCAAGTGTATCTTGTCGAACTCTGGAATCTGCATGGAATTTCGAATGGAACTCTTTATTTAATCTACAAGGGAAGCTTGTTCTCGTTACGTCAGCCATCACCAGGAAGAAGTCATAAGTAATTTGGGCAAATACGCATAATAGGTAGGAACGCTGGCTTCCAGTGGAAAATGGTTGAAGAAAGTGTCTACAGATGCCTGAAAGTGATACAATTTTTTTTATTCATATTAATTTCAGACTTTTCTTTTTTTTCATATTAATTTCAGACTTTTCTTTCATCATATTCTAATAATTAACATAATACAGACTATTTGAAAAATAATTTATTTGATTGTTTTTAAAACTTTTTAAAAATTTTCATTGAAAAATATAAACAAAATAGAATAATCTTCTTTTTTTTCAAGAAATAATGTTTTTGAGCAACGGAATGTGTTTTTTATTTATTCAATGTTTTTTTTAAATATTTAGTGAAAATAATGTTTTTTGGGAGGGTTAGGGTTAGGGTTTACGGTTAGGGTTTAGGGTTAGGGTTAGAGTTTAGGGTTAGGGTTAGAGTTTAGGGTTAGGGTTTAGGGTTAGGGCATTTCCATTTCTAAGAAAAAAGTTTGATTCCGGAAGTTACTCCATTTCCAAGAAAAAAGGTTTTCACTATTATTAAAAAAAAAAATATTTTGAAAACAATCAAATAAAAACAAATACATTATTTTTCAAATAGTCTGTATTATGTTAACTATTAGATTATGATGAAAGAAAAGTCTGAAATTAATATGACAAAAAGGAAAGTCTGAAATTAATATGAAAAAAAGAAAAGTCTGAAATTAATATGAAAAAAAGAAAAGTCTGAAATATGAATAAAAAAAATTGTTGTATCATTTTCAGGCATCCGTAGACACTTTTTTCAACCCTTTTCCACCGGAAGCCAGCATTCCTACCTGTTATGCCCATTCGCCGTAATTTGTAATTGTATTCTTAGTATCGCCCGTACTAATTTTGTTTGTTTTATGACTGATTTAACTTGCAAATGGATTTTATTTTATTATTGATCAAGCAGTAGAAGGAGCCCAGACTTGCCTTATCCCTGCCATAAAAAGGTCCGTCTTTGCCTGGCATGTAGTTTAAAAAATTAAGGAATTGTCAAAATCATAAGTTACTAATGAGGATCGAACTCATAACCTAGGAGAAACAGAACGACTAGTTACTGCAATTCAATAAGCAAATCCACTGTGGTGAATGAACCGAGATGCGATTCGAACGATGGTGCATGAGTCACATTTTTTATTCTACTTGGAACCTTTAAACGGCATCGACGATAACAAGTAGGTGGTAATGTTGTTAGAAGTGGCAGCGGCAGGAATGTTGTTTTTATGTATCGACTCTTCATTGGACAAAAGCTCAAATCAGCAGTTTCTCTCAACCAATCAAAAACGCAAGAAATACTCACTTCAAATATTGGTATGTACTATAAAAACCCAAACAAAGCGTTTTTCTGCCTTTTTCCTGTTCTACCCTTAGAGACAACACAAGTGCATACGTCACAATCCAGCTTGGGGCACAAAAGGCTCTTGGCAAATAGAACACACATGATGATAGGCATTCACAAACTACTGTACGGCCAACAAAGCAAACAGAAGATACTCAACGAATGTACATTTTTCTTGTTTTTACTAAAGGGTCACAACTTATCAAGGCCCAGGGCCACTCAAGGATAAGGGTTAAAGAGATTGACAACTATGATTGCCTCCACAAGAGGACTGGAAGCAATGGGTGGGATCGGCAGAACATTACTCAAGGGGAATAGATTGACCATGAGGACGGCTCAAGTGTTTGTTCACATTAGACTTGAAGACAACCATGCTCTAGTCGGTTGAGAAGCAGGTTTGCGGTATCTTATTCCACAGGCGGGATGTACTAGGAAAGAAACTTTGTTCATGGAAGTTTAGTTTTTGGTAAGGAGAAAGAGAAAGGAAAGTTCCTTGCTGTGGTTGTAGCTAGATGAGTTCTTTTACAGGGGGGGGGGGGAAGTACACAAGTTCATCGACACACATACTCAGTAACAAAACAGAGGCACACTAATATACACACATATATTCATGCCTATCCCATTTACACATATGTGTTGGATAATGGCCCTGTGAGGTGGATGCATGTTGAGTGGACGTATGTGTGGGAGGTCGTTTGGTTTGGCTTGCGCAATTTAGTGCGGGTGGATCCATGCAGTCGAGTGCAAAATAAACTGGTTCTCACAGTTGGAGCTCACAAACGTTGACAGGGCCACCAGGTTGACGAGACCTTAGGTCAAGGGTCAAGGTGCACCTACGCATAGGGGTTCTGTGACGTCACAGGCTTTTGTGTGGGAAACAGAGTTATGCCAGTCTGGGTTTTGGAAGCAAGCCGAACAGACGATTTCTCTATGTAGTCTTCAAATGATTAGGGGAATTAAATTCCCTAAGAGAATACAGGTATGAGATTCCTTCTTTCCCCGCCTCGAATGGCTAAGGACTTAAGCTAGGAATTAACTATGATAAAGTAGTAATTTGGTCTCTCCCTTAACGTTGGTGAAACATCTCCAAGACCGATGGTAGACTGACACCTGAAATAAACAAATCAAAATTTAAAAGATTATTACAGCACAGTAACGAAAGAAGGACTCAACCACTAGACGACATCAAGCCGACAACCCCTCCACGCGACGAGGAAGAGAAGGTATGAGAAATTAAAGGGTATGCAACACATGTAAATGCACATGGCGTCAGCTGAAACAAACATGTATATTTTATTTCACCTTACAGACAAATATTTTCATTTTTCCAGAACGTTCTCAGACTCTTTGAACTCTCATTCTTTACAAACACTTATTATACATTGTCTTAATTAAGTTGTCAATGAAAACTAATTAGGTTGTAATGCATCGCTCAATAAGTCCTGGGCTTGACATATAGATGCCGCCACTAATAAAATATCCATATGATTTTTATAACGTATGCACCTTCAAATGGTATGTGTTAAAATTTGAGTCCAATCGGATTATTAGTTTACAAATTACAGTTATTTAAGTGAAGCTACTGTTGCAAATTTTCAAAACAATTGAAAAATCTGAATTTTCTGTATTTATAAAGAATTGCTTTCTGATGGGTAAAAATACTGTTCAAGCAAAGCAACAGCTTAGAAAGTGTTATCTGTACTCTGTTCCATTGGAAACAATGGTTAAGATGTGTTATGCTGATTTTAAACGTGACTGTACAGACACAAATGATGCTGAACGATCGGATCACCCAAATTCAGCAGTTGGCTCGAAAAAACATTAAAAAATTACATCGGAAATTGAAGTTGCATGAGATAGCAGAGGAGTTGAAGATATCAGAAGGCAGTCTATTCACAATTTTGCATGAACATTTGTTAATGAGAAAGCCTTGTCCAAAGTGGGTGCCGCGTTTGCTCATAGTCGATCGAAAACACAACTCGACGATTCAGAGTGTTATTTGCGACTGTTTAAACGCAACAAAAAGGAGTTTTTGCATCAATATGTGACAATGGATGAAACATAGATCCACTGTAGAGCCATGTTGCTCCACTCAACGACCGTCAACCCCAACGTTGTGTGTCCGTGACCTTCTTGTCTTCGTCGTCTATCCACTGACGAATCGTCGAGGGCACAGCACTGGTCCACAAGTTAAATAAAAGAAACTCAACTCTCGAGAAAGAACACAAACACATATACATTGTGTATAATTTAGTTAGAACTATGAGTGTGTGTGATAGAGATGGGCGGTTTTACCGAAAAACCGCGGTTTTTCGGTTTCGTCTCCATACCGAATAGGTTTTTTTTTTTAAAAAAACACAATATCGAACGGTTACGGTTGTAACCGTTCGATATTGTGTTTTTACTACAGTAAGCCACCATATACAAGGAAACACGGTTGAAAAGATTTTCCGATTTGAATAAAATTGAATATTACCAAAAAATGTTATATTAGTAAGAGGACAGATTGAACAAATATATGATCAAAACATTTAATTGACTTGTAGGAAGAAATCTTTGTTTACAGTTTGTTTATCATTAACATTTTGAATTTTCAAATGAAAAAAAGAGAAATACGACAGACAACATGACATCGTATTTTTGTAGGCCCTGGTTGAAATAACAGAACATGATAGAATTATTGTAAAAACATTGCTGATTTAATTTAACACCTCACGCATTTTGAGTTTAAGAAAAAATAAGTTGTAAAAAGTTGTTTTGAACTAATTCCCAACTTAAATTAATTTTCTTCAAAATCGATCAAATGCGTCCCATTAATCCAACAGTACATCCAAGCTAATTATTTATTTATAGAAAATTAAAGGGAGAAAACTCATGTCTGCAAAACAGAAACGCTATAAAATTGATTATTTTTTTTGTTTTTGTTGAAACTAATTTCTGTGGCATAATAAGGATTAAGCTGGGTGATTTAAAAAAAATGAGGAATGGTCCATTTATTTTTAATAATGATTCATATATGTCTGTGACTGCTCATTTTCTAACGCTATCTTTTGATGTTTAAGATTTTTGTTTAAATGTTTCTCATTCTCCTCATCCTATATTTTAGCTTCTGATGGGTTAAAGAATTAGATAGAATGTATATTCAAACTCAGTTTTATTCTTCAGAAATCTTTCATGAATCTTTGGTCACTGTTTTAACGAGTTAACTGTTGAAAAGGTATCAGAACTTTGATTACAACAGTCAACACCTTAAAACTTATATGATTCATATCATGGAGAATGATTCAGTCACAAAATTATCGAAACAGTGGCATAATTCAACTAAACGTTGAATAATAACTAATCATCACACAAGAGAATGAATAGCTTCCATAGTAAAAAATTTTTTTTCAAAAAACCGAAAAACCGAACCGTAAACCGAGGTTTTAAGGAAAAAAAAACTGAAACCGATACCGAAACCAAAATTTCAAAACCGCCCAACTCTAGTGTGTGACACCGTCATGGACTGTCGAGACCCCCATTGTCGTTGCTCAAGTCGTCAGCTCATCTCATCGTTTTCCGGTCCGATCCGCTCTCTGTGCAGGTTCGATCCCTAACTGCTTGGCTTCTCTCCGAAACCCAAACTCGTTAACTTTTTGTCATAAATCTTACTGTCGTCGTAAAACTAACTTACCTTACTGTCGTCAAACTGTCGTAAAACTAACTTACCTTACTGTCATCAAACGTTGTCACTCCTAAATGTCGTGTCCGGTATTCTTGTCTGAATCACCTGTCCTAAACATTGAAACTGACCACTCCCGCATTTGCTTTTGTCTCTGTCGATGAGTCACTTCCTATCCTCGCGGCCTTCATTGTATCACACCACCACTTCACTCCGAAGTCAAATAGGCAGTCAGCTGAGTGGACATCAGCAGGTGAAAGCCGTTCAGTGTTTCACATAATGTTGATGAATAAAGTCGAATTTTGCCTAAAAGTTGTTTTATTAGTTAAGTCAACGACTTATTGGGCGATGTGTTATGGATCAACTTTCTTTTTGATATTGCCTTTCTCTCTAAAAACTTGTCCTAGATTTCAACTAGTTCTCATGAGATGACAGTGGCTAAGTGGTTAACGACATAGACTGACGACCTGGGTGTGCCAAGTTCGAATCCAGTTTGTTCCACAGAAACACTTTCACTTTTTTTTATTTTTTTTAACATGGTTCACCTCAAACAATGCAGGCTGCCACTGTAGACATAAGGGGCTACTGAGAAAAAAGAAAAGGAAAGAAGGTGGGGGGGGGGGGTCAGCCTAAATTGGGATCTGCGCAGCGAGATGTCTGTTTACATTAGTTTTAAATTTCTGCATGTCAGTACTGTTGGGGAAACAGGGGGCAGGGAGGGAGTTCCAGGGGCCAGCAGCACTTAGGATGTTGGCAACCTTCATGTGGTCCCTCCTGTAAGTACCTAATGGCTTTTCTAAGAAGAATTTTAACTAGAAAGATATTAGGGAAACCAATGTTAATAGAATAGTCTGATTCATACGAAATGAATGAATGAACTCGTTATCATATGTTAGTTTTTAGGAATTCATTTTTAATCTAATGTTTTAACTTTCAAGCATTCCGTTGAGTGGGCATCGTTTAAACACTTAAAAGCAAAGAGGTGAGTGAGGACAGTCGGAAAAGAAACTTAGTTTATCCTACGGATCATTTACAGAATGAGAACACTCAGTTTATCAGAAAGTTTTACACCATTTAAATGCGGATAGATCTTTTTTTAGACTTTATTTTGTTCATCTCGTCCGAAAATAACTAACATCTGTTCTTTTATCAATGAACATCCATTGAGATAAAACTGACTGACCAGAAGGATTTCAAGATGTTGATTACAGTCCGTTAACCTTTGAGAATGCTTCGATGCCAATTAAAACATGTTTGCTTACAAATTAGTTTAAAAAGAGGGGGAGAGAAGGGGGGGGGGGGTCTCTTACACTTCATAACCCTAACCCAAGTGCGTCTTATAAGGCATCTTGTCAATACCCAAATAAATATTTATTAAATATTGCATATTAAGCTTCATGTTGCTTTGGAAATTGATTCTTATAAGAACCGATCTGAAATATATAAATTCATTATGTACAGGGTAATCCTGTAAACTAATCAACGGATCATTATGAATTTTAAAATATACATATTCTAGGTAATACAGTGAGTATTGATTTACTCCTCTCCAGGAGTTAGGCACAAGGCCAGTTTTTATCTTACTCCCACAAGTAAGATGTGACCCAAGGTCGGGTCGGGAAAGTGGGGTTTGAAAAGCCAGCGCCCGAGAGGTGAGCACTCTGGCCATTAAAAATTGCATGGGCAGCCCTGTCAGCATTCCCCGGTAGGGGCGCCTCAGGCAGTAAGCAATAAACTTACTCCTCCCCAAAGAGAGGAGGCGAAGCCTGGGAGGGTGGACCTCCTAGAAGTGCACAAGACAGACCCATAGACCGGCGTAAATCAAGCCCCGAAGGCCAAGACAATATCAGTCTATGGGGTGCAGTATCCATCGGAACAGATACTACACTTTGATCTTAGCCAAAAGGTGAGTAACATGGGCACATTTTTTTTCGTAAATATTAACATTTAGGGAGTGCCTATATATAGAGTATATTTTTTTAAAGTTTTTTTATGAAACAATCATTATGAATTTTGGAATATATATTCTCGGCATGGGCAGATTATTTTTTTGTAAACTTTACCATTAAGGGGGTGCTACAACCGAAATTCGCAGACGCTCCCCAAAAAAATTTTAAGAAGTTAGTTAGAACAAATAAATAAAGAAAAGAATTGCTCTGCATCAAATTTTAAGTTATATTAAGTAATACATTTTTAAAAGGATTGGTGTGTGCCCATGAGCATCAATAATATGTATGTGCCTGGTAAACTCCTAAACTATTGAACTTATTATGGAATATGTATTCTAGGTAACAGGGTGAGTAACGTGGGCACATTATTTACTTTTTGTAAACTTTACCATTTAGAGGGGTGATATCGAAACCTTACCATACTCCCCAAAGAAATGAAAACTTGAAACTATAGCTAGAGATATATTCTACTATATATATATATATATATATATATGATAATTTTATTTACACAGACATGTACAAAATCTGCGACACTGGCATGTCGATGTTATCGATCAACAGTTACTATAAACTGAGATCTCATCAGGCAGAGTTAGAATCCGATCATAACCTCAGATCATATTTGGAGAGAATGAAGTGGAGGGGTAGAGAACGAGAAGAAGAAGGAAAGAAATTTAACATTTCAAAAATTAAAGCCGTTAAAAAATTAAAATTAAAAATTAAAAATTAAAAAATCTAAAAATCTAAGGTCTAGAATCTGAAACAGACAGGGCAAATAAATAAATAAATAAATAAATAAATAAATAAATAAAAATATATGGTGGAAAGAGGAACAAATAATGATGAGGGGAGAGACACATAGAGGAAAAAAGAAAAAGAAAAAGAAGGAGAGAGAGGGAGGGCGTCTGTTGATTTAGATCGGGAGGGAATATATATATATGAGGGAAGTTAACATGAAACGAGAGTTTCAGACAAAATGTGAGATGGGTTTAGGAAATGTGTAAAAAGCGGAGTAGCATACTCACAAAAATAAGGACGCAAACACATCATTAAGATAAGGCCAAAATATTTCGATCGTCAGTTAGCGATCATATTCAGTTGGAAAATAAATTTATTAGCAAAAACACAAGCTATTTATACAAAAATAGGGATAAAAAGAAAAAAGAAAAAAAAATAGAGGGATGGGAGGAGGTAGTAGTGTGTGTGAGGGGAAAGAGACAACGTATGAGGGGGGAGGAGTAGAGGGAGTGGACATGAGCAGTGAGTAAGTGGAAGGATGAAGAGGAAGTTGGTGTCAGATATATATATGTATAATTGAAAATATAAAGATAAATAATTTATCTTAGATCCTCTCGTGATAAGGGAATGCTCGATATTATAGTTAGAGCATTTATATAATAAAAATAAAATGATGAAAATAAAATTGGACAATTTGTTATTTTGCTGAGTTTTCTCCTCTGATGAGAAGAACTTATCTTTGAAAATCTATGGATTAAGAATAACCTTTTTTTTCCTTGTTTTAACACTTGATAATTTAAGAAATTTGTGAATTGTCCAATTTTATTTTCATATATATATATATATATATATATATACAATAATATTTTTATAAATAAATATTAATTATTTAAATACCTACAGACATCGATGTTTCATGCTAACGCAATCTTCAGTGTAGGAACTAATTCTCAACGGTCGGTGGGCGCGAACCCCGATCACAAATCGGCACTGATTCGTAGTCGAGGATCTTATCCATCGGCCATAGCCAATTAGTTAGTAAATATAGAGGAATTTTAAATGTAAATAGCTAATCGGCGGCTATGTACCAAGCAGTATAGAGTGATCTACGAAACGGCGTTCGGATCGTGCATATAGCTATTTGCACTGCTTGTTATTAAAGTTACTCGAGAGTGCCCAGCCTTTGTGGGAGGGGGCTGATAAACAATAATATTTTCATAAATAAATATTAATTATTTAAATAAATAAATATTAATTATTTAAATATATATATATATATATATATATATATAATGACAGATCAGCGCTATATCATACTGTGATTTAATTTCAATTTTGGAGCAAAAGAAATCTTACATGTGTTTCTGGAGAACAAATCAAAGTTATTATATGAACATCAAGTTTTGGTTTGTATCAATCACCTCCATCCACATTTTTTTATACTTATCTGAAGGCTTTTTTGCATAGATTTTTACCTGTGGTGTTTCATCTGGAAATTGTATCTGAAGATGGGGAATGTTCATATGATAACTTGGATTGCTTCAAGTATGCTCTGACCTTTTCCTCCAGAAACATGTGTGACGTTTCTTTTGCTTTGAAATTAACATTAAATTCCAGTATGATATAACTCTGATCTATCATTTTATATATATATATATATATATATATATATATTCTTAGGCTTCAAACACCTTTCTTACATTTAAATATTGAATGCTTTCTAATGGGAGACCAACATATCTTCTTATCTTTAATGCGTGTCCGCGCATCTTTCCCTAAAAGACTTCGACATTTGAACTATTACCGAATCAACATCTTACGGATTCTACCTTCTACTAGCGATAAACATGTCGCTATGAGAAAAAAAAATGTCTTGTACTCCTCACGAGGACGTATTACGTCGAAAATTTGGGACTACTTTTAAATAAATTAATATTTATTTTTTTTTTTTTAAAATGCATTCTTAGCCTTCAAACACCTTTCTTACATTTAAATATTGAATGCTTTCTAATGGGAGACCAACATATCTTATATATATATATATAAAATAAAATATGAAATTAAAAGTATACTTTTAGAGGATAGAACCTATAGTGAAATAGTTTAAGCTCATACGAGATAGAGCAATTATAAAGATAAAAGAAAGAAGAGAGATAAATATGTACGAATGACAAAGTGAATTCCATCTACGATTGAATTAAACATCTTTCTATTGGATTTACTTCATTTTTGAACATTTTCAACGCTGCCTTCACAAACCCCTTTTTTTCATCTTTAAATCTCCTTTCAACGGACATTCACCAACTGGACAGACTCCATATTTTCACACGCTTACTCTTACTCTCTATTACTCTATATTTTTTAAATTTTGAATTTTGGCTTTTCCACTGCCAACTTATCCATCAATGTAATTCTTCTGATGATAAGATTTTAATCTTTGAAAAGACTTGGCTTAAGGAAAGAAAAATAAACATTTTTACCGAGTACACCTTGCATTGAACAATCGAAGTTGAAATAGATTTGTCATTCGTACATATTCATGTATCCACATAAAATTTTATAAAGAGATATAATTTTTTTATGTATCAATTTTCAGTATTTACTTCAACAGTGCTCGATACGTAGTAGAGCTAGGTAGTAAGCTATGAAAATATATTTATGGCAATTAAGCTACACAGAGGCTCCTGCGTTTCATCCCCAGGGGGAATCTTCAGGCTAAAATGCCTGAAGCTAAAATGCCTAAAATGCATTTTAGCCTGAAGATTCCCCCTCCCAAGGAAGAAACGCGGGAGCCTCTGTGCAGCTTAATTGCCATAAATATATTTTCATAGCTTACTATATATATATATATATATATATATATATATATATATATATATATATATATATATGCATGCATGCAATCATTGATTTGTAGGCTATTTAGAGATTAGCTTTTAAAACTAACTTAATCTATTGTATATTAATGAGTCTGCCTGATACCATCTTGCCGGAAACTCTGTGACCATATGTACCTTAGAATCACATTCAAGATAAATCATTTAGAAAATAAAAACAATATTTAATGAAGCATTCGTATGGTCAATTGCTTTTCATATCTTTCACCCTGACTATACAAACGCTTTCCAGTGCATAAAGTGTACCGAGCTGCTTGTTTCTCAAGTTTCTATTAACTTTTTAGTCAACTGACAATCCATCCAACGCTCATCCTCGACTGACTTTCGGCCTTGATAACATTAATAAAAGAATTACAATCTCGATAAGAATCATGGCAAGTGCTTTCTCTCTAAAGAACCGTTCACACACCAATGTGAACTAGTTTATCCTTACTTCAACATAATTACTAACTCCCGTGCCAAATCAACCATTCACTTTCATTTCATGAACCAGAAAATGCACTACCCATAATCATCATCATAATCATCATCAGTAGCAGCAGCAGCAATTCGGTTTAACGTCCATTTTACATGCTGACATGCATTAAAAGTCAACTATCTCTGCCCAGATCTTTATTCATCCCCCTTTCTCTGAAAATCATCCTTTTCACTTCCTCCCATTCTTCTGTGAACTGAACCTGCTATCTCAACTATCCTACATTTATTAACCCAAGAACTCTCATCCTTTCTTTCAGCATGACCACCTCTCCCTATACTGTCATAATATTCTGCAACATTCAACTGAAAATCAATCCATCTCATTAACCCTTATCCTCGAGTGGCTTTTGGTATTAGTAACATCAACATTAGTACAAGAATTACAATTTCAAAACGAATCATGACAAGGGTTTTCTCTCCTAAGCCCCATTCACATACCAATGATGCATGTGAACTACAAGTTTATCCTTATTTCAACCTCATTAATAACAACCGTACTCAATATTCACTCCCGCTGCCACTTCTAACAAGTACAACCTCATTAATAACCACCATTCCCAATCCACGGTTTATAAACCATTACCTTGCAACCCATGTATCAAAAAATGGCCTACCCATATGCATACATATATTTCCAACTTTTAATGAAATTTCAATATTTACTTGTCCACTGCCAACCAAACATAGAACAAAACAAATTATAGCATGTGGTGGAGTGCTTGTGATTATATCACTTCAATCTCCAAACACCCTCCAATATGGTATCTTACCCCTACTATTTGTCTGTTCTCTATGTTAGATATGGGGCAAGTAAACCCACTAGTATATAAGATGGTTAGTTGAGGATAACAGAAATGAAAGTTCAGTAGGGATCAACTTGATGAAGTCGAGGTTATGATTTATTGGAGTGTGGGAATAGATAGAAACGAACGTGACGTCACATGGCTCAAAGAGAGAGAGAGTGAGTGAGAGAAGCCAGCAGTGCCTTGGAAGCACTAGAAGTATGAACATGTGATTTGAAAAATGTACGGATTAGATATGATTAAACAGTGATTATCGATCTCTGTCTGTTTTCCCCTTCACCACCACACTGGTCAGTGATTTGGAATGAAGATCAAGCCGAATAAACCTCCTCTGTCTTCAAGAGTTTTGTCTTGACTTAGTCCTTTTTCGAGATATGAAAACTTATTTGTAGGTGGCGTTCCCCTTATTTGGGAATGATCATGCATAAGGACAAATAATTTGTAGACTTTTATGTTTCGTATTACAACAACTTGCTTGCTGCGTGTGTGACACAAGGTTGTAATGCAACATTTAACCGCAAAATTTCTATTTCATAGATTCCACTAATTTAAATCCTCTCAGACACGTCAATCTTTAACTATTAAAGGTCGTTAAAAAAAATCATTCTCCAAGACCTAAAGTTAATGAATAAGAATGACTACAACACTTTACAATAACCACACCATGAACAAATTGACGAACAGGCAAATCCTCCACCTTAAATGGAGCTCGAAATGATGAATAATTTGTAACCTGGAGGTCGACAGTTCGAATCACCTTCACTGCATCTCACTTTTTAATATTTAAAATTACAGTCCATTTACACCTCTTGCCGTTCGAGACTTATGTACAGCAAAGGTGATTTTTTCTTGTATAGTTCAGTAGCATCTTTTTCTCAGTAGCGACTGTAGTAACGGTTGTGCGGTTGGACAAAATACAACAGTACACAATTCTGCATTTTAATGTTCTTCTTTTTTTACTTGTCTTTAAGTTACTCTTAGTTTACAGTCATATTACATATTCCCCTCAGCCACCGTGACGAGAAGAACTCCAAAAGATGTTGGTTCCTTCTTAAAGACACAATCCAAAGAAAAAGATGGTGCTTGTATTTTAAAAGTACGAAAAAAAGTTTTTTTTTGTCTTTTACTGTTTGAGAGGTAAATAAGGGGCAATTAACTCCTATTTGACAATTGTGTTGAGACTCGTAAGTGTGCACTCTGATTTTATGTAAGCAAAATCAGCTTTTCCACGCGACCATAAGCAAAATCAGCTTTTCCACGCGCCCATAAATAAATAAATTTTAATATTTCCCGAATAGGTAATTTTGATTTGTCAAATATACTTTTCTGTCTAATCGACGTTTTACTTGCACATGTGCAACGCCAATTGAAGCCATCAGTTTTTACTAGTGATGGCACAAGTCGCATCTCATGGCCACAGTTGCAGGTTTCTGCACCAGAAATAAGTCTGTGTGCTTGCAAAAAATCAATTTGTTTCGCACTGTCTGATGTAAAATACAGTATGTCTTCAAACTTGAAAGAATTAAGATCCGAACACTTACGAGTCTCAACACAATTGTCAAATAGGAGTTACTGCCCCTTATTTACCTCTCAAACAGTAAAAGACAAAAAAAACTTTTTTTTGTACTTTTAAAATACAGGCACCAAAAAGATTTTACTAGCTTATGTGCTACGTTTCTGTTATGGTGATAGATGGTCTCTTCCAGAGATTATGAATAGTTACGACAAAGTGTCGTAGTATTCATGGCGGCAGTCAATGATGACAGTCATACCCATAATATCAAATGCAAACTTTCTGTAACATACTATTTTGTGATTCTGTAAATAAACTCTTGTAAATATACCACCGTGTTTTCTTAATTATTATCGGCCCTTCAAGGTCACAAAACTGCCGATGAGGATTCGAACCTATGTCACCCAACACTGGCGACGAGGAATTCGGACTTATTTGAACAGGAAAATAGTACAGACTTATGTTGCACACAACACTGGCAACAAAAACTCAGGTTTATGTCGCATACCACATAACGATTACTACAACCGGAATGTTTGATTTGCGGAAAAAGACTTTGGTGATATGCTCTGGATAATTGTTAATTATAACAATAGAGCGAGATCTTGAAACCAAACTGAATTTTGAACAAGCAAAGTGTGTAAAAACTGCGAGAAAAAAAAGGACACCCCAGCGTCGAGAGTGAGGATTGAAAAAAAAAATTGTCAAATTGAAATTTGAAAATTTAAGTCATTTGACCGTGAAGGAAAAAAGTGGGGGAAAAAACCAGGTCTGTCAATTTTATTTTTGTTAATCATAAACACAAAAATAAGTTTGAATGAGCTTATTTTTTTGTCTCACTGAGAGGTTAAGAATTATCTCCCAGTAAGAAAAGCTTTGACCGTGTAAATATTAAAAAAAAATATATATACACACGAAAAAGTCAGTTTATTTGAAGTAACGAAAAATGGAGGGATTTAAAAATGCTATTCTAGAAATTTTCAGGCACCAGCAAGATCAGCAACTGCAATTGCAGAAAGAACAAGTTGAATATCAAAAGAAAATGGATGCAGAAAAAATGGGATTGCAGAAAGAACAAGTGGAATACCAAAAAAAAAAATGAAAACGGAACAGCTTCGACCAGTAAAAAAAATTCCATTTGAAACACTTTTGATTACGATCCTGAAAACGAGGTTATGTTTGTTTTATATTTCAGACGATACGAGGACATTTATAATACGGACTGTGCGACTTGAACTGATTTTTAAAGGTTTGTTTGCTTTTAAGGAAATTGGGTACGGCTAAACATACCAAATTCGTCAATTATATCTTGCTACAAAAACCAGTGACCTTACATTTGTTGAAGTGATACAATTATTGAATAAATTGTTTAGCCCTAAAACGTCTCTTTTTCACAAAAGGTGGAAATGTATGAATCTCACAAGGAAAGACGATAAATACTACACAACTTTTGCTAGCATAGTTAACAAATACTGTGATGATTTCAAGTTGTCGGAGTTGAGTGCTAACAATTTTAAATGCCTTATATTTGTGCAAGGATTAGTATCAAATACGGAAATCAGAAGAAGGGTTCTTAATAAACTAAAGAATCAAAATGATATAACACGCAAACATATCACAGGACTGCCAACGTTTTATTAGCATTCGTCAAAATTCAAAAGTAAAGTGTAACATATTAAAAAAATCTGTAAGAAAAATAAATTACTTTACCAGATAAATTTGATAAATAAAAGAAAAAAAATCTGCCTCCTGAACAGTGTTTCGATAGCGAGCCGAGCAGCTGCATTGATACAAAGATTGTCCATATAAAATATAAAAAGTGTTTTAAGTGCGATCGTATGGGACACAATAGTACACACTACAGACTAAAAATAAATTTTTTTAAAGTTTTATTAGAATCGCTAAATGTGACGAAGTGGAAAATATTAGAAAGTTTGTACAAGTAATACTATTGAATAGGAATATTCAAATGCAACTTGACTCAGAATCAGATTTGTCGATCATAAATCTTCAAACGTGGAAGAATATTGGAAAACCGACTTTGATGAGAACTAAAACATTAGCCAAAAGCGTTACTAGAGAACAAATAAAATTTGAAGGCGAACTAATAACTACAGTTACACTAAAAGGAAAAACTTTAAAATTGAAAATCTTTGTGATAAACAATTTCTAGCAAAAATGTTCCCATTACAAATTAACAGTCGCATCTTAGGAGGCATTTTGAACTGACAAATTTTAATTCCTATCATCTCTTTTCAGTTGCAGGAGTGGCAGATTAGAAGGCGCCGCAAAAGTGAAATACCGTAGCGACATAATTCATCTAAATCCGAGCCTGGCTGCTATGATACAGTTAAATAAGTGAGTAGGGAGAGAAAAGACTGGACAAAACTGCATAAAAGATGCTGAACAGTTGTTTACTCATTTGACCAAAAAAGATGCTGAAACATTTTATGAGTATCACAAAAAATGTAACCATCTTTACCAAATGAAAAATCGTCCAAAGGCATCTTTTTCAATTTGGATCGCTGCACCATGAAAGAGGCTGTCAGAAGCCATGATCAACCTATAGACGACCAAACAGTTCAAGGCATTAATTAATTTATGTATTAATTAATATATATATATATATATATATACATATATATTAATTAATATATATATATGTATTAATTAATATATATTAATATATATTAATTACACATATATGTATTAATTAATATATATATTAATTAATATATATATATATTAATATATATATTAATTAATATATATATTAATATATATATGTATTAATATATGTATTAATTAATATATATACTAATTAATATATGTATTAATTAATATATATATTAATTAATATATGTATTAATTAATATATATATTAATTAATATATATATTAATTAATATATATATTAAATAATATATATATATTAATTAATATATGTATTAATATATATATATTAATTAATATATGTATTAATTAATATATGTATTAATTAATATATATATATTAATATATGTATTAATTAATATATATATTAATTAATATATGTAGAACTGAGTAAAATAACAGTAATGCTCAAATCCAGGATTTATTGGCAATTTGTGGAGAAAAAGGAAGCAAGAATTGGTATGCCAACCACTGATGTGGGAACCAAAATGGGGAAAAGGGAAAAGAGGAATGCCAGCAATTACATAACGTAATCAGTTAAGAAATGACCCCAGTTTGTCGACGGAAGAACTAAAGAACATGATGGAACACCGTGAAATATTGAAGATTCTAGTCACTAACTATTATCATCATCATTAGGGGTTTTGATAATTGGTTGGTTTGTTTTATGGCATATCAACCCTTTTCAGGTTATTTAATGCCGAATTCAGTCATTTTAGTAAAAGTTTTTATGCTTCAAGTTCTTTATATGTTCAAGTATTTATTCATAGTGTTTGGTTAAATGAAAGGTGAGAGGAGGGAGAGGGGGAGGGAGAAGGAAAAGAAGGAGGGAGGGAAATTGTTGGTTTTTGTTTGGGATTTTGCAGAACATGATTGAGTTTTGCAAAGAGAAAAAAAATAAATAAAACATCAATGTGCATTTTGGGTCAGTTGTGCATGTTCCTCCATTAGTTAACACAAACGTAACTGTACCAATATGCATGCGCTAAATCAAAGGGAGGTAATCCATCCAAAGCCGACGCAGTGGCGGTAGTATTAATAATACTCATGGTCACAATTCTAACGTAAAACGTCATCAACCAGAATTTAAATATATCTTTTGAGAAGTTTTTCACCCCAGCGCCAAGTTGTGATCTCCATGGGACCCAGCAAAAGATGTACCATAGTCACTTTCTGCTCATTAGAAGAAAGGCAGCATTCTCTTCCGTGTTTCTGCTCTGTGGAACAGCCTACTAGAGGTAGTGACTATGTCTATCATATCGAGGTTTAAAGTCACCTTGGACAAAACATTCAGACGGTATATAAAAGTACACATCGAACTGTCCGTTTACATGGTTTATTTCACTTTGCTATTTGTGGTTAGCAAAGTTGCCCCAGCCAGGAATGGATCCAGAAAGTGTGGTTTGAGTTGTCCCCCTTTGCAAATTGGCTGTTTGGAGAATTTGAAAGCTAGATGCTCTGGTTGACAGTCAATTTGCATAGGTGGGGCAATAAGCAGTATATAAACTGTACTGTTTTCATTGAGCTGACCAGAGAGTGGTAGGGAGAGCAGAGTGAGGCTGAAAGAGGAGACTGAAGTACAAAGAATTGTTCTTGAACTGTTGCTTACCGATTGGACGTTTGAAAGAGTCCCACCTTAAAGAAAAACGACTACTCGTCAATATGGTGGGGCTAATTTAAGATTTTAAACTGTCTTTCACAAAAAAAAGTCCAAGTTGAAAACTTTAATGAAAGAAATTTTTACCCTATTATCAAATTGTGTTTACATCTGTTTTTACATGGTCCAAACCTTAGGATTTTTATTGATTTACTATTAAAAAAATAATCTAGCTTAATCTCTGCTGTGCTATGAATCATATTACAAAGATTCGATGTGTTAGCTTTTGAAATGAATCTAATATCAACAGTCAAAGTTGTATTTCCATGTCATTTTTGTAAGTTTTTATTTTTTTTAAGACAATAGGATTTTGTCCAATGTTTAAGCTGGCGTGATCTTATTGCTTTCATTATGATTGATTTTTTTAATCATATTACGAAGATTCGATGTGTTAGCTTTTGAAATGAATCTAATATCAACAGTCAAAGTTGTATTTCCATGTCATTTTTGTAAGTTTTTATTTTTTTTAAGACAATAGGATTTTGTCCAATGTTTAAGCTGGCGTGATCTTATTGCTTTCATTATGATTGATTTTTTTAATCATATTACGAAGATTCGATGTGTTAGCTTTTGAAATGAATCTAATATCAACAGTCAAAGTTGTATTTCCATGTCATTTTTGTAAGTTTTTATTTTTTTTAAGACAATAGGATTTTGTCCAATGTTTAAGCTGGCGTGATCTTATTGCTTTCATTATGATTGATTTTTTTAATCATATTACGAAGATTCGATGTGTTAGCTTTTGAAATGAATCTAATATCAACAGTCAAAGTTGTATTTCCATGTCATTTTTGTAAGTTTTTATTTTTTTTAAGACAATAGGATTTTGTCCAATGTTTAAGCTGGCGTGATCTTATTGCTTTCATTATGATTGATTTTTTTAATCATATTACGAAGATTCGATGTGTTAGCTTTTGAAATGAATCTAATATCAACAGTCAAAGTTGTATTTCCATGTCATTTTTGTAAGTTTTTATTTTTTTTAAGACAATAGGATTTTGTCCAATGTTTAAGCTGGCGTGATCTTATTGCTTCCATTATGATTGATTTTCATTCATCACAAGATGGCATTACATTTTTCGCTTGTTCAAAGTCTACATTTATAATTATACACTGAAATTTGGCTTCTGGACCAATAGCACACAAAATGACAAATTTTCAAATTTCTAACAAATTTGAACGGTCATAATTTGGTGGCTAATTATGCCACTAAAATAAATTTGCTATCATTGTTTATGATTTGCAAAGATCTATGTGACCGCAACAAAAAGTTTTCAGACATAATGAAAATAAAATTTCGGGTTGGGATATTCACAGTTAATATCTATGGCTGATAACAACTTGGGAACTATTGGAACATAACACAGGGAATTCTTTCAACCTCTAACAGATTGCCGGTTTTTGACAGAATTCTTGTAAACATAGTAGGGGTCATCTTAAACGTTTCAACTCTAATGGCTGCCAAATGTTTGCAATAAGTTTCGTCTTACATTTTGACCAGAGTAAGGACAAAAAAAATATGTTGTATTATTTTGGTCTGTTTTTTTTTGTTTGTTTTTTTGCAAATAATTTGTTTTTCCGATTTTTGCAGTAACCAATAAAATCAAACAGTGTTTATTCAAAAAGGAATTGAAATATATTACAAATTTTCATTTTGTTTTGTTTTTTTTTCATCTGTCACAATGTAGGTTCCTGAACGCATGTATCGGCCAGTGATGGATACTTGGGGATCTTTCACCGACAACCAATACACTATTTCTATTAATTGTCTTAATGTGAGATGGAAAAGAAGGACCGAAGTCATGTATTCTTTTCATGGCAACATTTTGTGCAATCCCAGCAATAATCATCAATGTAATATTTTCCGTTTTTGGCTTGGAATCGCATTTATTACAAATACGATGATGCCGTACCAACCATCTAATAGTACTACTGTTATCGGAAGCTTGTACGGCTAAATCTGTTATAGAAAGATGTAGAAATATGATGCGAGATTAATTACAACGTGGACATCAAGCAAAAGTAAAACTAAGAAAAAAAATCTGCAGGGCAAAAATAATAGGGTGCATTATTTTTGCCCTTCCACCGGTCGAAATGTGGGACGAAACATTTTGCAGCCATTAGTCGAAATGTTCCAGATAACCATCAAGGTAGTTAGCTCAATCAGATGTAATGTCTCTCTGTTTCATTCTCTTATATTTCCTTGTTGTTAACAAGCAATGTCATAATGGAGCGTTGCCAACTGAGATTTTCAAAACCCGTTAAATCGGAAACAAAAAATTTCCAAAAAAAAACGAAAAATTAAAACCTAACTTTTCGCACTTTATATAAAAATATTACAAATATGCATAATATTTCCTGTTTTTTATACATGATATAACATTAATAAATGAATCTTTACTGTTAAAAAATAAGGTATTCTGAGAAATCATCAAGATCATTTTTACTCTCAAACCAGTCTTCTTGTGTTTGGGATGTGTTACTGGTAGATACTTACTGGTGGACTCAAGAAGCGTCCCCCTTTTCGCTATACGCTATCTGAGATTTCGGGTGTATAGGTGGCAAAGGAAATCTCCAGATTTTACAGAAAACAAAAACGCTAGTTGCTAATTCCAAATTTTAATAGCTAGTTTACAAACAAAATCTCCAGATCTGGCGGGAAAACCACTAAATTGGCAACAATACGGTCTGAATATTTGTCCAAGGTGATTTTAAATATGGCAGACTGTTCCACAGAGCAGAAACACGGACAGAAAATGCCCCTTTCATCTGCTTAAAAAGTCCCAAGGTAATCTGAGAACCATCATAACCAAGACACTGGACAACTATGTTATATCTACATATTTTGCCTCATAAAGCATAAAATAGGGAGCAGGGGGCTTGTCGGCACATGTTCCCCTACGCATACAGAAAGGGGGTGAACACGGCGACGTTTATCAAAAAGGGGTCAACAGGATGCGTGTTAGACAGGCTTGCATAAGTCAGCCCATGCATTTACGTGGGCGGAAGACTCAACCAATCAAATGAGGGAATGCTGTTGCTATACACAGAGAGCGGCGAAAGCGAAGCGAGATGAAAACACAGGGAGTCGAGCTTCGGTCATTGTTAAGAACGGACGTCTCTGGGGAGACGGGCCTCGGCCGGCGTCGGGAGCGAACGTCGGTAGATGACGGCTCACACCGCCGTCAATCCCAAACAATTTATTCCCAGATAGGAGACGAGCCTCGTCCGGCGTTGAAAACGGACGTCGGGAGATGACGGCTCACACCGCTGTCAATCTCAAACAATGTATTCCCGCACGCAAAACCACGGAGAAGATCCCCGACCAGCGTTGGGAGCGGTCGGCTGAGACTGGCGGCCCACCTCGCTGTCATGTCGGACAATTTGTCCCCGCACACAGAATCAAAGGAGAAGGTCTCGAACCGACGTTAAGAGCGAACGTCTGGAGAAGACAGCTCACACTGCTGTCCTATCAAAGAATTTATCCCCGCACAGGAGAAGGTCCCGGACCAGCATGAGGAGCGGACACCTCTGAAAATCGACCGCCCACCCCGCCGTCATATTCAGACAATTTATCCCCACACAGGAGAAGGTCCCGGACCAGCATGAAGAGCGGACGCCTCTGAAAATCGACTGCCCACCCTGCCGTCATATTCAGACAATTTATCCCCACACACAAAATCAAAAAATAGGAAAAGAGGTATTTGAAAATTAACGCGTAAGAAGTACAGCGACATTTAATACGGCTGTCTACCGGTCACCTAAGGAAAACCCCGGTCCAACAAAATTGATTACGACAGACCAGTCAATCAACTGACCTCTCCGACGTCGAGATTACGTACATCTCAGGACCCTAAAAACAGCTCGTTAAGAACGGACCACAGAATCTAAAATTCTATAAAATATCCTTCTCTCTGCCGTCAAAACAAAAAAAGTATTTGTTTACGACATAAGGACAAAAAAAAAAAAAAAAAAAGAAATACTATATTAATTCGTCCTAAATCAAACTTTCATATTGTTTATATTGTCGTGTTAAATGATCTCACTAAATCGTTCCCTGCGATTTTAACATATTTACCTTCATATCTCGATCTACCGTGGGAAGAGAAGGACTTCTCATTTGTTTTCCTCGAATTTCATAAGAAAAAAAAAACTTTCCTATTTTCATTTTCATAAAGGCTATAAGCCTTCTTAATTGCTATATTTGAACTAGTTGTGGTCTCTTC
Source organism: Sepiola atlantica (assembly GCA_963556195.1). NCBI lineage: Eukaryota > Metazoa > Mollusca > Cephalopoda > Sepiida > Sepiolidae > Sepiola > Sepiola atlantica. The sequence goes on from OY744551.1 coordinate 29,770,143, forward strand.
ACAAAAGAGCCACGTACCCGCGCAGGAACACGTGAAAATAAGTTTAACAATTATAACATTTGGTTTTCGACACAATTATAACATTGGTGTCAGAAAACAGAACTTTCCTATTTTCATTTTCATAAAGGCTATAAGCCTTCTTAATTGCTATATTTGAACTTTTAATTCTGATCAACTTTCTCGGAATAACAAAAACCAGCTTCTTTTAGATAACTCCGTTGTGTGGAGAATATTAGTTGATGTTGCGAAAAAAATAAAAAATAAAATAATAAATAAATAAATACTTGTTATGTACTGTTAATGTGTCTTGGTTGTTTATACAATATATGTTTATAATTTGTGATAGGATGTGTTATTCATTTTTTATGGAGTACGGGTTGATTTCCTTTCATAGCGTTTTCAACCTTAGCACATTTTACATTCGTCGCTGAACTACGTGTAGGTAACGTTCAGAGTCTTATTACCACAATTATAACAACTACATTCAAATAACAAAGAAAGATGCCACCTACCCTTTGGAAAAGTTAATAGACATAATATTCCGGGTTTTGTATACATATTTTTTATTTTAATGTTATTTTAATTGTTATTTGTTACTTTAATATTGTTTGTATTTAATTCAAAATATTTAAAGCAACAAAACAAATAAGGGATGTAATTCATGAACGATTTATTTTAATGAGTTTCTCTTTTACAAATGATTGGCACAAGGCCGAGGGAGTATGATTGGCACAAGGTCGAGGGAGTATGATTGGCACAAGGCCGAGGGAGTATGTGATACTTAGTATAAGGATAGGGTTACGACTTGTGCTCATCATACAATTATAACATTAATTAATTAATTAATCTTTGCCGTTAAAAATTCGAGTGTTCTGAGAAGTCGTCAAGACCATTTTAAGTCTCGAACCAATCTTCTTGTAGAGGAGTATTAGAAGGCTAGCACAATGCAATGCAGTACAATTATCGCTAAAAAAAACAATAACAACAAAAATAACGACTTCATATTCTGTGTTTTTTATACATATTTTTTATTGTTACGTTATTCAAATTGTTAATTGTCACTTTAATGTTGTTTGTAGTTAATTTAAAAATTAAAATAAAATAAATTACAAACAAGGGATGTAATTCATGAACGATTTATTTTAATGATTCAGGTGTTCTGAGAAGTCTGGAAGTCTGGGAGTGGGAAATCAAATAAAGACCATGGTGTTTATATTAATAGGTAGTTTTCGCAAGAATTATATGATTAATACGGAACTAAAGTTAGCATTATAAACATTTTAGAATGATATAGCTAATATTAAAGTTGATTCTGTTAACTGGTGATACCAGATCAGGCTGCCCTGTGGCTCCCTGAGACGAAATTCACCTACATTGACGTTTTTTTTTTTTTTTTTTTTTTTTGTAAAACTTAATTATGTTCTACAAAACCAAAAACAAAAACAACAGCCCCTCTCCCTTTCTCCCTCCCCTTTTTTATTTTATTTTTAGAACTTGAAGCATAAATCTTTTACTATAATGACCAGATTCGGCATTAAATAACCCAAAAAGGGTTGATATGCCGTAAAACAAAACTACCTGATTCTGTTAATGGCTGTTTTTTTTTTTGGGGGGGGGGGTAATGTTTAAAGCTTTGGAGCAAGAGTACAATAAGGACCTCAGTTCATTAATACAACACGTGGAACATGTTCCGGAAGTCAAATACAAAACACGAAATATAGAATGTTCTGCATTTAAAATTTGTTGTTTTTTTTTTAGTAAATAAAAGTAAAACAAAAGAAACGATAAATTGTTTTGTTTATTGCAAAACGAAATATTACAAGTCAGCCGATTTTTAAAAAAGCGTATATATTTCGTTTATTTATTAACATAACTTGCGTAATCTTCCGTTTTGCCTCCTCGGGCTAAGAGCAAAGTGTAGTATGGAAAAATCCATCTAAACTGAGGTAAGATCCAGAGTGCCCCTTTTTGGGAAGCTTGATTTTTCCCTACAAAACGGAAGATTACTTAAGTCCGGCGATAAATATTTCATACCCCCCCCCCACAATTTATGCCCTCGTGGGGAGGCAAGTAAATATTTCAAATAAATAAATAAATATTTTATTTGTTTTATTTATGGACCCTCTGCCTTAAAATAAATATTAACATGTTAAAAGGAAAAAAAATTCCGAAATATAGAATGTACTGCATTTATTAAAGTAAATAAAAGGTTTATTTACAAGTTGTTTTGTAAATACCCACCACGTGTATTGCGAGGTCAACCGGAAGACGCCGGTGACTTCCGGAACATGTTCCACGTGTTGTGTTAATGAACTGGGGTCCTTATTTTACTCTTGCTCCAAAGCTTCTAATATATAGTGTTCTTGTTTATTAGTAGTATTTTCGGTGCTTATTTACAACAGGGTCCCTGGAAAAAATTATTTTCATGTAAAATCAGTATTTTGTACTTACTCAGGCATAGTTTCTCACTCACGGTACGCAAAAGAATTTTAAAATATCAAGTAAAACTTTAATTAGAACGATTTTTCCATTTCCATAAGGGCGATGTACAACGTCTATTCGCCGACATTTTGGGTGTGAGCGATCGATGGAATAGCCAAGGGCAATAACTCTGTTGTTATTGTTAGGATTTAAAAAAGAAAGAAACACATATGCAATAATAATAAAATATATATTTATTAAATAAAAAAAATGAAAATTAAATAATTATTTTTTAATTCTTCACCGGGGTACTTTCCACGATATAATTTTATAGATTAATAAAATGTAGGTGCTTATTGCCCTTGGCTATTCCATCGATCGCTCACACCCAAAATGTCGGCGAATAGACGTTGTACATCGCCCTTATGGAAATGGAAAAATCGTTCTAATTAAAGTTCTACTTGATATTTTTAAATTCTTTTGCGTACCGTGAGTGAGAAACTATGCCTGAGTAAGTACAAAATACTGATTTTACATGAAAATAATTTTTTCCAGGGACCCTGTTGTAAATAAGCACCGTATTTTCTAATATTGTGGTGTTTGGTGATTCCCATTAAGATGGGTCCGGATGGGCTCGAAAGTACTTGAGACACCAACAATTATGGCAGATTCATCGGCCATTCCCCCCCAAAACAAAGACCCTGATTCGGCTAATGGAAAGGATGCTCATAAAGATATCCAGACATAAGTTGTCAATCATTCAACGATATATATATATATATATATATATATATATATAGTCACTGTTCACATGAAAGATCACGGGTCGTCTATGTTCTGTTTTAATGCCATCATCCTTTTGTTACTTCTTCATTTATGACGTCATAAAGGATTTCCTGTGTATTCAACATGTTTTACTGGATGAGGTCCTTTGTGGTGGCATCCCTTACAAACAAAACAAACAAGCAAGATCCGAGTTTTTGTGATAGATAGATAGATAGATAGATAGATAGATAGATAGATAGATAGATAGATAGATAGATAGATAGATAAAGAGAGAGAGAGATTTGAAACAAAATATTTTTTTAATCAATTTTCATACCATGATTATTAACAAACAAGCAAGATCCGAGTTTTAGTAAGATAGATAGATAGATAGATAGATAGATAGATAGATAGATAGATAGATAGATAGATAGATAGATAGATAAAGAGAGGGAGATTTGAAACAAAATATTTTTTAAATCAATTTTCATACCATGATTATTGTTCGTGGTGAGTCTAAGGGAAGTAATTTAAGGATTTTTTTGAATATGTGATTATTTCTACAAAGGGAGATAACTAACGCTAGACTCGTAATTTCATTTCAACAATGATATGAAAACTATTATACATGATTTGAATGGGTTTTTTAAGGCACGATCCACAGATTTCGACAAAGATTTTCGAGTTCTACAATATACACCTGAAGAAGGTCGGAGGTTATGTCGGCCGAAACGTTGTGAGAATAAGATCCAAGATGAAAACAGTAGTCCAAATAAAAAATAATACAATCTACACACGTGTTTTTCTCATATAAATTCTTTTTAATTTATTATTTAATCAAATATAATAAATATTTGATTTATAGTAAATAAAAAATAATTTTATTTAACTATAAATACAATCGTGTAAAATAAAACGAATTTTTTCAAATCTTATTAAAAAAAAATTTAATTACGAAATTTAAATTTACCAGAATGCATTTTGCTTTCTTCATAAACAAGTTGACCATTTCAATCTTTGGTGCTTCTACAGATGAGGGTACATATGAAAAACGCAGTTACACCGGTGAAAATCGCAGTTCCGATTAAATTAACCAGAAAACTCTTTGATATGCTTATGTATCATAAATAGGTATGTACATCAAAAATTAGCAAAAACTATCGAGTAGAATTTTAATCAAAAATAAAAATCTGTTATATCGTTTTTTCGCGTTCTGCCATTGATTCGAGCGAAAAACACGAAATTCAGATAACTCAGTCTGTCATATTAACAAGTAATAAATCAATGGCAGTCATCAAAATACGATGAAACTGATGTTTATTTTTAATTAAATCTGCCGCGTAAGTATATGATAATGTTTTTGTTTTTTGGTATTGATACTTTAATACTCACGCGTCTTCGTAGAAGCACCCAATCTTTTGTTCATAATCATATTTGATGTCCATTTTATATGCTTGTATGCGTTTGATGGCTTTTAGAAATTGACTTCCAAGCTAGCTTATATCTGACCAAGTATTTATTTATCCCTCTTTCTATCAAACCAATCATTATCACTTTCTCCCATGTTTTTTCTTGGCCTTCCTCTGTGAACTGAACCTGCTACTTCAACTGGTTTACATCTACTAATCCAAGAACTCTCATCCATTTTTTCAACATGACCATACCATTGAAGTGTACTGTTCTGCACACATCTCCCTATATTGTCCAGGTTTAATCTTTCTCTGAGGTTATCAGATCTAAGCCTGTCTTTAAGACTCACATTACACATCCATCATATGATTCTCATATCATTTCTCTCTATGCAACGCATATCCTCAACTCAATGGTCAGATTTCACTTCCATACATGATCACACTGCATATTCATGCCTGATAGATTCTTAGCTTGGTCGATAGTGATAAGACTCTGCTGGTTAGAAATTGCAGAAGTTCCCTGAACTTATTCCGTCCACTCCTAACCCTTGTAATTGCTTATCCAAGGTAATTTCATGTTCGTACATACGTTATCACCCTTCACCTTCTTTTTTAAATTTCATCCACAATGTCAAACATGAAACGTAAACTAAACTAACTTTGTTAACCTTAGAGCTAGGATCAAAGTGTAGTGTCTGTTTTATCCAAAGATGGTATAATAATATTGTGGGGTCTGCATGCATACGTCATTGATATTATTCTGCTTGCAGAAATCTAAAAAATTCTATGAAATGAAAGCAGTACCATTGTCAGAGACTATGGTTTCTGGTACTCAAAATCGGCTGAAAATCTAAAAATTTCAATGAAATGAAAGCAGTACCATTGTCAGAGACTATGGTTTCTGGTACTCAAAATCGGCTGAAAATCTGAAAATTTTAATGAAATGAAAGCAGTACCATTGTCAGAGACTAGGGTTTCTGGTACTCAAAATCGGCTGAAAATCTGAAAATTTTAATGAAATGAAAGCAGTACCATTGTCAGAGACTATGGTTTCTGGTACTCAAAATCGGCTGAAAATCTGAAAATTTTAATGAAATGAAAGCAGTACCATTGTCAGAGACTATGGTTTCTGGTACTCAAAATCGGCTGAAAATCTGAAAATTTTAATGAAATGAAAGCAGTACCATTGTCAGAGACTAGGGTTTCTGGTACTCAAAATCGGCTGAAAATCTGAAAATTTTAATGAAATGAAAGCAGTACCATTGTCAGAGACTATGGTTTCTGGTACTCAAAATCGGCTGAAAATCTGAAAATTTTAATGAAATGAAAGCAGTACCATTGTCAGAGACTATGGTTTCTGGTACTCAAAATCGGCTGAAAATCTGAAAATTTTAATGAAATGAAAGCAGTACCATTGTCAGAGACTATGGTTTCTGGTACTCAAAATCGGCTGAAAATCTGAAAATTTTAATGAAATGAAAGCAGTACCATTGTCAGAGACTAGGGTTTCTGGTACTCAAATTCTGCTGAAAATGTGTTTTAATTCTGTAAAAGTTTCCTCCGAAGAAATGCAAGTCATTGGAAAAATTTCAGACCATTTACTGTAATAGAAAACATTTTCCCTCAATGGGTCCTGTAAAATCAATGTGAAAACGTGACCAGAGTGAATCCGGAATAGGCCAAGAAAAAAATTTTTGCTTTTCTCGGAGCTTTTGCAGCTAACTGATATTTTGAAAAGTTATTGCTCAGTTCTTCGAATTGTTTGTCCATGTTTGGCCAATAGACATAGCTATGTGCTAAGGCTTTCATCCGGCTAATACCTTGATGTCGAAAATGAAATTGTTTCGATACACAATTTTATAATTTTAATGTAACAATCACACGTTCTCCAAAAAGAATACACCCATCAACCACAGACAATGATGATTGATGCTGAAAAGAAGTGTTTACATTTTTTAGGCCACTTAGTATGGTAAAAATTAAACACTGCCTGAAGAAAAGGGTTGGAAGGTGTAGCCTCACGAATAATCTGAAGTAATTGACAGTGCTCTGATAGTTGATGTGAGCACTGAAGTGATTTCTAGTTCCACAGATAATGCCAAAATGACTGAATCCTCTTTGACCTTCGTTTGCTTATCCATGAGTTTGGATAAAGCATCTGCATGTCCGATTGCATCAGTTGAACAATATCTGATGGAAAAATCATAATAGAATAGCATAGTGGCCCATCTTTGAAGACGGTTTCCTGTATAGACTGAGATAGCTTTCTTGGATCCAAAAATGTTAACCAGAGGTTTATGATCTGTGATCAAGGTAAAATGACGTCCATATAACATCTTGTGAAATTTTTTTGTGGCAAAAATTATTGCTGATGCTTCCTTCTCTATCTATAGTTCCGCTCGGCAGGTGTCAGTGACTTGGATGCATGATCTATTGCTTTTTGACTGCCATTGAGAAAGCTATGTGAAATGACAGCTCCAACACCATAATCAAATGCATCAGAAACAACAATAATATCCATGGATGGATTGTAGTGGGTGAGCAGCATATCTGAAGAAAGTAACGATTGAAGACCGACTGACACTCAGTAGACCATTTCTCTGTTACATCCATTTTTAAAAGATTGTTGAGAGGTGCACAAACTCTATGAAGTTCTAGTAAAAATGTACTGTAGTGGCCAACCATGCCAAGGAAAGAGCATAAAGTTTTACTAATTGCCGATGCAGGCATTTTTTTTAATGGCTGAAATATTTTCTGGGTCTGGCCATCGACCATTTTTATCAAAAATAAATCCCAGATATTTAATTTTTGTTCAAAGAAAATTCATATTTTTCACTTTTTACATGGAATCCATACTTCTAAATTTACTTAAATCTATAAATCAAACACTGTAGAAGTTCATGCTGTGTAGAACCTGTAACGATGATATCATCGATGAATTCTGCAACTCCTGTCAATCAGCCATTGCATCCATTGTTTGCTGGAATATGGCTGGAGTTGGTTTGACTCTGAAAGGAAGGTGGTTGAATCTAAACAGTCCCTTGTGTGTGTTGATTATCAGAAGCTCTTTTGACTCCTCATCAACCTCCAACTGCAGGAAAGCATCCGAAAAATCAATTTTTGCAAAACAATTTCCACCATTTATTTTTGCCGGAAAAAATCCTCTGGCAAAGGTAACGGGTACTGATCTGCATATAAGGAATTGTTTAATCTAGTGGAATAATCAGCACATATTCTTACTCTTCCATTTGCTTTTTTAACGAAAACAATGGGAGTTGCCGATGCAAAGTAATTGGTTGGTTGCAGTACTCCTTCCTGTTGGAAACGTTCCAACTCCTTGTTCATTATGTCAAGTGCAGCATAGGGCAGCGGTCGTTTGGGTCTGAAAATAGGCTTAGCATCAGACTTTAATTTAAAAGTCACCTTTGATTTGGTGTAAAATCCGAGACTCTCCTGAAAAACATTGTTAAATTTAGCCTTGAGTATTTCTGTGAATTGTTTTTCAATAAAAGAAATAGAAGAAATATTTAAAGTTTTAAAAAAATGTTTGAGAGGAATATCGAAAAGATTCAATTCCTCTATCCAGTTCAAACCAATCAAATTTAAATCTAATTGATCAGATAGATAGCGTGTTCCAGAAAATGTTTTATTTTTAAAAGATGAATTGCATTGCCTGATGCATTTCGAGCTATGTGATGTTTCTGTTAATGCTGGCTTCCCAATATGTTCCCACATGGAACATGAGATAAGGGTAATATCCAAAGCCATATCAAGATAAAAACAAACTGGACTGCTATTTACAAAAACAGTAATAAACTTTCTGCGAGATTCAAAATCGATTTTGAATGTTGCAGACACAGAATTTTAATTTGGTTTATTCCAGCCTGTTTTTTCTTGAATTCCTTGTGTACCAAATTTAGATGACCTGTGTCTGTGTTGGACGTTACAACTTCTTGTTTATGACGTAATTGAAGCATTCCTGACACTTATGCTTTTTAAATGGATAAAAGCATGAAAAATGCATCTTGCCGCAATTCCAGCAAGCACTTGGAGGGGTTTTCCTTGTAGGAGGTTTATTAGACTTTGCCCGGACACTGCCTGTAGTAGATGGAGTGTCACGTTTAAGGCTTAATAATTGTTGGCATTCCATAGTAAGAGCTTTGACCGACATTTTTATCCTTGTCTAGTCTTGAAAGTAAACGTGTACGAATGTCCGAATCCTATGGAGATTGTAGTCCTGCAATGAATATCAAACATTTAAACTGATCCTTTGTAAGGGATTTGATCAAAAATTTTCCGCATTCACTATTTACATAACTAGCTAAGATTATATAGTCATCAGCATCGTTTTTTGTCAGTTTTAGGCAATCATAATGGATGTTAAAAAGTGATTGCTGAATGCTAAAAATGTCTATAAGTTACTCCACTGTCTCAGCGAACGTTAAATCTTTTGCTGCTTTCAAAAGAATAAAATTAATGTACCAATTAATGCTCCTCTGGTCCTAATTTTCTTAATAACAACTGTGTTTTCCAAATATCGTCCACATGGGAAAACCCAGTTGAGAAAGTGTATTTCCAACGTGAAAACCATGAAGAGGTTCGTCATAGACAAATTATTTAATGTTTGCAAATAAGCTACACTCCTAATCAAAAATTTAAAACCACTTGAAAATCTTTTAAAATAAACCTTTTTTAAGGATAGATTTTAAATGTAGCTTTTTGTTTCCATAACATTTTACATTGTAGTATTGGTAACCTTAAGTGGGAGGAGTTTAAAATCTATCCTTAAAAAAAGTTTTATTTTAAAAGATTATCAAGTGGTCTTAAATTTTTGATCAGAAGTGTATCTGCAAAATCATTAGTTATTTGGGTGTGAACGATTTGCATTTTAAGTGTCTGCGTAAATTGTTGATTTAAGGCAGTCAAAATCCTTAATTCATCAAACAACTTCTTTTGGTTTGTTAAAATTTTTTCTAATAAGTCTTGAGAAATTGACATTTTTTCTTTTATGTTTTTTCTTCAAAATAAATTTTTTTTTTGTCCGATGAAAAAGTGAGTTGGGTTTTCTTTGTTTATCTCAATCTTTCGTCACCAGTTGATGTGCAGTCGGTGATATTAGTAAGATATAGGATGAATATAAAAAAGAACTGAATAAAAGTCCTGTATAAAAACAACAATTAACATTTATTCTCCATTCACAAGTGAAGAAAAGAATTACTTATTAGTCCCAAAACGTCTTACTTGGAGAGAGGTCTCTAACACGTGTTACTCCAAGATTGTCTCGATCTGGAATTCAGGGTACATAACTCTACCTTCCAATTTTTTTTAGGCCAGCCAGATCACAAAGTGCACTTCACTTGTATGTTCTCTAGATGAAAATCTGTTTCCTCTAACAGATCCCCACTTTTAATATGTTCTCTAGATGAAAATCTGTTTCCTCTAACAGATCCCCACTTTTAATATGTTCTCTAGATGAAAATCTGTTTCCTCTAACAGATCCCCACTTTTTATATGTTCTCTAGATGAAAATCTGTTTCCTCTAACAGATCCCCACTTTTAATATGTTCTCTAGATGAAAATCTGTTTCCTCTAACAGATCCCCACTTTTAATATGTTCTCTAGATGAAAATCTGTTTCCTCTAACAGATCCCCACTTTTAATATGTTCTCTAGATGAAAATCTGTTTCCTCTAACAGATCCCCACTTTTAATATGTTCTCTAGATGAAAATATGTTTCCTCTAACAGATCCCCACTTTTAATATGTTCTCTAGATGAAAATCTGTTTCCTCTAACAGATCCCCACTTTTAATATGTTCTCTAGATGAAAATCTGTTTCCTCTAACAGATCCCCACTTTTAATATGTTCTCTAGATGAAAATCTGTTTCCTCTAACAGATCCCCACTTTTAATATGTTCTCTAGATGAAAATCTGTTTCCTCTAACAGATCCCCACTTTTAATATGTTCTCTAGATGAAAATCTGTTTCCTCTAACAGATCCCCACTTTTAATATGTTCTCTAGATGAAAATCTGTTTCCTCTAACAGATCCCCACTTCTAATATGTTCTCTAGATGAAAATCTGTTTCCTCTAACAGATCCCCACTTTTAATATGTTCTCTAGATGAAAATCTGTTTCCTCTAACAGATCCCCACTTTTAATATGTTCTCTAGATGAAAATCTGTTTCCTCTAACAGATCCCCACTTTTAATATGTTCTCTAGATGAAAATCTGTTTCCTCTAACAGATCCCCACTTTTAATATGTTCTCTAGATGAAAATCTGTTTCCTCTAACAGATCCCCACTTTTAATATGTTCTCTAGATGAAAATCTGTTACCTCTAACAGATCCCCACTTTTAATATGTTCTCTAGATGAAAATCTGTTGCCTCTAACAGATCCCCACTTTTAATATGTTCTCTAGATGAAAATCTGTTTCCTCTAACAGATCCCCACTTTTAATATGTTCTCTAGATGAAAATCTGTTTCCTCTAACAGATCCCCACTTTTAATATGTTCTCTAGATGAAAATCTGTTTCCTCTAACAGATCCCCACTTTTAATATGTTCTCTAGATGAAAATCTGTTTCCTCTAACAGATCCCCACTTTTAATATGTTCTCTAGATGAAAATCTGTTTCCTCTAACAGATCCCCACTTTTAATATGTTCTCTAGATGAAAATCTGTTGCCTCTAACAGATCCCCACTTTTTATATGTTCTCTAGATGAAAATCTGTTTTCTCTAACAGATCCCCACTTTTAATATGTTCTCTAGATGAAAATCTGTTTCCTCTAACAGATCCCCACTTTTAATATGTTCTCTAGATGAAAATCTTTTTCCTCTAACAGATCCCCACTTTTAATATGTTCTCTAGATGAAAATCTGTTTCCTCTAACAGATCCCCACTTTTTATATGTTCTCTAGATGAAAATCTGTTTCCTCTAACAGATCCCCACTTTTTATATGTTCTCTAGATGAAAATCTGTTTCCTCTAACAGATCCCCACTTTTTATATGTTCTCTAGATGAAAATCTGTTTCCTCTAACAGATCCCCACTTTTAATATGTTCTCTAGATGAAAATCTGTTTCCTCTAACAGATCCCCACTTTTAATATGTTCTCTAGATGAAAATCTGTTTCCTCTAACGGATCCCCACTTTTAATATGTTCTCTAGATGAAAATCTGTTACCTCTAACAGATCCCCACTTTTAATATGTTCTCTAGATGAAAATCTGTTGCCTCTAACAGATCCCCACTTTTAATATGTTCTCTAGATGAAAATCTGTTGCCTCTAACAGATCCCCACTTTTAATATGTTCTCTAGATGAAAATCTGTTTCCTCTAACAGATCCCCACTTTTAATATGTTCTCTAGATGAAAATCTGTTGCCTCTAACAGATCCCCACTTTTAATATGTTCTCTAGATGAAAATCTGTTTCCTCTAACAGATCCCCACTTTTAATATGTTCTCTAGATGAAAATCTGTTTCCTCTAACAGATCCCCACTTTTAATATGTTCTCTAGATGAAAATCTGTTGCCTCTAACAGATCCCCACTTTTAATATGTTCTCTAGATGAAAATCTGTTTCCTCTAACAGATCCCCACTTTTAATATGTTCTCTAGATGAAAATCTTTTTCCTCTAACAGATCCCCACTTTTAATATGTTCTCTAGATGAAAATCTGTTTCCTCTAACAGATCCCCACTTTTTATATGTTCTCTAGATGAAAATCTGTTTCCTCTAACAGATCCCCACTTTTTATATGTTCTCTAGATGAAAATCTGTTTCCTCTAACAGATCCCCACTTTTTATATGTTCTCTAGATGAAAATCTGTTTCCTCTAACAGATCCCCACTTTTAATATGTTCTCTAGATGAAAATCTGTTTCCTCTAACAGATCCCCACTTTTAATATGTTCTCTAGATGAAAATCTGTTTCCTCTAACGGATCCCCACTTTTAATATGTTCTCTAGATGAAAATCTGTTACCTCTAACAGATCCCCACTTTTAATATGTTCTCTAGATGAAAATCTGTTGCCTCTAACAGATCCCCACTTTTAATATGTTCTCTAGATGAAAATCTGTTTCCTCTAACAGATCCCCACTTTTAATATGTTCTCTAGATGAAAATCTGTTTCCTCTAACAGATCCCCACTTTTAATATGTTCTCTAGATGAAAATCTGTTGCCTCTAACAGATCCCCACTTTTAATATGTTCTCTAGATGAAAATCTGTTTCCTCTAACAGATCCCCACTTTTAATATGTTCTCTAGATGAAAATCTGTTTCCTCTAACAGATCCCCACTTTTAATATGTTCTCTAGATGAAAATCTGTTGCCTCTAACAGATCCCCACTTTTAATATGTTCTCTAGATGAAAATCTGTTTCCTCTAACAGATCCCCACTTTTAATATGTTCTCTAGATGAAAATCTGTTTCCTCTAACGGATCCCCACTTTTAATATGTTCTCTAGATGAAAATCTGTTTTCTTCTAACAGATCCCCACTTTTTATATGTTCTCTAGATGAAAATCTGTTTCCTCTAACAGATCCCCACTTTTTATATGTTCTCTAGATGAAAATCTGTTTTCTCTAACTGATCCCCACTTTTAATATGTTCTCTAGATGAAAATCTGTTTCCTCTAACGGATCCCCACTTTTAATATGTTCTCTAGATGAAAATCTGTTTCCTCTAACAGATCCCCACTTTTTATATGTTCTCTAGATGAAAATCTGTTTCCTCTAACAGATCCCCACTTTTAATATGTTCTCTAGATGAAAATCTGTTTCCTCTAACAGATGCCCACTTTTAATATGTTCTCTAGATGAAAATCTGTTTCCTCTAACAGATCCCCACTTTTAATATGTTCTCTAGATGAAAATCTGTTTCCTCTAACAGATCCCCACTTTTTATATGTTCTCTAGATGAAAATCTGTTTCCTCTAACAGATCCCCATTTTTTATATGTTCTCTAGATGAAAATCTGTTTCCTCTAACAGATCCCCACTTCTAATATGTTCTCTAGATGAAAATCTGTTTTCTCTAACAGATCCCCACTTTTTATATGTTCTCTAGATGAAAATCTGTTTCCTCTAACAAATCCCCACTTTTTATATGTTCTCTAGATGAAAATCTGTTTCCTCTAACAGATTCCCACTTTTTATATGTTCTCTAGATGAAAATCTGTTTCCTCTAACAGATCCCCACTTTTAATATGTTCTCTAGATGAAAATCTGTTTCCTCTAACAGATCCCCACTTTTAATATGTTCTCTAGATGAAAATCTGTTTCCTCTAACAGATCCCCACTTTTTATATGTTCTCTAGATGAAAATCTGTTTCCTCTAACAGATCCCCACTTTTTATATGTTCTCTAGATGAAAATCTGTTTCCTCTAACAGATCCCCACTTTTAATATGTTCTCTAGATGAAAATCTGTTTCCTCTAACAGATCCCCACTTTTAATATGTTCTCTAGATGAAAATCTGTTTCCTCTAACAGATCCCCACTTTTTATATGTTCTCTAGATGAAAATCTGTTTCCTCTAACAGATCCCCACTTTTTATATGTTCTCTAGATGAAAATCTGTTTCCTCTAACAGATCCCCACTTTTTATATGTTCTCTAGATGAAAATCTGTTTCCTCTAACAGATCCCCACTTTTAATATGTTCTCTAGATGAAAATCTGTTTCCTCTAACAGATCCCCACTTTTAATATGTTCTCTAGATGAAAATCTGTTTCCTCTAACAGATCCCCACTTTTAATATGTTCTCTAGATGAAAATCTGTTTCCTCTAACAGATCCCCACTTTTTATATGTTCTCTAGATGAAAATCTGTTTCCTCTAACAGATCCCCACTTTTTATATGTTCTCTAGATGAAAATCTGTTTCCTCTAACAGATCCCCAGACAAACGTTTCACATTTGTGTTTAAATGTTCTTTTCCGGCCTTTTCTTTAGGGAGACTTCTGTTTCTAAAAAAAGCGTGATCCCTTTCTCTCCTGCACACACTATCACTCAGGCGAATAGATTTCTTATTTCTCTTCATTTCTTGACAGTCTTATTTAAAAGATAAATGAATTTGTATCAAAATTATCTTTCATTTCTTGATGGTCTTATTTAAAAGATAAATGAATTTGTATCAAAATTATCTTTCATTTCTTGACGGTGTTATGTAAAAGATGAATGAATTTGTATCAAAATTATCTTTCATTTCTTGACGGTCTTATGTAAAAGATAAATGAATTTGTATCAAAATTATCTTATTTCTTGAAGGTCTTACTTAAAAGATAAATGAATTTGTATCAAAATTATCTTATTTCTTGACGGTCTTACTTAAAAGATAAATGAATTTGTATCAAAATTATCTTTCATTTCTTGACGGTGTTATTTAAAAGATAAATGAATTTGTATCAAAATTATCTTTCATTTCTTGATGGTCTTATTTAAAAGATAAATGAATTTGTATCAAAATTATCTTTCATTTCTTGACGGTCTTACTTAAAAGATAAATGAATTTGTATCAAAATTATCTTATTTCTTGACGGTCTTACTTAAAAGATAAATGAATTTGTATCAAAATTATCTTTCATTTCTTGACGGTCTTATTTAAAAGATAAATGAATTTGTATCAAAATTATATTTCATTTCTTGACGGTCTTATGTAAAAGATAAATGAATTTGTATCAAAATTGTCTTTCATTTCTTGACGGTCTTATTTAAAAGATAAATGAATTTGTATCAAAATTATCTTTCATTTCTTGACGGTGTTATTTAAAAGATAAATGAATTTGTATCAAAATTATCTTTCATTTCTTGACGGTCTTATTTAAAAGATAAATGAATTTGTATCAAAATTATCTTTCATTTCTTGACGGTCTTATTTAAAAGATAAATGAATTTGTATCAAAATTATCTTTCATTTCTTGACGGTCTTATTTAAAAGATAAATGAATTTGTATCAAAATTATCTTATTTCTTGACGGTGTTATTTAAAAGATAAATGAATTTGTATCAAAATTATCTTATTTCTTGACGGTGTTATTTAAAAGATAAATGAATTTGTATCAAAATTATCTTTCATTTCTTGACGGTCTTATTTAAAAGATAAATGAATTTGTATCAAAATTATCTTTCATTTCTTGACGGTCTTATTTAAAAGATAAATGAATTTGTATCAAAATTATCTTTCATTTCTTGACGGTCTTATTTAAAAGATAAATTAATTTGTATCAAAATTATCTTTCATTTCTTGACGGTCTTATTTAAAAGATAAATGAATTTGTATCAAAATTATCTTATTTCTTGACGGTGTTATTTAAAAGATAAATGAATTTGTATCAAAATTATCTTATTTCTTGACGGTGTTATTTAAAAGATAAATGAATTTGTATCAAAATTATCTTTCATTTCTTGACGGTCTTATTTAAAAGATAAATGAATTTGTATCAAAATTATCTTTCATTTCTTGACGGTCTTATTTAAAAGATAAATGAATTTGTATCAAAATTATCTTTCATTTCTTGACGGTCTTATTTAAAAGATAAATTAATTTGTATCAAAATTATCTTTCATTTCTTGACGGTCTTATTTAAAAGATAAATGAATTTGTATCAAAATTATCTTATTTCTTGACGGTGTTATTTAAAAGATAAATGAATTTGTATCAAAATTATCTTATTTCTTGACGGTGTTATTTAAAAGATAAATGAATTTGTATCAAAATTATCTTTCATTTCTTGACGGTCTTATTTAAAAGATAAATGAATTTGTATCAAAATTATCTTTCATTTCTTGACGGTCTTATTTATCTATTTAGTATAAATTTTTATTTACACAAACATTATTGGTTACATATGTGCATACCTATAAAACTTGTAATAAACACTCGAGTTTCAACAGATTAAGATCTACAGAAACTAATATAATACATGTACCATATTTATCTATTTATATAAATAAACGTTAATGTTATCTATTTATATGAATGAATGCAGAAGTTTTTGTCTGCTATTTACAAGAAACATATGAATAAAATGTTTATTATTTAAAATTTTGGTTTAAAGCATTTCAAGTAGGGTACTTTACCAAGCGATAGCGAGCTGGTAAAGCCAACTAATATTTAAATAAAATTGTTGAATTTTCTTGGCCTTTTGGCTAAGATCAAAGTGTAGTATCTGTTCCGATGGATACTGTACCCCATACTGGTATTGTCTTGTCCTTCGGGGCTTGACTTACACCGGTCAATGGGTCTGTCCTGTGCAGTTCTAGGAGGTCCACCCTCCCAGGCTTTGCCTTCCCTCTTTGGAGAGGAGTAAGTTAATTGCTTACTGTCTGAGGCGCCCCTACCGGGGAATGCCGACGGGGCTGCCCAGGCAATTTTTAAATGGCCAGAGTGCTCACCTCTCGGGCGCTGGCTTTTCAAACCCCACTTTCCCAACCCGACCTTGGGTCACATCTTACTTGTGGGAGTAGGATAAAAACTGGCCTTGTGCCTAATTCCTGGAGAGGAGTAAATCAATACACATACAAGACCGACTTCTCACAAACCTGTGGCAGACATGATGATCCTGGGCAGTGGAAGTGACCTCAACCTGTCTAATCCCCGGCATAAAAGGGCCCGTCTTTGCCTGACGTGCAATTTGAAAATTAAAGAAATGTTTCAATCATAGGTTGTGAGTGAGGATTTGAACACTGCCCCATTGATGACGAATACCGGCGTTAACAGAGACGACTTGTGATGTTCCTTCTTTTATCGACTTAAATCCAACTTATTCAAACCATCTTGATTTGCATAACTACATCTCTAGACTCACTGTCCCGGATCTTAAAATACAGATGGTGGGGATGGGGTAAGTTGGGGGGCCACTTCCACTGCTCATGCTGCCCATCGTTAAAAAGCAATGGCTTTTATCTAAAACTAGAAGAATACCCGTCCCAGGATAGGTAAAATTATCCCCCTCCCCAAACAGAACAATTCTGCACCATTTTTATGTCACATTACGGAGATTAAAATCAAGATATAAAGATACTAAACCTTATGTCTAGAATCCTTATTCTAATTCCATGAAAAATGCCAGTATACTGAAATCATATGCCCTTAATAGGGTTAAGATGAAAATTCATATACACTAAATGTACAAAAGCAAGGAAATTTATAATTTTTACACTTTTATTGTCATTAAGGGTATGCGAGCACAACAGGGCTATGTATTTTACTGGTAGGAATTTTTCTTCAGCTCACCTCACACACTTCATCCACTCATGCATAGAGATTTATATTGTAGCGATGTGATAATGAAATGGTTTGGTTGATATGTAGTCATACCCTTAATGACAATAAAAGTGTAAAAATTTGGGAATTTCCTTGCTTTTGTACATTTAGTGTATATGAATTTTCATCTTAACCCTATTAAGGGCATATGATTTCAGTATACTGGCATTTTTCATGGAATGTCACTACTTTTGTAAAGGCTATGCCTCGATACAATGGTCATTGTTAAGGTTCTTTGGAATCTTCTCATAACTGATATAGTTGGTAGTTTAACTAATCAAGGTATATGGTAAACTGAAATTAAAATGCCATCAACTAGACACTAGAACCTCTATCTTTGCTAAAACTCAGCTGAATTCATCAAATGGTCGATAAGATATAGAATAAAGTGTATGAATACTAGTCATTTTTTAAGGTTTTTTTTTAATTTTCTGGAAAACTAAGGTATATGGTAAACTGAAATTAAAATGCCATCAACTAGACCCTAGAACCTCTATCTCTGCCAAAAATCAGCTGAATCCATCAAATAGTTAATGAGATACAGGGTGGCACGTACGCACACACAGATAACATGATTTACTGATTGAACTTTCTGGATCTCTGGGTTGCCTTGACTAATGATGCTGAAATTCTACATACTTATAGAACATATCAAATAAAATTTTTGTGCAAAGCTTTAACTAATTTGGTTTATTGGTTTTTGAGTTATGATTGATCAAAGAAATGAGATTTCCAGCATAGGCCATTTGTGTAGTCTATTAAGGGATAGAGCGCTCTCGCACCTTCCTTGATTTTGATCGAAATCCATTACATGATTTTGATTTTAGAAAATGTCTAAATTTTCACAAAGAGCTTCCATCTCCTTTTTACCCCCTTTGCATAAAAGTAAACTAAATATAGCCTACGTTACCTGCTTTTACGCCTAGCAGCTGTGTTCCAAAATTTATAATGATCGGTTAATTAGTTTAGGAGTTAATCCTGTATATACATATATATATAAACATACCTAACTTTATATAGATAGGGATATATAATTTTCTTTTGGTTGTGACACTCACATACAAAAATTGACCATAATTCGAGTTATACTTAAAAAATGGAATCTCACATTTATTTTCTTTTTCTTTCTGTAGACTCCACTTTTTCCGTGAATGTGATTCACTCCCCCCACTCTGTCTCTTTTGCCATAAAGTTAATGATTTTTATGGGTTTTTTTACTTCATCTTTTTTCTTTCTAATTAATAAGTCACCACTTATGAAGGTCTGAAGACTTTGCAAGGATAAGGTTTAAAGAGGTTGTCAGTTGGCGATGAACAACATGTTGAGAGGATTGGAAACAATGGCTTAAATGGTCAGAATTTGATTATTTAAGTGGGTGGCTCGACAAGAATTTGTTAACATTGGATTTAAAAATAACCATGTTGTACTCAACTGAAAAGCAGCCCTGCAGTATTGTGTTCCAAAAGAAACTTTGTTCATAATAGACAACATGACAAATATGGAAGAAAAAAAAATAAGAATGTTTTTTTTTAGGTGAGATGCTGCTATAAAGAGTATTTAAACTCACCTGGAAGCCAAAAACTCCACATCCATTCGTCGTTGATGCATGAACTGGGTTTGGCCTTGGTTTGCTACCTGGAATAATAATAAAAGAAAAAGTATGAGACATTTTTTTTTTTTTTTAACTCGGTCATTTTCAAAGAATACCTATCACAGAACAGGTAAAATGAATTCTGCAAACGAACACTTTTATGTTCTTTTACAAAGATTGAAATCAAGATATAATGCTACTAAACCTATTGTCTAGAATTATTATTTCAATTTTGGTCAGAATCCATTACATGATTTTGATTTTAGAAAATGCTTAAAAATTTAAAGCTTAAGGAGTCTTAGGAAGAAAGTGAAATTCGAGTAATCTTGCTTAATTGGTGTCTAATGACTATGGATCAAATTCAATGCAAATCTGAAATATTTGAATTTTCAAATAGGAATTTGTGACTATATTATGCCCCTTAAAAAGCCTTTAAAATACTCTAAAGAAACTGAAATTTGAGGAATCTTTATTAATTGATGTTTAATACATATTATTAAAATTTCAATAAACTCGGAGATATCTGAATTTTTACCAAGAGCCTCCATCCCCTCTCCACCCCCTTTGCATAAAACTAAATTAAATATAGCCCACATTACCACCAGTTACATCTAGCAGCTGTGTCCCAAAATTCATATGCAAAAATTTTAGTTGTCTGATGTGTATAAACCATTATACACCTGTATGACAGGTTTAGTTCTGATGACCTCAGAGGAAGATTAAATCTGGACAGTATAGAGAGGTCTTTGCAGAACAGGTGACTTAAATAGTATGGCCATGCGTTTGATAAAAGTTATTTGTTGTATATTTTGTTTTCAATTTCTCAGCTGTTAACTATAGAGCATGATTGCCAGTTTGTTTAATTTACTTAAATTACTAAACAACAATATTTTCCACACAACAAATGTTTAATATTGTAATTATTTTGATAACAAAAATAAGCCAATTCAAACAATGCTGATTATACACTTTTGTGTAGATGGGAAGTTTCTCATCATCATCATCATCATATTCAGTTTAACATCCATTTACATGCTGGCATGTGTTGGACGGCTTTTATAAATTGACTTCCAAGCTAACCCGTATCTGCCCAGATCTTGATTTGTCCCTTTTTCTCTCAAGTCCATCTTTATCACTTCCTCCCATGTTTTCCTTGGCCTTCCCCTGTGGGTTGACACTGCTACCTCAATTGTTCTACATCTACTAACCCAGGAACTCTCATCCATTATTTTAACATGACCATACCATCGAAGCCTCCTGTCCTGCATGCATCTCTGTAAACTGAGGTCATTTAGATCTGAGCCTGTCTTTAAGAATTGTATTACACATCCAATGTATCATTCTCATATAATTTCTCTCAATGCAACGCATGTCCTCAACCCTCATTGACCAGGTTTTACTTCCATACATCATCACACTGTGTACACATGCCTAAAAGACTCTTCTCTTGGTCGACAGTGGTAATGCTCTGCTGGTTAGTAATAGCAAAAGTTCCCTAAACTTACTCCATTCACTCCTAATTCTTGCTATCACACTAGCACCTGCTCCACCTTGGGCTCCAATGGTATCACCAAGGTACAACATTCTTGAACAACCTCAATACCTTCGTCATCCACATATATTTTCTCCATATCTAAATTCACGTTTGTCTATGTTATCTTACACTTCTTGCACACAAACTAGTCGTCCTCTTTCAACCTACCAGTAATTCCACTGCACTTGTGTACTCAATGTCTGCATGTACCACAGAAAATTGAGTTGTACCCAACTCTCTTTCCACAAACTGAGCAAGGGAATTTTCCCCTTTCTAGAGGATTTCCAACCAATAATCAACACTTTTGTCTTAATAACATTCACTCTCAAGTCTTTACTTTCCATAGCATTCCTCTAAGTTTTTAAACTTTAACAAGTAAACTTTCCATTGTTTCACAGGCAAGTACTAAGTCATCAGCATACAGCATATTTTCTGGACAATAATACAAAAAGTACAGTGGCTTAATTGTTTGCAACTTCTACGTGTGTGGTAAAATGATGAGCGCTCTTTTGGGGGAGCTGGAGTTCCCCACATTTAAAAGCCTTGTGCCTGACTTTCTCTGTCCTCGGGAGGAGACGAGTAAAATCGACAATTGTCTTGTCGCATCAAAATGTCGCTACAGCAGCCAGCAGAAAAAGTGTGTCATTAATCAGATCTGATCCTAGCTTAGTTTGACAGGTGTTTATGGAATTGGGGGCTCGAATTTACTTTCGAAAGGTCAAAAAGGCTGAACCCAATGAACCTGTAACTTAGGACTTGTGAATTGAGAACACCAGTGACTGTAGACTTTTCTGTCCGTTTTTTTTTTTAACGCATATTGTGTCTCTTTCTCTCTCTCGTTTTTGTTACTGAGAGAGGCAAAATCAGTTGGTGTTTTTTACTCGGATGAGAACGGTCGCAGCCAATTCAACGCCTGAGTTTTATATGTTTCTTCGAAATGTATAATAAATTATATATTATTTTAAGACGGTGTTCGCTCCTTTTATACAAGCGTCCAATTTTCAGCTGATGATCTCAGCCAAGATAATTAATTTTCTGGAGAGAATTAATGACGTCTAAAACTTGTCAAGTCAAACAACTGGTATAACCCCTTCATTGAAGGGAATGTGACTATCATTTCTCAGAGAGCTGGTGTAGTGCCATGCCAAGATGAAAAGATTAATTCCAAGAGACGTTCCCATGGCACAGACGCACCAAGTTACACTTCCACGGCAAACGATAGTACCACACATGACAGCACTTGAGAGATAGAAGAGAATATTGATTTGACTCTTTTATATTACTAAAACTATCAGAAAGATATTTTTCATTCTCTTTTAGTGATCCCCTTCTGCAAACAATTTGGTAACAACCAACTCCCACACCAAAAAATACTGATCTTCCCCAAATGATCTCTCCGATAAATGGAAGGGGTAATAACGTTGTCTCCCGACCCAAAGAAAACTATTCGGGTTCATTTTAACGAAAGAATTGAATAATACATATTTACACGTGTATTAATTCTAAGTTATGGCAAGTTTCATTGTACATGTGAAACGCCGAAATTAAAATTCGACTTGAAAAATATAGTCACCATCTTAATAAACACGTTGAAAGATTTGTATAAATTTGGTTATTCGGACTAAACAAATTATCAATCCTCATCTCAAAAATTCAGAAATATAAAGTTGAAAGATGCTAGCTAAGGAAGAAGATGAGGAGTTCATAATTTTCTATTTAAAGGACAGTTATAAACTGGAGTTATCGTTCTTCCTTAGCTAGCCTTTTTCATGACTTGTTTATAAAAATGGCAACTATGGCCTGGTTTTTATTTCGTACCATGAAGCTTGCTATAACTTGATTTAATTAATTAAATAAATGACATCTAAAAAAGGCGATATATTTAGTACTAGTAGGGATTGGCTCAGTGGTTGAGTGTTAAGTGAGAAAAGGAGAAAGAAATTGAATTTGCGTTTTGTGTCGGGTTACTCGATTGACGAGAGTC
This sequence comes from Sepiola atlantica, assembly GCA_963556195.1. NCBI lineage: Eukaryota > Metazoa > Mollusca > Cephalopoda > Sepiida > Sepiolidae > Sepiola > Sepiola atlantica. Next base: position 29,793,119 of record OY744551.1, read on the forward strand.
GGATTTTTTTTTTTAGAGTTGGAGTCGTCATGTTTTGGCGAATTGTAAATTACAATTTTAGAGTCGGATTCTTTGAGAGTACAATTCGTAAGTCATACTTTTGATTTTTTTTTTTTTATTTGTGTGTGCGCATTTTTTTTTTTATCTTTTTCAACTTTCACAAATAGCGACGAAAAAACAATTTGGCAGAAATTAGCTGGGTTTTTTTTATTTATCAAAAAAAAAAAAAGAAAGAAGCTGATTTCAAATAAAAAGGTGAGAAATCGCATCCCTGGAAGAAACTAGCGATTTAAGTGGAAATTCGCTTTTTCTGGATTAAAAAAAAAAGCGGAGAACTCACATCCTTCGTCTTAGTAGCATTTGGGAGGGTGGGAAGGTGACGGTGGTCAAGTGGATAACGACACGGACTCACGATCTGAGTGTGCTAAGTTCGAATCTAGTCGGTTCCATAACATCACTTTCACTTAGGGATTTTGGTAACCATTACGTTGTCCCTCCTGCAAGACTGCCGACAGCAGAATTCAGCCGGTCAACAAAGTTGTACAATGTTTATTTACACGAATTTACTTTAGTGGCAATGAATGTAATCATCCATTTTAGAACCAAGGCCAAAAGCCACTCGAAGATATGAGTTAATACGACGGATTGATTGTCTGTTGAATGAGAAACAATAATCTGAGAGGATTGAAAACGAAGAATTGAATGAACAAAATTTGATTACTTAAGAGTGCTGAAGTTGAAGTTATCTAACTTGATAGAGTTGTGTCCCTTGCCATGTGTTTATGTTTAACTGAATAAAGATGGATTCTAGACAAGCACGTGTTGCGTCTTTCACTGCATTGTGATACTAGCAAACTAACATTGGTAGCAGAGCGACAAGTATTTGTTGACATTGGACTTGAAGACAATCATGTTGTAGTCTACACAAAAGCATCCCTGTGTCAATGCGACTCCACAGATGGGAAGTGCTTAAAAAAAAGGAAAAACGGGCGCTCTTGTATAAGCAGTAACCGATCTGAGGGAGATAACTCTATTTTTCTTAGCCACCGCTATTCCGAATTCGCTTATACTTTGGCAAGGGAGATAACTTTGTTTATCGCAACATGAAAGAAAATAACTTTTCTTTTTATGTTTATATAAAGTGTATACAATTTGTGGCATGTAAATAAAAGTGCTTAAAAGTTATTTTGAACGTATTTAAAACCCGTAACATGTTTTTGATTAATTGTTATAAAGTTTATGAACTTTGTGGCATAAAAGTTATTTTCTTTCATGCTGCGATAGGTTTAGGGTTTAGGGTTAGGGTTTTCAACGCATTTCAAAACCGTAACATGTTTTTTATTAATAAACAAAGTTATCTCCCTTGCCAAAGTATAAGCGAATTCGGAATAGCGGCGGCTAAGAAAAATAGAGTTATCTCCCTCAGATCGGTTACTACTTATACAAGAGCGCCTACTAGTGAAAAATATTAATGTACACCAAAAATTACGAAAAGTAAGCGAGTAGAATTTGAATAAAAATAACATGAAAAAATTAATTTACTATTCAGAATCCACAAACTCTGAATAACATTTGCGTCGAGCCAGTTTGTCGTAGATTATTTCCCTTATTCTAAAAAAAAGACGATATGATTCAAAATGTCATTCTTAGTATCGCCCATACCGAGGATTGAACCTCAAATCTCCATAAGATTGTCCCTTACAACTGATTATTACTTAGCACCTTTATCCATTAGATCATGGGTCCTTCGGCAAGGACCCATGATGACACCTCAAGACGCATCCGAAAAAGATCGGAGGTTACATCAGCAGAAACGTTGGGAGAATAACACAGCAGCACTTTTCCTGGCCCGCAACGGCCTCCAGCGCCAAATGGCTCAAGTGACTCAATCATAGTCATTTAAAGATAAAGAATAGTCTTCAATATTAAAAATAAACATATAATTGTCATTTTATTGCCCCCCCCCCCCCGGAATACAATTTTTTTAGTATCTTTTGTTATACTTAATCTTTTGCACTTTAAGGACAGCGCTGAAATAATAACGTTATTATTTAGAAACCTATTATAAATAAAAAAAACAACACCCATTATAAATTTAAAAAATAAACAATATTTCACATATATATATATATATATATATATATATATATATGTGATTTTATGAAGGCTTACCAAAGCATTCCTTTCAGGACACCAATGATCACCATTAAAGATATTTTTTCTTACAAATATTATTTATTCAAATTAAATGTTTTTTCCTACACGTGTTTCACTACCAAGCAGTTACTTGCTTGGCAGATCATCAGGGAAATTAAATGTCTGGAATACTGATTTCAACTGCCGACAATACACAATGTGGCGTTGCAATAGTTGAGGTCACTTAAGAAGAGAAGAGGAAAAAAATAAAAATAAAAGTCAAAATTAAAAAACAAGGAAGAACAACAATAAAAAAAGAAAGTCTTAGAAAAGTAGCTCGTTCATTATTTCTTCCACCAAGCCAACAAGCAAATAATCGGTCCCAAATACATTAAAAAAAACCAAAAAACCGGAACAATGTGCGATAATACACTTTCACGTCGGCCGGCTCAATGATGAATAAATCCCCCCCCCCCCAAAAAAAAACAAAAGAACTAAATCATTCAAGATACCGCTCACAAGTTACCATTCCAATCCAATGATAGTATGGGAATTCTAAATCCAACTTCTCACAAAGAAAAGTCAACACAAATGTTCGTCCGAGTTCAAAGAGCCTTATTTCAATGGCTGATTTCTTGCCCTTCGAAACAAACACACGACGAGTTGAATGTCAATCTCGCAGAAAAAAACCCTTACATTAAGAAAAAATCTTAATTAGTAGATAGAAACTATTTATTCAAAATACTGTTTCTAAAAATATTTATTATTAAACCTATTCTCTATAGAAATTAATTATCTAGTGTCTGGGACGTCATTTTACGTTTTGGGAAAATATCCTTCATTTAATTAACTGCCGAATTATTATCGTTTTGTTGTTTAACGAAGCGAAAAAAGCCTATCCCGCAGAATTTGTTTTTAAAAGATTATTCATATATCAAAAATAAAATGTTATTATAAAAAAGTTTTCTACAAAAATCTAGTTATTATTTTAAATCATTTAAAATATTTCCTTAACGGCTGTGTCTGTTTGCAACTCTCTGTGGAGAATATTATTCTATATTGCATAAATAAATGTTACTACGGAATATCGTTATCAGAAATCTATTTTCTATTTTGAAAAAACCTTTTTTAATGGACCGGGTTATTTTTTTGGCCAACTTTACGGGAAAATATCACTCTAACTCGTTAAATGACAGGAGACTTTGTTATTACTAATTTAAAATCCCGTACAAAATACTTTTTATAAAAACCTAATTGTTTCTATTTTTAGAAATTAAGTCCGTGTCGGCATGCATGTTTTTTAAATTATTTTTTCCTTAATTATTTTTTCCCCATTCCTTCCACCCATTGTTTTATTTAATTTAATCTAATTAAAAACTAATTTAATTTAACCTAATTTAATTAAATAGTGATAGCATCCAGGTTGCTATTTCTTATTTTTCACTTAAAATTACTTGAAATTCCCAATGCATTTCGTATAATATATCTATTTCTGAGAATAAATTGTGATTTATTATTTATTATTCCACTATCTTTTTATATGTAACAAAATTTCCCCCCTCTATTCTGCTGAATAAGTATTTACTATAGTTGACTATCAATGGGCCTTATTCCGATAGAATATTCCTACCTTATCACCCCCAACCTAAGTCCCGAGCCTCCGCTAATAATTGAATCAAGACATATCTTAGCATAAGTACGTGTTACTAATTCTCATCCTCCATATTATACACTAATTATTGCCCCAGATAGCCTCAGGAAGGGTCCATCCTGCCTTTCTCTGCTGTAAGTTTATACTTCCCCCAATTCCCCTCCTATCCAGGTTTTAGGCTTGATAACAGGTAACGGTTTCTATGCAGACAGCATTGTAGAATTTCCTGCCTAGCGTTCAGTAAATTATCTCTAGATGTCATGATGTGGTACGACTCCAATGCACATAGGTTGCATCTCTTCCTTTTGTTCGGTTTATATTTGTTAGCCCTCCCTAAAATTGACCATTTCAGTTCGAAATATATATATACATATCAGCACGGTGCAAAAAGTTAAGTATAACATAAAAGATACTAAAAAAAATTGTATTCGAGGGGGGGGGGGCAATAAAATGACAATTATATGCTTATTTTTAAATGATTACGATTGAGTCACTTGAGCCATTTGGCGGTGGCGGCCACTGGAAAGGTAGAAAAATAAACCAAAAAAAAACTGTATTTGAGGGGGGGGACAATTATATGCTTATCTTTAATATTGAATACTATTCTTTATTTTTAAATGACTGCGATTAAGTCACTTGAGCCATTTGGCGCTGGCGGCCGCTGCGGGCCAGAAAAAGTGCCACCCGAGAATAACATCCAAGCTAAGAACAGTAGTCCGAATACTACAAATAAATAAATAAAATAGTTGTTTTCTGAACCGACCATTTTTTGTTTAAAATAAATAAAGACAATAAACTGGCGAAAAAGTTTGGAATTAATGTTCTGACAGTGACAGATTTCTTGAGCTAAAACGATGAAATTTGAGTAAAAACAAATGCAACATCCACTGAAATATTTTTTAGGAACTTGCAGATTATTACAGTAATTTTATTCCTAAAACGCACACATTAAGAGCCCCACTACATCAAGTACTTAAGATACAAAATCAAGGGAGGCGCGAGAGCGCTCTATCCCTTAATAGACTTCAAGAATGGCCTATTCTGGAAATCTCATTTCTTTGATCAATCATAACTCAAAAACCAATATACCAAATTAGTTAAAACTTTGCACAAAATTTTTATTTGATAGGTTCTATAAGTGTGTAGAATTTCAGCATCATTAGTCAAGGCAACCCAGAGATCCAGAAAGTTCAATCATGAAATCATGTATGTACGTACATACGTATGTGCCACCCTGTATCTCATCAACTATTTGATGGATTCAGCTGATTTTTGGCAGAGATAGAGGTTCTAGGGTCTAGTTGATGGCATTTTAATTTCAGTTTACCATATACCTTAGTTTTCCAGAACATTCCAAAAAACCTTATGAGAAGGCATTGTATTTAGACATAGCCTTTACAAAAGTAGTGACATTCCATGAAAAATGCCAGTATACTGAAATCATATGCCTTTAATAGGGTTAAGATGAAAATTCATATACACTAAATGTACAAAAGCAAGGAAATTCCCAATTTTTTACACTTTTATTGCCATTAAGGGTATGACTACATATCAACCAACCATTTCATTATCACATCACCACAGTATAAATCTCTATGCATGAGTGGATTAAGTGTGTGAGGTGCGCTGAGAAAAATTCCTACCAGTAAAATACATAGCCCTGTTGTGCCCGCATACCCTTAATGACAATAAAAGTGTAAACATTTGGGAATGTAGTTGGTTTTCTGAATGTCAAAACGCATTTAAAGAAATTATAAAAACTTTAACATCTAATTTATCTCTTGCACATTATGATCCTAATAAAAAGATATACGTTGTGACGGATTCTAGTAAATGGGATTAGGTACAGTTTTATTACACCAAGATGTCGGACAGCGGAAAACAGTAGTTCACGCTTCACTACTGTGAATCGCCTGCAAAGATGGGGAACCATTCTTTTAAATCATAGATTTAAAATGGAGTTTCTTTCATCTCCGAAAATAGTTACTTAGCATGGATAACAAAATGCGTTGGTCCAATCATGTCTCATAGTCTCTTCTCTTAGAAATGCAGAAGTCATAGAATTAATCAAAAGTGTGGTCATTTTCATCCAGTATTTGCATTAAAAACGTAAAGCTACGTGAATATTTCACATTTTTAGCGACGACGTGTTTGAGTATATCTTTGTCACACTGGTGGTCGCCATTTCAGGTGTTGCAGAATCGGGGATAATAAACAAAAGTGTCGGAAGAAAGAGGAAAGAACGATAGTGAAAGGGAAGCAGAAGATACCTACTGGCATGTAATTCTGTTATAATCGGACTCTAATGAACCGTATCAAGTCTGGTCATCGAATCAATAAATTACGGATTGTGGTACTAGCGAAACGGTGTGTGGTTAAATGAGGTTGGATTGTTATTATGATTCTTTAAATGAAGAAGATAAAAAGAAGGTAGAATATAATAAAAGCAAAATAGTTTGGAGGTGCCATAAAGATTCCTACTTACGACAAGTTTCTATTCCAGCTTTAATCGGTGCAATATAATGAAAGCAAAAATGTGTTTAGGTTTAAAGATGTCGGCCAAGACAATCGGTGAATAGAAATGATTTTACCTATTGCCATGTAATACTGTAATAATAAGACTCAAATTTGAAGATGGCACAAAAGTTTCTTTTTTACGACAAACTTCTATTTTAGCTTTAATTGATTAACACAGAGATTGTGGAGAATGGTCGGCCATGGTAAGAGAATGGTAGGCCATGGTAAGAGAATGGTAGACCATGGTAAGAGAATGGTAGACCATGGTAAGAGAATGGTAGACCATAGTTACTATCCAAATTGTTACTATCTAAACAGTCGATAAAAAGCTGGTATCAAATTTAATTTTAATGAGATTATGGAGAATGGTAGACCATTGTTACTATCTAAACAGTCGATAAAAAAAGCTGGTATAAAATTTAATTTTAATGAGATTGTGGAGAATGGTAGACCATTGTTACTATCCAAACAGTCGATAAAAAAGCTGGTATAAAATTTAATTTTAATGAGATTGTGGAGAATGGTAGACCATTGTTACTATCCAAACAGTCGATAAAAAAGCTGGTATAAAATTTAATTTTAATGAGATTGTGGAGAATGGTAGACCATTGTTACTATCCAAACAGTTGATAAAAAAGCTGGTATAAAATTTAATTTTAATGAGATTGTGGAGAATAGTAAACCATTGTTACTATCCAAACAGTTGATAAAAAAGCTGGTATAAAATTTAATTTTAATGAGATTGTGGAGAATGGTAGACCATTGTTACTATCTAAACAGTCGATAAAAAAGCTGGTATAAAATTTAATTTTAATGAGATTGTGGAGAATGGTAGACCATTGTTACTATCCAAACAGTCGATAAAAAAGTTGGTATAAAATTGAATTTTAATGAGATTGTGGAGAATGGTAGACCATTGTTACTATCTAAACAGTCGATAAAAAAGCTGGTATAAAATTTAATTTTAATGAGATTGTGGAGAATGGTAGACCATTGTTACTATCCAAACAGTCGATAAAAAAGTTGGTATAAAATTGAATTTTAATGAGATTGTGGAGAATGGTAGACCATTGTTACTATCTAAACAGTCGATAAAAAAGCTGGTATAAAATTGAATTTTAATGAGATTGTGGAGAATGGTAGACCATTGTTACTATCCAAACAGTCGATAAAAAAGTTGGTATAAAATTGAATTTTAATGAGATTGTGGAGAATGGTAGACCATTGTTACTATCTAAACAGTCGATAAAAAAGCTGGTATAAAATTGAATTTTAATGAGATTGTGGAGAATGGTAGACCATTGTTACTATCCAAACAGTCGATAAAAAAGTTGGTATAAAATTGAATTTTAATGAGATTGTGGAGAATGGTAGACCATTGTTACTATCTAAACAGTCGATAAAAAAGCTGGTATAAAATTTAATTTTAATGAGATTGTGGAGAATGGTAGACCATTGTTACTATCCAAACAGTCGATAAAAAAGTTGGTATAAAATTGAATTTTAATGAGATTGTGGAGAATGGTAGACCATTGTTACTATCTAAACAGTCGATAAAAAAGCTGGTATAAAATTGAATTTTAATGAGATTGTGGAGAATGGTAGACCATTGTTACTATCCAAACAGTCGATAAAAAAGTTGGTATAAAATTGAATTTTAATGAGATTGTGGAGAATGGTAGACCATTGTTACTATCTAAACAGTCGATAAAAAAGCTGGTATAAAATTTAATTTTAATGAGATTGTGGAGAATGGTAGACCATTGTTACTATCTAAACAGTCGATAAAAAAGCTGGTATAAAATTTAATTTTAATGAGATTGTGGAGAATGGTAGACCATTGTTACTATCTAAACAGTCGATAAAAAAGCTGGTATAAAATTTAATTTTAATGAGACTGTGGAGAATGGTAGACCATTGTTACTATCTAAACAGTCGATAAAAAAGCTGGTATAAAATTTAATTTTAATGAGATTGTGGAGAATGGTAGACCATTGTTACTATCTAAACAGTCGATAAAAAAGCTGGTATAAAATTGAATTTTAATGAGATTGTGGAGAATGGTAGACCATTGTTACTATCTAAACAGTCGATAAAAAAGCTGGTATAAAATTTAATTTTAATGAGATTGTGGAGAATGGTAGACCATTGTTACTATCTAAACAGTCGATAAAAAAGCTGGTATAAAATTGAATTTTAATGAGATTGTGGAGAATGGTAGACCATTGTTACTATCTAAACAGTCGATAAAAAAGCTGGTATAAAATTTAATTTTAATGAGATTGTGGAGAATGGTAGACCATTGTTACTATCTAAACAGTTGATAAAAAAGCTGGTATAAAATTTAATTTTAATAAGATTGTGGAGAATGGTAGACCATTGTTACTATCCAAACAGTCAATAAAAAAAGCTGGTATAAAATTGAATTTTAATGAGATTGTGGAGAATGGTAGACCATTGTTACTATCTAAACAGTCGATAAAAAAGCTGGTATAAAATTGAATTTTAATGAGATTGTGGAGAATGGTAGACCATTGTTACTATCTAAACAGTCGATAAAAAAGCTGGTATAAAATTTAATTTTAATGAGATTGTGGAGAATAGTAGACCTTTGTTACTATCCAAACAGTCGATAAAAAAGCTGGTATAAAATTTAATTTTAATGAGATTGTGGAGAATGGTAGACCATTGTTACTATCCAAACAGTCGATAAAAAAGCTGGTATAAAATTTAATTTTAATGAGATTATGGAGAATGGTAGACCATTGTTACTATCTAAACAGTTGATAAAAAAGCTGGTATAAAATTGAATTTTAATGAGATTGTGGAGAATGGTAGACCATTGTTACTATCCAAACAGTCAATAAAAAAAGCTGGTATAAAATTGAATTTTAATGAGATTGTGGAGAATGGTAGACCATTGTTACTATCTAAACAGTTGATAAAAAAGTTGGTATAAAATTTAATTTTAATGATATTGTGGAGAATAGTAGACCATTGTTACTATCCAAACAGTCGATAAAAAAGCTGGTATAAAATTTAATTTTAATGATATTGTGGAGAATGGTAGACCACGCGTAGAGGTTTCAATTACATCACACTGCTCACACATGCCTAGACAAGCTTAGATCTGATGACCTCAGAGGAAGATTAAATATGGAGAGTATAAAGAGTAACGTGATATCAAGTGAAACCTTGCCAGTTACGGTTGAAGTGTTGTATAGATACGATGGATGTGTAATATGAGTCTTAGACAATCTTAGATCTGATGACCTCAGAGGAAGATTAAATATGGAGAGTATAAAGAGTAACGTGATATCAAGTGAAACCTTGCCAGTTAAGGTTGAAGTGTTGTATAGATACGATGGATGTGTAGTATGAGTCTTAGACAAGGTTAGATCTGATGACCTCAGAGGAAGATTAAATATGGAGAGTATAAAGAGTAACGTGATATCAAGTGAAACCTTGCCAGTTAAGGTTGAAGTGTTGTATAGATACGATGGATGTGTAGTATGAGTCTTAGACAAGGTTAGATCTGATGACCTCAGAGGAAGATTAAATATGGAGAGTATAAAGAGTAACGTGATATCAAGTGAAACCTTGCCAGTTAAGGTTGAAGTGTTGTATAGATACGATGGATGTGTAGTATGAGTCTTAGACAAGGTTAGATCTGATGACCTCAGAGGAAGATTAAATATGGAGAGTATAAAGAGTAACGTGATATCAAGTGAAACCTTGCCAGTTAAGGTTGAAGTGTTGTATAGATACGATGGATGTGTAGTATGAGTCTTAGACAAGGTTAGATCTGATGACCTCAGAGGAAGATTAAATATGGAGAGTATAAAGAGTAACGTGATATCAAGTGAAACCTTGCCAGTTAAGGTTGAAGTGTTGTATAGATACGATGGATGTGTAGTATGAGTCTTAGACAAGGTTAGATCTGATGACCTCAGAGGAAGATTAAATATGGAGAGTATAAAGAGTAACGTGATATCAAGTGAAACCTTGCCAGTTAAGGTTGAAGTGTTGTATAGATACGATGGATGTGTAGTATGAGTCTTAGACAAGGTTAGATCTGATGACCTCAGAGGAAGATTAAATATGGAGAGTATAAAGAGTAACGTGATATCAAGTGAAACCTTGCCAGTTACGGTTGAAGTGTTGTATAGATACGATGGATGTGTAATATGAGTCTTAGACAATCTTAGATCTGATGACCTCAGAGGAAGATTAAATATGGAGAGTATAAAGAGTAACGTGATATCAAATAGAGATTCGTATTTTATTATTTTTTATTATTATTTTATTAGTACCATTGAGCAAATACGCATTTTATGATTTTATTTGTCTCTCAGCTTGTAACATATTAAAGGGAAGGGGGGGGGGATAAAGAACTTTTGGAAATAATTGCTGAGTAGAAAATATGATTTCATCTTTCCTCTCCCATTTAAAAAAAAATGGATGTGTAGTATGAGTCTTAGACAAATTTAGATCTGATGACCTCATAGGAAGATTAATTATGATACAGATCAGAGATTAGATACGTGAACAAAAAAAACGTTTCTGGGTTATTTCATGTCACATCATCTAGGGCTTGAAACCCATGTCCTCAGATTTTGTTGTAACTTGCACTACAGATGGACATCATAAAAACTAAGAAATCCTGAAAATTTGAGAATGCAACTCCAAGCGGTTTCCGATTGAGAGCAGTTTCCGTGTCGCGTAAATCGCGCAAGATGTCGCTCGGACAACATTATAGTAATTACACTTTCTTGAATATTTTCAGTTTGGAACATGATGTGACGCTGAAAATTCACACAGGTATGCTTTTCAACCCAAGGAACCCAAAAATAGCATCAGCTTTGCTCAGAAATGAAGCCTTCTAGGAGATTTTATCAAATTTTGAAATTCTTTACATGTGCACCAATATGGGGCAAAAAATGATGTAGCTGATATGGTAACGGGTTCTTTTCTTTTGGATATTCATTTAGACCCTATGAAGTACCTCTGGACCAAAAATGGTAAATAATACTTTTTTTGTTCACTCACAGTGTCTATTCAAAGTTAGGTCTTTTTCCGAGGGTTCAGAAATACCCTATTGGGGGAAGCAATTAGTTTGGGTATGTGAGATGAAGTTGGAGGGATCGTTCATCTAAATTTATATGAAATTCACATTGAAATAAGTTTTAGAAAGTAAAAGTTAAATAGTAAAAGGTAATACAGTCTGACAGTGATCAGATATTTACCATAAAAGCGGATTTCACAACAAAAACCAACATACGACAACATTATCTACATACTGTTATTTTCTTTATGCCACTGAAATGCAGAAATCGTTTTTTCATACTCCTCATCAGTTATCTTGTATGTTCTTCCTGTATTTGTTGTTGGAGACAACACAAAGAATTTTCTTGATTGGAACAAACCATGTATCATCAAGTTGCGGCCAATTGAATGTCTTGCATGGTCCATGAGGGTGCATGAACTTGACGGTTACATCACCTTCCTCTGCATTAATTTTGTTCACAATGCCAATCCACCAGAAATAATTATAAATACAGGTTATATATTGCATTGGTGAAATGTCAGAGATTTCAAGAATTGATGGCAAGTTAAAATCATGGTTGTCTGTATATGATTCATCCTCACTGGTCAGCTTATGACCAATGTTCGATGTTGACAACGGGGCAAAATGGTGGCTGCTTCTGCTTCCTGGTACTGTGTTTCCCCTGGCAAATCTTGCTTCAAGAAACTTTCTCACCTCCTCCATAGTTTCCATACTAATATCAAAGAACTTGATTGCAGACATCTCCAGGCAGATTTCTAGCATGGCTTTATAATCTAGGACTTAATTATTCAGAGGACGTTGAAGCGACCGTTTAGCCACATGCCGTTTTACTGAACCACCGATTCCATCACAAGAGGATTTCCCATGGCTTGTAGCAAAGAAAACCCACTCTGCATCAATCCCAAAGTCCTGTTTATGCAGACATACATTTATGATGTTTTTATAATTTTCATATTGACCCCCACAGCCATCATTGAAGTAAGTCATTTTGTTGACATGGGGCAATAATGCACGAATGTAGTGAACTGTCATTGTCTGGGTTTGATACACGAATGCAGTGTCATTAGAAATAAAACACAATGAAAGATGCTTCAGTGTTCCATCAGAATCTCGGTAGTAAAGCACTGCAGGGTGCAATATTCTTTACTCCAATGAAAACTTTGGATTTCGTTTTGTATGAGAAATTGATAATTTTCTGCAAAGTCTACAAGGACAAGAACCTCATTAGAACAAAGATTCTCTTTCCTTTTAGTCAAGTATCTAGTTTGACATTTTGTTATATATGAGTGTTGTGTGAGATTGTCGATTTTCTTAATCAAGAAATCTTTGTATTCTTCATACGTTGTTGTACGAGTACTTAATGTGGCACGGTCAGTTGTGTCCCATTGACTAAAATGAAATTCATCATCTGGATCCACATCAACCAGCTTTTCATCCAAGAACTTCTGCAATGCTTCTCTGCCAAGACATGCCTCACAACGGTGCATCATGCATTCCTTGTTGGAAGAATCACAAACTAGTTTTGAGATCAAATCCTTGTAAGTGACGTCCCAACCAATGGCGTCTACAAGAAGTTTTGCATTCTGATGTATGCTACACACACAAACAGAATGGGTACCTTTAGATCCAGCTAATACACACCACTTTGGATACAACTGAGAAAATTTGGAAAACCCCACCTTGACATTGGGATACTTCTGTTTAAAAGCAGCATACAATTTATCCAGGTTACATAGTATTAAATGCTTTTGTTTGTGAACACCCTTTTTAATACTAACATAGTCCTTTTTGCCTGGCATTTGACAGCTGTATTCATCATTTTCATACATGTGTACTACCAGTTCTGCTGTCACTGGGGAGAGTTTTTTTCCCTTTTTTAGGGGCAGACTTTGAGAGAATACCACTCACATTCTTCAGTTTCCTGGCAGTTTGAACAACGTCCTGACACCTTGAAGAATTTGGAACAGTATTCACGAGACCACAAATCAGGAGCAAGTATCATGATTTGGATTTGATCTGGAGTCGAGGCTTTCTTTAATTTCTCCTTCATCAGATCATGTAATCTATCCAATTCTAATGCTTTCTCTTTGATTTCTTTTTCAATATGCACTGATTCTGACACAGTCAATTCTTCAGCGTCGACTTTGTATACAGTCGACAGATCGCTTTTGAGTGTTCTAATCACTTGTTCTAGTTTCCTTTTGGCACTATGAACACGACTATGAGGAACAACACCATGTAAAGTGACAGGAGAAATGTCCATGGATTTCAGACTAATATTCAAATTTTTTGTGGGGTTTGCAAAAGTTCACTGGTGTAGTCTGCATCTATCCTGTCTGTATCATCGATCAGTCTCACATATTTCATCATACACTGAGGACAAAGAATGTGTCCTGGTGTTACATTGTACCCTCTCACCTCCAGCTGTTTTGCCATCACCAACGATATCAGCTGTACGCCTTTGATTTTACTTTTTTGTTATAACAATCCACCGCGGCACTTCTTTGAGGCCTTTGCTCTATGTTCAAACACATTTCCAAAATATTATTTGTGATGAAAACAGATGGTTGATAACTCGCTATTATGTTCCTTGAGCCCAGCTCTCAACAACGTCTTTATTCAAGTCTGACAGATTCTCAATTCCTTTGGAACGATCATAGCCTAATTTGTGACATTGCAAATTGAGTTCGACACCAACGGAGCAAGCTTCATCAGTCATCTTGTTTTCTTTTGTTTACTGTTGAATTGAAGACAAAACAATAAAATAGAATATATAAAGATAATCGGGTAACTTAAGTTTGGTAGCAGGGGATGAGTAAGCAGTTAGTGAACAGATTTATATAAATCTTTCCAGTGAATTAAAAGGAAAATCAACATTTAAAATATTCATAAATTTGTTCCTACCTCAAATTCTTCTATATTTTCTACAGCTAATTTCTTTGTATGCTTTCACCTCAAAGACTGGACAGTACGAGCAAGGGAGATTATTGTGTTGGGATGAAGAGGATGAGGAGCTCATAAAAAGTTTGGTAGCAGGGGAATGAGTAAGCAGTTAGTGAACAGATTTATATACATTTTTCCAGTGAATTAAAAGGAAAATCAACATTTAAAATATTCATAAATTTGTGCCTACCTCAAATTCTTCTATATTTTCTACAGCTAATTTCTTGGTATAGGAATCAAGTGCTGCCTAACTTTCTTGCCTGCATAATGGAACAAACCAATTGCACCAACCACTATTATATATTTTAATTAGGTACAGATAATGTTTTTCATTTAAAATTATTTTAGGATTGTTGCAGTACATTATGGTGAACTAATCCAGCTCCGTTGCATATGGGACACGTTTTACTGAAAAAATTAACCACCAACTAATGCAGGCATAATAGGCAAAGAAATACTTTGTTATACAAGAAATATAATCAATATTTAAGCAGATATTGTGGTTCAGTAGCCAAAATTGGCATAATCATTGGATTCTGGTGACATTAGACCAAAGCGCCGTTGTGCATGGGACATTTTGACGATGTTTCGCTCAGTCATTTTACAATGGATGGTGTTAACAACCCGAAACTTTTTACCTTAGTAAAAACTGCTATGCAGTTATTAAATAAACACAAACAGTGCTAACTTCATCTATCTTATAAGTCATAAGTAAAACCATTCAACATTTATTCTCAGTTAAAATTGATAAGAATAACCCATGTAGATAATGTTGTCGTGTGCTGGTTTTTGTTGTGAAGTCAGCTTTTATTGTAAATATTTGATCACTGTGAGACTCTTTTAACTTTTACTTTTTAAATCTTATTTCAATGTGAATTTTATATAAATTTTGATTTTGCATACCCAAACTAGTTGCTTCCCCCAATAGGATATTTTTGAACCCTCGGAAAAAGACCTTACTTTGAATAGACACTGTGAGTGAACCAAAAAAGTATTATTTACCATTTTTAGTCCATAGGTACTTCATAGTGTCTAAATGAATGTCCAAAAGAAAAGAACCCGTTACCATATCAGCTTCATCATTTTAAAAATAACTAAGTTAACATCCACCGATCTTCCACCCACAGATTTTTGAGCACACCTAAACCATAACATCACGGGTAGAGTAATCATCATCATCATCATCATCATCATCATCATCATCATCATCATCATATTCGATTTAACATCCATTTCACATGCTGGCATGTGTTGGACGGCTTTAAGAAATAAAGGAAACATAACCACATACAGAGGTTTTTTGAGAAAAACATCAGATTTCGGTACTAAAAGATAACACCTATGAAAGGACTTCAGAAATAGCAAAAAGACAGCAAATTGAATAACAAATCAAACATTTAAACCCATTTAAAGCATTCACCATATAGGTTGAATCGAGAAGAAGAAATTACATAAGCGAAATAATACATGACAAAAAAATCAATAAATAAAAAAATAAATTTTTTTTTAGTTACATTAAACAATATTAATAAGGAAAAAAATACTACTAATAATAATGTTAGAATACAATAAAATAAAATAGAACTAGATAATGTGTATAAGAAAGTATAATAGTATTAAGTATATAATAGTATTGAGTAAATATATTTAGTAAAAATATATTGAGTAAATATATTTAGTAAAAATATATTGTGTAAATATATTTAGTAAAAATATATTGAGTAAATATATTTAGTAAAAATATATTGAGTAAATATATTTAGTAAAATGATATTGAGTAAATATATTTAGTAAAATGATATTGAGTAAATATATTTAGTAAAATGATATTGAGTAAATATATTGAGTAAATATATTTAGTAAAAATATATTGAGTAAATATATTTAGTAAAAATATATTGAGTAAATATATTTAGTAAAAAGATATTGAGTAAATATATTTAGTAAAAATATATTGAGTAAATATATTTAGTAAAAATATATTGAGTAAATATATTTAGTAAAAATATATTGAGTAAATATATTTAGTAAAAATATATTGAGTAAATATATTTAGTAAAAAGATATTGAGTAAATATATTTAGTAAAAATATATTGAGTAAATATATTTAGTAAAAATATATTGAGTAAATATATTTAGTAAAAATATATTGCGTAAATATATTTAGTAAAAATATATTGAGTAAATATATTTAGTAAAAATATATTGAGTAAATATATAATAGTATTAAGTATATAATAGTATTGAGTAAATATATTTAGTAAAAATATATTGAGTAAATATATTTAGTAAAAATATATTGAGTAAATATATTTAGTAAAAATATATTGAGTAAATATATTTGAGTAAAGTATATAATAGTATTGAGTATATAAGAAAGTATAATAGAGAAATAAAGGATAACTAAGAATAAAATGAAATAAATCAGTAAATAAATAAACAAAAAAAGAATTAATTTTTCATATTTTAAATACAAAACAAGATAGAGTATTGATTTACTCCTCTCCAGGAGTTAGGCACAAGGCCAGTTTTTATTTTACTCCCACAAGTAAGATGTGAGCCAAGGTCGGGTCGGGAAAGTGGTGTTTGAAAAGCCAGCGCCCGAGAGGTGAGCACTCTGGCCATTTAAAATTACCTGGGCAGCCCCGTCGGCATTCCCCGGTAGGGCGCCTTAGGCAGTAAGCAATAAACTTACTCCTCCCCAAAGAGGGGATGCGAAGCCTGGGAGGGTGAACCTCCTAGAACTGCACAGGACAGACCCATAGACCAGCGTAAATCAAGCCCCGAAGGCCAAGAAAATACCAGTCTATGGGGTGCAGTATCCATCGGAACAGATACTACACTTTGATCTTAGCCAAAAGAGTATAGTTTAAATTAATATAACAACTAAAACCCAGAAGATCTTGCAACAGTTTCATGTTGAACTATTTTCTTTCACGTAAGCTTAGGTTCCCACGCAGAGTGATCGATCTATTATCCAATCAGAACCCTTTGCGTGGGATGTACTTTTGCTAAACTATGTATAATTTTCCGCCCATTTTTTAGGCAGTTAGTTTGAGACGTCAACCCGAGCGGATGTGCAGCACGCTTGTCCCAACTCTGAGCGGCATGGAAACGTTTTTTTAACCTTTAATTTATAACTTGTTCCTAACCTCTTGTTTTTGTGAGTGAAATGAAGATATGAATAAAAGTGATTTTAAAAAAAATGTTAAAAAGTTTGTCCTAATCACAAGTTAATGGAAATGACAAAACTCCAATTCATTGCAATCAATGTTTTTGGAAAAAAAAATGGTTTCATACTTATCTCCCTTGTAATCTTCTCGGAAATGTCAGGAGTCCATATTGGATTATTCTAAATTGGTCAGTTTTTATTCACCGTTTCACGCATATAAGTCAACTTGCTATGACTATCATCATGATCATATTCGGTTTAACGTCCTCCTGTTACCTTGGCGACACGTTTGTTCCTCTAGACAGTCTATTTCGATTATAATTGATTAACAATCAGATTTCCATCTATCGATGGTTACGTTGAAAGAATGGATGTGAGTTATTGGGTTAGTAGATATAAAACAATTGAAATAGCAGATCCAGTTCACAAGGAAATTTGTTTACATTTTATTTCAAAATGCTTCTTTGTTTCTTTCGTCTATTTCTAAAAGTCGTCCAACACATGCCAGCATATAAATCATCATCATCATCATGAGGTGCTGCAAGTGTCCCAAATTCCGGAGTAGGCAACAGCAGGCAACGTATTACACCTTTCCACCGTTCCAAAAGGATGATATCCGTCATGCTGCATGCAGTTAAATCACTTCTCACGCACTCAAACCAGGTCTTACTTGAACTACTTCGCACTTTAGTACCTGGGGTTTTTATTTACTCCTCCCCAGGAGTTAGGCACAAGGCCAGTTTTATCTTACTCCCACAAGTAAGATGTGACCCAAGATCGGGTCGGGAAAGTGGGGTTTGAAAAGCCAGTGCTCAAGAGGTGAGCACTCTGGCCATTTAAAAATTGCCTGAAAACCCCCGTCGGCATTTCCCGGTAGGGGCGCCTCAGACAGTAAGCAATTAACTTACTCCTCCCCAAAGAGGGGAGGCAAAGCCTGGGAGGGTGGACCTCCTAGAACTGCACAGGACAGGCGTGCAGTATCCATCGGAACAGATACTACACTTTGATCTTAGCCAAAAGGCCAAGAAAGGGGTACCTGGGGTATCTAGGTGTGTTATGTAGTTAATGCAGAAGGTGGCACACTGTACATGGCCAAACTACCTGATACGCCGAGCTCGTAAGGCATCCAAAATCACACCAATACGGTGCTGAAGTTGTCCCGGAATCCGGGTTTGGCAATACCAGGCAACGTGTCATGCTGCCTTTTCATACGGCCCCATCCAAAGGGTTGATATCAGTCATGCTGCATGCGGTCAAATCACTTCTTACATATTCGAGCCAAATCTTTCTTGATCTTCCAGTTACCCTAGTGCCTGGGGTATCCAGGCGTGTTATGGAGTTGGTGCAGGAGGTAGCACGTTGTACATGGCCAAACCACCTGAGACGCCGAGCGCATAAGGCATCCAAAATCCCACCAATACCAAGTTGCTTCTGATGAAGCACGGCTGAAGCAATTCTTTCCTCTAGTCTGCTGCTGCACATCCACCTGATCATGGCATGGTCATTATTATGCTTAAGCTGTTGCAAATCAGAATCATTTGGGAGCCATGTCCCAACCGTTATGCAAGATGGCCGAGCGAAAACAGGCCGTAAAAAACTTTGCCACGAATCCTGAGAGAAATGTGCCTATATGTAAGGATCGGCAGCAGCTTCCTGAACCTTCCCCAGGCAACGCAACAGCGAGCAGTGACAGCATGTTCGCAACCACCACCAGCATTCAACACGTCGCCAAGGTAGCAGAAGGACGTTAAACCGAATATGTACATGATCATAGTCATAGCAAGTTGACTTATATGCGTGAAACGGTGAATAAAAACTGACCAATTTAGAATAATCCAATATGGACTCCTGACATTTCCGAGAAGATTACAAGGGAGATAAGTATGAAACCATTTTTTTTTTTAATTAAATAACGAGGTAAACTTCCTTGGTTAGATATTATTATTTTATCTCCCTTGCAATCATCTTGGAAATTTCAGGACTCCATATTTTAAGAAAAAAAAAAATCGATGGTTTCTTTGATTGACGAAATCGGCAAAATGTAATCAGCAAAACAATTTTTTAAATAACAAAACTGAAAGTTTGGTTAATTCCTATTTCAATCACGTACATTATTTAGAATTAAAAGAACACGCAGAATGCCAGCTCTCAGTATTTTTGCCTTTTTTTGGGGTGCCAGATTATTTTCTTTTTCTTCTCTTCACCAACACAAGATAAGACATTATGTTTCTTAATTTTTGAGATGAGGATTGATAATTTAGATTATTTGGATTATTCGGACTACTGTTCTCATCTTGAGTGTTATTCTTACAACGTTTCGGCCGATGTAACATCTGACCTTCTTCAGGTGTATCTTGTCGAACTCAGAAGTCTGCACTTACGCCACAGGTCATTGTGGCATAACGGATAAAGAACTAAGTAAAATTCAGTTCTAAGTGACAGTCTTCTGGAGGTTGAAGGTTCAATCCTCAGTGCGGGCGATACTAAGAATACAATTGTGAATTACTTAAGACTTCTACTCGGTCATGGCTGACGGAACAAGAGCAAGCTACGGCCATGGATTAAATAAAGGGTTCTGTTTGAAATTCTGTACAGACTCCCAAGTTTGACAAGATACACCTGAAGAAGGTCGGAGATCACATCGGTCTAAATGTTGTGAGAATAACATCCAAGATGTGAACAGTCTGAATAATCCGAAAAGTAAGACTTTGTTCTCAAGAGCAGTCATTAATAACTGCAATTCAACTAAGTGGCAGCCCAAAGCGAAATAATATTGCCGACGACACATGTGAACGACGTTAGCTGTGTGGCGTACAAAAAAAGATCTCTCCCTCGAGACAAAAAAGGTCACCCCATTTTATTCAGCTCTTTTGGATTGCCAAAAGCGCCTATCTTGCATAATCATGGCCATCAGCTCGAAATCAAACAGTTCCGGGGAGGTTATGATCGTAGCATTAAGAGATTCAACTGTAGAATAGGGAATCCTTTTTTTTACTCTAGGGTGGCACGCTGTCATATCAAGGGAGATAACTTATCTCAACTTATTTTAGAATGCCAAAACCCATTTCATCCGAAATATACGTGACTAAAATAGGAATTAACCAATAATTTATTAAATTAAAAACACTCAATTTTTTTATGTAAAAAGACAAAAAAATCTGGGTGCTTCTACAGAATTTTGCTGAACTAAATCTAAAACTCAGGTTAGGGTTAGATTAGGGGTAATTTAGGGTTAAAAAAGAGTTTGGTTCAAATTCTGTAGAAGTACCAAAATTGTTAGTTTTTTTGCCTGAACATATTTTTTTGTAAAAAAAATTTCACTGAACAAGTAGTAAAAAATATTCCATGAAAATTAGGTATCAATTATTGTTTAGTTAAATGTTCGGTAAATTTTTAGATTTGCCCCCCCCCCCCAAAAAAAAAAAAATTCTGCTTTTTTTAGGCGATTACATGTAAACACTCTGAAAAACTGGAGACGTGGACAAAAAAAAAACAATTATTATAGAATTTAGAATCAGTTTCGTATATAGATGTAACGTAAAATTATGCCTCATTTCCGGGCCATTCTAACTTTTTAGTGCAATTAATAAAAAAAACTTTTACCACTAACCCTAAGTCAGAGTGGCAAGGTCGTGTTTTTTTTTCTATCATATGGGAGAAATTCTGTGCGTTTCTTTTTTGGGGGTGGATGTCTACTTTTTTAGCTGATTACATGTGGTTTTAAGACCTAGCCTAGACGAAACTGATCCTCGACTCTAAATTCTAAAATAATTGTTTGTTTATTGTTTGCTTGTTTGTTTGTTTTCTTCTTTCCCCACGTTTTATTCACACGTAATCGCTTAAAGTAGAATCTCATTTTTCTTAGGTGGGAGTGGGTAGCTGAGGGTGTTAATCTATAAACTTACTTTTTTGTTTTTATATATAAATAAAATCACAATGAAAACATTAACAAGTTTTTTTTTAATAAATGTAATGGCTATCTTTAACTTTTCAACTTCAAGATGGCTGCCATTGAGACAACATTAGTTCTAGTTTGATAATAATTTGGTTCAATTTATAATTTAATAACGAAGCAATACGTAATACTATAACCTAATTATTACGGTATTGTTTGGCTATTAAATTATTACTTGAATTAAATTGTTATAAAACTAGAACTTAAGATAATATTGTTTCAATGGCATCCATCTTAAAGCTGAAAAGTTCAAGATAACCAATGAAATTTTATATCTAAAAAGACTATTTTAGAAAATAATAAATACTTTACATTCGATACTTTTGTTATGCAATTATCCCAGACAGCAATGAAGTTTTAAAAATAAAAGTTGTTAATATTTGTTTTTATTGTGGGATAATATCAGAAATGTTTATAAATTATCTATTAAAAAAGTGTTGTAAAATATCTTCATAAATACTTTAATTTTTTGAATAAATTATTTTTATAATTCACTACAAGACTTTACTTCGTTTCATTACACATTGTTTACGTTCCAGGTTTTTGTATTGCTCATGAAGCCATTATTTATTATTTTTATCGCTCAAGACGAAAAATGTGTTAAAATGTCGATTTTAACTACAAAATCATGTCATAATCTTTTTTTTTTAAATATTATCGCCTATACAGTATTTTTACTCGAATTTTCGAAGAAACTATTTAGGACAGTGATCTCATCATTTACCTGTAATTTATTTTATATATATATATATATATATATATATATATATATAGAGAGAGAGAGAGAGAGAGAGAGAGAGAGAGAGAGAGAGAAAAGTATAACAAAAAAATAGTATTTACCAAAAATAAATACTTTACATTTGATATTTTTGTTATGAAATTATATATATATTTTTTTTATTTTTTTTTTATTTTAAAGATAAAAAAATTTTTTAAAGCGGCATTTTTTTTGTGATTGTCTAATGTCTATCATACTTACCATCGGGACACTTAAAATGGCACGGGCCGCCTTTGCCGAAGCCGGTAATAGAGCGGACCATGTTACCAATTCCACCCATAAAGTTACCAAAATTTAAGAATGCAATTGCCTGTACCATAGTCGAGATGATGGCGCCAGGTCCGAGAAAAACCATCACAAAAACAACCAAAACACACATAGAGCTAAAATAACGTCGCATCCTTCTGGGTAAACGGACATTAGTTTCCATTTCTGGACAGATTTCCCGTGCAAAACGCGAATCGCCTCAGCAATGTCTCGACCTAAACATGTTGCGAAACAACAAGAAGACACTCTAAACGTTAAATAAGTAAGATGCTCTGCAGCTATAATTATTAGTGTGTAGCTATTTTTGGATGCCGTTAGTCGGCAGGTAAAATTGCCCACATGTACAGAAAAACTTTGCTTAAGAATGTATGCGTTTAGATGTTATTGTTTTTTTCTATAGCAAGTGCCAATTTCTATTTTTTTATTTATTGTTATTATTCTCTTTCGCATCAAAAGTTAACATGAATTATCTCCCTTATGTAAGGCATTTACATCACTTCCGGTCCGGTTTTCTTCACACGTAATCGCTTACTAATCTCAGACGTCTTGGCCCGCCGTTTTTTTTTTTTTTTTTTTAGAGTTTTTGGCAAATACAATAAATAAACATAATTTAATTAAATTAATAATACGAAATTAAGGCATTTAAATCACTTCCGGTCCAGTTTTATTTACACGTAATCTATCTTTGTGTTTGTTTGTGTGTTATGGAAATCGTTATGTTAACAGTTAGAACATTTGTGAAAAAAAAGTTTGGGAGAGAGGTACTTGCTGATTGTGGTTTCGGGCGGGGGGGATATGATCGATACGAGCTAAGATAGACGGATGGGTTTATGGTCAGGAGTGGGGGTAGGAGGATGGTGAGAGGTAGTTACAAAACATATATTCAGGTTCTACCATCCTCCTAGGTGACCAGGTAGAAAGTGTTCTTTGATTCAGAGACCAAACGTTGAATCTTGCCCCAGCAGAGAATTCCGTTCTCTACCCCATTGTTTATTGTTACCAGACCCTGTTGGGGTGGGTCGCTTCTTGTGTAGAGACGAAGTTTACCCTTTGGTGCCCAAAATGAAAATGCTTAAACTCGTCTCTGTGCAATCGACTCGACGCATGCATTCGCTTGAATTAATAAAAACAAATAAAAAGATTTTAAGCCAATCAGATGCATTGCTCTGAATTTATCAAATTTGCCGTTTTGATCCATCCGAAATGCATATAAATCCAGATATTTCCTTCAACACCGATGTTTAGCCCACATCAACAACAGAGCTAACATCGACATTTCTCAAGCTCTCTTGTCGGGCCTTGGGAAAGCTGAGAATGCCCTTTCTAAACTCACGCACACACATACACAATGCATTAACTCTTTCATTGTCTTACGCATATGCACACTAAAGGCGACACACACTGCTTGAATCCCCTTTCAATGTCGTCTGCTGATTGAAAACAAATGCATAAACTTAACCACTTTAATACTTTATACATTTCTCACTGAGCTTTCTAATCTGAAAACAAATGATTATTGACTATTTAATAACTTTCAATGAAATGTAATTTATGTAATTGAGTGAGGAAGTTTTGATTACGATTTTTAAGAACCGTGGATAATTCACAGCCCTAAAATTATCGACTCAGGCTTCTTCGATATCTCATGAATCCCCCCTTATTCTGCAAGTACACTCAAAATACTGAATAATTATTCTATGTTTTCCTATCTTTGTAGACTGCAATTTTAAACATATATAAAATATCTCTTTTGTGAACTTATGCTTTTGTACTCTTTATTTTGTTTGTTTATCATAGAACATTTCTCTCGCTCTCTCACACATTTGAATATTACTTAAAACTGTTTTCTTTAAAATGTTTCTATAAAACGGGTTCTTCCCAAAATCTTCCCCTCAAAACTAGAACCCTAAAAAGGGTCCTCCAAACTTCTTCTTCTTCTTGCGTATGTCTTTTTAGACCTTCAGCTCAGTTGCAGCAAGCCAGTCCAGAGTTTCATCGTCTTTTTAGACCTTCAGCTCAGTTGCAGCAAGCCAGTCCAGAGTTTCATCGTCTTTTTAGACCTTCAGCTCAGTTGCAGCAAGCCAGTCCAGAGTTTTATTGTCCAGGTTAATAAGGCCCAGATCGCTATTTGGTGGCCTGTGTTTGGGGCAGCTGGGGATGATGTGCTCCACGGTCTGCAGGGGGTCCCTACATCGCATTGGGCACCATCTGTGAGGCCCCATCTCTTCATTGACTCGCCAAAGTGGGGAGGGGATGAAGACAGCCTCCAGTGGCCCCCTCTGCGAGTAACTAAAGGGTATATGCAGGGTTGCATGCTCTTAAGTAAAACAAATGTCTTCAAAACATCTAGAGACCCCAGCGCTAGCATTTCTCCAGCTTAACGTTGAAGGGTGGATTGCTGAAAGAGTATTTCTTTTTAGAATCCTCCGACTGCTGCTGGATCCTTTCTGGGTATCGCCCCATAAAATATTTTTCCCACGCATTCAAATAAGTTAAGGGTGAAATTCTTCAAGGAATTTGGTGTCACGAGGAGCAATTATCGGTTAAGGTCCATAAAATAACAGAAATATTAAAATGTAAAAAAAACAGAATTCATTTTTTAAATAGATTTTCTTTGTTTTATAAAGCAAAACTAAAACTAAACAGAATATCTCAGTGAAGAATTTATTTAAAAAAGGTTTAAATATTTAATTAATTATTTTTATTGGTATTAATCATATTTAAAATAATTCACCTTTTTCTTTTTAAATAATTTTAATTCATTTCGATTCGTTAAATCCATTTGCTGTTTTACAGCTGTAAGCAACATAGTTTTTTTACTAACAAAATTTAGTAAATTTGTCGTTTCTTGCTACAAAATGGCAGACAAATTTGACAGATGAGTAAGTAAACCCAAATAAATTGTTTTGCAATAATTTCCCAACTGTATTTCTTTTAAAATAATTTAAGGTAAATTGAAATTAGTCCAAAATAATTTATTTGGGTTTACTTACTCATTTGTGGGGTTGGAAAATAGCAGACTATTCATTGTTGTCAGAGTTGTCCACCAATTTTGAGCAGGAAACGGCAAATTTACCAGTGTTTTTATTACTTGCCCTCATATTACAAATGTTATTTTTAACTTTTCTTTCAAAGCAAAAATTGTAAACATGGCTCCATTTGAAATTATTTTTTCCTAAAAAAACCTTCCGACCAGCAACGTATCTTCACCCAGGCAACACCGGGTGAATACTGCTAGTCACTTACAAGTCTTAGACGTTTTGACCAACGGACGTTTTCGTCAGCCATTTTGTTTTTAGAGTTTTTGGCAAATACATGAAATAAATAAAAATAATTTTTAAATTAATAATATGAAATAAAGATTCATTTAAACATATTATTAAAGGAATTAATTAATATACAAAGTTTATTCACTTTTTAAATTGTAAAATCGATATTTTTGAGTGCGAATGTAACCAAAAAAAGATTTTAAAATTTACAATCTTTATGTAATTTTCTTTTAATGAGGAGAAATGGAATTTATAAAAAACTTTTGCTCAACTCAAACAAGGGCAACTGTGATAGGAGCCACATTTATAGGGCAACCGAGCTGAGTAGTTGGGCAGCAAGATGTTTGTGCACATTACATTTAAATTTCTGCATTTTGGTACCGTTGGAGAAACAAGGAGCAGGGAAGGAATTCGAAAGGCAAGTGGTCCGAGGAAAGAAGCTATTATAGTATAAAATCTTCCAGCATCTAAGGACCTCTACAAAGAAGAGGTGTGATTTCGCTGCTAGTTGGGTCAGGAGTATTTACATTGCAATAAGTTCGTCGGAGCACATTTCATGGAAGTAGTTATAAAGTAAGTACAGGGATGCAGCATTGCGGCGATGGGACACGGGTTTGAGCTTGGCAGATAGTGCAGGACCTATAAAGTTAGAAATTATTTTTTACACCCTGTTCCATAGCGAGAGACTAGTAGTTCATGTACCAACCTAAATTTGACAACAGTACTCCATGCATGGGCGAATGGTGGTTTTATAGAGATATTGGATACTGGCAGCAGACTTGGCAGCATCTTCGATGTAATTATTTCACTTCTAATTTTCTGAGAATATCAGGGCGAGGAGTTTAATTGAAAATTATATTTAAATAAAGATTTCTTTCATCGTGAATTTGATTGTTTATTCCGTTGGTAGAAACATCCATTGGCGAAAATGTCGCCTGATGATCTACGTATGCAAAAAGATTTTTGTAACATATTTCTCATGACCCGTATAACTTTTGTACTTTTTTTTTATCACTGAGTAGCGTTGGATAAAGTCCAGCAATATTTGAAATCCAAAACACCTGTGAACCCGTTTTTTCTTCCCTTGCATGGATACTGGGCTCCTTGCATACTCAGGCTAATTGGCTAAGGATCTCGGAGTAGATTGGAGCCCTAGAGGTGCAGTTTGCAGAGTCCACCTGTATATGGAAACGTCCTGACACTTACCAATCCAATCCCCAGCCACAGGGGATGTAGCAAATACTATCTTTGGATGGCCTGTCACAACCTTGGTGACAGTAGTGTATGCGGAAACTCACAAGTAACATGTGACATTGGTGCATGCTCAAGTGGTTTACTGAATTGTAATGTCTTGCCACTGGAGAGTGGGGATTGTTGTCCTGGATCGCTTTCTTGTTGTTATTGAATCTTAAGCGAAACAGAATGCCAGTCTCCCTGACGTAATGCATGCAATAAACCTTGCTACCAGATCTGCCAACATATAGTGACACATCCTGCCATCACTCTAGCCAACTCACATACCAAACTCGAACTACCAGGTCTAACGTGCTACAGTGAGAACGTCATTTATTACTTGCACTTCACATATTGTAGTGAGGGTGATTACGTCGGGGGGGGGGGGAGACTGGCATTCCGTTCCGCTTAAGATTCAATAACCACAAGAAAGCGATCAGGGACAACAGTCCCCACTCTCCAGTGGCAAGACATTACAACTCAGCAAACCACACAATAGACCACATACAATGTATATTACTACAGACAGATTTCCATTCCACACAGCACCGCAGAAAAAACGAAATAAAATGGATCCATAAATTGAACACCCATACCAAAGAGATAAACTTAGATATCAGAATTTTGAGTCGCTACAATTTTTTTCACTACACCACTAATCAATATGCCCTTCAAGGTACCGAGATATATGCACCACATCATCAGTTGGATTTAAACACTGCTAGTTTAACTTCTCTATCACGCATACCGACACACTCACATGCATGCACGTGCCTCCTCGGTTAGCTGGATATTGACAATTGTTCACCATGCAAGAAAAAAGGGAGAGGAGAAAAAGAGGGGAAGAAAAACAAATATAATAAGAAAGTAGAAATGTGGAGATTTTTTAAGCTGATTTTGAAACACAAAATATGATTGAAAATAAAAGTTTTGGCATTTTTTTCTTCCCCTCCTTTTCTCCTATCTCTTTTTCTTTTCTTTTTCCTCTTTCCCCTCCCAGTTTAAAATAAACGGCAGATTCATACTTCCGTCCTCCACATCTACTGCCAGCCAAGCTTGGCTGTGACATATTTTGACACTGACATATTTTGACAAACTTCCTAGCTAAAATAGCCATAAACTAATAAGTCGAAGCCATCAATCCCATTCATCTCACATCCTTTGAAGGAGACAGGCCACTGCTGATAACGCTACAAGCAAAATCATGTTTTTTTATTCTCTACTTGTTCACATCAAGAACCATGCCGAAGTCTGGACACTTTCTGACAAATCAAGATTAATATTCTGTATGATTTTTCTACATTGCTTTCTTCATCCTGAGGAAGTCTTTCAATAAAGACGAAACGTTGATGAATACATAAATCACATAGTGTTTGGCTTTCCTTTTTTTCATTTTACACACACACACACACACACACACACACACACACATATATATATATATATATATATATATATATATATATATATATATATATATATATATATATATATAAGTAAAATACTTTTGAAAATCAACACATCGTGCAATATAAATGAAAAATCATTTATTTAAATTTTTTTTTGCAAGCTTTCGTTGTAGAACAACTTTGTCTTATAGTTTTTTGTTTTTTTTCTCATTTTGATGGTATTAACCCCGAGGAGTCGAATCACTGTAAAGGTAGAAGAGCACGTCAAGTTCTAGAAGACAGTCTCGCCTGACAACTTTGTTCTACCGTGATTCGACCCCTCGGGGTTAATACTATCAAAATGTGAAAGAAGAAGAAAATAAAACTATAAGACAGTCTTGCCTGACAAAGTTGTTCTTACATAAGTTAAATCATTTCACTTATGGTTAAAATAGAAAGGAGACCCCCTTCTATTAACTTGTCCTATTTAATAGATAAATAACCCTATCATCAATCTCCTAATTTCGATGATAATAATATATTTTTCTTAATAAAGACAAATATTTTTTAAACACTTTAGTTTCGCTGCGACATGAAAATATTTAAAGAAATGTATAAACTTTGTTATGTACTTACATGTTAGCTGAAAATAAGATTGCACGGAAAAAATTACGCAAATTCATCCAGTATTTATTAAATTATAAGAAAAAGAAAAACAACGATCTTACATATCGGTAGACATTTTTTACCCAGTTCAGCTTACTGATTAAGCAAGGAAGATAACTCAATTTTTTTAATTAATATGTTCGTTTCTGAATAATATTTTTGTTTGTCTTATTTATATATTCTTTATATATTCTCCAACTTTATATATATATATATATATATATATATATATATATAACAATAATACGAATTTAAAGATAAGTGATGTATCCTTAAATAATAATCTATCATGATAATATAAAGCTCAATATATTGAATAGAGCAATAAATTAAGAAGATGAAAGTAAAAAATTCTATCAATTCAATATTTATTAAAGCATCAGAAGTTCAAAGCAAGGAGTTTCAATATCCTTAACCCATGAATTTTCAAAGAAAAACTCTTTTCATCAGAGGATAAAAATTTTAAACGACAACATCTGAACTCCTGAGTACCTTGAGTATTATTTTTCAAATTTTTTTTACTTTAACAGCATTTTTGTTGACGGTGACTGTCCTAACTTTACGTTCCTCTTAGCCAAAAAAGTTTTTTCAGTCAGTCAAAAATGTAGAAAATATACACTATTTAAAAAAAATAGACGTTGGAATATTAGCATCATGCCCTAGGAGTCACCTAAATTAATATTTAAGCTAAAACTAAAAAACATACGACACAGTCTGCCTGAGATTTTCCACTGTGTAAATCCTTTTTTGCCTTACTGTCGGCAACAAATCCATACTGTCCAACTACTGCTGATATCACCCTCTGCCTAACGAGCTGCTCCTCATACCAAGATGCGTTTTCCTTTCAGAGTCAGCAAAAAGGCTGTTTTTTGCCAGTGACTGTATATTCGGCCATTTTCCCAAACTCGTCGTCTGTCGTCAATAAAGACTAATTTAGTTTTGTATGAATAGACTTCGTCATTCTTTCTGATAGTTGGCCGCGTTTCATCTTTCTTAGAGTTCATACATTATATCCATTGCTCTTTTTGCTTCTCATAAAGTCGGTTCTCTCTATTGCTCCAAACACTTTCTCACGCCTGAAGCTATTCTCTATCTCTACAAATCTACTATCAGACCATGTATGGAGTACTGTTATCATATTTGGGGTGGTGAATATCTATCCTATTTGAGGGTTCTTGATAAGGTTCAGAAACGTGTCTGTAATTTGATTGAATCCACTCTTTCTTCTTCTGCACTCTGTATCTTTGCTAGTTTCAGTCTTTTCTATGAATACTATTATGGTATATGTTCTTCATAATTGTCTGATCTATTCCCTGCTTCCTTTGTTCCAGCTCGTTTGACTTATTGGTCTAGTGGTATCCATCAATTCACTGTTTTTATACCTCATTGTAATACAGCTTCCTATTTCAGTAGCTTCTTTCCAAGAACTGCAGGCTTGTGGAAGTCTCTTCCTACTGACTGTTTTTCTCCTATCTATTGGCCTTAGTCTTTTCAAGACTAAGGCCAATAGGCATCTCCTGTCTTTGCGATAATCATCTTTCGTTCTTGTTAGCTCCTTACATCAAGTGGCTTCATGCTTTGTCTGGAGCAATTTCCATAAAAAATACAAGCATATACTAATGAAGAAAAAAAAAGCAACAGCTTGAAACAATGAAGTATATAAAAAACGACTGGATTCGCTATTAAATTGTGTCCACTAAGAATATGTATAAGAGAGTCTGTAAATGATGTGTGTGTAAGTAGAGAAGAAAGTCTTACATACCGAATAGTGAGTTGTGAGGAGCACACACATGCTGTTTGCTATGAAATTATGTCTACGAGAATGTGTATAACAAAGTCTGAGTAGAATGTGTACATGTGTGTGTGTGTAAGTAGAGAGGGAAGGCTTACATAACGTATAGTGTGTTTTGTGTGAAGCGCACATGGTAGCAAGGTGTTTTCATATCAGCTGGACCGAAGGAAGAGAAAGACGGTCTGTGTGGTGTTGTCAGCTTCCAGTCCTGCTGGAGAAAAAAAGAGAGAGACAGTCTGTGCATCCCTTTTTATAACGCAGATTGTTGCGTCATCTACTGTCACAAAAAGGGGAGATCATTCGGGTCTGATCCCCCATTAGAGATTGTCTGTGTAAATGCATTGAGAAAGGAAGGTAGTGCGACACCCTCTACGAGATCTTAAATGCTGATTATTGAAATTAGTTTAAATCTAAATAAAATAAAATAATTAAAACTGGACTTGTGTCTAAAATTGCCATCTTGTAGAAGCAAGTAAATACAGACAATGTTAAATTTCCTTTGGCAATCATGCAGTATAGTAAACGGCCGAGAAATCAGAAGGAAAACAAACAGTACAACAAATAACTTTAACCAAATGCATTAAAATTTAATTTTCTACCGACCTGTAAACTTTTAACGTTCTGAAACTCTTTTCAAGCTTATTTTATTTCAAAATTAGATTTTATTTAAAGCTCTGTGTTTCATCACATGAGGATCAAAATGGCTGTCTCTCGCTTTGTTGTTGGGGGGGGGGGGGCTTCATTCCTTAAAAAAAAATAGTGAAAAAAAATGACTTATCATTCCACTAACCCTAAGTACGAATGGCAAGCTCCACCCCCAGTCTTAGGGTTAGTAGTGAAGGAAATCAAATTTTTTTACTATCTTTTCAGCCTGAAATGATTCACAGCTAAGCGACCTTCTCCAAAATATTTATGACATTTTATTTTTGTATTTCTATAAGTCAACTTAATGATAACAAATTCAGAGATAATAAATCTTACACTCAGTTTCCACACTTTAAAAATATACAGGTCGGTATAAAATTACATTTTAGTGCATTTGATAAAAGTTATTAGTTGTATTTTTCTTACTCTCTCGATTTCTTAGCTGTTAACTATACTGTCTTTATTACCCCCTTCCCCCCAAAAATGTCTCTGTTCTGTCATCGTTCGTAGTAGTAGAAATCCTTCACGACTGGGGTAGTGTTCATTTTTGTCCTAATTCATAATGTCCGTTTTCGATAACTGGATTAGAAAATATTTTTTTAAATATACGATATAATAAAACCGTAATCATTACTATTACCGACAAAAATTATTTTAAAGAAATACTTTTGGGAAATTAGTGAAAAACAATTCATTTTGCTTTACCTACTTATTTGTGACTGATTTGCATAAAAAACTTAATCTTCAATATTTAAAAGAAGTTTTAAGCTAATTTACTTTTCCCTTAATAGTCATTGTGTCAGTACATAACCGGAGCAGAAGCAAGTAAGGGCTGAAAATGAAGAAGTATTATAAGTTTTTAACACAGCTGCTAGACGCAAAGGATCGTATAGGGACTGAAGAGAGTTTAATTTAGTTTCATGCAAATGGTGAAAAAGGGGAGTGGAATCTCTTTGGTAAAACTTTTGACACCCTTGTGTTTTGTGAAATTTTAACGATAGGTAATAAAAATCAATTGATAAATATCCCACAAATTTCAGTTTTCTTAAAGTATTTAAAGGGGTTTTAGGGGGTCTGATATGGACACAAGTCACTATTTAAAATTAAAACATGCCTAACTGGCATTAAATGTTATCCAGTCATTAGACACTAATTAAAGACGAATCTCTGAATTCATGTTTCTTCTTAAGACCTTAAATTTTAGACATTTTCTAGAATCAAAATCATGTAATATTTTTTGATAAAAAATTGAGTAATGGTTCTAGACAGAAGATTTAGTATCATTTGATTTGTTATCTTTGTAACGAGACATAAAATTCGTACCAAACTGTTCTGTTTGGGGAATTATCTTTACCCGCCCTCAGACAGGTATTCTTCTAATATATATGATGCTATTTTATATATATATATACATATAATATATATATATATATATATATATATATATAAATTTGGGAAAGTTAAATTTTGAAGCATCTTTAGAATTGTAAACTTAAAGAAAGAGGCAAAATGCCTTCAAAAACCATGTGTTAGATGCAGATATTTTTATTAACATCAAAATCAAAAATCAAAATATATATATTTTTTTTTTTAAGTCAAGATGAAAAAAAAAATGTTTTTATTTTTGATTTTGATTTTAATAAAAAATATCTGCATCTAACACATGGTTTTTGAAGGCATTTTACCTCTTTCTTTAAATTTTTATATATATATATATATATATATATATATATATATATATATATATATATATATATTATAAAATAATATGTGACTTTGTTTCAATATTTACTTACTAGTAGTGTAAAAACTACACTTATGGTAATAAGGTATAGAAACGTTTGTGTTTTATTTTAAAAGAAAATCATCAGGCTAAATGTAATACTCCGGTTATGTACTTATGAGTAGGTAAAGCAAAATAATTTTTTTTACCTAATTTCCCAATTGTATTTCCTTTAAAATAATTTATGTCAGTAAAAGTAATGATTACCAATAAACTGTAGCTTTTAATCAAACTGTCTGTATAATAATTGTAGTTGCATTAGTATTTCAAAACAAAATCGTATTCACAACTTGACGTTTTACTTTTTAACTCTTAAAGATATAAATAATTTGATCTTAAAATCCGGTTTCTCAAGCGAGTGTATAGCTAACAGTTTTAAGTTTAGTTTGGTTTCATTTTGATTTCGTTCTTTGCCCCTCCCTCATTTTATTGTTACATTTCCTTTACTAGCCCCACCTAAAAAAAAAAAATCTTACAATATAGTTAGTATTTACTTGCCTCTCTACAAAGGCAAGGTTAGACACAAGGTCGGTTTTTAATGTGGGGACAATTCAGCTCCCAAAAAGGGGCACTGGATTGGAACAAAAATTTAAATTGCCCCAGTCTAGAAGGATTTCTCCTTCACTGACCGACGACAGAAAAGATGTAGTATCATAACAGACACTACACTTTGCTCATAACCAAAATGTCATATAGTTAACAGTCGAGAAATCGAAATTAATAAAAAAAAATTACAACTAATAACTTTCACCAAACGTATTAAAATTTAATTTTCTACCGACCTATATAGATTTAACGTTCTGAAACTGTTTTCGAGTTTTCTTTTTCTTTCTATTTCTGAATTTGTTATCGTAAAGTTGACTTATCGAAGCACACAAAAAAATGGCATCAGTTTTTGGGAGGTGGTCACTTAGTTTTGATAACTAAGCTGCAAAGAGAGTAAAAAAATAAAGTTTACCCTACCACTACGCCTAATTCCAGGGGAGGGAGGATTTCCACTCGGACTTCGGGTTAGTGGTAGGGTAAGTCTTCTTTTTTTTTACTATTAATGACATTTTGTTTGTCATTTGTCGAAAGAGAGAGCTTTGAACGGATTCTAATTTTGAAATTAAAAACTTGAAAACAGTTTAAGAACGATAAAAGTATACAGGTCGGTAGAAAATTAAATTTTAATGAGTTTGGTAAAAGCTATTTGTTGTGTATGTATATATATATATATATATATATATATATATATATATATATATATATATATATATATATATTATATTTCAGAGTTAAACAAATTTACGACATATTCATTTACATACGTTCCAAGAATTCAACATAAACAACAGTTTTGTGTACGATCGTTTCTGAGACGATATGGATTTTAATTGATATCATGTCTTTTCATTAGCACAGGGTATAGACACCTAAGTTCGAAGTTAAAACATTGCATCAAGACTAGAGTATAGTTCACCCTCAGTTATACAGCAATCTGAGAAGATGAGGGAGGGTAGAGATATGCAAATTACAATCCACTTCTAAAAGGCATATAGAGTAATGAAACGGAACATATAAGGGGACACAACAAGGAAAAAGAATATCAAAAGTACAGGAATAGAAAAGGCATACACTAATAGAGAAAAAAAATTACAATTACAAAAATGTTTATGAGAAAAATATACAAAAATATGAGAATTTATAGTGAAAAATGAATTAGTTGATAAAATTCAGAATTCATTAAATTGAAAAGATATTCTTTAAAAAGAAACAATTTTCAAGAACAATTATGTGAAAACATATCTTAATAAAAAATTTAAAAAATGAAAAAACAGTAATCTAATTTGTAGTTTAACAATTAAACTAAGTAGGAACAAGTATAATTATAATTATGAAATAATAAACTTAAATAATAATAATAATAATAATAATAATAATAATAATAATAATGATGATGATGATGATGATAATAATAATAATAATGATAATAATGATAATAATAAAATGTAATAAAAGAATAAAATAGAAATAAACATTATATTTATATATATATATATATATATATATATATATATATATTACCATAGTTCACCTCAAACAAGGCAGGCCGCCACTGTAGACGTAAGGGGCTACTGAGAAAAAAGAAAAGGGGAGAAGGTTGGGGGGGGGGTCAACCTAAATTGGGATCTGCGCAGCGAGATGTCTGTTTACATTAGTTTTAAATTTCTGCATGTCTGTACTGTCGGGGAAACAGGGAGGGAGTTCCAGAGGCCAGCAGCACAAGTAAAGAAGCTATTTGAGTAGGAGGCTCTCCGACATCTGGGGACCTCCACAGTGAATGAATGAGATTTAGTTGATTGTCGAATTAGTCTAGTGAATTTATGTCGAGGGGGCACCAGAGTAGCCAATTCATCGGAGCATAATCCATTGAAGTATTTGTAATTTATATATATATATATATATATATAAATAAATAAATATATATATATATATGTAATAAATATTTGTTTTGTTTATTATCTATGTACGTATACGTTTCATCCTTTAAAATCGAGACTCATCAGCATAGAGATATAACTATTCACTACTGGTTGCGCAATTCGAAACCTCAGGCTCCGAGTATTTTACAACTCAAATCCGAACGTCTAGAACCACTTGGCCAACGCTGAATAGCGAATAAACAGTGATAATTTTGACTAGAATACCGTCTAAATAGGCGATAGCAAACATAGTGCCCATAATATGCTGGAACAAAGCTGAGGCGACCTTTAAGCCGAAAGGGAGCATATTTAGTTTGAAAATTCCGTGTATTTATGCACAAATATTTTGAGCATTCTTCATTCACTTTAACCTGCAAGTATGCATCAGATAGATAGATTTTTGAAAAAATCTTTCCTCCATTTAACTTTGAGAAAATGTCTTCTGGCGAAGAAAGTGGATAATTATGATCCTTCAGGCAATCGTTTAACCCCGTTGAAAAATCGGTGCACACTCTTATTTTTTGGTTTTTCATTTTGACAGTGGGCGACGCCAAGTCTGCATGGTCTACCTTAGATATAACTCCCATTTTTTCTAATCTTTCCAGTTCATTGTTAATTGTGTCTTAGGAGGAAAAGGGGACGTTTCTCTTTGATTTAAAAATTGGAGTGACATTTTCCTAAAGTTCAAACTTGACTTCTGTCTTTGTACATAAACCCAAACTCTCAGAGAAAACTGAGATGTTCTTCTTTCAATACATTCATGAATTTTTCATTTTTAATATATTTTTTCTTATGTTTCGGATTTAATAAAGGGTTCCATTCGAAATTCCGCCCAGATTCCCGAGTTCGACAGAAAGATTCCCGAGTTCAACAAGATACACCTGAAGAAGGTCGGAGGTTACATCGGCCAAAACCTTGTGATAAAAGCACCCAAGATGAGAACAGTAGTCCGAATATACCAAATTCTACATATTTTTTCTTTGCTGCACTGTTTATTTCGTTGCAAAAAGAGTTCATTGGGAGTTCAAATAAATTGAACAGTACTATCCAGTCTATTCCGAAAAGACATGAATTAAACCCTTGAATCACATATACTTTTGTTTTTGCAGTTTTGTCACAGAAAGAAATATCGCACTTTAATTCTCCTTTAAAGCTTTTTTTTTTTTACCTGAAACCCTTCTGCCAATTTTCTGGGTTTCAGATAATTTTGGTTTTCTAATTTTTCTTTAGGTTTGTTCGTCAATAATACTTATGTCTGAGCCAGAATCCAGTAAAAAAGTGATTTTATACGTACATCTACGTATTTTCGATTTTCGCTGTTCTGGATTTTTTTTTTTTTGACAACAAAACGTTTACTTTTTCAAAATTCTTTTTCTTATTCTTGCAGCAAACAGACCATTTATGACCCTTAATTCCGCAAGATTCGCAGAATTTGTTTTTATACCAACATACATCTTTAGTATGCTTAGTATTTCCGCACGTCTCACATTTTCCTGTCTTTTTGAATTTAGGAGTTTTGTTTTGTTTTATGCGTTGTACTTTGGCAACACTTTTTTCCTCAATTTGGGTATTAACCCTTTTTAACATTAATGAGACGCTGACATTCTTCTGTCACCCTTTGTAGGGTGATTTTTATGTCTTGCTCCACCATTGTTAAGATTCTCGACCTTATTTCTTTGTACTTAGGGGCTGTTAGTCCTTGAACAAAGCTTAATCCTTGAACAAAGCTTAGGCATTGAACAAAGCTTAGTCCTTGAACAAAGCTTAGTCCTTGAACAAAGCTTAGTCCTTGAACAAAGCTTAGGCCTTGAACAAAGCTTAGGCATTGAACAAAGCTTCGGCATTTGAATAAATTTTGGGGGATTACATTGTATATTTGGTATTCTCCTCTGTTCCACAGTTTCTGTAATAACAGGGTTACCCGTTCTTTATTCATCCGACCAATCTAAGCATATTTTAGTAAATATTGTTTGGGTATATGTTACGACGCTCAGCAGAGGCGCAAACGGGGTCCAAAAAAAGAACGAGAAAGGGTTTAAAAACATAAATTTGCAACAAGTGAAGTTGACCTACGACGAGAATAGATATTTTTCTACTTACCTATGTAATTTGTTTTTATTTTTACCTATTATAAATGGGTTTTCATTAGATGTAAAAAAAAAAAAATTCTTGTTTTTTTTTCCCACCGTTTTCACAAAAACAATATGGCCGCTCCTAGTGCATTTGTTAGTAACCCCCCCCCCCCCCCCAAATCGGCCATGTTTTTTTTCCAAGTTACGGTAACAAAACTATTGATTTCTAATAAATAGCACTTCAAACGGGTTTTAAATACAAACAAATAGCACATGCAAGTTTGAAACTAACTTTTACAGCTTACAGTTACTTTTATTTGTTGTAAATTTGTTTTTTTAGCGTTTTTACTCTGCTGAGTCTCGTAAAAGATGCCCTATTGTTTCAAATTGTCTGAAATATGCTGGAAATGTAACGCTAGAATCAGGTTCGTATACAAATTCAGATAAAGAATTTGCAATTCTTTTGGCAGAAAAAAAACCTGTTTTTTCTTTCATCGGTGTTCTGTTTTGGAATTTTTTTGAAACTTTTCTGTTGTTGCAGTATTTGTTGCTGCAACTCTTGATGCTGTTGTTGTTGTTGTTGTTGTTGTTGTTGAATACTCGTACACAGCATTTTAGTCATTTCGACTAATTGTTCCATATTGAAAATACTCAGGGGAACTCGACACAAACAAAAAACATGTTTTCTTTTTTTTGTTTTAGAAAAAGTAGTAATAACAGTGAGAGTACTATTATTAGTTACTAAAAACATGGACGGCCGCACCGGGGGTGGGGCAGGGGGGGATCAAGCCCCCCCCCCCTTTTTGACTCCCCCCCCACACACACTTTACAGTCATCAATAATGAAGTTATATATGCATGTGTTTAACCGGCCCCCCCACTTCGTAGGAGAGCCCCCCCCCCACTTTTATAACTGTACCGCCGGTCCTGAAAAAGTATTCTATTGAACTTTTATCTTGTATAGTTCGTAATGTTAATGGTCCGAGTTCGAATTTGAGTCATAGTCCATCATACATTTTTTAAAAAAAAATCAAATAATAAAAGTAATTTTACTTTTTTAAAAGGTTTTCCTCTTGGACAAAACTTTTTTTAAGATGTCTTTTTTACTGGAAAAAAAACAAGAAAACAAATCCACAGTAATTCTTGTTCGTTAGCGCACATGTACGTCAGACGATAAAAACTGTTTGTTGGATGTTTTGTTTTTTTGTACCTTGTGGAGATAAATCCTCTTTTGTAGTGTGAATTCGATTAGCGAACCACGTTTGCAGTTGATATCTTTAAATCAACGTCAGTCGGATTATTTTGTTCACAACGTGACTTGCATTTATTTACTGACTAAAAACAAAGCATGCACGTGACTGAATATATTCCAAAATTTGGTTTCGTTTTGAATGCTTCTTTACCAGCTAATATATTTTACTTTACCATGCCTTTTATGGGTTCGTTTTCAAAATCCTCGTCGCTAGCTGATATAACTTGGTAAGTAGTTATAAATAACAAAATAACTCAGAGTGTAAAGGTCTTAAAATAGTACGGTTTATTCCAACGCACATATCTTGTACAAACAATAGTAACTACAGGTAATCCAATAAGATTTAACAGAATACAATCGAATCCCCCATACTACTGTTCGTAGTCATATTTATTGTCCATACTAGTTCATTTATTTAGTGACTGAGGGAAGTTCGGTATCCCATCACAACACCCAGCATGGAGGTTATCCTACAGATTAATCGATTACGCTGGTATGGTCATGTGGAACGTTCATCCTGGATAAATCGTTGCAGAAGCATGGATGTCCGAAATCGCAGGAAGGTTGCCCGGCCAAGGAAAACTTGGAAGCAAGTGATTGGACAAAGCTGTACAGAGTGGAATTTGGAGACTGCTGACCTTGCTGAACCGTGAGAAGTGGAGAGTGTCTAATATCAGAAAACGTCTGACCCCTGAACACTGGAAAAGTGACGTTAAATGAATAGAAGAAGGAGAAGAAGAAGAAGAAGAAATAGCTCCCAAAATTTTCAACATTTTAATACATGAGGATTTGCTAAGAATGTTAAAGTCGGTTTACATTAATTTCTATTCAACAGTTTACATACTTTCAAGTAATTAATTCTTTTTTTTTCACCTATTAACGAAAGATTAAAATATCTGATTGGTTTAGGAAGAAAGCGAAATGCATTCTGATGGATATAATTTCATAATTAAATTATAAAAAATAGAGTTGACAGTAAATAGAGAGTAGAAAGTGGACCTTGGGTTTACTTTCGGCAGCCTCGTAACTGTCGTTTCCCTTATTTTGTCCTTTAGTCCTCACATTTCATGAGTGATGTTTCTGACAAAGGGGGAAGTATTGCTGTTTTCTGGGTCAGAATCTATCCATCTAACACTTAACGTTGGCTAGTTATAAGTAGTATGTATTATAGGGACGTGGTACCATATATGTAGCAGTGTGGACCGTAGCTTATTAAGATGCTGTATCTTAAAGAAAATGCTAAGATCCACGCTTACATTAAAATTATTATAAGAAAAACAGATAAAAAACATGCATGAAAGTTGAATGAAGGAAGAATGGAAAAAGGAAATATTATTTAAAGAAACACAATATTTAGATATGTACAAAATACAAGACATTAATTGTTCACTTGAAATGTTCCGTTAGGGAAGTAACAAAATGTTTGTGCCTGTAATTTAAGAGTGTGTGCGAAAGTGTAGCCATGTGTGAAGCTTTGCGTTAGCATGCAGAAATGTATGAATGTGTGTGTCGCCTTTTTTCAGAGTGCGTGGTTGTACAAATGTATGTGTGCATGCGAGTGTGCGTGAATGAGAAATGATAGGTCGTGTAGGCATTTGTGTGTGTGTGTGTGTGTGTGCCTTTGTCAGCAGTGTGAGTAAGTATCTGTGCACGTGGTGAATGGTATCACCCGAGGCATCCCTCGCCCAGAAGGGCGAGGAGAGTCTGGACGTGTCTTTCTGTTAAGCTTCGAAGGAAAGAAAGAGACAGATTTTGTCGCCATGCACGTTTTTATATTTTACGACAAGTGGTCGTGCGGACGTAGTGGAGAGCAACCCATGTGACAGGCATTTTTTGTTTTTTTAGTAAAATTCCTAAGTTGGTGCTGGGAGCCGCTTTTTTAAAACAAAATTCTGATTTTGTTTTTAGCTGGAATTTGGGGGCGTGGCTTGTTTTTTTCGCCCACACTGTCGGTCAGTCAACTTTATAGGATTGGGATAAAGCTCAATCCTATATATGTTTTTAGCTTCTATATATGTTTTTAGCTTCTAGTGGCTCTCATGTCGTATCTGGAGCGATTTCCATAAAAAAAATAATAAATAATAACGTGTTAGTCACGTAGAGGCGAGAAACACAGACAAGCGCACACCGGCAGACAAACAGTAAATCGTTAGACAATTTTATTAATACTAGCAAAAATATGCTCCCTCTAATCGTATATTTTTGCTAGTATATACCAAGGAGGAGGTAATGCATGGAAAGAACATCTCATGACAACACAACAGATACTAACCCCCCCCCCCCCCCAAGAGAAGGTAATCCCAGGGAGGGTGGTGTTATGACAACAGAACAGATACCCCTCTTTTCATGGATTAAGCATTGAAAGACAGTAATATTTTAGTTTCGGTTTCAGATATTAGTAATAGATAGAAAATTTGAAATTAGCATGAAATAGAACTCTCTTTTACGAAAGACAAGAAAGATGCTAAATGCATGTCTTATATTTAAAGTAATCGGTCAGAACACAAGGGTTTGACGATTCCCCACACCGTGTCTCTCCCTTACAACATTAACAAAAAAAAAAAAAAATAGTGCTTTTTACATTAGATAGGATTCGAAGGCACGATTTATTTTAAAAGTAAAATTTAAAAAATAAATGAAATAAAAATACTCGCTCACTATTTATATATATCTTAATTGCTTCAACAAGAAAAAAAACGACTTTCTTTTTTTAAAGTGATTTGGTATTATTGTAAGCGGCCCCTTACAAATTCAACATGGAGGTCACAAGAAGAAGTAAGTGTGTTTATTGTATTTATTTTTTCGTTTTCTTCAAATATTATTATTAATTCCCGAACCTAAAATGAATGTGTGTATTCTATTTCTAAAACTTAATTTTGGAATTAAAAAATGATTGCTTGATTGTTTTTTAGATTTTCAGTTGTTTATAAAGAAAAGTGCGTGGTGTTACACACCATGTGTGACTACTGCAAGTACATAGGAGTTAAACGGTTAACTAACTTATTTCTAAAGCGGTAAATATAAAACTGTTAACTATTTTTATATGTCTTTGTTCTATTTCGGTATGTTTGAGACGAGGATTGGATAATCATTACTATTGGCGACATAAATTATTTCAAAGTAAATACAGTTAAGAAAATAGTCAAAAACAATTTATTTTGTTTTACATACTCATTTGTGACCTATTTGCGTTTAAATTAATATTTAATAGAACTTATGGGTATCTTTCAGAATGATCAGTACGCTGAAAACGCTCAAAAAAACAAATATACAACAAATAAAAGTAACTGTCGTCGATAAAAGTTAATTTAAAACTGACCTGTGATATTTGTTTGTATTTTTAAACCGTTCCAACTGCTATTTAGTAGAAATCAATAGTTTTATCACGCGAACTTGCAAAAAAAAAATAAAAATGGCGCTTGCTCGTAAGACGCCATAATGTCTAAAAAAAACGAGTAAAAAATGAACAAGAAATTTTTTTTACATCTAATAAAACCCCATTTATAGTACGTAAAAATACAAACAAATATCATAGGTAAGTAGACAAATATCTCTTCTCGACGTAGTATATTTTAAACGCAAATAGGTCACAAATTAGTAACAATTTTCCCAACAATTTTCCTTTAAAATACTTTGTCGCCGATAGTAATGATTACCTCGCAAGGTTTCAGCCGATGTAACCTCCAACCTTGTTCGGGTGCATCTTTTCGAACTTGGGTTCAGTTAGAAATTCACTGCTCCAGGCTTAATATGGTGTTTTAAGTTGTCTTTCACACACAAAATAAATCCAATTTAAAAACTTAAGTGAATGCAATTTTTGCCCCTATTAGCAAATTCTGCTTCCGTCTGTTTATTTTTTTACATATTGGTTTACCATTAAAAGAAAAAATAACTTGATCTATTGTGCTATGAATCATATTATGAAGATTCAATGTGTTAGCTGTTGAAATGAATCTTATAAACAGCCAAAGTTGCGCTTCCGTCTCATTTTTGTGCATATTTTTTTATTTTCGAGAAAAACTCATTTATAGTACGTAAAAATACAAACAAATATCATAGGTAAGTAGACAAATATCTCTTCTCGACGTAGGTTAAACTCACTTGTTGCATATTTATTTTTATAACCCCGTTCTCGTTCGTTTTTTGGACCC
Organism: Sepiola atlantica; assembly: GCA_963556195.1. Lineage (NCBI taxonomy): Eukaryota > Metazoa > Mollusca > Cephalopoda > Sepiida > Sepiolidae > Sepiola > Sepiola atlantica. The sequence continues at coordinate 29,836,322 of OY744551.1, forward strand.
CGTCCGCGACTGTACTGATCATTCTAAAAGATACCCAAAATATTGTATACAAAAATGACTGGAACATATATACAATGACAAGCAAAAACAAAACACTTTAACATTGGCAAACAAATAGCTTTGCCAGTCGAAGAAGTCGATGCAGGTTCCAAAAGCTTTATTTGGGACACCTCTTTTGAAATGACGAAAGCGAACTCGCATCTCTGACAAAACAGCAAATCTGTAACCTTATTTAAAATTGTGCTGTTTTAGTTTTTAGACGGGGCGACATAATTTGATTTTGGAACAATTCATTTTAAAATGGGTAAAGTCGGAATTTTTTACCTTAGTGACATCAGATTAATCATTATTCATCATCTTTGCTAAGATCTCATTGTTTTTATGCGTGTGAAAGGTGATAACGTACGTAAGAACAGGAAGTGGCTTATATATACACACAGTAGATTCGCGGATTTTCAGCATAAGCATTTACGTAACATTTTTTTTCATAAATTCGGTAAAACTTACAAATATGATAATCATTTAAGCCCAACTAAGGCCAATATGACAAAAAAAAAACGCAATTAAAACGCTAATTATTCCGTAAGATTCATATTAAATGCAGCTCAATGTTCGCGAACTTTATACGAAACTGAAATATTAAAAAAATCAACCAACTTGCAAGCAGAAAGGGCTAATCTGAGTGTTGGTTTTCATGCAAAAACACATGCTACTTATACAAAAACACATGCTACTTATACAAAAACACATGCTACTTATACAAAAACACATGCTACTTATACAAAAACACATGCTACTTATACAAAAACACATGCTACTTATACAAAAACACACGCTACTTATACAAAAACACATGCTACTTATACAAAAACACATGCTACTTATACAAAAACACATGCTACTTATACAAAAACCTGATTTTTATTGAACTGTAGCTATCAAAATCTGATTTTCGCCATTCGCGGGTGTGTCTGAACGCTCGTGAATAGTGTGTGTGTGTGGGGGGGGGTGTTCGTATCTATGTATATATACACACTCACATATCGGTGTGTAAATGTCTTTCATACGGTACAGTAATTGTTTTTAAATGAAACTATTAAGCTTTTCTTGGAAAAAAGTTACATAATTTCGTTTCCAAGAAAACTTTAAAAAAGGAAGAAAAAAAAAGATTTTCTTGGAAAACCGAAACCTGTTTACAATTAGCTCTATGTCGGTTGTACTTTACCTAAACGTATTACGGAAATTGTCGAAAAGCAACCATAACATGCAGTCGAGGTAAAAAGAAAATAAATAAAAATTTTATTGTTTTATTTTCGCTTAATGTTTTTTTTTTTTTTAATGACTATTATGAACATTAATACTTTTAAAGCTTCTACTTATGAAGCGACACCATGGCTATAGCCATACTATCCATGGGTCCAGGGGATTGATCGCTGGTGGTACTTTTTTTTTTTTTTTTTTTTAATTTCATGCTTGGGTTGTCTTGAAAGAATTCTACCTTCCTCTCCCTTTTTATTATTAGTATTAGCTTCTTTTATCAAATGTCTTCATGCCTTGTCTGGAGCGACTTCCAAAAGAACACTTTATTTTTAACCACAATATACAAGTCATGATCTTTTGACACAAGTACAAATTCTCTAAAAAAAAAAAAATACATTTGCCATTGTTTATTCGAAGTTCCCTGTCTCTTCATTTATAGGAATTCATCAATAATTGTCAAATTTATCAATTAGCTCATTGTGGTTCTTATTATTTGGTATGTAAAACACATCAAACTAATCTCATAGGGGAATTTTCTCTTTGTTTGCAACTTCTATATCGAATATTTAAGAAAATTCACATTGCCCCCCAGTAAAAGATCCCAGTTGTACGATTGCCTGGCCTTTAATAGGGATGACCATGAGCGACACCAAATGTAGGATCTCGACTCTGTTATCGGCCTTTTTGACCACCATCCCAGATTTAAGATTAAAGTTGTGGTTAATGAAGGACAGGGATCCTGTACAAAGCCCCCCCCCCTAAAATGTACATTTTTGATAATTAAAAAAGTGGGTAAATTACCCTCCGATAAATCTCTTCCCTTCTCCCTCCTTCCCTAAAATGAGATTCTACTTTTTTTAGGCGATTACATGTGAATACCTTTAAAAACGTGGTCAAGGAAAAACAATTATTTTAGAAATTAAAGTGGGAGATAAGTTTCGCATATAAATTTAATCTAAAATTATCCACTAATTTCTAGACAACTTTAGGGTAGTTAACCCCTCCCCCCTCCCCCCCCCCCAAAAAAAAAAATTCCCCCTGTGATAAAGTTAAGGGTAAAAAACACAAACAAATAGGCAACAAATAAATGTTACGAAAGGCAAGATAAGTTACTCTTCTACTAACCCGGATAAGTTTATTTGTGTTTTAATTTATTTTAAAGCGTTTTTTTTGTTGTTCAAAACAAATCTGGTGTCCACCTGTTGAGTTAGAACGCGAAACAAAATGGCTGTTCATGATCCCTCTATGGGGATTCTTAATAATTGGTGAAAAATCGAAAAATAAGCAAAATAGTGTTAGAAACACATTCAATAGATGTCACCAATCGTGGGAAAATCTAATGTTCTACCGGTATTTTGTTTAATTTTCGTTTTTTGAGCGATTATCGAAACTACTTTCAGACATTTTTTATTTTTTGCATTCTAACTGAACAGGTCGACACCAGGTTTGTTTTGAACAAAAACACGCTTTAAACTAAGTTAAAACACAAATAAACTTATCCAGGTTAGTAGAAAGTAACCTATCTTCCCTTTCGTAACATTTATTTGTTTTATTTTTTTACCCATTTTTCGTTCTGTTAGCTGTCGTTAAACATGCCCAATTACTTTCTCGGCCTTTTGACTGAGATCGAAGTGTAGTTTGTGTTTCGATGGATGCTACACCCATCGTTTTTTTTTAAGAAAAAAATAAGGTAAATTTATAGAAGTGCACCTTTCGTATTTCGACCCCTAAAAAAAAAAGTTTTTACTTTTTGGGGCAAATTACATATAAACAGCCTCAACAAATATCCGCTATGAAAAAAAATTATGAAAATTTTTATTAATTTAGATTTTAGGAGGTGGGGTCACTTTTCTATAATAAGTTATACGTAAAGTGAGCACGCATTTGTTGGCCACCGAATTTCACCTCTCGTATTTCGACCCCTAAAAAGAAAAGTTTCTACTTTTTGGGGCAAGTTACATGTAAACAGCCATTTTAGATGTTAGGAGGGGTGGGGGATCACTTTCCTATATAAGTTATACGTAAAGTGGGGGATCACTTTCCTATATAAGTTATACGTAAAGTGAGCACGCATTTGTTGGCCACCGAATCTCACCACTCATATTTCGACCCCTAAAAAAAAAAAGTTTCTACTTTTTTGGACAAATTACATGTAAACAGCCTCAACAAATATCCGCGTAGAAACTTTTTTTTTTTAGGGGTCGAAATATGAGTGGTGAGATTCGGTGGCCAACAAATGCGTGCTCACTTTACGTATAACTTATATAGGAAAGTGATCCCCCACCCCTCCTAACATCTAAAATAATAAAAAATTTCATTTTTTTTTTTCATAGCGGATATTTGTTATGGATTGCTGTTTACATGTAATTTGCCCAAAAAAGTAGAAACTTTTTTTTTAGGCGTCGAAACACGGGAGGTGAGATTCGGTGGCCAAGAAATGGGTGCTCACTTTACGTATAACTTATATAGGAAAGTGACCCCCCCCTCCTAAAATCTAAAATAATAAAAATTTTCATAGCGGATATTTGTTGAGGTTGTTTACATGTAATTTGCCCAAAAAAGTAGGATACTATTTTTTTTAGGGGTCGAAATACGAAAGGTGCACTTCTATAAATTTACCAAAAATAAAAATAAGGGGAATCTTTTACGACGCTCAGCAGAGTCGCGAACGGGATCCAAAAAAAGAACGAGAAAGGGTTTAAAAACATAAATTTGCAACAAGTGAAATTGACCTACGACGAGAATAGATATTTTTCTACTTACCTATGTAATTTGTTTTTATTTTTACGTATTATAAATGGGTTTCTATTAGATGTAAAAAAAAAATTTCTTTTTTTTCCCAGTGGTTTTCACTAAATTCAATATGGTGTATTCACGTTCATTCTTACCCCCCCCAAATCGGCCATTTTTTCCCCCATGTTCCTGTGGCAAAACTATTGATTTCTAATAAATAGCGGTTGTAACGGTCTAAAAATACAAACAAATGCCACAGGCAAGTTTGAAAATAACTTTTACAGCCTACAGTTACTTTTATTTGTTGTATATTTGTTTTTTAACGTTTTTACTCTGCTGAGCGTCGTAAAAGATTCCCAAAATAAGATTCTGCGCCGACAAACTTTTTTTCTTTTACGGCTCAACAAATTTCGGTGACGTTACAGAATAGTTAACAAAAGCACCCCTCCACCCGCCCTCTCCATGTTAAGAATGGATTTCTAAAAATCCGATTTGTGTGATAGGCCTAGTAAAAACATTTCCAAGAATTTAACGTTTTACTTTTAATCAAAAAATAATATTGAAATCATTTTGCTTTTCTTATTTGTTGACCAAAAATATGCAGACGACATTTTCCGGACTACACTGGTTTGGTTTGGGACACATGTTAGAACGGAAGTTCGGCACCACGGTTGTGATGCTTCTAAGCCATTTTATCAAAAAGAAACTAGAAACATTTTTAAAACATTTTAAAGATACTTGTCATAAATAGGCATTCAGAGAATTGCAGCCATTACATAGTCAGTTCTGAGTATGAATGGAGAATCCTGTGATAGTCCCGACTATTCGAGAATCTTAAGAGAAACGATACATATAAGAGTGTTTACATGTTTAAGTTCGGCAGATTCTAACATTTCTGTGTTTGTGGTCTCACCTAAGATTAGTTATATATATCTAATATATATATATATATATATATATATATATAACACGAAATTAATTAATGTTGTTCCTTTTAAACCCCTTTAATCCTTAAACCCATTCTCTCTCTCTCTAATTCCTTTAGAACACACATCATCAAACCCCAAAACAGTAACGGCCAAATATACGAAACTCATAATATTGACTCACGGGAATTATATAGAAATATTTTTTTTTATATATTTAAAAATTTTTTTTATATCTCTTTAAATCTCGTTCGGTTTTAATCTCAACTGTCACTTTTCCCCCTCCCCCTTTTCTTTCAAACCTTATTAAACCTTCCTTACACTAAATTTAAACAAACATACACAACACTCTAAGCAAATAACGCGTCCAAACAAAAGTGACACGTGACTTCACATTTCCGAAACAGATGACAACAGAAGCTGAGGAGAGCCGGATGGCTAAGTCCTTCCGTGCTTGAAACCGACGGTACGAATGTTGTACTAATTTTTCTGTACCAAAATAAATAAATATATATATATATATATATATATATATATATATATGTACGAAGGCATGGCCTGTAGAGGCTAGTACAAATAGTGGGGCGGGAATGAGCTGTGCTCGTTTGCTAATTCCTGTTGCATGGGCAAAGTAGTGCTTTCAGGGTTCACTTGGGCATCGTTTCCGGCGGTGTTCGAATGGGGGGGGGGGGGGGGGCATGGCCAGAGTTCATACATTCAGAGAACGAGTGTTTTTCACACAAAAAAATAAAAACAAAAAACAAAACCTATTTCTTTAACTTTAAAAAAATCAGTTATAAACATTGTCCTTTTCTGTGCAAACAGGGAAAACAGTCCAGTTTGCATTATAAATTGTTTGTAAACAAAATCAGAATAAGTGAACAAAAACAATTCCTTTCTAAATCCTAAAAACTCTATCCTAACTAACCATATGTCTGAGTGGAAAGCCCCCTCAAACAAAACCCCTCATAAAAGCACATGTAGTCACCTAAAAAAGATCACCCCAGAAAAAAAATCCTAAGATACTAGAATAGGCCGGAAATGGGACATCATTTTATGTTAAATTTAGATGTGAAACTGATTTCTCACTTTAAATTCTAAAATAATTATTAGGGAATTATTTACTAACGTCAGCAGAACAAAAAAAATGGTAAAAAGAAAACTATACAACAAATAAATGTTACCAAAGGCAAGTTTAGTTACTCTTCTACCTCCTTGGCTAAGTTTTTTTGTTTTTTTAACTTTTATTAAAGCGTTTTTTACTTCCAGAAAAAAAGGAGGTTCGAAGATTTCACGTTAGAATGAAAAAAATAAAAATGGCACAGGGGACTACGTGATGCCTCAGGAATCGCCCCAAAATAGGAAATTAAATAAAAATACAGTTAATAGCTGTAACCAATCGGCCAGAAAGCTTGTGTTCAACCAGACTGTATATTTTATTAGCTTTATTTTTGTTTAATTTCCGATTTTGGGACAGGAATGTGCAACCTCCGCTTTTTAGTGTAATTCTTCTTTCTTGTAAATCATAAAAAGCGGAATTTCGATTTTTGTTTGAATTCAGAAAAAATTATTTTTCTTTGTTTTTTCTCCTTTAAGCAAAGATTGATTTGTTAGGAATCGCTAGAGCTTTATGTCCTTTTTTTTTTTCATGTGGTTGATTCTCTTTCCTTTTCACTTCTCGGTTTGTTTTGCTTTGTTTTATGCCATACATCAAACTATTTAGGGTTAGGGCTAGGGGGAGGATACTTTTGTTTCATGAAATGATGACTTCCTGTACTACCCCCAACCCCTTAAATACATATGCACTTGGAGGTTTTCTATTGCTAACGTTCATGTATTTTTCATTATTTCTTCCCAAAACCTTTTAAACGTTTTTTTTTACACTAAAAGCGAATTTTAACAGATTTTTATGAATTTAAAAGCAAAAATGGAGTTAAATCATATCAGTCGATACTTTCAGTATGAAAAGAAAAAAAAAAAGCATTGTAGATTAACATCCTTCCAACCAAGATCACTGCACAAAAAAATCAAATGATCAGGGAACTTCCAGACGTTTATTGGCTATTTTAAGATACTTGTTCCCTGATCATTTGATTATGCGTTTATTTTGATAGACCCGCAAGATCTCCTGATTTGAACCCGTGTGATTTCTTCCTGTGGGGATATTTAAAATCAAAAGTATTCAGTCATCACCGTCGATCTATTGATGAATTAAAACGTGCAATTTGTGTAGAAATGATCCATAGAGTTATCAATAACTTTCATGAACGTCTTCAACAGTGTTTTACTATGATGGGAAGCATTTAGCTGATTTAATTTTAAAAACTTATTGAAATAAAATGACATATGTAGATGGAGAAAATAAAATGGCCTTATATCTAGATTGAGAAGCTGAAATGGCCTTATATGTAGATTGAGAAGCTGAAATGGCCTTATATGTAGATTGAGAAGCTGAAATGGCCTTATATGTAGATTGAGAAGCTGAAATGGCCTTATATGTAGATTGAGAAGCTGAAATGGCCTTATATGTAGATTGAGTAGATGAAATGGCCTTATATGTAGATTGAGTAGATGAAATGGCCTTATATGTAGATTGAGTAGATGAAATGGCCTTATATGTAGATTGAGTAGATGAAATGGCCTTATATGTAGATTGAGTAGATGAAATGGCCTTATATGTAGATTGAGTAGATGAAATGGCCTTATATGTAGATTGAGTAGATGAAATGGCCTTATATGTAGATTGAGTAGATGAAATGGCCTTATATGTAGATTGAGTAGATGAAATGGCCTTATATGTAGATTGAGTAGATGAAATGGCCTTATATGTAGATTGAGTAGATGAAATGGCCTTATATGTAGATTGAGAAGCTGAAATGGCCTTATATGTAGATTGAGAAGCTGAAATGGCCTTATATGTAGATTGAGTAGATTAAATGGCCTTATATGTAGATTGAGTAGATGAAATGGCCTTATATGTAGATTGAGTAGATGAAATGGCCTTGTATGTAGATTGAGAAGCTGAAATGGCCTTATATGTAGATTGAGAAGCTGAAATGGCCTTATATGTAGATTGAGAAGCTGAAATGGCCTTATATGTAGATTGAGTAGATGAAATGGCCTTATATGTAGATTGAGTAGATGAAATGGCCTTATATGTAGATTGAGTAGATGAAATGGCCTTATATGTAGATTGAGTAGATGAAATGGCCTTATATGTAGATTGAGTAGATGAAATGGCCTTATATGTAGATTGAGTAGATGAAATGGCCTTATATGTAGATTGAGTAGATGAAATGGCCTTATATGTAGATTGAGTAGATGAAATGGCCTTATATGTAGATTGAGTAGATGAAATGGCCTTATATGTAGATTGAGTAGATGAAATGGCCTTATATGTAGATTGAGTAGATGAAATGGCCTTATATGTAGATTGAGAAGATGAAATGGCCTTATATGTAGATTGAGAAGATGAAATGGCCTTATATGTAGATTGAAAATATAGAATTTTATTTTTTATTATTTCTTTTGTGTTTTTATTAAACCTCCACATCATCTGGGTCCGTCTTGTATAATTATCTATGAACTCGTGTTTCGTCGTTATACAACTCATCAGCGTGGCTGAACCTAGCGAGATTCAAAACCAAGACTCCAATCCCCGCTAGTACTAAATATATCACCTTTTTTTTTTTAGATGTCATTTATTTAATCAAATCAAGTTATAGCAAGCTTCATGGTACGAAATGAAAACCAGGCCATAGTTGCCATTTTTATATAAAAAAAAAAAGTCATGAAAAATGCTAGCTAAGGAAGAACGATAACTTTAATTTCTAACTGTCCTTTAAATAGATAATTAAGAACTCATTATCTTCTTCCTTAGCTAGCATCTTTCAACTTGTATATTAAGATGGTGACTATATTTTTCAAGTCAAATTTTTATTTTGGCGTTTCACATTTACAATGAAACTTGCCATAACTTAGAATTAATACACGTTTAGATATGTATTATTCAATCTATGCCTCTCCTATTTGTTTTTAATCTTCACCATAACTTGTCAATTTCATCCAATGCTAAAAGGGAACACGTATATCCAGTCTATAATTCTGCTTTTTGTTTGAATTCAGAAAAATCGTTTTTCTTTTTTTCTTTTTTTCTTTAAGCAAAGATTGTCGCTAGAGCTTTACATTCTTACTTTTTTCGTCATTTGGAGGATTTTCTTTCGCTTTCTTTTTCTCTTTCTTCCTCTCTCACTTTTTTTTTTCTCTCTTCCTCTCTCTGTCTTGGCTTAATTTGTTTTTGCTTTGTTTCATGTCATACATCAAACTATTTACGGTGCGGGTAGGGGGAGGTAAAAGAGAAGATTTTTGTTTCATTAAATGAAGACTTCTAGCCCCCCCCCCCCTCTCATATACGCACTTGGAATCTTTCTCTTGCTAACGTCCATGGTTTTTTCTTTATTTCTTCCAAAACCGTTGAACATTCTTTTTACACAAAAAGCGAATTTTAACGAATTTAAAAGCAAAAAGTAAGTTTGAACATATTGACATAAAATGACCCAATGACAGTTGACATACCATAAACCAATTTATTCCCCCAACCACCCACCCACCAAAAATCAACAATTCTAAATTCTGTCATTCTTTGTTTTCGAGATCTAATTCAGAATCGACTTTGAAACTTAATGGCGGATGATCTCTTATGTTCCTTACAACCCTCACAGAAGAGACGTTGCTAGTCTCTCTCTACTCTATCGTTATTTCCATGGAAGGTGCTCGACTGAGCTCAAAACTCTGGTTCCTCTTTGTAAGACATTCACAGCAAGAACTCTTGCTGCCATCACAAAGAAAAACTTTATTTTCTTCCCCGGTGTGCGCCGAACTTTAGGTGAAATTTTAATGAACAGAGCTTCTCCGCAAGTAGAAACACGTTTCCATGGGACTGCTTCCCCACATATTACAATTCGTTCATCTTCAAATCCAATATCAACAAATTCTTGCCATAAACCGCACTATAAGTAATCAAATGCAGTCCATGTTATTACTCCCATAGTGTTCCTCATCTTTTGACTGGTAATCGTTTCAGTCTCAACCCTTATCCTTGGATGGCTTCTGGCCTTGAAAAATAGTGACTCAATAATAAATAATAAAAAATCTACACAGATTCATATCTAGAATCGTCCGCAAAAGTTTTTGAACTTGGTCCTTGCAACCATGGCATCTGACCTTGAAAAATGGTGGCCTTTTTAGTTACCCCCCCACCCCCCCCCACCCCAAAAAAAAACCTAACCAACCTGTGTCCATTTAAAAATCAAATTAACCCCTTTTTTATGGCATCCAACTTCGTAATCATTTTTCTTTCTCTGCCAGACTTCAACCATGATGCTTGCATTTCTGCACTCACTACATCCATCGCAATACTGCTTGCATTACATCACACTTTTCATTTCGGGGACGTACTATTTCTCTCAAACATGATCATCTCTGGATTATTCGATCTACTGTTCTCATCTTGGATGTTATTTGTGTGCAACGGATAAAAGTGCTAAGTAATAATCAGTTATAAGTGTCAGTCTCTGGAGGTTAAAGGTTAAATCTTCAGTACATGCAATACAATTAACAATTACTTCTACCTGATCATGGCTGACAGAACGAGAGCAAACTACCCCCGTGAATTAAAGAAAAGGTTCCGTTCGAAATTCTGTACAGATTTTAGAATTCGACAAGACGCACCTGAAAAAGGTTGGAGGTTACAGCAGCCGAAACGTTGTGAGAATAATATTGAAGATGAGAACAGTAGTCCAAATAATACAAATAATACAAATTATTAATCCTCATCTTGAAAATTCTAAAAAAATGAGATCATTTTTTCTCATTTAGAATTTCTCGCATCATTGTAACTGCCAAATCCTCCGATTCAACTTCCACGTTTGATCCATCAGCAAATTTCCTTTGCACGTAAAATAGTATTTTCTTTTTCTTTTATTTAATTTTTTTTTTCTTTTCAGATTTTCAGGAATGCTTTGAAGATATTAAGAAATCCATCCAACAAGCAACGTTTTTTGCCATTGATGGAGAATTCACAGGCAAGTTTACAGTTTCGACTATAGTGTTTTTTGTCGTTTTTTTTCTTTTGCTTTTTTCCCCTTTTTTTGATTTTTCTTTGGGTTTTTTTTTGCTTTTTGTTTTTTTGCTTTTGGTTTGTTTTTTTTCTTTTTGATTTTTCTTTTGTTTTTTTAGTGCTTTTTTCCCTTTTTAAAAAAATTTTTTTTTGTTGATTTTTCTGTTTTTTTTTTTTACTTTTTGTCTTTTTTTTTCTTTTTGGTTTTTCTTTTTTTGTTATTTATTTTTTTTGTCGATTTCTTGTGTGTGCCTTTTTGCTTTTTTTTTTGTTTTTTTTTCTACTGTTATAAGTTTCAAATCCTCAGCTACACTGTTGTATTGTCATAAAGGGTACACTAAAAGAGATACAGACCTGAGAAATTACAAAGGGCTGAAGTACATACAATGTTCAGTGCAGTGCTATGGAATATATTGCCATCCATAGGAAACTGTTTTGTACTGTTTTCCCCATAGGAAAACAGTACAACCTCTACAAAGATGAGTTTTACTTTTGTTCGCCCAAACAAGACATTGCCACTGAAGTGTAAGGGGCTACTCTGATAGGGGCCAGATTTCTAAGGGAGGGGGCAACCTGAATCAGGAGTTTAGCAGCAAGATATTTGTTCACATGAAATTTAAATTCCAACAAATATAATGTTAAAGGGGGCAACATTTTTCAATGATCTTTTCACTTTTGTTAGATCTCAAAATCAACACAAATTGATTCTCATCACGCCCCTCTCTCCCTTGTTGGATTTGTATACTCTTCATACACCTCAAACTGTGAACCCGAGTCCGTGTTAGTTCACTGCACGAGCCGTGATCATCCACTTGTCTTTGTCTGAATTCAGTATTTGATTCCGACACCAATCGCAATCATGTGATCCCTGTCACTGCTGTAATAAAATGATTCTCCCTCCAAACTTTAGCTGGTGATACCAGATCAGGCTGCCCTGTGGCTCCCTGAGACGAAATTCACCTACATTGACGTTTTTTTTTTTTTTTTTTTTTTTTTGTAAAACTTAATTATGTTCTACAAAACCAAAAACAAAAACAACAGCCCCTCTCCCTTTCTCCCTCACCTTTTTTATTTTATTTTTAGAACTTGAAGCATAAATCTTTTACTATAATGACCAGATTCGGCATTAAATAACCCAAAAAGGGTTGATATGCCGTAAAACAAAACTACCAAACCAAAAACGATGATTAAACATTTGAAGATATAAAGAACTTGAAGCATAAAAACTTATACTATAATGACCAGATTCGGCATTAAATAACCCAAAAAGGGTTGATATGCCGTAAAACAAAACTACCACCAAACTTTAGTTTACAAGTAACATCACTATTATTACTGTGTCCGTTTTACATGCTGTCATGCATTGGACGACCTTAAGAAATTGACTTCCAAACTAACTTATCTCTGGCCAGGTCTTCATTTATTCCTCTTTCCCTCAATTCCATTTTTATCATTTCCTCCTCGTGTTTTCCTTGGCCTTCCCCTGTGAACTAAACCTGCCACGACAACGGCTCTACAACTACTAACATAAAAAACTCTCACCCATTCTTTCAATGTATCCATATCATTCTTATATCATCTCTCCCCAATGCAACGCATGTCATCAACCCTCATTTGGACAGGTTTCACTTTCATACATCATCATGCTACGTACACACGATAGACTCTTTCCTTGGTCGACACTGGTAACGCTCTGCTGGTTAGTAATGACAGAAGTTCCCTGAAATCAATCCATCCACTGATAACTCTTGCAATCACTCTAGCACCTGCTCCAGCCTGTGCTCCAATGATATCACCAAGTTAACGAAACTTCTCGACAACCTCAATAGCTTCGCCATCCAGATATACTTTCTCCACATCTGAGTTCTCAACACTATTTTATTTTGAGAAGTCACAATGATACTTTTCTACTGAATGTCAAGCCTGCAAATCACGACAAACATATCTTCAACTGAACACAAACAGCCCATCAGCTTATAACTTGTCTCTCTCTGAGACTCATAGATCCAGCTGAACCCGTCTGGCCGCTCTGCCAATAATATATATATATACAGGGTGGGCCAAAATAAGGGTCCTATCTTTAAATTTGAATAACTTGAATTTGAATAACTTCCACAAAATAAAAGTTAAACTCGCCAAACTTTATGTGTGTGTAGACTGACCCTTCCGAGATTTTTTGAAATAAACAAAACAAATTTTAGCCGAAAAACACTTCTTAAAACTTACAAAAACTAAAGTATTGTTTTTTACACTGTTTTGAGTTTTTTAAGCAAAAATAATGTTTTCTAAATGAGGGTACGTTCCTTAGGGCTAATACGGCTCATGCTTGCTTCGGAAGGGGTCCTTTACTTATTCTCAAAAAATCAATAAATAAAAAAGTTATGAATTTTTAAAAATAGGACCCTTATTTTTGCCCACCCTATATATATATGTGTAAGTATGAAGGTGAGAATTCCAAGGCAAGAGCAATGCCATGTTGAGAACCGGAAGGTGGATTATGGGATGAACAAAAATAAATGACAAGAGACGGTAAATCTCAGATCAATTCATTCATATTTCAAAAATTTAAACATAAAGACAGTAAATTGTAAAAATGGTTGGCTTGCTCCTAAATATTTAAATGTCCGGACCTTTTTGTTCATCCCATATTCCACCTTTTGGTTCTCAACATTGCATTGCTCCTGCCTCGGAATTCTCACCTTTATACTTACTTGTTTACCAACAATGCTTCAAACAAACAACCATTTCCTTATATATATATATATATATATATATATATATATATATATATATACCTGTGCCATTTAGAATAGACCACACAGCCAGTCTACTTGAAAAGGCTAATCTGAACATAAAAATTTACTGAGCAGGGGGGAGGGTCACCATCTAGGATGATCATAACTTTTGGAAAGTCTCAGGTGGCTCACAATTACAGCATGGAACCTTGTATCGAAAAATAAATTATTATTTCAAAGAGCGAGCCAGTTTCTCCCATTGCTTGCCTGTTGTCTGCAGCATGCATTTATGCATCCCACCAAAATTGCAATGTTGCACATATTTACAAAACTGATGACTTCTCTTTGGTCTAATCAGTGATCATTATTAAATACCCTTTTGGAGTTTATGCCCCCTCACCCCTTCAAATTTGGCTTGAAGCCCCTAAAAATATCTCAGAAACCTTGCTATGAATAAGCATCATCATCATCATATTCAATTTAACGTCCGTTTTACATGATGTTATGCGTTTGACTACCTTAAGAAAAAGACTTCCAAAGTAACCTATTTTTGGTCACATCTTTATTTATCCCTCTTTCCCTCAAGTCTATTTTAATCACCTCCTCCAATGTTTTCCTTGGACAGTCCCTGTGAACTGGACCAGCTATCTCAACTGTTCTACATCTACTGACCCAAGAACTCTCATCTATTTTTTAAAAAACTTAGTTCACCCCAAAACAAGGCAAGTTGCTACTGAGAATTAGGATGAAAGTTTAGAGGGTCATCATAAATTGGGAGCTGGGCAACAAGATGCCTCTTCACATTAGTTTTAAATTTCTGCATGTCGGTACAGCCAGGGAAACAGGGAGCACGGAGTTCCAAAGGCGTAGCTATTGGAGTAGAATGCTCTCCAGCAGCTGAGGACCTCCACAGTAAATGGATAGGATCTAGCTGATTGTTGGGTTGGTCGAATGTATTTATGTCGAGGGGGCACCAAAACAGCAAGTTCATCGGAGCACATTCTATTGAAGTACTTGTAAAACAAGCACAAGGATGCAACATTGTAGCTATGGGACAGAGATTGGACTGGAGCTTGGTGGATAGTGAGGGAACTGATACTTTTTTTTTGGACCTTGTCTAAGAGGGAGAGACTGGTGGATGGTGCACCAGTCTAGATGTGACAACAATACTCCATGCATGGGTAGATGGTAGCTTTGTAGGGATATAGGATACTGTGAGGTGTGAGAAGTTTTCTAGCACCGTAGAGGGAGCCCACTTTCTTTGCAGACCGTGGCAATGTCTTCTATATATTTGTTCCCATTCATGTTACCTGTGAATGTTAGACCGAATAGTTTGAATGTTGGACTCTCAGGGAGGGTCTTATTAGCCATGGCAATCGCTGATTGAAGAGGTTTCTTGTAGTTGTTGAAGGAAAGAAAAGCATTAAATGTTACCATCCATTTATGACCCCACTCCACTATAGACTAGAGGTCACTTTCTAAGGATTCAGCGATTGCCTCGGATATGTGCGTGTCCGTTTTATCCACATAACGAGAGTAGAGTGATGTGTTATCAGCAAATATATTCATCTCAGACAGAATGCCATCAGGGAGGTCGTTTATAAAAATCAGAAACAATAAAGGTTCCAAGGATAGATCCCTATGTACACCTGCATTTATGTCATGTTGTTTGTATGAACGGCTATTGAGGACAACCTGGATCTTTCTTTTGGTCAGGAAGGATCTAATTATATTAAATATTTGTCCAGTAATACCATATGAATTAATTTTTAGAAGACCTTCATGCCAGATCTTGTCAAAAGCTTTGGATATATCAAGCGCTACTGCCCTAGCTTCACCTGCCTTGTCCATATGTGCGTTCAATAGATGATCGTTAGAATATCCGCAGTAGATTGTGCTTGCCTAAATCCATACGGATGGTTAGAAAGAAGTTTAGCATTAACAAGGTGCCGGACTATCGCTAGATTGATTAGAGATTTAAAGATTTTAGCGAAGAGCGAGAGTAGGCTGATGGGGCGATAATTTTGAGGGTCAGTTCTGTCTCCAGAATTCTTGAAGACTCATACCACAGAGGCAATTTGTCCAACTATCAGGGAAGCAAGATTCAGCAAGCCATTAGTTGTAGAGTTTGGAGAGGATAGGGGCCAGTTCAGCAGAGCATTGCTTTATTACTGGTATAAGATCAGGCCTTCATGCTTTTGAGGTGTCAAGGTTTTTTATGATGTCCCGGACCTGAGATGGGGTGATGACTAGGTCATCAAGTGTGGCTTCAGCCCGCAATGGGAAATTTAGGAGAAAGTGGTTTGCGGAGTTCAAAGTGGAGATTCAAGCGAAACGCTGGTCAAGTAGTTCAGCCTTATCAGTTGCCGTGCAAACAACATCATTCTTTTAGATGGGCCGTACCATCGAAGTCTCTAGTTCTGCACACATCTCCCTATACTGTTTAGAGTAATTGTAAAAGAAATGGTAAGAGGCATGAAATCATATAAATAAGTTAAGAGAGAGGGAAAGGTCCAGAGGGGTGGGGGCTATTATGACATCACAATGTTTTCTGACTTGGTATTCTGGTTAGTAATAGCAGAATTTCCGTGTACTATAAAGTATGCATAAATTATTATCCTGTAAGTGGCCTGATGTAGTGGTTATAGGTGCATATTGTGGGCTTGGTACACCTGGTTCAAGTTCTGGCATGGGTTACTGCATCACTCTCAAACAGCCGTGTCATGGAGAACTAAAAAAAACTTTTGCTTATTGCCTAGGTTTACTTTGAGAACTTTACATGTTCCGAGGTGTTTAAAGGCTAGGCTTTGAGAACTTTACATGTTCCGAGGTGTTTAAAAGTCAGGCTTTGAGAACTTTACATGTTCCGAGGTGTTTAAAAGTCAGGCTTTGAGGACTTTACATGTTCCGAGGTGTTTAAAAGTCAGGCTTTGAGGACTTTACATGTTCCGAGGATGTTTAAAGGTCAGGCTTTGAGAACTTTACATATTCCAAGGTGTTTGAAGGTTAGGCTTTGAGAACTTTACATGTTCCGAGGTGTTTAAAGGCTAGGCTTTGAGAACTTTACATGTTCCGAGGTGTTTAAAAGTCAGGCTTTGAGAACTTTACATGTTCCGAGGTGTTTAAAAGTCAGGCTTTGAGGACTTTACATGTTCCAAGGTGTTTAAAAGTCAGGCTTTGAGGACTTTACATGTTCCGAGGTGTTTAAAAGTCAGGCTTTGAGGACTTTACATGTTCCGAGGATGTTTAAAGGTCAGGCTTTGAGAACTTTACATATTCCAAGGTGTTTGAAGGTTAGGCTTTGAGAACTTTACATGTTCTGAGGGTGTTAAATGCTTATCAAATTGGGAATTTCGCTGAATATTTTGTTTGGCAGCCATGTTGGGTTTTCCTGGGGGGGGGGGCTCTTTTAAACAGCTGTGCTGGAAGGAAACCAGTATATAATATACTAGTAAGACACTACGTTGCTTGGAAATTAACAAAGAACAGTGTCCTTTTTAGCTATGCTTATAACACAGTATTTTTAAATTTTTTTTTCACTGTTGCTTCTTAATATAGTCGGAAGGTGAAATTTTGGAAAACTCTGAATTAGTGTCTTGTACATATGGTTCAAATTTTATTAAAATCGCATATATGTACTGGAAGTTTTAAGAGTGTTCTGCTCCCATAGCACCCATAGAGGGAACATATAGAGATTCGGCACAGTAACGGCCACTTCCATTGTCTTCCCCAGAAAATTTTACATATGAATACTCTTACTTCTTATATAGATTCTTTAAATTTTCTTTCTATACAGAAAACAAACACTCCACATATACACAGGCATTGACATTTATGTATATCGATAAATGTTTTCTCTTGGAAGATTTCTTGGCCTTCAATCAGATTAGAGTGTTTTATCTTCAGACTCAATAGATCTAATTGCTGTTTCACTGTTTTTTATTATATATATTTATATTTATGTCAATTAAGCTACACAGGGGCTTCCGTGTTTCATCCCTGTAGGGAATCGACATGCTAAATTGCATGGAATTTGTGTTACCGAGTGTTTTTTTATATATACACTCAGCTAACCAATCAGTTTGTTTGTTATTCACTCCCATGGGTTAATGTTTCCATTAGTCAATGGCAGGGCTTCTCAGGAAGGCTCTGCTGACTTTTACTTCCTATTCTTTTGTTCTGTTTTGTATAGAGGTGACTCACCCTTTTTTTTGTGAATATGTTAAATTAATAGGTGACTTTATTTTAACACGTGCATGCTTGGAGTACTTTTTCTATTAAATGTTAGTTTAGTTTTTTTATTTAATTTTGTTTTATTTTTCTTATGTATTGTTATCATAAAGTAAAGTTTATTCCATGTAAACAGTTGTTTGCTATTTCACTTCTACAGTTTAATAGGTTTTGGAGGTCTTTAAAGTTTAGAATTTCAAATTTCTCATTCAGACATAGTTTACACAGGTTGTCTATATTTTTACATGTACTGCCCTGTTGTACATAAAAGATTATATCTCCTTATAACATTTTATGTGGATACATGAAATAATTATATATATATATATATATATATATAACTGATCATATTATTTACATTGGTTTTATTTGGACTATTGTCCTTATCAATGTTATATTCCTATATCATTTTGGCATGTGTAGGCAATGTGATGTGTTGAAGTGAAACCTGGCCAGTGAGGGTTGAGGACATGCGTTGCATGGAGAGAAATGATGAGAATGATAAGATGGATGTGTAATGTGATTCTTCAATACAAGCTTAGATCTGATGACCTGAAAAGATTACCTCTGGACAGTATAGGTAGATAGGTAGACGTGTGCAGAACAGTATGGTTTGATGATATGGCCGTGTTGAAAGAATAGATGAGAGTTCTTGTGTTAGTAGATGTAGAACAGTTGAGCTAGCAGGATCATTTGGTAGAAAAACATCATAAAAAGTGATAAGAATCTATTTGAGAGAAAGAAGGATAAATAAAAACCTTGCTAGAAATAGATTACTTTTAAAGTCAATTTCTTAAAGCTGTCCAACATATGCCAGCATGTAAAACAGACATTAAACCGAATATGATGATGATGATGATGCGCCACCAACCGTTTATGGTGTTTTACTTCATCCATTTTTTTTTTCATGCAATAGTTTATAAGAAAGTTCATTCGATTGCATTATTGTATATTGAAGGTTGGCTATTTCAGCTATTTTGAAATAATTGTTATTTTTCCATTTAAGGATGGCAGACTAAAAGATTGTTTGGTGGGTCAGAAGGGTAGATGTAACACAAAGTGTGTGAGGAAAGCGGGGTCAAGTATTGTCTGGCAGGGTTAGAAGGTTAGATGTGACACAAAGCCTCTGAGTATGGCGGAGTAAAGGATTACATGATCGGAAGAAAAACAATATCAATAACCCCTTATCCTCCCCCCCCAAATTAAGACAAAACTGAATTTATAATTTTCTCCAAATGTAGGTTTGGACCATCCAGAGCATGGTCACCCGCAGCCTTTCGATACGCCTGAAGAACGATACCAAAAAATAAGGAAGGTAAGTATTTTTATTTATTTTTTAAAAGTAACAATTGAATAAAAATGACCAAACAAGTAACAATTGAATAAAAATGACCAAACAAGTAACAATTGAATAAAAATGACCAAACAAGTAACAATTAAATAAAAATGACCGAAAAGGTAACAATTAAATAAAAATGACCGAAAAGGTAACAATTAAATAAAAATGACCGAAAAAGTAACAATTAAATAAAAATGACCGAAAAAGTAACAATTAAATAAAAATGACCAAAAAAGTAACAATTAAATAAAAATGACCGAAAAGGTAACAATTAAATAAAAATGACCGAAAAAGTAACAATTAAATAAAAATGACAAAAAAAAAGTAACAATTAAATGAAAATGACCCAAAAAAGTAACAATTAAATGAAAATGACCCAAAAAAGTAACAATTAAATGAAAATGACCAAAAAAAGTAACAATTAAATGAAAATGACCAAAAAAGTAACAATTAAATGAAAATGACCAAAAAAGTAACACTTAAATGAAAATGACCAAAAAAGTAACACTTAAATGAAAATGACCAAAAAAGTAACACTTAAATGAAAATGACCAAAAAAGTAACACTTAAATGAAAATGACCAAAAAAGTAACAATTAAATGAAAAGGACCAAAAAAGTAACAATTAAATGAAAAGGACCAAAAAAGTAACAATTAAATGAAAATGACCAAAAAGGTAACAATTAAATAACACAAAAAACGTCAACCCCATTCTTGCTCTATGGTGTCACGTTCTTATGTTGCTTTATTTTTTTTTTTACCCCATTGCAAAATTACATATTATATTATGTAAGCTTCTTCGCCCACTCCCTGATAGAATTTCGAAAAAGACGCCTGACCATGATCAGCTCGCACGCCAAAGGAAACGATTTTTCTATCTTCACTGCTATGTGTCACTTTGAACCTCCTCTCCATGACGTCATATCCTGACACGTAACTTCAATTCTAATCTTAAACTACTAATGCAATTTTCCGCTTTTCTACTTCATTGTAATTTAATGCGAAAAATACCGTTTTGAAAACTTTTAATACTCTCACCTCCAATATTGCTACAAAACATCTGTTAAGGTTTCTTGGTCATTAGTGTCTCTAAGGAAAGTAAGAAAATTAAATTTTTAAATTGGGAAAAATAATTCTCATTGTCAGCTTAATATTCTTTAAATAAATCAGGAGAGTAGAAAGTGGACTTTGGGTTTACTTTCGACAACCTTGTAACTCTCACTTCCCTTATTTTGTCCTTTAGTCCTCACATTCCATGAGCGATGTTTCTGACAAAGGAGGAAGAATTGCTGTTTTCTGGGTCGGAATCTATCCATCTAACACTTATCGTTGCGTTGACTAGTTTTTGACCTTGAAGTAGTTTTTTTTTTTTTTAGCTCTTTACATCAAGTGGCTTCATGCCTTGTCTGGAGCTACTTCCATAAAAAATTAAAAGATCAAACGAATATCCTCTTTATTTTTTTTATTCTAGATTGTTGCAATTTAATTCTTTTTAAAACACTAAATATTCTTTGTCTTCTTACCGTAGAAATGATTGAGTTAAATATTCTTCAAATGCCACTTTTTGAAATGTATTTATTTAAAATTGTACCATTTTAATTGACAGGACGGCATAATTTGATTTTGGAACAATTCATTTTGAAATGAGTAAAGTCGGAATTTTTTTACCTTAGCAATATCGGATTAATCACGATCTTTTCTGATCGGACGATCTGATAATTTTCAACATATGTGAAAAGTGATGGCGTATGTACGAACATGACACGCCTTAGCATATTATTATATAGATGGAGACATTTAAAAATATTTTCTCTGGGTTTGTTCTGATGTTTTTTCTTTTTTTTTTTTTTCTTTTTCAGGGTTCTGTAGATTTTTTGCTTTTTCAGTTTGGTCTCTGCACATTCAAACATAATCCAGAAACTGGAAAGTAAGTTACAAATTATATTTTATCTTTGTATTACATCAATCCCAGGGGTCAAATTTGTCGGGTTCAGCCAGAATGTATCAAAATTCAAGCAACAAAGTCTTGTAATATGTCGTTTTCATTCTTGACTTTGGTTGGATTCAGAAATAAATGTTTTAACTTTATGTTAACAGTAAGACATCGGCCTCAAATACTTCTGATTTTCCACAGCTTCGACATAATGATCGTGCCATGATCAGGTGTATGTGTAAAAGTAGAGGAAAGAAGAATCCCTTCAGCCATGCTTTATCGGAAGCTTCGTATTGGTGGGATTTGGGATGCTTTACGTGCTCAGCATCTTAGGTCGTTTGGCCATGTACAGCGTGCCACCTCCTGCATCAACTCTAAAATGCACTAGGATGCGTGGAAGACCCAGGAAGACTTTGAGTGTGTAAGATGTAACTTAACTGCTTGCATCAATCCTTTGGTGGCTGGTGCTACCAGATTATCAGGCTGTCTGAAGATACTGGCTTCCTGACCAAAAATGCACCAAACATTGATGTTATTGTTTTTTTTCCTTTCCCTTTGCAAAACTCAATCATATTCTGCAAAGCCAAAAACAAAAACAATTTTCCTCTACAAAACAACCAAATGAAACGCCATCAATAAATATTTGAAGATACCAAGAAGTTGAAGCATAAAAACTTTTACCAAAATGACCGTATTTGGCATTAAATAACCTGAAAAGAGTTGATATGCAGTAAAACAACCGACCAATACTTTGGATCGGACGGCTTGAGGAGCAGTCGTGAGACGTTACTTGGTGTTGCCCATCCTGGAGTCCGGAACAATCGCAGCACCTGAAATATCAAAACTGGGCTTCAAAATTTTCACAAGTACATTTTGTTCATGTCGTTCATAATAAAGAAGATGGCAAGATAGAAAATGATAAAATAAAATTAACTTGCCTCGTCAGGCTGAAGTAGATATTTGTTCTTTGTCCTGTCAAGCTAAGGAAGGAAAAAAACAAACCAACTAAAATAAAATAAAATAAAAAAAATAAAAATAATAAAAATCTCATTATCCATGTGATAATGTATATTGCATGGACATGCTGAGTATATTTTTAAGCTAAAGTTCTTTTAATTTGTATATGAAAAAAGGTTTTAATGTCATTGCGATTAACGGCCCAACTTTATAGATTCATTGAATGCATTAATGTATTTTCAATAAAACTTGGAAATTTAATTTATTACTTGTAGACTTTCATTAGAGAAAATTAACGAAAATTGTATATTTTTGTTCATGAACAGAAACATTCTCAAACCATTACTTTTTCGTTTTTTAATATTTTAGGGTTTTACTCAGAGTTGCGGAGACGAAATATATAAGGTCTGTGATGTGTAGTGTGGTATTTGTGAGATATAGGATAAATATAAAAATGAATTGAATAAAACGCCTGTATAAATCAACAATTAACATTTATTCAAGTGAAGAAAAGAATTACTTTTTAGTCCAAGACATCTTGGAGAGGTCTGTAACACTTGTTAATCCCAGATTCTCTATCTGGAATGTGCAAGGGACATAACTCTACTCTCCAAATCTCTTTGAGGCAAGAGAGATCACCAAGGCAAAGAGTTACTTCACTTTTAATGTCTACCAGATGAAAATCCTAAGATTCCCAAAAAATCCCAATATTCAGATTGTCTGTTTATTCTTCTGAAATTAAAAAAAGACAACTCTGATTCCTAGCATTCTTCAGACTCTGAAACTGTTTACTAACGAGGACCACCAACAGAAATTGTTACGTTTCTGCATTTGTTTTCAGATTCGAGGCTCATCCTTTCAACTTCTACATTTTTCCAAAACCATTTTGTAAAGATTCACCAGATCACAGATTTCTATGTCAGGTCAGCATTTCTTATTGATTTCTTTATTCATTTTTTATTAATTTCGTTATTCATTTTTGCCATTGATGTAATGATTTGATGCACTTTTTTGAGATAACAATTCTCAGTAACTACAGTAAATCCGATTCTCATTTTATATTATACAGGCTTGTTCTTGTGTAGGAAAGTAATATTTCAAGTTTTAGTGAAAGCGAAAAGTAGTTTTTATTTAAGATTTTCAAATTTTGTCATTTTTCAGAAAAGCGTTTGTAAATGACAACCATGTTGAATGAGGCAAAGCTCAATCTAAGTTGTAATCGGTAAGAGAAGATAACTTGGTTAGACAAAAAATTGTTTAGTTTTTAAAATGGTTGTTCGCCTCCTTCAATTTGAAAGCTAAGACAGTTTGAAAATCTTAAAGCAAAAAAATAAACTAGTTGTTTGTTTTCACTAAAACACTAACTTTAGTAAATTTGTAGATAAATACCATCTGCTAAATCAGCACCCATCCCCTACCCACCCCGCAAGAAAAAAATTGAGATTCTATTTCATTTCATGGACACCTTGAAAAACTTGGCAGAGAGATGTAAGTAAAAACACTTTAAAATTTAGTGGAGGAATCGGGCCATTCTAACTTTTTAGATCAGGTAACCAAATTTTTTTTACCAGTAAGTCTGGATGGCAAGATCATAAAGCCAAATCTAATCGCCTAAGGAAGGGGGGGGGGGGGATAACCTCCCCCGCCCCACCCCACAAAAAGTCACAGGATTTATCTTCAAATTTGGTTAACTGCCCTAAAACTTTAAAATGGTCTAGAAATGGGGTCATTTGACATTAAATTTATATGCAAAACTCATCCTCCACTCTAAATTCTAAAATAATTGCTCGTTTTTTTTTTTTTTTTTTTTTCTCTTTCTTCTTTCTGCCAAGTTTTTCAGGGTGTTCACACATAATCGTCTATAAAAAAAAAAAAAGTAGCATCTCATTAAAAAATTCATCTTGATTTCAGTCTTTGTCATTGGCGACTCCCAATCCTGTTAAAGACGTTGATCACACTTTTTACGGATCATCTAGACTAGACCCCAATGCGCCCTCCTTAGGAATTTACACGGAAGAATGGTGTCGTTGGCTGGAGACAGATGTGAAGAGAGACAGTTTGCTCAAGATTGGGATGCTTGAAGAACCTTGGTTCGCAGTCTCAATCTGAAGCTGATTGACAAGGTGTTGTTAGGTCCAGTAGTTCAAAAAGGTTAGCAGGATCCAGAATTATCTTCGTTGAACACAATCAACAGAAAGATCAGAGTTGAATCCCCCTCAGTTACTGGCCCCTGCCATTAAGTGGCAGGGCAGTGAGAAAAAGAGGAAAGGCCAGCTATGAGACAAGGGATGTAAATACATGTCTGGACGAACCAAAAGGATTAATTGTACATGCTTCTCCATCTTCATCCTTACTTTTAAATGACGTCAATAAATGTGTTCAATTTTTTTATATCCATGTATATTTTTGGTCTGTAACTAAATTATTACAGATAATTCATCAGAAGATAAAATAATATTAGAATTGTATTTATTGTAGTTAACAAGAATTGTTTATGTGCCGTAACAGGTTCATAATGTAATAACAGGTGTTGCGTTATCATTTTTGGCGTAAGAAGCTGCTGTCAGATTTATAGGTGGCAATCTGGGTGGAGAGCTGGGCAGCAAGACGTTTGTTCACATTACATTTAAATTTCTGCATGTTGGTATGGTTGAGGGAGCAGGGAGGGAATTACAAAGGCAAGCAGTCCAAGGAAGGAGCTATGAGAGTAGGAAATTTTCCTGCATCTAGAAATCTCTGCAGGGAAGGGGTGGAATTTTGCTGCTAATCATATGGGTCGTGGGTATTTACGCTGAGGTGGCACAAGTGCAGTAAGTTTATCGAAGCACATTCCGTGGAAGTACATGTAAAACAAGCACAGGGATGAAACATTGGTGATGTGACAAATGGAAATAACGCAAACCACGTGATTTCCAGGCTGGGCCCTCTTCCACACCCTTAGCCAGCTAGACTTGAACAAAAGAAGACATGTTTTTGCACACTGCCCTAAAAACGGAGAGAGCCTGCATCGAGCAACTGATGTAGTTGAATCTATCTATCTATCTCCTCCCCCCCCTCTCTCTCTTTTTCACATGCAAAATTTCTGTTCTGTCCTTTTAAATAAACCTTTTATGAACTAACCAATAAATGTTGGCGTGGTTTTGCGTCGGTAGATGAAAAGCAGCTTTGGTTCGAGACTATCAACCCGCATGCATAAAGGACTTTATTGACACATCGGTAAGGGAGTATATAAGAATGAGCAAAAGCACTGGGCCTTGTTTTTGCCATCAAGAATGAACACAATGGATCTTTTTCTGTTTAACTTGCAAATGTTTTCTTTTTTCTTCATTTTAGTCATCCAGTATTGACTTCTTGGCTTCTCAAGGTTTTGACTTTAACAAAGTTTTTAGAGAAGGTTTGTTTGTCTTTTTTTTTTTTTTTTTTTATAACACTAGAATTATAGGCTCTACGGCTCCAAATTCTAGTCTATATTAAATGGGGAGGGTTCTTTTTTTTTTTTATGGCTTTTCCATCACATGCGTTTTCTTCCATGTACTCCAAATTATCACGCTTTTATCAGAACACTCATTTTAAATCCCCTCCCATCTTTCCTTCATTTTTTTTCTTCTGGTTTTCGCTGTTATAATATGTTGCTACAATTTCAATACACATTCTAATATTCTCTGAAGATTGACAGATGAAAATGACATCTTTCTTTTCATTGTTTAAATGGACTGCCCTCTTCTCGCTCTCACTCTCCCTTTGACCCATGTGACATCATATCCATTTCTATTAATTCCCACAGTCTAATAATCCTCACACCAGGTTCAACAAGTTGACACCCAACTGAATTTTCATTTCCTGTTATTCTCAACTAACCATCTTATATACTAGTGGGTTTACTCGCTAAATATTTAACACATCTAATTAGTTTTAATAATATAATCAGAATAGAATCTCTGCATGTCCCAATTAATTGATTAAAAATTATTTTCTGTATGAATTTGTATTTTGTGTGTCTAGGTATCCCTTACTTGACTCCTGATGACGAACATTCATTACGAGAAAGCGTTGAACAGAGACACCAGCAAAATAGCCAGTTTGCTGCTTCGGCATATTTTAGTCCAATGGAGAACAAAGATATCGCCATACCTGAAGAACAGAAAGACTTTGTCGATAAAGTTTGGTAAATGTTTTATTTTGTTTTTATATCCCTTTCCTCAAATTCCAGAGTCTTATATTTTAAAATAATGAATTATCATTCAGTGAAAAGTCTCCTTCCCGTATTGACAAAAAAAAAACTATGTGGCAAAAAAATAGTCTCTTGGGTTTTGCCTGCGGAACAGAGCTGACATATATATATATATATATATATATATATATATAATTGTTTGGTTAAACAATGTTGTATATATTTTTTTAATGTATAGGCTGTACTCACAATGGTCCTGGGTATGACCTTAAAAGACATCCAGTGGTGAGGCCTCCATTTGGGAGCTGTGGAGAATGTGGAGTTGCCCCTTAGTTGCCATTGCTCCCAGGTCCACTCTGGCCCGGAGTGGTAGTATCTGTAAGGCCCCTATCTATGGGTCAAATAGAACCTACTGGTGCTACCAAATCAGGCTGTCTGAAGTTATTGACTTCCTGACTCAAAATGTACCAAACATTGATGTTTTATTGTTTTTCTTTTCTTTGCAAAACTCAATCATGTTCTGCAAAATCCCAAACAAAAAACAATTTCCCTCCCTCCCATCTTCCCCCCCCCCTTTCACTCAACCAAATACCATGAATAAATACTTAAAAATCTTCACCAAAATGACCAGATTCGGCATTAAATAACCCGAAAAGGGTTGATATGTCGCAAAACAAAACAACCAAACCAAAAACCATGATTAAACATTTGAAGATATAAAGAACTTAAAGCATTAAAACCTTCAGCAAAATGACAACAATTCAAAATACTAAAGCTCTTAACTAATGACTATAAATGACCCACTGACTTAAGACTCAAATGAAGGATATTTCCTTCTACATTCATGGCATGAAATGACCCAAAAAGGGTTGATGTGCCATTAAACAATATCTTACCGTGTACTCACAATATTTATTTGAATGTGTATTTGTTTCGCAACTACGGCAGTTGATTAACACACGCACGTCGGACGTCTAATCACACTGATGCAGTTGATAGACACTGCTTTGATCTTCTGAACATACTCCTTTTATTGTCCAAGTGTTCATCATCAGCCAATCGGTGGTCAGAAAAACAGTCACGTGAGGCCTGACGTCATCGCTCAATAATCGTACAAAAAACCACAGCCGCCATTAATCTAATTTCCGCCCTCCCCGCGATCATCCCAGCAGGTAAGACAACACGCGCAAACACGTGGTCGCTTTCTTCCTTCATTCTGTTCGACTTTACAGAATGACAGGAGCGTTTTATATTTTTTTACTAATAAATATGTAGAACGGGTTGTCATTAAAAATTGTTACAGTTGTAACAGATGGTTAGCGAGATCTGATTATTTGTATTGGGATCAATTATTCTGAGTCTAGACGACCAGACTCAGAATAATTGATCCCAATACAAATAATCAGATTTCGCTAACCATCTGTTACAACTGTAACGCTTGGAAATGAAGGAAGCAGCACTGAAAGAAAAAAACTTGTGAGAAGTTTCTTTGAATTTACAAATCTGAGGCTTCTCTTTGCTTTTGTCTAGTTTATCTTAACTTTATTAAGTAAGTAAAATCATTAAATTAATTCGCTGAACAGTTTAGCACCACTTTTATATCGCCGTACGAAGATTAAAATCATATAATGACCAAAATCCATTACATGATTTTGATTCTAAAAATGTCTCAACTTTAAGGACAAAATAGGGGGTTGCATAGTGGAAATTGAAAATATCTTTGATTTTATATTTGGCCACCCAGAATCTAATTTCTCTTTGAATAAAATAAGTGCCTCATAAAAACAGGGAATCATGCGGAGACCGGCCCACTTGAGAAAAGGAGTCTTAAGAAGAATTTGAAATTCAGGGAATCTTGGTTAATTGGTGTTTAATGACTATGGATCAAATTTATGCAAATCTGATGAAGTGGCTGCAAACGAACAGGCCTGAGTGAAAAAAAAATGGGATTTATTGAAACGGTTTAAAAGGGAGGAAAACAGTTCCCTTTTTTTTTTTTTTTTTGGAGGAAAGAAATCTCGTTAAGTGAAGACATTTTGTAATAAATATTTGCGATTCATAAAAAAGAGCTATGTGGGTGGTCAATGTAAAATGAAATAAATAAAAACATTAAAAGGCTGAAAAATTAACGGTTTCTCAACCTTAGCCGGGGACTCCCAAGAAGGAAAAACAGGGCAATTCAAGGCGAATTTGGTCAGGTGCTGGCCTACTGTATTCTTTTCTGTGTAAATTTCTACATGGCAACTGAAACATGCTTGATTTATTTTTTTGCCAAATTTATTCAATTGAATTGAATGTGAGAATCAGTCCTGTGACCATGGGCATTACAAGACTAAAAAACTTGGATGAGGTATCAAACATCACTCAATAAGTCCCGGGCCTGACATAGATTGTGCCACTAATAAAAAAAAAATTTTTTTTTTAATTCATGTGGTTTTCATGAAGTACTAGCCTTCAAATGGCACATGTCAAAATTTGAGCCCAATCGGATTATTAGTTTACAGATTAGTGATTTAAGTGAAGCTACTGTTACAAATTTACAAAACAATGGAAAGATCTGAATTTCGTGAGTTAATAAATCATTGCTTTCTGATGGGAAAAATACTGTTCAAGCCAAGAAATGTCTTGATAAGTGTTTTTTGGACCGTGCTCGGTCGGAAACAATTGTTAAGAGGTAGCATGCTCACTTTTCATACAGATACAAATGATGAATGCTCAGGTTGTCCAAATTTGGCAAATATATATTATTTTGAAAATATGAAATTGCATGAGATAGCAGGAGAGTTGTAGATATCAGAAGGCAGTGTATTTACCATTTTGCATGAATATTTTTTAATGAGAAAGCTATGTTCAAATTGGATGCAGCATTTGCTCACAGTGGATGAAAAACGCCAACATGGTGATGATTCAAAACATTGTTTTTAACTGTTTCAACACAACAAAGGAGTTTTGCGTCAATATATAACCCTGGATGAAACATGGTTCCACTACTTCGAAGTCAAATCGATAGTCAGCTGAGTGCATAGCAGCAGGTGAAATCCGTCCAAAGCGATCAAAGATGCAAACATTAGAAAGAAAGGTTTTGGCTTCCGTATTTTAATGCGCAAGTTTCATGAATTACGTTGAGAAAAGAAAGAACCATCAATAGTGAATACCATGTAGCATTATTGGTGCATGTGAAGGAAGAAGTCACCAAAAAACTACCACAAATAAAGAGAAAAAAAGTGCTTTTTCACCAAGACAGTGCACCATGTGAAAAGTCGATTGCAAAACTACATGAACTCCACTTCGAATTACTTCCACATCCACCCTATACTCCAGATTTGGCCCCAGCAACTACTGGCTGTTTGCAGACCGTAAAAAATATTTCAGGGAAAGAGATTGTGTTCCAGTGAAGAAGTGATATCGGAACCGTGGGCATATTTTGAGGCCAGAAGTTAAATTTTTCTACATAAAAGGCATCGAATTGTTAGAGAAGCATTGCTGATCAGTGTATCAGCAAAGCAGACTATGTTGATAAATATATTTGAATTTTGTCTAAAAGTTGTTTTTAGTTATGCCCGAGACTTATTAAGGGATGTGTTACAACAATATCAAAGGGGAATAAATCGATTAGTAAAAACTACAGCCAGAGTAATGTCCCCTTGCATCATTTAAAATTTATTTTCAAGAGTGGATAATCACGCACACTTCTTTGTGTGTCTTTGAAGAATATAGTCATACAACAGTTCCCCACTTTTTTATGCAGTCCTTTGCATTATTGTTGTATTCAGCAAGATCTTTCAAGCTGCACCGGTTGGGCAGTAGAAGTCAGTGTTGCCTCGTATGGTCCTCCTCTCTACATTCAGAGATGGTTGGGTCAGTTTTGTAGCCCCATCTACTCATAGTTTTGATCGCCCATTTTCCGTTCTCATGTAGTTAAGTGTTTTCCACTGGAGCTAGAGTGCTTCTGAACCGGGAGGGAGGTCATCAAAAGGGGGGATTCCCATGTCAGTAGGAGGGGGCCATTCTCCAACCGTCTGGAATCAAGATAGAAGTGTTCACGTTGCGATCCCTGTCAGGTTATACTATTACCTTCAAATTCTACCGAACACTTTGAAGCGAGTCAAAAGACTTGCGATGTCCATCACGCGTGCTAATACCCATTTATACACCTTTGCTAGAATGTTTGCTTATAGCAAACATGAATTGGAATAACTACATAGATGCTACCAAGTCTGCTGCAAAGAAGGTAGCCTCCCTCTACCAGGCTAGAAAACTTCTCACACCTACCAGTATCTCTATAAAGCCACTATTCACCCATGCATGGTGTATTGTTGCTACATCTGGGCTTGTACACTAACCACTAGCCTCTCTGTGAGCAGGGGGAAAAACAATATTTCTAACTTAATAGCTCCCATACTGGCTGCCCAGCTCCAGCCCCTGTCGCATCACCACAGTTTTGCTTCCCCTTTGTTTATTTATATACAAGTACTTCCACAAAAGTCTACTCTGATGAACTTAGTGCTCTTGTAACCCCCTTCAACAAAAATACCTTCGACGAACCCAACTCCCAGTAAAATCCCACCGGTTCACTGTAGAGAGTAAAAAATCAAACCTAAAGCAGACACCTGACAAAAAACATCTTGGCCTCCACCCAAACTTAAACCAGACACCCAACAAAAAACATCTTCGCCTCCACCCAAACCTAAACCAGACACCCAACAAAAAACATCTTCGCCTCTGCCCTTGAAGCTTGCATTCACAAATATCCGGGGACTTAAAACCAACATCAACGACGTAGAAACCTTTCTCCTGACAAACTCCCCGGATATCCTAGCACTAAGTGAAACAAACCTTCATTCCTCAATCTCCTCTCACCACTTTGACATGACTGATTACCTCCCACTCTGACAAACATATGCACGAGCTAGGAGTTTATGTTTGGAACACCCTCCCCTTGACTGGAGAACATAGGTTAGAATCAGGACTACCCTGCTTAACGTTGTCTTTGAAAACGTAGATAGAGCACTCACTCGTCTCGAATGCCAAAATACATGTATTTGGGATTTTAATGCACACCACCGTGACTGGCTGGAATTGTCCAGCTTTACTGATGCAGCTGGTAACTACGTTTAATTTCTCCTTAGCTCACTCCCTCTCACATACTGTCGCTTTCCCAGCCCGCCTCCCTGATCGTGCGAGCCAGCAAGCCTCACTTCTCGATCTGTTCTTGACCTTACTACCCGAGGCTTGTGTGACAAATGCCCAGAGCCCGCTCGGAAACTCTGATCACCTTGTGGTAATGATACTTATCACCTTAAAAACTCATCTAAAAGCTGATGAGCCGTTGCTCAAAACGATGAGAAACTGCGAGCAGGCTGATTTTGAATCCATCTGAGATCACATCAGCGACACCCCATGGATTGAAAGCTTCTCATTCCCTGCTGATCAGTGTGCAAATGAGTTAACCGAATGGGTCAAATGTTGCCATGCAAAAATTCTTCAACAAACCCCACTCTCCTCAATGGTTCACCTCGGAATGTGCAGCTGCTATTGCTAAGAGGCAGCAAGTATTCCGAAAATTTGGCCGCCATAAGTCCACTGCGAATATACAGAAATTTATAGTCAAGAAATAATTGTAAAGTAGTGATAAGTGAAGCAAAGAGAAGGTATACAGAGATGACCAAAAAACGCATTCAGTCACAGAAACCAGGTACTCGCGATTTCTGGAAAATCTACAATAGTGTGGTTAACAATAGACAATCAAAAGCTCCCCCCCACGATCAAACCACAATGATGTTGTGTACACGGCAACTGATAAGGCCAAACTACTTGCCTAGCGTTTCGCCTTAAACTCCACTTTTGACTCAGCAAACCACCCCCTCCCTAACTTCCCATTGCGGACTGAAGCCACACTTGAAAACCTGGTCATCACCCCATCTCAGGTCATGGACATCATAAAAAACCTTGACACCTCCAAAGCTTGTACCAGTAATAGTAATAAAGAAATGCTTTGCTGAACTGGCCCCTGTCCTTTCCAAACTCTACAACAAATGCCCTGCTGAATCTTGCTTCCCTCATAGCTGGAAAATTGCCTCTGTAGTACCAGTCTTCAAGAATTCTGGAAATAGAACTGATCCTCAAAACTACTGCCCAATCAGTCTACTGTCGATCTTTGCTAAAATCTTTGAATCTCTAATCAATCTAGCGATAGTCCGGCACCTAGTTAATGCTAAACTTCTTTCTGGTCATCAGTACGGATTTAGACAAACATGATCTACTGCAGATATCCTAATGGTCATCTCTGAACACATATATCATACACTGGACAAGGCAGGTGGAGCTAGGGTGGTAGCACTTGATATATCCAAAGCCTTTGAAAAGGTATGGCATAAAGGGCTTCTAAAACTGCACTCATATGGTATTACTGGACAAATATTTAATATAATTAGATCCTTCCTAACCAAAAGAAAGATCCAGGTCGTTCATGTAAGCAACATGACATAAATGCTTGTCTACCCCAGGGATTGATCCTTGGACCTCTACTGTTCCTGATTTTCATAAATGACCTCCCTGATGTCATTGAGTCTGAGATAGGTATATTTGCTAATGACACCACACACTACTCTCATCATGTGGGTAAAACGGATGCGCACATATCCGAGGCAATGGCTGAATTCTTAGAAAATAACCTCCAGTCTGTAGTGGATTGGGGTCATAAATGGATGGTAACTTTTAATGCCGCAAAGAGAAAGCTCCTTTCCTTCAATAATTACAAGAAACCTCTTCAATCAGCGATTGCCATGACAAATAACACCCTTCCTGAGAGTTCAACATTCAAACTCCTCGGCCTAACATTCACAGGTAACATGAATTGGTATAAATACATTGAAGACATTGCCATGGCTGCTGCAAAAAAGGTGGGCTCCCTCTACCACGCTTGTAAACTTCTTACACCTCACAGTACCCTATATCTCTACAAAGCCACCATCTGCCCATACAAGGTCCAAAAAAGAGTCGTCAACTTAATAGGTCCCTCACTATCGATCAAGCTCCAGCCCCTGTCCCTTTGCCGCAATGTTGCATTCTTGTGCCTGTTTTACAAGTACTTCAATGGATTGTGCTCTGATGACCTCGCTGCACTAGTGCCCCCTTGACGTAAGTTCACTAGACCAACCCCGACAATCAACCAAATCCCACCCATTCACTATGGAGGTACCCAGATGCCGAAGAGTCTTCTACTTCAATAGCTTCTTTCCTAATGCTGCCAGCCTCTGGAACTCCCTCCCAGTTTCCCCGACTATACTGACATGCAGAGGTTTAAAACTCATGTAAACAGACATCTTGTTGCACATCTCCCAACTTAGGATGACCCCCAAAACCTACACCCTGTTTCTCAGTAGTCCTTTACGTCTACAGTGGCAGCCTGCCTTGTTTGGGGTGAACTATGTTAAAAAAAAAAAAAAAAAAAGATCCCCTAGATGCTGGAAAATTTTCTACTCTAAAAGCTTCTTTCCTCCGACCACTTGCCTTTGAAATTTCCTCCCTGCTACCTGTTTCCCCGACCATACCAACATGCAGAACTTTAAATGTAATATGAACAAACCTCTTGCTGCCCAACTACTCACTTAGCCCCCCTACTCCTACCTATATAACTGGTCCCTATAACAATAGCACATTCGTTTCAGTGCCAATATGCCTTTGGAGTGATTAAAAAGTAAAAATAAATAAGATTCCCAAATATGGTCACCCATTTAATTGCTAACCAGTTTAAACATTGCTTAACTTAAGTGATCTGTGTCAACATGATTGAGGTGTTGTAGATGCTGAGGTGGTTACAAAATGATTTTATTGATTCTACTTTCCTTCTGTAATTCTTTAAAAGTGAAAAATTCCTTTATTAACTGACGACTGCTGTCATGCTTTTATTTTGATCCTTGTAGTCAAATGGTGACAGACTTTAAAGAAAACGAAGAAACTTCAGTGTTGAACTTACCTCCTTGTAATAGCTTTCAGCGCAAATTGTTATACCAAACCATCAGAAATAAGTAAGTATAGAAAACGATGCACTAATCGCTTTTAATTTTTCTTTAAGACAAAAAAAAGAAAAGAGGACGTGTTTCAAAAAACTAAAGTAGGTAACATAATATTGTTAGAATATACGTTATTTAATTCATAGCTATTAAACATATATCCCAAACATACAAACATATATCCCATACAAACATACATTCCAAACATACAAACATACATCCATATATCCCAAACATACAAACATATATCCCAAACGTACAAACATATATCCCAAACGTACAAACATATATCCCAAACGTACAAACATACATCCCAAACGTACAAACATACATCCCAAACGTACAAACATACATCCCAAACATACATACATACATCCCAAACATACATCCCAAACATATCTATCATTAAAACGAATTATAGACGAAGCTAAAACCAAGTACGATTAACACATTTATTCACAGTTGACATTTATAAAAGACATCGAAATAACTTTATACAAAACAATAAAAGATAGTAGTTTTTACTCTAACTTTCCAGAGAGGAATATCGATATCCGGGGAACCCAGATAGTCTTCATTCTGTAGAAGTCTCATGTGAGAGGTACGACGCCGGTGAATTCTCATTACTCTGACTCTTTATCAGTCAAATAAAGGGGAACAACTCTGTGGGCTCAGAACCGGTGAACCACGAAGATCATTTCCCTACAATATATTTCCTAAAAGCAGTGGGTTTATACAGAAGAATTTAAAGGTGTGAATTTTAATTACTATCAAGGTACAAAACTGCATTAACACAAACTGGTATCAGTGAATCGGTAAAGTGAAACGAAGGTACAACATAAATTAACTTCCTTTTCTTCTGTGTTAATCCCGAGCTACGGGGACGTCCGCAATGATGGACTTCTGTCTCCACTTTGACACAATCTCAGGCTTGGTTCAGGTGAAGGCCATTTTCACAGAGATCTTTGTGCAGGGTGTCTGTACATCTCATCATCGGCCTACCCCTCGTTCATTTTCCGGCGACTTCTAGTGAAAAGACGAGTTTTGCAATTGTGTCTTTATTGGCCCTCAGCACGTGTCTAAACAATCTGAGCCGCCATTCTCTCATCTTGCTCTCAATCGGTGCAATTCTGTAGCGCTTTCGGGTATTGTCGTGGTTTAGCAGTTTAATTTCGGCTATCAAGCGGAGCATTTTGTTTTCCATAACGGTGAATCTTAGCTTCGTCTTCCTCATTGTCGGTAAGCACTCGGAGCTGTATAAAGCGACGGGTCTCACAACAGTCCTGTAGATCTTCAACTTTAGACAGTTGCTGATCTTGTAATCACGGAGGGCAGCAGTGGTGTTGAGCCACGTTGCATTGATGCATGCAGCAACTTCGCTGAGGATGTTGTGGTCATCGCTGAATGTCGAACTAAGATATTTGAAGGCGTACGTTCATGGAAGACCCTGTCTGTCAACTTGGATGGTGCCATGTTCATTTTTATCTGTGGTTAGATACTACGTCTTTCTGATGTTTAGCTGCAGACCAAACCGTGTCAGCCTGTCCTTCCTTATATTTTAATTTCTTAGTTAATTTATTTAAT
Organism: Sepiola atlantica; assembly: GCA_963556195.1. Lineage (NCBI taxonomy): Eukaryota > Metazoa > Mollusca > Cephalopoda > Sepiida > Sepiolidae > Sepiola > Sepiola atlantica. The sequence goes on from OY744551.1 coordinate 29,872,322, forward strand.
TTAGGTTATGTTTCGTAGATACTTATCCATGTCGTATCATCATAGATAAGTATCTACAAAACAGGGCATAAGTTAACTAAGAACTTCAAACATAAGAAATTACAGGGAAATAACTTGATTAAGCATTAAATGCCCAAAACAAAAAGGGTTGATATGCCGTAAAACCAATCAACCTGTAGAAGAGGAAACTAAATTAGTGATGAAAATATTCGGGTTTTTTTCTAATTTTTGCATAAGAGAGATATGATCGAAAACTTCAAATTGAAAGAGAAAAGAAGTTGAAGACTTTAAAGAGGCCTCGTCAAAGTCAAAGAAAACGATGACACATCGAAAACAAAAACTCGGAAGTATACTAGCTGAAGAAGTTTTTTTTTTTAAGTCAAACATGTGTAGTGTGTGTGTGAACTAAAGTTGCATCTTTTCCAAAAATGCAATTTAATAAAGTTTTTTTTTTTTTAATATTTTATTTCTCACATTTTTTTTAAAAGGGTCCAAAATTTAATTCAATGATTTGTCGTAACAAGCATTTCAAATGCTCAAGAATTCTAAAGTCTTTATAAAAAAAAAAGTAAAGTGGTAAAACTATAGTCAAGGGCGACCTGAAGGTTGCTTTTTCATTAGCTATTACAGAGATGTAGGAGAGGGCGCTACTCCTTTCCCAGGATTACACCACTTACCCTTAATCCTGACCTTATTAAGCTGAGTCTTTAGCAAGAGGGCATCAAGTATTATTTTTTTGTCTTTCGTATTACTTGGAGGATTGAACCCTGGTCTCCCAGCCCATTAGCAAACATTCTTACCATTTCACCTAATGGGCCAGTTTAAATAATTTTTCAAAATGTTGCTATGTTACAAGAGCCATCTTTAAATCAGTTTTTTAAATTTCTCATTAAAATAAATCTTGGTCGATTTAAAAATGAGAATTCATTAATTCTTCTTTGCGTATCTGTGTGAACCTGCATAAGTGCGTGCGCTGGCCACGATCGTCTCAGACGTTGTGCCGGTTCAAATTTGTTGTTCGACTAATTTGTCAGTGCTGCAATAAAGAATTCTCACTCCAAGTAAGGCCACAAATCCAATTTATAAACAAGTAACAGGTTTATTTGTTGGAGGTTACAAATGAAACTCTTGTTCCCCAGGTTGAACGGCAGACTTGCAGAATGAGATTTTTGCCCGACCAAAAATAAGTCCAATCAGCACAATCCTTTAGTCCCAATAGAGCACCCAGCTCCAACTGATCGCCAACCCTCTGAAAACCAAACTGCCTGTCATGCCCAGAGGGCCAGGTCTCCCCCTTCCCATCTCCTGGAATCCTTTCCTCTTCATCAGAAATCTTGGATTCTAGTCTTTCTCAGTGGTCACCATTCGACCACCCAAAGGCTGACCGCTGGAGTATCCACTAGAGATAACTGCCAGACAGTCCACTCAAAGGGGGTTTATGATGGAGCACATCTACGAACATTACTTTTTGGTCTCAGCATGATTTCCTGTTTTTATGAAGCACTTATTTCATTTCAAAGACAAATAATATTCTGTGTGGCCCAAAAACCAAAATCAGATATTTTCACATTCCTCTGTGCCCCCCTCCCCCCTTTTCCTTTGGCTGAGCATCTAACACTTGCAACGTCTGCCATTCGCATGCACCACTAAACCATGCAGCCTACTGCAGTTTTACATTTGAAGCATGTGCTTATACGACAGGTTCTCACTTTTTATGCGCCCTTTTATTGTTCTCTGCAAGATCTTTCCAACTGCACTGGTTGGGTAGTAGAGGGCAGACAAGACACTGCTGCATCGTATGGTCCTCCTCCCCACATTCGATTTTGTAGCCCCATCTAGTCATAGCAACTTTTGATTGTCCCATTACGTTCTCAGGCAATTTAATGTTTTCCACTAAGCCAGGCAGTAGGGCCTCAGGGGGGGGATTCCCATGCCAGTATTAAGGGGGCCCATTCTCTAGCCCTCTGGCCCACATCTGTAGTCTTGTCTCTTCCTGAGATATTGTTAGGGGCTCAACATTGCTGAGGAAGCTAATTTGTTAATGATTTGATGTGAATATGAAAGAATTGTTTTCTCTTTTTGTAGATTTTCATCAAACGTTCATTTAGAAACAAAAACTGGTGAGAAGAAAGAACGCTTCATTGTTATAACGAAAATCTCTGGAGTGGATGATCTCAAAAAGAAAGAATTGGAAAGACACAATTCAGAAATGGTAATTTTTTTGTTTTTATTTTTTATTTAAGCTTCATTCTGGCTGGTTAATGGAATTTAGGCAAACCAGAAGAATCCCCGACTCAAAGTCTGCGACAAACGGTATCCGGTCAGATTCAGTTCCTGATATTAAACTTGATCCGTAATATAACGTCCGGTGAAAGTTTCAGTTTCCGAAATTTATTTATTAAATTGTTAGGTGACAGTACAGTATAGTAAACAAAGCCCCCCCCCCCTCTTTCGTAGATGTTAAGAATGGCTTTCTAAATAATGACGTTAATATTTCAGCACGGTTTGCAGAATATTATTTAGAAAGCCATTAATATGGTGGAGGTGGAAGGCTTTGTTAACTATTCTGTACTTTCACTTAACAATTTAATAAATAAATTAATAAATAAAATTTAGTACAAAACTTGGCAAACCACAAGAGTAAGCAACCCAAAACAGGAAGTCTTTAATATCAGGAACTGAATCTGACCAGAGGCCCTTTTCTGCAGACTTTGAGTCGGGGATTTTTCTAGTTTGCCAGAATTTGAGATGAGGATAAATAATTTGGATTATTCGGACTACAGATTTTCAGATGCATCTTGTCTAACTCGCAAGGACCCGTGGCGCAACGGATATGAGTGCTAAGTAATAAACAGTTCTAAGTGAAGGCGTTTTGGAGGTTGAATGTTCAGTCCTCAGTGCGAGTTATACTAGTAATACAATTATGAATTATTTAAGACTTGCACCCGGTCATGACTGGTGGAATGAGAGAAAGCTACCCCTGTGGATTAAATAAAAGGTTCCATTCGAAATTCCGTACAGATTCCAGAGTTCGACAAGATGCACCGGAAGAAGGTCGGAGGTTACATCGGCCGAAATGTTGTGAGAATAATATCCAAGATAAGAACAGTAGTTCAAACAATGCAAATAATCAAACCCAAATTAATGTATCTACTATTGTGGTACACAAGTAATTTTAATAGTTCCATCCGAAATTCCGTACAGATTCCAGAGTTCAACAAAAAGATTCCCGAGTTTGACAAGATGCACCTGAAGAAGGTCAGAGGTTACATCGGTCGAAACGTTGTGAGAATAACCTCCAAGATAAGAACAGTAGTTCTGAATAATCCAAATACAAAAATATTCCCCCTATATTATAATTTTGTCGCTTGATTACGCCTTGTGTCGTCATAATTTTGTTTCTTGATTACGCCTTGTGCCACCGTAGGTACATAATATATCTTGTTGAAGATATAATGACAAATAACCCGAGTGGAAGGTCTTTAAAATAATAGGTTTATTTCCGGATGTATATATCTTGTACATACAAGATATGTCAACAGAATACAGAATATGTAATAGGGCAGACCGACTAGAGAATACGTAAGACAGAATGTTAAGAATGCATGTGTCTTGATGCGAATGTTAAGACTGCTCGCTGTAGTTGTACTTATAGTCCGACGAGTCCATCTATTTTGTGAATGGGGAAGTCAGGTCATCCCATCACAACAGTACAGCAGTTGCTCAACCCATTTTTTAAAAAAATTATTTTGTTTCTTATTTTAGCTTATTTAATTTTTTTTTTTAATTAAAAAAAACTTTTTTTTACTAATGAGTCACCGCTTATCAAGGTCTAGAGGCACTAGGATAAGGATTAATGAGATGGATGGATTGCCAGTTGAATGATGAAGAATATTATTAAAGGATTGAAATGATGAATGGAATGAACAAAGTTTTATTGCTTATGGAGATGTTCTATGACAAGTATTTGTTAACGTTGGATTTGAAGATGACCATGTTGTAGTCTACAGGGAAACAATTTTGTGGTCATGTGTTCTACAGATGAGAAGTTCTTGGAAAGAACCTCTGTTCGTGGAAACTCTGTTTGGTTTTATGGGGAGAGGAGAAAGGAAAGTTCTTTGCAATCATGCTAGAAAATGAGTTCTTGCTGTGAATGTCTTACAAGAAAGAACAAAAGATTGAAGTCAATAGAAATAACGGTAGATTCGACTTTTCTTCTGTGAAAAAAAGCTGTACTAAAGCTGCAATAGGCTAGAATAACCTTTTGTAATAAAAAAAATCTTGGCAGGGAGAATTTTAACAAAAGTTACCACGGATTAACACAATGGAAGTACACAAGAGGGTTTACATATATAAAAAAAGGACATGAGAGGCATTTTGTTAGGACAAATCACATAAAGCTCTTGCTTCATATCCTAATCTATTCAAATAATGTAGGAAGTGATTTATTTTTAAAAAAATTGTTGATTATTATGAATATATCGGGAACGCAGACCACTACAATATAACACTATATATATAATGTATTCTAAAGCTATATATATATATATATATATATATATATATATATATATATACCAATATTAATTTAAAATAAATGATATTAAATTATTTTTACCTACATACGCTAGCGTTTCGAGCTTTTGCTCTCATCAGTGCAGGGATGATAATCTTGAACGGTCGCACGGTTCGAACCCCTGTCACAGGATCAACCTAGACTCTGTAAGTAAGTGCTGTAACCATTAAGCCACAGGACATTACCACATTCAAGAAGGGAATTTAAGTTTTATTTATGCAAAGGGTTGCATATTAAGAAAGACGTTGTCGGAACATGCCTTTGTCGCTACGTGTCGATCTATTTTTAACTTCCGCGAACATACTTTATAGTTGCATTCCATGAAAAATGCCAGTATACTGAAATCATATGCCCTTAATAGGGTTAAGATGAAAATTCATATACACTGAATGTACAAAAGCAAGGAAATTCCAAAATTTTTACACTTTTATTGTCATTAAGGGTATGCGAGCACAACAGGGCTATGTATTTTACTGGTAGGAATTTTTCTTCAGCGCACCTCACACACTTCATCCACTCATGCATAGAGATTTTTCTAAATCTTACGCGCATTTCACAGCAAAGTCACGATAAATATACAACTAGTCTAACATTGCTGATCATCAGAGCAGTAGTTCTTTTAATAGTAATAGGAAAACATTATTCCAAAGACTGGAGAAAGAAAAATGGGAAAAGTTTTAGAAGTCTTGACAAAAATAACGGCAAGCCAAAATACATGAGAAAAAAAAAAAAACTCACATGAAAAATAGTAACAAAATTCCAGCCCTCGCCCCAATATATATATATATATATATATATATATATTTTTGTTTCATTTTACTTCAGTCGAAGTTCTCAAAAATCAAGGGGCCTCTTCCTGGGGCTAACACTTGATCTCCATAGATATTCGAGTGTTTCATTAAAGTCCTCCTCTACCTCTCAAACTCTGAGCCAGTAAAGAAATTAAGAACATAAATTTTCCTCTCCCCAAATGGCCAGTTGACTACGTTATAGTATAACTTTCTTGTGGTCTCTTGTTCTTACCGGATTCCAGGACAAGAATTCATCTAGTCTGGTGGAGTATCCAGCTTAGTGCTGTTACTAGAGACAACATCACTTGGAGAAGGTGTACCATTTCTTGTATTAGCTAGTGTGGGGTAGCCATACCAAGGGGATCTTATTTGGACTTCGAATACTATGTTATTTTGAATATTTGATCAGGATTTACTTGTAGGGGTGAAGTATCCTCATGCCAGGTTGTCCTGACAAACCCCTGTACAAAGAGACCGTAGACACTCAAAGACAGTGTCTAGTAGGCATTAAAGTTCTTTCGTGTGTGTTTTCTAAAAAGAGTGTAGATGAATCTATTTAACCTCTTTCTTTTTTTTCTGTTTATTGTTTAATGATGTTTATTTGTTTTCTATTTAACAGGCAGATCTGAATAACGCTGTTGGTTTCTCTCGTATTATCAGGTTGCTGTCAGATTCAGTAAGTTCATATTATTCTATCAGGTCGTTACAAAAATAATGGCCGATTTCAGGAACATGCAATTATTCATGAAAAACGTTTCACCTTTACAATACTCTGTAAATGATGTGAAACTTTTGCAGTGCTGACAGCAAGTGTCTGAGATATTTCACTTTGACGTGGATTTTTCTCAACTAGTGCTTGCAATTGTTCATTGTCAAGATTACACGACTGTCCTCTACCTTCTTCATCTTCAAGGCTCTCATCTCCACTACGAGATTTCTGGAACCATTTTTGTACTGTCCGATCGCTTGTGGATCCATCTCCCCATGCTCTATTGATATTAGCAGAAGTTTTGAACTCGTGCAACATAAGATGAACGTCATGGGTTAGCATGTTCATCATTGAGGGTCCTCTATGCTTTAAAAATAGTTTCTATCTGAAAAAAAGTTACAAATTATTATTGAGAACACATTAATTATTAAATATGTTAAAATTTACCAGAAATAAACTACAAATTCTGTGTTAAAATGACTATAAAAACCCATCGCTTCAGATTGCCATTATTTTTGTAACGACCTAATATTTGCTTTCTTGCTTCCCCTCAACACTTGAAATGGTTTTGTCCAGCACGTTTTTACGCATCAACTTTTTCTTGACAGGATGCATAAATATACAAATAAAAACAAATTGGTCATAGAGTGGCCTGGCATGATGGTCTAAGTGTTCAATCCTCGCTTGAGTCATACCAAATGGAACAAATACTTAGAAGATACTGCCAAGGCTGCTGTAAGGAAAATTGACTCCATTTAACATGCTAGGAAATTTCTCACACCTGCCAGTATCCTATATCTCTACAAAGACACTATTCACCCATGCATGGAATATTGTTGTCACATCTGGACTGATGCACCAGCCACTAGTCTCTCTCTCTTAGACAGGGTTCAAAAAAAGAGTTGCTAATCTAATAGGTCCCACACTGTCTATCAAGCCCCAGCCTCTGTCTCATCGCTGCAATGCTGAATCCCTGTGCTTGTTTTACAAGTACGTCAATGGAATATGCTCTAATGAACTTGCTGCTCTGATGCCCCATTTATTTAAATACTCCTGACCAACCCGACAATCAGCTAAATCTCATCCCTTCACTGTTGAGGTCCCCAGATGCCGGAAGACTTTCTACTCTATCTACTTTCCTCAAACTCCTAGCCTTTGGAATTCCCTCCCCGTTCCCTGACTGTCTCAACATGCAGAAATTTAAATGTAATGTGAACAAACATCTCCCTGCACAACTCCCCACTTAGAATGTCCCCTATAAATCTGGCCCCTAATTCACAGTAGTCCCTTACGTCTCAGTGGCAATGTGCCTTTTTGGGGGGGTGAACAAAAGTAAAAAAAAAGTAAAAGTAAAAAAAAAACAAAAAAAACAACAAACTTAAACTTGATACACCTTTGCTAAACACTTAGCATTATAAGGTGAGGGTCAAGTGTAAGTGGGGTAATCCTGGAAAAGGAGTGGCATCCTCCCCTACATTTTGGTATAGTAACTAATGAAAAGGAAGCCTTTGGGTTGCTCTTGACTATGGTCTACTACTTGTATAGAGTGGGGGATAATTTTTTGTCTAATATTTATCATACAGTAAAAACAAGAACAAATAACTTAAACCAAACGCAGTACAATTTAATTATCTACCGACCTGTATACTTTTAACGTGCTGAAACTTTCATTTTTTTTTTTTTTTTTTTTTTTTTCAAAATTTGATTTTGTTCAAAGCTGTTTTTGCGACACACAAAAAAAATGTAGATGACTGCCTGTCGCCTAAGTAAAGTTAACTTCATGCTGAAAAGATGGTTAAAAAAAATGACTTGCCCTACTACTAACACTAAGTCTAGGAGTGGGGTGTGTGTTCTCACCACTCTGATTTAGGGTTAGTTGTATGGTAAGTCTTTTAAAAAAAAATTTTTTTTAGTATCTTTTCCGGCATGAATCCCCAACAGTTAAGCGACATCTCTGTGACCATTTTGGTTTTCGTTGTTTCAAAAAGCCAGCTTTCATAGAAATAAACAAATTTAAAAAAGAAAAATGGATGGTTACATTCAATATTACCAAGAAAAGCTTCTTTTTTTTTTTTTTAACAATTATAAGGAACCTTTCCAACCACCGATTGCTATGGCTGATGGCATCCTTCCCGAGATTCCAACATTCAAACACCTGGACTTAACATTCACAGGCAAAATGAATTGGAATAAATACATAGAAGATACTGCCAAATCTGCTGCAAAGAAGGTGGCCTCCCTTTACCTGGCTAGAAAACTTTTCACATTTGCCAGTATCCTATATCTCTATAAAGCCATCATTCGCATGTGCATGGAGGATTGTTGCCACATCTGGGCTAGTACACCAACCACTAGCCTCTCCTAGAGGTGAATTTTATTTACTAAAACTTTCTGCTTTTTCACTTGTTTCCGCCTTTTCTATTTCCAGGGAAAGTTGCTGCTTGGTCATAACATGCTTTTGGATTTGATCCACATCTTACATCAGTTCCATGCTCCATTACCTCCTGTAAGTTTCTTTTTTTTCTTCTCGACCCGGAAGGGGCAGGGGATAATTAGCCCAAAGCAAAGTTTATCAAGATGGGCCATGAGATATTTTCAGGGACCACAAGGCCAAATTCAAAGAGAGGGGTTATATAGTAAATTTAGGACAGACACAATGTAGATCTGGAGTATTTTGAAGGGGGAAGGCACAAAAGTTAAGTTGGAATAAGGATTCTAGACATAAGGTTTAGTAGCATTATATCTTGATTGTAACCTTCGTAAGGGGGACATATATAAACATACACATTTTCCATTTTTCAAGCCTTCAATGAAGTGTGAACAGAGTTTTTGAAAATGGTAAACTCAATTGAATGTTTTCGGATCTGCTTATCAGTGTTATGTGTGGGTGGGCATTTCATGTCTGGTTCTTTTCCGGTGTAAATGAACAACAACAAAAAATGAAAAAAAAAAAATTGCGTATTAAAGTCATTAGTTGAACAATTTAAATAATACATTATTTCTTGATTATTACAATTTTAAACTAAAATCATCTGAAATAAGAAATAAATTTAGGAGAATTGTGACTTGGGTAATGACAGTTTCGGTTTATATATACACACACACACACATAATCACCATTATAATAAGATATATGAAATCTAGTAATGAACAAATGTCATTTCTTGAATATTGGTCCCCCGATTTATAAAATCAGGGGACCTATGTTTTGAGGCATTTCCGTTCGTCCGGATTTTTCTCCGCAACCATCCATTGAATTTCTCTGAAATTTTGCATGAAGTTGTAACTTTGGTCAGGTTAGAAAGTGACATTCTCCGATTTTTGAAAAAAATCTGATTAGCCCCCCCTCCCCCCCCCCATCATCATCCAGCTTAAAATTTACTTTTCCACATGATCGAGTAATTTTTTTTTTTTTTTTCATACCTGGTCAGATCACATGATCGTCAGATTGTTGACATTTTCATATTTATTTTTTTGTCAAAAGGCCCCGAAATGGCAAAAAATGACATTTTTTGCCCCATAACTTTTCATCCATCCATTCAATTTCTCTGAAACTTGACCAAAATGTAGAGGCAATTGTTCCTAATAGAAAATAAGTATCGCTGACCTTGGAAAAAATCTGGTTCGCGCCCCCAGGTGGTCAAAAGCCCCCAAAATTGCAAAAAATGACCCTTTTCTCCCATAACGTTTGATCCATCCATTCAATTTTTCTGAAACTTGGCCAAAATGTAGAGGCAATTGTTCTGGATATAAAATGAGCATCCTCGACCTCAGAAAAATTTTAGTTCACGCCCCCAGGGGGTAAAAAATGACCCAAATTGCCCAAATTTATTGCATTTTACACTCGCCACATCGAGTCACATACAGAGGGGGACCACGCACGCGCGGCTTGTTAATTATTCATTAGTTGGACCTGTGGAAATTCTACAATGCTTTCTACATCAATCTGTATAATTTATTGTGAAGTGACCGTTGTCGGTATCTGAGTGTGAATAATGTGAGTAAATAAACAAAGATAGGAGGAATGATTTGAATGAGAAAACTCGGTATAGTTTACAGATAATTATTTATTTACTATTTATAATATAAAAGATAGGATTTACTAATTTAATTAGTTATAGTGAGAGCTGGAACGACATACGTTTTTACAAATGTGTCTCTCGGTAGGAAGCCAAGGAGACATAACTCTTGCAAGGGAAGATAACTCTGAAAGTTTGCTACCTTAAATATGTTTTTTCTAAATGTCATTATTTTCCTAACTAGAAATGTTTCTAGCTAACATACTGTTAATAATATTCATTTTGAAATAATGTCTTTTAATTATTACTATTGAGAAAAAACGACTCTTTCTTCTTCCATAAAAATAATTGTCATTCTCAACTAAATATTCATTAAATAAAACGAATAAATGTATTTATTTAACATTGTAGCAATTTAATTTAAAAAAAATAATATTTTGTCCTTTTACTTTAAAGATAATTGTCAGCTAAATATTCTTCAAATCAATAAAACGAATATCAGTTTTTCTAACATCAGATTAATCACTATATTTGCTGATCAGACGAATATCACTTTTTGAAATGTATTTATTTAAAATTGTACTGTTTTAGTTGACTGGAAGACATTTGATTTTGAACAATTCATTTTAAAATGGGTATAGTCAGGATTGTTTACCATAGTGAGATCAGATTAATCACCATCTTTACTGATAAAAAAATATCACTTTTTGAAATGTATTTATTAAAAATTTTACTGTTTTAGTCGACAGGATACAACATAATTTTATTTTGGAACAATTCATTTTAGAATGGGTATTGCCAGAGTTATTTACCTTAGTAAAATCATATTAATCACCATCGTTGCTGATCGGGCGATCTCATTTTTTTTTATGTGTGAAAGGTGATAACGTACGTACAAACATGAACTGCTTTAACGTATTATTATATAGATGTTTTCTTTTTTTTTCTTTTTTTTCAGGAATATGAAGATTTTAAATGTTATCTCCATGCTTTTTTCCCCAAGTAAGTTATTTTATTTTTTCCTATATATTTAAAAATTTTTTTACTTGTATTGTGTTTAAAATATTTCTTTTAGTAAAAACAAAAGAAAATTGTTCTAAAATGTGATTTTCACAAATATTTAAAAATTTTTTGCTTAAAAAATGAAGACATTAGATTTTCCAAGTTGATATGTGAATTTGAAGAGAAATGATATAAGAATATGATAAATGGGTAATGTTAGTCTTAAAGATAAGGAGATGTGTGTAAAACAGGAGACTTTGGTGGTATGGCCACATTACAAGAATGGATGGAAGTTCTTGGGTTAGATGTAGAATATTTGATGTAGGGTCAGTTCACAAGGGAAGGCCAAGGAAAACATTAGAGGAAGTGATCGGGAACTATTTGAGAGAAAGTGATAAAGACCTGTCCAGGGATTGGTTGGTTTAGAAGTCAATTTCTAAAAACCATCCAATGCATGCCAGAAAGTAAAATGGATTTTAAACCGAATTATGATGATGATGATTATGCAGATCTTAATTACATTTTTCAATATTTTCGCTATAATTAAGTTATTTGGAAAAAGTTGTATATTTATATTTACATAAATTTTGTTTTTTCAGTTTGATAGATACAAAACTCATGGCAAATATAAATCCATTCAGGGTAAGTTTTTATCTTGAATCTCTATATATATATAAAACTTAATGTGTGTGTGTGTGTGTGTGATCTTTGTGTGTTCCTTATAAAAAAAGGGTTAAAGAATCTACATAAAATCTAAGTGTATTCTTATGTAAGATTTATTGGGGAAGACAATGGAAGTGTTTCCAAATCTTGCACCTCTAAAGGACTATGAAAGCAGAACCCCCTTAAAACTGCAAATTTATTCTTTTATGCAATTTAAATCATGTATAAAATTTTCTTGACACAAATGGAAGTGGTCCCTAATCGCCGAATATCTACGTGCCCCCCCCCCCCCCACTTCTAAGTGACCCATCGGGACAGAACACCCTTAAAACTTCAAATACGTATATCCAATGTTAATTAAGAGTTTTTCAACATTTCAGCTTCTTCCAACTATATTAGTGGGCAAAACGGAAGGAGGGGGCAGTAAAAAAGTAAAAAAGAAAGTAATATGGTGTTATGAGCATAATGAAAAAGTACATTCGATCCCAAGTAACATCAGGTATTCCTGCTGGTGTATATATATATATATATATATATATATATATATATATATTATTCAAGGGTATTATGAAAAAAAATTTTTTATGAGTTTATTTTCAATGGTATCATGAAAAAGTTCCTTATACGATAAACTATGCTTAATATTTAGAATAGAGCAGTTAAGAGCAAATATAACCAAATATATTGTTTCATACTTAATATATTTTTTATATATTTTCTTAACATGCAACAAAGCAAAGCGTAAAGCCATGTGTTCTTTAAATATGGATGTTTCAAAGAAAAAATATTCTTCTCATCAGAAGGTGAAGCCCTTTTTGGAATTATAAAAAATTAGCTTCAATTATTTTTTGAAAATTATATAAATTATTGGAGTATTTTTGTTTGGAAAGACAAAATCGCTGTTCTTGTTCACACATATATAATATATATATATATATATATATATATATATATATATATATATATAATATTTATAAATAAATATTAATTATTTATTACATACAGATATTGATGTTTCATGCTAACGCAATCTTCAGTGCAGGAAGTTAATTCTCGACAGTCAGTGGGCTCGAACTCCGATCACAAATCGCCACTGATACGTAGTCAAGAGCGTTCCCCCGTTGGCCACCACGAATTAGCTAATAATTAAGGAGAAATTTAACTTTGTAAATACCGAGTCGGCGGATATTTTACAACGAGCGGTGAAAGTGATCTTACAACAACAAACTGTTGGATCTCGCATGAAGCTATTAGTACTGCTTGTTATTAAACTCACTCAGAGTGCCCAGCCTTTAGTAAAGGGGCCTTAAACAATCTTTATCCTCAATCTACTCTTTCCCCAGAGAATGAAGATATTTTTTCTAAACAAAAACTATGCATATCTTGCATTCTGACTCCTTCACAAATATTTTGGATTTTGTTTTATTTTATTTATATTTATCCTATGTTTTGGATATTTGGACATCTGAATCATTCTTCGCATGGATGACTTCTTTCCGCACAGATAAATGCTCAAATCTGCTGCCAAATCTTACTTGTTTCATTTTACTTAGTCAAAGTTCTCAGAAATCAAGAGGCCCCTTCATTTGATCTCTATATGAGATACATAGATATTTGAATATTCCATTAAAGTTCTCCTTTACTTTGCAAATGCTGAGTAAGTGAAGAACATTAATTTTTCTCTCTCCAAATGACCAATTAACTATGTTATAGTATATATTTTTTTTTTGTCTTACTGAATTTTAGGACAAGAATTTATCTGGTCTGGTGGAGTATCCAGCTAAGTGCTGTTACTTGAGGAAACATCACTAGGAGAAGGTTCACCATTGCTCGTATGAGCCAGTGTATAGCCGTGTCGATGGGGATCTTATTTGGGCTTCGAATACTATGTTGTTTTGAATATTTGGTCAGGGTTTACGTGTAGGGTGAAGTATCCTCATGTCAGGTTGTCCTGACAAACCCTTGTACAGAGAGACCGAAGACACTCAAGGATGGTGTCTATCCATTGACTTTTGGATGGCGAAGTAAAAAAAGGATTTGGAACTATAACGTTCGTGATTTATCAAACTTTCAATATAATCGTTATACTTTTTCCATTCAAAAGGGTTTTGTCTTTCCATTAACATCCAATAATTTATATAATTTAAAAAAAATTATTGAAGCTAATTTTTATAATTTCAAAATTGGCTTCACCTTCTGATGAGAAGAATATTTTTCTTTGAAAAATCTAGATTGAAAGAATACATGGATTTACCCTCTGAAGCTATTTAGGTCTAACTTAGAAAATCCAACCAATTTAGTATTTTATTAGGTTACATGATTTATTTTTTATTTTACAAGTCTATATACATAAGCATGTGAAAATGACGCACTTTTTAAATATTTTGAGAGGCTCACTATTGAAAAATATTAAAGTTTCTTCAATGCATTAAAAAAATATTTCTTCCCTTAAAATGTTTTATCATAAAAGTTCAGTACCATTCCTTTTTAAATAAAAGCATCAGAAATATTACAATAATGGTTTAAAAAAGTGATTAATGGTTGACATTTCTTTTTTATAAGTATAAAAAATATTAGTCTGAGAGGGGTGTTAATGTAATGTCTTTTTACCGAAAGCAAATAAGGTTCATAAAATTTGTGAGATTTTTAAAAGAAAAGATCAGACATCTGCTACAAAGGCTTGTAAATACGGAGAGTAAAAAGTTAGCCATGGGTTTATTTTTCGACAGCCTCGTAACTTTCGTTTCTTTCCTATTTTGTCCTTTATTCCTCACAATCCATGGGCAATGTTTCTGACAAAGTCGAAAGAATTTCAATCCTCTCATAGTATTAATCATCATTCAATTTTTAATCCATCTCATTAACCTTCAAGTGTTGAAAAAAAGTCTACATATTTGTTATATACTATGCGAAATGTATCTTTTTTCTATCTGCTTAATGAAAACTGTTTTGAATCATTTTTTTTTTTTTAAACCAGGATTTAATATCTAGTAGTTCATTGGGAGAACTTTGGAAAACTCTTCAAGCCGATCCTTTCAAAGCTGTTGACATCGGTAAGTTTCACCTCTCATCACTGTAGATATGTCCTCACATCGGAGAGACTCTATCCATTGGTTAGTAAGACTTGAGTTTCAAATAGCATTTCATCACAAAACATGTATTTATATTGGTCGGTTATGCCTAGGTTTGAAAATCGCAACACATTTTTTAATCACACAGGAAGCTCCCCTTCCAGGCATTACCTCCTTTACAGAGAGATGAGTTTATTGCTTGTCCTTTAAAGTGCACTGAAATTACTAGTAGGTTGAGAGGGGACAACCAGTTAGTGTGCAAGACGTGTAAACAGCAGAGCCGAATGTGAACTCATATGGAGAAAATATGTGCATGACGAAGTTATTGACGTTGTTCAGAGATTTTGTTAACTTGGTGATACCATTGGAGCACAGGCTGGAGCAGGCGCTAGTGTGATAGCAAGAATTAGGAGTGGATGGAGTAAGTTCAGGAAACTTTTGCCATTACTAACTAGCAGAGGAGTACCACTGTCGACCAAGGGAAGTGTCTATTAGGCATATGTATGCAGTGTAATGATTGTGTATATTTATAGAAGTGAAACCTGGCCAGTGAGGGTTTAGGACATGCGTTGCATGGAGAGAAATTATATGAGAATGGTATGATGAATGTGCAATGCAAGTCTTAAAGACAGACTCAGAAAAAAATGTTGCTAGTCTTTCTTTGCTCTACCGTTATTTTCATGGTAGGTGCTCGACTAAGCTCAAATCTATGCCCCCCCCCCCCCCTTGTAAAACCTTCACAATAAGAACCCGCCTAGCTACTACTACTGCCAATGATTTCCTTTTCTCTCTCTGCGTGCCCAAAGTGAAAAGAAACTTCCATGGGCAGAGCTTCTTTCCTAGAACTGCCCGTCTGTGGAACACAGTACCGCGAGCCTGCTTCCCTGCCGACTACAATATGGTCGTCTTCAAGTTCAATGTAAACAAGTTCTTGTTGAACCGCCCCCGTAAATCAATTTCTGCCCTGCTACAATCATCGTGCCGGTGAATGATATGCCGTCTCACCATCCACCACTCAAACTCTTTAACCCTTATCCTCGAGTGGCGTTTTAGCCTTGATAAGCGGTGCTCTCAATGTAAAAAAAAAAAAAAAAAATTTGAACTCTGAGGAAGATTATATCTGGACAGTATAGGGAGATGCATGCAGAACACGAGGTTTCGATTGTATGGCCACGTTGAAAGAATGGATGAGAGTTCTTAGGTTAGATGTAGTGAGTAAGCTACGAAGGGCCAAGGCCAAGGAAAACATGGGAGGAAGTGATAAGGATGGACTTAAAAGAAAGAGGCATAAATAAAGACCTTATCAGAGAGTTTAGTTTGGAAGTGAAGTTCTAAAAGCTGTCCAACACATGCTGACATGTACAACAGACGTTAAAACGAATATGATATGATGATTGAGGGTAGGAGAAAAAAGAAGCATTTTAAAATCATCTGATGAATCCTTCATGGCTTGAAACTTTCTCTGCCCCTCATAAACTGTGACATATCTGTTACAAAATTCGTTTTGTGTAACTGGAAATAATGAGCCTCTTTACGTCTATATTATCCTTACCAATTATCTCGAAGTAAAGCAAGCTATTATTTTGGCCCATCGACATCAATGTGGGACACACTTTGGAACATTTTGTATGACTGTCGGCAGGTGACGTTACCATATCAGTTGAGATGTCATTGTGCAACATACATTCTCATGGAGGCCTTAAAGTGAGAGCAGCTATTCTTTCCCTCTCTCTCACTTTCCCTCTCTCTCACTTTCCCTCTCTCTTACTTTCCCTCTCTCTCACTTTCTCTCTCTCTCACTTTCTCTCTCTCTCACTTTCTCTCTCTCTCACTTTCTCTCTCTCTCACTTTCTCTCTCTCTCACTTTCTCTCTCTCACTTTCTCTCTCTCTCACTTTCTCTCTCTCTCACTTTCTCTCTCTCTCACTTTCTCTCTCTCTCACTTTCTCTCTCTCTCTCACTTTCTCTCTCTCTCTCACTTTCTCTCTCTCTCTCACTTTCTCTCTCTCTCTCACTTTCTCTCTCTCTCTCACTTTCTCTCTCTCTCTCACTTTCTCTCTCTCTCTCACTTTCTCTCTCTCTCTCACTTTCTCTCTCTCTCTCACTTTCTCTCTCTCTCTCACTTTCTCTCTCTCTCTCACTTTCTCTCTCTCTCTCACTTTCTCTCTCTCTCTCACTTTCTCTCTCTCTCTCACTTTCTCTCTCTCTCTCACTTTCTCTCTCTCTCTCACTTTCTCTCTCTCTCTCACTTTCTCTCTCTCTCTCACTTTCTCTCTCTCTCTCACTTTCTCTCTCTCTCTCACTTTCTCTCTCTCTCTCACTTTCTCTCTCTCTCTCTCACTTTCTCTCTCTCTCTCTCACTTTCTCTCTCTCTCTCTCACTTTCTCTCTCTCTCTCTCACTTTCTCTCTCTCTCTCTCACTTTCTCTCTCTCTCTCTCACTTTCTCTCTCTCTCTCTCACTTTCTCTCTCTCTCACTTTCTCTCTCTCTCTCTCACTTTCTCTCTCTCTCTCTCACTTTCTCTCTCTCTCTCTCACTTTCTCTCTCTCTCTCTCACTTTCTCTCTCTCTCTCTCACTTTCTCTCTCTCACTTTCTCTCTCTCTCTCACTTTCTCTCTCTCTCTCTCTCTTTCTCTTTCTCTCTCTCTTTCTCACTTTCTCTCTATCTCTCTCTTTCTCTCTATCTCTCTCTTTCTTTCTATCTCTCTCTTTCTTTCTATCTCTCTCTTTCTTTCTATCTCTCTCTTTCTTTCTATCTCTCTCTTTCTTTCTATCTCTCTCTTTCTTTCTATCTCTCTTTCTTTCTTTCTATCTCTCTCTCTTTCTATTTCTGTCTTGCCTTCCTTTTCCCTATCACAGTTCTCTCTGAAAATGTAAAGTTTTGCATGAAGACTTCAAATGATGCATGGTGTGCGTAGGGAAGTTAGATGACTTTTATTTCATCGAAGAACAACTTCCTCTCTTTTTGACCCTCCTTGCATGTGAGCTCTGTCTTTCTCCCAAGTTGTCATTTGTGCTGCTCTCTTTCCGCACAAACGCAAGGCACCATGGCCCCTCAGAAATTAATCTTTTTTTGCTATTGGCGACTCACATCCCTATTATTTATTTTTTTCTCATTTCAGATCTTCCCGAAGAGTTTTCCAACTACAATGCAACTGAACAACAATTGCATGAAGCTGGTTACGATGCCTTCATAACTGGTCTTTGTTTTATCAGCTTGAGCCAGTTTTTGGGTAAGTCACTTCGGTTTTTAGCAGATAAATATTTAGATATAAGTTTATTTTAAAATACTGTCAATAGATGTTAACCTTGAGCCTGCTCTCAGTCTGCCAAGCCAGCAGAACATCCTATGAAACTTCCTAATATTTGCATATTGGTTTTGAAAAAGAACATTTTATTAATTAATTATTATTTAAAAGGGTTTACTTGAACCATTGCTTGTATATAGGTATTTAATAAGGCGGTTTGCAATGCAAAATAAGCCAGAACTGTGAAAGAGGAAATAAACACGAACATCAAAGATGGTTGTTATATGAAGAAAATATTAGGTTCAGCAGAATATTGATCATAAAATATTTTATTTATTATGTTATATCTAATTTTTTATACATTTTATTATTGTCTTGTAGAGTGATACTTTTTTAATTAATATATTTATTTTATATTAATTTAATATTATTTTTTATTTATAATTTTTTCTTTTTTATAAATTCATTATGGATGAAATATTTTTTTATTTTAAATTAATTTATAAAGAATGTATGTTTTTTGAAAAGGGGTTAGTTTCACCCGAAATATTAAAAAAAACAACTTTTTTTTTGCACTATCTCGGATTCTATTAACAGTAAGTGAAAAAGAATTTACTGAAACAGTATGTGAAAGATTTACTTACTGAAAAATAAATGGATAAAATTTTGAAGAAAAATATTACATTTATTGTCTTCAATTATTTGGTTTTGTTCATATGTATGTGTATATATATATATATATATATATATATTATAATATAAAATGAAGTAATAAAATAAGGTGTCAATCAAATTTTATTAGAATTCAAAGTTCATGCAAAGCATCCTTAAGTCCTTAGCTCATGAGTTTTCAAAGAATTATCTTTGAAAACTCATGAGCTAAGGACTTAAGGATGCTTTGCATGAACTTTGAATTCTAATAAAATTTGATTGACACCTTATTTTATTACTTCATTTTATATTATAATATTAATGCTCTATCCAGTATATTGAGCTTCAGTTTTTTATCCGGATGTTTCACTAATTATAAGATATTAGTTGACGCTTATATCTTTTGTTGGATTGCTTCATATATATATATATATATAAGAAACAAACAAATATTATTCAAAAATGAACATGTTAATTTGTTTATTTTCTTGTTTGTATGTTCAACTGAGTTATTATCCCTTAAATTCAGGCATTTCAAATTCTTTATATATTCTCCAACTTTATTCATACCTATTTACAATATTGTATTAAGATTTTATGTTATACTTAAATACCATCGTTTAGAATATTCTTTAAAATATAATTATATTTTTATAAGTTTTGAATAATATATATATATTTTTTTTTTTTAATTAATTTATAAACCAATTTATTGTATACAGATTTTTTTTTTAATAATTTACAAATTAATTTTTTGCGTGCACAAAAGTTAGACATGGACGTGCGTTTCTGGCTATACGCCGTCGTCAGCATCCATCACCGGGCAGGTATCGAACCTTCGATGTTAATATTCGTAGACCAGCATTTTAACCACAATGACTTGCCCATTTGTGCATGACTTATCGCCTATACTGTTATGTAGATTATTTGTTAATGTTTTGATTTTGGGCGATATATATATATATATATATATATATATATATATATATATATATATATAAGCATTTATGCTGAACTTTCTTGGACTTTTGTTTTAGATGTTTCTTAATATTCTAAGTCATTCATTGGGCATTTATCTTGTTATATCTTTTAATTTCTTTGACCACTGCTACTCTTCACATTTCTTGTTCTTGGCCTTTTAGCTAAGATCAAAGTGTAGTATCTGTTCCGATGGATACTGCACGCCATAGACTGGTATCGTCATGGCCTTCGGGGCTTGATTTACGCCGGTCTATGGGTCTGTCCTGTGCAGTTCTAGGAGGTCCACCCTCCCAGGCTTCGCCTTCCCTCTTTGGGGAGGAGTAAGTTAATTGCTTACTGCTTGAGGCGCCCCTACCGGGGAAAGCCGACGGGGCTGCCCAGGCAATTTTTCAAACCCCACTTTCCCGACCCGACCTTGGGTCACATCTTACTTGTGGGAGTAAGATAACAACTGGCCTTGTGCCTAACTTCTGGAGAGGAGTAAATAAATACTCTTCACATTTCCATATTCGAGTGGTCACCCTTTTTAACATTTAACTTATATTTTGTCACACCATGTCTAACCCTAGGACAATTATCTTTTCTTTTTTTTATTATTATTATTGAAAACTAGCTGACTTTGCCAGTTCATATGAATAGATAAGCATTAACATTTTGGTAATTTTTATACAAATTTATTTATCTTTTATATAAGACCGTAATGAAAAAAACAAACAAATTTTTAAAGTCAATTTGCCTGAGCTGTTGTGTGAGGAGAAGGCTCTTTATTGTTTTAACTTACAATTCAGAAACGGATGTAAATTGTTGAAAATCAAGTCAGTCCCCCTAAAGGTTGGAAAGAAGCAGTTAAATACAAATGCAAAACGTTTTGTCTACGGGATCAAAACAATCGTTGAATTTAAAAACAATAAAACAAACATGTGGCAGTGCTAACAGGAGGGGATAGAGGGAGAGAAAGCGAGCAAGCAAGCCAGCCATCTCCCTTTTTCTATTCTCGCCAGTATCTTTCTAGCAAGTAATGTTAGTTTAAGAAAGGTTTTTAGTAATTTATCATTTTTTTATTAAAGCAATTCAATTAATTACTGTTAATATTGAAGAAAATATTGCATATATATATATATATATAGTACAATAAAATTACAAATGTATACCCCCAAACATTAATTCAAACTGTTTAAAAAATAGTTATGCAAATAAGGCATGCAAATATTGAAGAAAAGGGTTTCAGATTCTCTGAATCGAAGACGAGGTGTGTCCATTTTTGCAATTTTTACAAAATGCATAACGATCCATGCCTTAAACTACATGGCAAGTAGATACCAATGGCAGACAAGTATAAGTTCCTTGGAGTTATTTTTGACAAAAACCTGTCGTTTATCCCTCATATAAAGTATCTCCGACAAAAATGCAACAAGGCCATTAACCTACTGAGAGTGATAGCTCACACCGACTGGGGAGCGGACAAGAAATCTTTACTCAAACTGTACCGAACAATTGTAAGATCGAAACTTGATTATGGGAGTTTCATTTACGGTGCAGCAAGACCATCATACCTGAAGCAATTAGAAACTATCCATCACCAGGGATTAAGACTTGCATTGGGGGCATTTCGCACGTCTCCAGTGGAAAGTCTATATATTGAAGCGAATGAAGGTCCTTTTTACATCTAAGGCGAGAAAAATGGTGACTTCAATATGTGACCAAATTATTATCATGTCCAGCAAACCCTGTTAACGACTGCACATTTTATCAATATAAGATACTGTTTGAGAGAAAAATCAGTGACATCAGACCTTTCAGTTACCACATCGAGGAACTAAGAAATAAACTGGAATTGGGCTCAAGTCTCATCCACCAATCAATAATTTCTAAAATTCCACCATGGGAATTAGAACAACCTACTTATATCCTCGATTTAGCAACAGCTTCAAAGAGCCAAACCAATCCAATTGTATTTCAGGAGGAATTTTAATACATAAAACATGATCATTCTGACTATAAATACAGATGGATCCAAAGAATCGAATAGAGTTGGAATAGAGTTGGGTGTGCGGCTGTCTTAAATAAGACAGAAATACAATATAGAATACCTGACAGTGCATCAATTTTCAGCGCAGAAGCTGCAGCCATATACTTGGTTTTAAAGATAATAGAAGGTAGTAGCACTGATAGATTTATCATCTTCTCTGACTCCCTATTTGTACTCACAGCAATGAAAAATAAAAATCTAAATACTCCATTAATCGTGAAAATCTTAAATAAGATCACCAATATTTACAACAACAAAAAATGTAAACTAAAATTATACTGGATACCGAGTCATGTCGGCATTTGTGGCAATGAAAGAGCGGATAAAGCCGCAAAAGACTCCTTAAAATGACACCAACAAATACTAGGATTCCATACACTCATCTTCGACCTTCTATTAACAAGATAACCAAACAAAAATGGCAAGAATGTTGGGATGAGTGTCAAAATAGCAAATTATATAAGATTTGGCCAACTATAGATGAGTGGCCCCTGGAATATAGAAAAGTAAGGAGAGAAGAGGTTATAATAACCAGACTTTGTATAGGACACACGCATATCACTCATAAGCACTTATTGGAAGGAAAGGAGTCTCCAATGTGCATAGCATGTCAACAAGCTTACACAGTCAAACATATATTAATAGACTGTCAAGGTCTGCAGCAAACCCGAAACAAGTATTATGACTCCAAAAATTTTAAAGACTTATTTAAAAACATAAATATAACGAAAATTTTAGACTTCATCAAGGAAGTTGGACTGTTCCAAAAAATCTGATTGCAAGTTCTTCATTTCACTTTTCATTGTCTCTCAAGACAATGTGAAAAAATTGAATTGTATTTGAAAACTTTATTCGGCATTACATAACCCATAGTTGGTTGCTATGTCGTAAAACAAACCAAACCAAATAGATGTCTTTGGAACTTTCCTCTGTATTATATATACAGTATTGGAAAATATGATGTTGTATTTTTGATTTAAATAACAGTAATTCGTTTTGATTGTAATATAGGAGTGATAAATGAAAAAAAAAAAACTTTTGCATTTATTCATTTAGATTAAAAAAACTTAATTTTTTTTATACAAGAATTATGGGCCCTACTGTTCCAAATTCTAATATATATTAAGTTGTTTTTAACACCAATATGTAATTAAAATACATTGTTTTGGACTGTTACAATAATTTCCAACACTATTGATAATGTTTACCCATTCATTTATTTATTATCGCTTATGTTTGAATTCATCTTTTGAAACATGACGTAAATCATAAATCTGTGATGTCACGCCAAAGCTATAATTATTTTGTTGAGGTAATGTTTTAAGCTCTATTTATTAGAAAGTCCAAATAGCTCAGTTGGTAGAACCTCAGACTGAAGATCTCAAGGTTTCATTTTCGATTATGGCATCCGCTTTATTTGTTGTGAATTTATTATTTACTATTAATGCAATGTTCTCCATTTCTAAAAGTAGAGAAGATCTCTGGTATTTCGAAATGAGACAGATTCCACAATCTAGTTATTAGATTTTTAAATAATTATGACTGTCAGAAAAATTGTGACTGACGGAAAGAATTTGGTGCTATTTTACTTATAGGCCGATGCAGTTAATTGTGTTCATGTAAAAGCATTATTTTGTACTTACTCAGTCATATTTTATCTCTCACGCCCCGAAAAAGAATTTAAAAATATCAAGCAGAACTTTAATTAGAACGATTTTTCCATTTCCATAAGGGTGATATGAAATGGCGAGTCTGCGATTTTCGGAGTGGCCGGTTAGCTAACTAAGGGCAGATAAGTGTTGCGAAGAAAAAAAAAACAAAAAAAACAAACAATAAAGTTATATCGTGGAAAGTATCCCGGTGAACAAAGTAAAAATAATTATTTAATTTTCTATTTTTTAATTTAATAAATATATATTATATTATTATTGCTTATGTGTTTTTCTTTTTATAATCCTAACAATAAAAACGGAGTTAATGCCCTTGTCTATTCTACCGACCGCTCACAGCCCAAAATGTCGGCTCGGGCACAAATACAGGTTGGACATCGAAATGGAAAAATCGTTCTAATTAAAGTTCTGCTTGATATTTTTAAATTCTTTTTCGGGGCGTGAGAGATAAAATATGACTGAGTAAGTACAAAATAATGCTTTTACATGAAAACAATTAACTGCATCGGCCTATAAGTAAAATAGCACCAAGAATTTTTATTTGTATAAGAAGATAAAAGTTTTCTCCACCCGTTCCCTTTTTCCCGCTCTTTTTTCTCCTTTTTTAAATGTAATTTATTTTCTCTTGTTTAGGTGGTTTTGAGAACAGTAAGAAACAAATGATCTCTCCTCTTTCAAAACTCTTACAACCTTTCTGCAACAAGTGAGTATCAATTACAAAATATATTAAGCCCACCATATTGACGAGTGGCCCTTTTTTAAGATGGGACTGTTTGTTATATGCATAGAGACACGCAACGTCATGTGCGTTAAGTTGAAAAACATCAACATTAAAAAATAAATCGACCGTCATTGAAAATAATGACCTACCTTGAAGTAACTTGGAAAAAAAAAACTATTAATGGTAAGAGAAATAATTATACATTTATAAAAAGGAAATATTAAATTTTGTTTACATCCAAATTTTATCAAAATAACCAAGAAAATAAACAAGGGTGCTTAAGCATATCCGCCCCGACATTAAAAAATTTAAAGAATGTATAAACGTTATTATGTACTTACGTGTTAGCTGAAAATAAGATTGTGCAGAAAAAATTACGCAAATTCATTCAGTAGTTATTTAATTATTTAAAAAAAACGATTTTAACGATTTTTTCACTCGGTAGATATTTCCAC
>OY744551.1:29901906-29981906 GCA_963556195.1 Sepiola atlantica
TTTCATCAAAAAATGACTTCCTGTCTCCTTTCTCTCACATGAGCACTCTGTCTTCTCTTAATTTTTATTTTCTTAGTTGAAACTAATTGGAGTTAAGGAAAACTAAGCCAAAAAAATTAATCTTAAAACTTGATCTGTCGTCAGCTTAATTAATCTGACAATTAATTTAGTTGTAAATTTTCCTGTTTTTTGTTTACTAAGATTGATATTTCAATAATCAAACATTTTAAAAATTATTTTAAATGTGTTTTTACTACTTATCACTAGCACATCATCCAGGTTTGTTTTTATTTGTTTTTGTTTTTTTTCTTTCGCTAAAACTTTAAATGATTTATGTTGGCGGTAGGGAAGTTAGATGACTTTTGTTTCTTCAAAGAATGACACTCCCCCCCCCCACACACACACACACACGTGTGCACTCGGTGTCTTTGTTTGGGACCCCCAAAAAATAATAATAATCTAAAAAGTTGACCTGTCGTCGGCTCAATTAATCTGACGATTAACTTAGTTATAAATTTTCCTGTTTTTTGTTTACTAAGATTGATATTTCAATAATCAAACATTTTAAAAATTATTTTAAATATTTTTTTACTACTTATCACTAGCACATTATCCGAATTGCTTTTAGTTGGTTTTTGCACTGCCCTCTCTCCGCACACACATAGTTTAATCCCAGTTGTCCTGTTAATGAATCTGCTTGAATCTGAATAATTGTGTTGGGGACAGAAACAGCTGCTCCTCACTCTTATTGATATGTGGTAGTTGACTTATTGGATAGCGACGTCCTCAGCTTTCTCTTTTTTTCTTCTGGTAGCTGTAATAATTTTTTTTTTTTTTTTTAAATGTAATTCACCCCAAACAAGGCACATTGTCATTTAAACGTAAGGGACTACTGTGAATTAGGAGCCATACCTACAGTAGTATCCTAGGTGAGGAGTTGTGCAGCGTGATGTTTGTTCACATTACATTTAAATTTCTACATGTTTGTACAGTCAGTGAAACAGGGAGCAGGGAGGAAATTCCAAAGGCTAGCCGTTCAAGGAAAGAAGCTATTAAAGTAGAAAGCCTTCCTGCATTTGGAGACCTCTACAATGAAGGGGCGTGATTTTGCTGATTGTCGGGTATTTACATTAAGAGGTCACCAATGGAACATGTTCTATTAAAGTACTTGTAAAATAAGCACAGGGATGCAACATTGCGGCGATGGGGCTGAAGTTTGGTAGATAGTGTGAGACCTCTTAGATTAGAGGCTCATTTTTTACTAAGCAGGAGAGGCTAAATGTGAAGAATTTAAAAGAACTACAAATAACATCATTATTTGCTTCTGGGGTTTAGTTTACTTTTTTCAGCAATGTACCTCTAGATGAATTGTAATTCCCCCGATCCACTCCCCCATAAAGATGGTGGACCTTGAAAAAGACGTCTGGTCGCTTTGAAGTTGTGCACCCAAAAATCAGAATCAATCTTGGTTCTCTTCTATGTATTTCCTCCCATGATGTCATGTCCTGCTACGTAATCCTAATTCTGAAACTTTATACTTGTAGTGGAATTTTCCATTTTCCTTAATTTTAACCTTACGTGGAAATTTCCAATTTAAACCCTATTTTTATACATCTGCATCTAAATATTGTTACATAATGAGGACTGGGAGGAGCAGATGCTAGTGTGCTTGCAAGAAGTAGAAGTGGGTGGAGTAAGTTCAGGGAACTTCTGTCTTTACTAACCAGCAGATTGTTACCACTGCCTACCAAGGAAAGAGTCTATCAGGCATGTGCACGCAGTGTGATGATGTATGGAAGTGAAACCTAGCTTGTAAGGATTGAGGACATGCGTTACATGGAGAGAATGATATGAGAATGATATGATGGGTGTATAATTTGAGTCGTATAGACAGACTTTGATCTGTTGACTTCAGAGGAAGATTAAATTGGGTACAGTATAGGGAGATGTGTGCAGAACAAGAAACTTCTATATAGTACGGCCATGTTGAAAATAATGAATGAGATAACAATGATGGGTGAATAAAGCAAAAAGTGGTGGGTAAAAGGGGATGGAAATGGTAGTACTAGTAGCTGCCTAAGAGAAGTGTAAGAGGAAAGGAATAAAAAGAAAAACGTACATGATGTATGGAAGTGAAGCCTGGTCAGTGAGGGTTGAGGACATGCGTTGCAAGGAGAGAAATGATACGAGAATGATACAATACATATATAATGAGTCTTAAAGACAGACTTAGATCTGATGACCTAAGAGGAAGATTAAATCTGGACAGTATAAGGAGATGTGTGTAGAACAGGAAACTTCTATATAGTACGGCCATGTTGAAAATAATGAATGAGAGTTCTTTGGTTAATAGATGTAAAACAGTTAAGGTAGCAAGGCCAAGGAAAATATGGGAGGAAGTGATAAAAATGGACTTTAGAGGAAGAGGAATAAAGACCTGTCCAGAGATAGGTTAGTTTAGAAGTTACGTTCTAAAAGCTGTCTAACGTATGTCTAGCATGTAAAACGGACATTAAAGCGAATATGATGATGATGATGAAACTGTAAAAATCGAATGTCCTGGGAACGACATTAAACTGCACCCTGTGGTGAAGCCTCAATTTTAGAGTTTGTAGCCACAGTTACCATTGCTCTCAGTTCTGCTCTGGCCGAGAGTTGTAGTAATTATCAGGGTCCCATCTATGGATCTATAGAATCTGCCCCGAGAATAGCATGAAACTGTGATTAGCAATATAACTTCATTCTTAAATGAAAAATGAAAGCAAACTCCATGAATAAATATTTAAAAAAAAAAAATAGAAAAAAAGTTAAAATGACTGGATTTGGCATTAAATAGCTCTAAATGTCTTGATAAGCCCCCCCCCCCCACCCCCCAAAAAACCTCACATTAACCAAAGAACATCTTAAGTTTCATTAAAGTAATAAAACTCTTCAATAAAATTTAACTTAAACTATTTTTTTTTTAAATATAACAAAAAAATAATTATTCCACTGATAGGATCTTATCCGACAATTTGATTTGGCATTAAATAAACCATTGATGGTTGCTGTGCCATAAAACAAAAATAATTTTTAATTTAGAAAAGTGATTTATGTTTTTTATATATATATAATGGCGTAGGGGTTAGTATCGCCAACTGTCAGCTCGACGGTTGCATTTCGATCCCGGCTTGAGACACTAACTGGTCTAGCCGCACTGATGAGCTGTGAAACAGCGAAACAGGCTGTATGTGGATGACTATATATATATATATATATATATAATTAATCTGATTTAAGATAAATTTTAGTTAACAAGAAAATATTACATTCTGAAACTAATTATAAAAAATTGAAAATACTTAAAGCTATCTTTCTCAGCAAGCTAAAATAAATAACATTACGTATAAAACGAGTAACAATATTTTAAAATGTTTAACATAAATACAATTTATCCTGTGACGCTAATTCTGGCGTCTCGGAATTTAAATTGTAAACGTTCTTCTGGAACTACACCAGTTTGTTGTTTTGACATCTAACGACTCCAGTTTTTTGTTCATTTGTTTTTGTCACCTGAAGATGATTCAACGAAGAATCGAAAGTGCTAGTGATACTTATGGAACATTCATAAAATGTTTTGAATTTTAACACAAAAAAGATTATTAGGAATAAAAATTTAAAAAGTATAATAAAGCTGAGAATTCGTTTGTTTGCTTATATGTAATTTTTTTTTTTTTTTTTTTTTGTAGTCTTGAAGACTCTGAACCAGGCGGAAACATATAAAGTAATTTCCTACAGTGAATCAAAACGCAAAAACTTCCAATCAAGCGAAAGTCATCAACGGAAGCGTCGCCATTTTATCTTGGAACACGATTCTGTCGAAGACGGTAATGTGAAGAAAGTGAAAACCCTGAATGTCGAGTAAGAAATTTTTTTGTTTTTTGGAGCTTTTACAACTTTCATTCTTCTTTTAACAACGTCTTTCGCCTCCTTAAGTTGTTAGATTTCCTATGGTTCTTTTTGGGTTTTACTCTTACTTTTTCAATACTAAAACTCTGGATGCTGTTTGTTTGCCATCATGTACACTTTTCATTTGTTCATGAATGTTTTTTAGACGGTGGGAGAAGGCGAATGACGTAAATATTTAGGGGAAGGGGGATAAAAAAAAAAAAGCGAATGATTATTATCAAGAAAAAAATATATATTTACTTAAAAAAAATGGGTTAATGATAGCTTTATGAAACAAAATCATTTAAAGATTTTTCGTTTTTCAATAGACAGAAAGAAATGATATCAGGACTTTTTGGGTTTTTATTATGGGTCAGCAACAGTCTTTTTCATATTTCCAATTTCGCAATGGTCCCTCTTCCAATTTCTATATCAACATTGTTTGTCTATCCTCTCATGTCTAATTTAGCAATGGTCCCTAGGGTCCAGACTGTGTTTTTTTTTTTTTTTTTTTTTTTTTTTTTAAGAAAATAGAAGAAATAAAATCTTTTCTTAGAAAATCACTTTTTTTTTTATTGTTTAAAAAAAAAATCTAAAAGTTTATATCTTAATATTTTTTCAAGTCTTCGAAGAAAAAAAATACAGATAAATATTTGTAAAATCAAATTTAAAAAATGTTCTATTTTTATTTATTAAAAGGTTAAATTTTTAATAACGTTGCAAATATTTGAAACGAATTTGAAAATAATAAATTAGCTGTCATGCCTGGCGTTGCCTGGGAGTCTTTTACTTTTATTTTGGTTTCGTTTTTATACCAAACGAGCAAAAAACTATCCGCAATATGGAGGCTATAAATCTAGCTCTAAGTATTCTTTTTAAATATATTATTTATATTAAATATTTGTATAAATCTGTTATAATTTTAAAAACTGATAGTTTCTATTTAAATTGCCTCCCTTGAAAATTAATTTTGCTAATTTATCCTGTTTTATCAAACCACTTTAATCACATTAATATGGACAAAAAATGTTTATTAAAATTGAAAAAATAATTTTTGTCCTGTATGTAAAACAATTTTTTTAATTTAAAAAAAAAAAAAAAAAAATTTCATTTGTTATATTTTTAACTTACCGACAAGTTTTAAATCCTTTAGAGACCTGTGTCGTCATTGTGGACCCAGGTTCTTGGTCGTCTGTAGATAAAACACTCGGACACTCTAGTGTTTTCAGTTTATTTTTTACTGCAATCCGTGATGAAAGTGTTCTGGGTTTTCCCGGAATTCCAAGTACTTCAGACTTAGCATATGGGAGATATAATTGAAGGTTTCAAATTGAAAAAGAAAAGAAACTGAAAAAAGCAGAAGACTTTAAGATGAAGGAGACTTTCACAAAAATCAATTGAAATAAGAAGTCACTAACTCGCACAAAAGATGAAAAAGAAAATGAAGCAACAAAAACTGTCAAAAGAAATTTTTAAAAGCTGAAGAAGTTTAAAAAAGAGTAAAAATCAGACTTGTGTAGTCTGAAGTAAAGTTACATCTTTTCCACAAATGTAATTTAATAAACTTTTCTTTTTTTTTAATATTTTATTTTGTATTTTTTTTTTTTTATATTTTATTTTGTATTTTTTAAAAATTTTAAGTTATAGTTTCACATGCATCATCATATTACAAATAATCTTCATTTTTAGTTTGTTATCTATGTACTGATTTCACATAAATATAGTATTGTTAATAAATAAATTTGTTTTTCCAATTAAAATTTACGTAAAATTTAAAGCTCAGATATCACTAGAACCCACCACACTCATCAAATTTTTCAGGGTGGGTGTTCGTAAAGTTTCACATAATCACAACTTTAATATCAATACAAAATATTTTCAGGGTTTCTGTAAAATATTTTTTCTTCTTGGAAGACTCCTGGCCCAGGTTGCCCATTGATTTCAGCCTTTTAATTTTTTTTTTTACCTTAACTGCTCCAAATATTTATTACAAAATTTAACGATATTTCTCTCCTTCAAAAAAAGGGAACCGTTTTCATCTCTTAAACTGTTTCAATAAATCTTGTTCTTGTTCACTCTCGCCTGTTCGTTTGTAGCCACTCCACCATTTAAAAAGTGAATGTTTGTCTTGTTTTTCCTTTTTCTTTCTTTCAGTGCTGCTCCTTTCATTTCCAAGCGTTTTTCTTCCAGACTCAGAATAATTGATCCCAATACAAATAATCAGATTTCGCTAACCCACCGAGGTACCAAAAATGTTCCGAATAACAATCCTTTTTGCCTTTTAAGCTAATAAATTATTCACTAATCGAAGTTGGTCTAATCTTCACTCCTAAACACCATTCCAGAAACTCTGTTTACATCTAACCTGAGCACATGTTGCTCATTTCACAGTCAAAATATAAAATTCCAGCCAATAAGTTCATTCGTTAATGTAACATCATCAAATTTGCTAAATGCATCTTAGAGTAAGTCATCTAATATATAAAGTCAAGTAAGTCTATTTCCCGTTTTTTTTTTGTTTTTTTTTCCCCGATGTAATGAGCAAAGCCGATCTCCCTTTTGAGTAAATGACAAAGAATCGTCTGTGCTGTACATAAAAGCCTTGAAGTAAAAAGTGAGATGCAGTGAGGTTAATTCGAATTGTCGAACTAAAGGTCACAAATGATTCATAATTTGTAGTTCCATATAAGGTGAATGATGTGGCGATTCGGCAGGAGATAACTGATAATGTCTTTAGCGTCTGAGGCATAGTCCGGGGCATTTGGTTGAGAAAGAATTAGCAAGAACAGGTGTTTTTTGTTTAAAGCAGTGTCGTTGGGAGACATGCAGCATTTGGTCGTTGGGGAGACATGCAGCATTTGGTCGTTGGGGAGACATGCAGCATTTGGTCGTTGGGGAGACATGCAGCATTTGGTCGTTGGGGAGACATGCAGCATTTGGTCGTTGGGGAGACATGCAGCATTTGGTCGTTGGGGAGACATGCAGCATTTGGTCGTTGGGGAGACATGCAGCATTTGGTCGTTGGGGAGACATGCAGCATTTGGTCGTTGGGGAGACATGCAGCATTTGGTCGTTGGGGAGACATGCAGCATTTGGTCGTTGGAAGACATGCAGCTTTTGGTCGTTGGGAGACATGCAGCTTTTGGTCGTTGGACAACTAAAACATATTTCATTTGTGTACCGTGAAGTGAAAATCAAAAAATCAGTATCCCGTTAGCTTTCTCACTACAGTTATTGATATGTTTCTTCCTACAAAATGAATATTTGAATTTGGTTCATCAGTTCTTTTAGTGGATCATTATAGAATATTGTTAAAAACAATAAAATGTAACTCGATTTAATTCCTTCCAGAAAATACTTTAAACCACTCAGAATTCTTTACATATGAACATCATCTTTAAGTGACTAAATTTTAATCTAAAGTATTTAATTTAGTTTGCTATATAATAAAGTCAGTCTCTGTATCGTTTCTTTGTCATCAGTAGCTTTCTTCCTACAAAATTTATAAAATTTAATTTGATAATTCCTTCCAGAAAATACTTTTACTGAGTAAGAATTATGTTCCTTCTCTCTCTCGCCTCTCTTCGTCCCCCTCTCTCTCGCCTCTCTTCGTCCCCCTCTCTCTCGCCTCTCTTCGTCCCCCTCTCTCTCGCCTCTCTTCGTCCCCCTCTCTCTCGCCTCTCTTCGTCCCACCTCTCTCTCACCTCTCTTCGTCCACCTCTCTCTCGCCTCTCTTCGTCCACCTCTCTCTCTTCGTCCACCTCTCTCTCTTCGTCCACCTCTCTCTCTTCGTCCACCTCTCTCTCTTTGTCCACCTCTCTCTCTCTCTCTCGCCTCTCTTCGTCCACCTCTCTCTCTCTCTCTCGCCTCTCTTCGTCCACCTCTCTCTCTCTCTCTCTCGCCTCTCTTCGTCCACCTCTCTCTCTCGCCTCTCTTCGTCCACCTCTCTCTCTCGCCTCTCTTCGTCCACCTCTCTCTCTCTCGCCTCTCTTCGTCCACCTCTCTCTCTCGCCTCTCTTCGTCCACCTCTCTCTCTCTCGCCTCTCTTCGTCCACCTCTCTCTCTCTCGCCTCTCTCTTCGTCCACCTCTCTCTCTCTCGCCTCTCTCTTCGTCCACCTCTCTCTCTCTCGCCTCTCTCTTCGTCCACCTCTCTCTCTCTCGCCTCTCTCTTCGTCCATCTCTCTCTCGCCTCTCTCTTTGTCCACCTTTCTCTCTCTCTCGCCTCTCTCTTTGTCCACCTTTCTCTCTCTCTCGCCTCTCTCTTTGTCCACCTTTCTCTCTCTCTCGCCTCTCTCTTTGTCCACCTTTCTCTCTCTCTCGTCTCTCTCTTTGTCCACCTTTCTCTCTCTCTCGTCTCTCTCTTCGTCCACCTCTCTCTCTCTCGTCTCTCTCTTCGTCCACCTCTCTCTCTCCTGTCTCTCTCTTCGTCCACCTCTCTCTCTCTCTCGCCCCTCTCATCCTCCACCTCTCTCTCTCGCCTCTCTTCCTCCACTACATTCTTTTCTTTTCAATCTTTCTTTTAGAATTCACCCTTTATATCATTTGATCTTCCTCACACCACCTAAAACATTTGTGTACAGATAAAAAGTGTGCATCGTCACAAGCAACGTAACATGATCAGATTATGAGTTGTCTATAGATTGCTGACAAATGATGTTTTTTTTTAAAATAAAATTTATGTCAAAATTAGTTGTACTTTTGTTCAAAATTTAGGTGCTTATATTGAGTTACTTTTCATTGTTGTCAAGAAGGAGGGTGACTGCATACGTGTGTTAGGAAAACTCATCTCAGACGGTCACTACTGGGGAAAACCCAGAAGTGGCCGTCTGAGAACCTCCACTAATGAGTTCAGCAAAATAATAAATTCTCGCAAATAATTATCATAAAATGTTTCATGAGATAAAAAAGTTTCTTTTTCTTTTTGGTAGGAAAAATTTCTTATTGAAATAATTTTTAACCAAATAAGTTGTTAGAAATTATTTGGACAAAAAACTCTCTTGGAAAAAAGATTAATTTATTCCAGTTCAAAGATTGTATGTAACAGTAAATAACATTTATTTGTTTGTAGTTTGACTAATATTTTGTTTCTTTATTAACAGAGACTTTATCAAAGTGACTAGAAATTCCATTTTTGATCACTTTGGTAATATATGTATAAATGCAAAAGTTTTTTTCATTTATCAAAACTATAATCATATCAAAACAGCTAAGCTCTACCTAATTCAATTGTACACTAAAATATTTTCACATTCCGTATGTATACTCACAGAAAACCTGACTAAACACTCAACGCTATAAATTATTTGCATATTTATTTTTTAAACATTGTCTAATAAATGCATATCCAGTACGATTCACTTATAATTTGATTCTGCTAAACATAAGAGGAGACAGTGATAAAAATGGACTTGAGGGATAAATAAAGACATGGCCAGAGATAGGTTACTTTAGAAGTCTTTTTCTTAACTGTATAGGGAGGTGTGTGCAGAACAGGAAACTTTGGCGGTTTGGTCACATTGAAAGAATGAATGAGAGTTCTTCGGTTAGTAGATGTAGTTGGCAGGGGAAGACAAAGGAAAACATGGGAGGAAGTGATAAGGATGGATTTGAGAGAAAGAAAGATAAATAAAAACCCCGCCAGAGATAGGGTAGTTTTGAAGTCCATTTCTAAAAGCTGCCCAACACATGTAAAATTGATATTAAATTGAATATGATGATGATGATGAAAGAAAGAATAAGAGTGCTCGACTTAGATGTAGAATAGTCAAGGGAGCAGTTGAAGGCCAAGGAAAACATGGAAGGAATTGATAAGAATGGATTTGAAAAGACCTAGCCAGAGATAGGTTAGTTTGGAAGCATGTAAAACAGAAGTTAAACCAAATATAGTAAAATAATGGATGAGAATGCTTGCGTTAGTAGATGTAGAACAGTTGAGGTAGCCGGTTCAGTTCGGTAGGAAAAGGCCAAGGAAAACATGGGAGGAAGTGATAAGGATTAACTTGAGAGAAAGAGGGATAAAGACCTGGTCAGAGATAAGTTTGTTTAGAAATCAATTTCTAAAAGCTGTCCAACACATGCCAGAATGCAAAACGAACGTTAAACTGAATATAATGACACAAGTAATTCAAAATAAAACAATCAAGCATCATTTTTTTTTAATTATCAAAATTCATGAAGTTATCCAATTTTAACAAAAGTTTCAGCATCTATCCATTACCTTGCATCTTATTTTATTAAAAAAATGTGGGGACCTGTTTTTTCTAGGTAGGCAACTCTTATTAACTCTAAATAAGATTGTATCAATTACTAGCTGGCTTTGCCGACTTGTTATTGCTTCGCAAAGTTTGCTAGTTAAAACATTAATTTAAAAAAATAAATATTTCATTCATACCTTTGTTGTAAACACGAGACAAAATCTTTTCTCATTTATTCATATAGATAAATAAACATTATCATTAGAGATGGGCGGTTTTACCGAAAAACCGCGGTTTATCGGTTTCGTCTCCATACCGAATACCGAATCGTTTTTTTTTTTTTTTAACCGTAACCGTTCGGTATTGTGTTTTTACTACAGTAAGCCACCATATACAAGGAAACACGGTTGAAAAGATTTTCCGATTTGAATAAAATTGAATATTATCAAAAAATGTTATATTAGTAAGAGGACAGATTGAACAAATATATGATCAAAACATTTAATTGACTTGTAGGAAGAAATCTTTGTTTACAGTTTGTTTATCATTAACATTTTGAATTTTCAAATGAAAAAAAGAGAAATACGACAGACAACATGACATCGTATTTTTGTAGGCCCTGGTTGAAATAACAGAACATG
Source organism: Sepiola atlantica (assembly GCA_963556195.1). Classification (NCBI taxonomy): domain Eukaryota; kingdom Metazoa; phylum Mollusca; class Cephalopoda; order Sepiida; family Sepiolidae; genus Sepiola; species Sepiola atlantica. Next base: position 29,912,670 of record OY744551.1, read on the forward strand.
GTAGAATTATTGTAAAAACATTGCTGATTTAATTTAACACCTCACGCATTTTGAGTTTTAAAAAAAATAAGTTGTAAAAAATTGTTTTGAACTAATTCCCAACTTAAATTAATTTTCTTAAAAATCGATCAAATGCGTCCCATTAATCCAACAGTACATCCAAGCTAATTATTTATTTATAGAAAATTAAAGGGAGAAAACTCATGTCTGCAAAACAGAAACGCTATAAAATGGATTATTTTTTTTTGTTTTTGTTGAAACTAATTTCTGTGGCATAATAAGGATTAAGCTGGGTGATTTAAAAAAAAAAATGAGGAATGGTCCATTTATTTTTAATAATGATTCATATATGTCTGTGACTGCTCATTTTCTAACGCTATCTTTTGATGTTAAAGATTTTTGTTTAAATGTTTCTCATTCTCCTCATCCTATATTTTAGCTTCTGATGGGTTAAAGAATTAAATAGAATGTATATTCAAACTCAGTTTTATTCTTCAGAAATCTTTCATGAATCTTTGGTCACTGTTTTAACGAGTTAACTGTTGAAAAGGTATCAGAACTTAGATTACATCAGTCAACACCTTAAAACTTATTGTTCATATCATGGAGAATGATTCAGTCACAAAATTATCGAAACAGTGGCATAATTCAACTAAACGTTGAATAATAACTAATCATCACACAAGAGAATGAATAGCTTCCATCGTAAAACATTTTTTTTTCAAAAAACCGAAAAACCGAACCGTAAACCGAGGTTTTAAGGAAAAAAAAAACGAAACCGAAACCAAAATTTAAAAACCGCCCAACTCTAATTATCATTTTAGCATTCCTGTTGTTTTTTTATTCTAGATTATTTTTATTTAATCACAATTGTTATAAAGAGTTCAATAAATGGAGTTAAAAACTGTTTGAATTATGCAGATCTCCCTACTGGTTGAAAACTGTTTGAATTATGCAGATCTCCCTACTGGTTGAAAACTGTTTGAATTATGCAGATCTCCCTACTGGTTGAAAACTGTTTGAATTATGCAGATCTCCCTACTGGTTCAAAACTGTTTGAATTATGCAAATATCCCTACTGGTTCAAAACTGTTTGAATTATGCAAATATCCCTACTGGTTCAAAACTTTTATGAATTTAAAGCTCAAAAATAAAATGTGAACAGATTTTTGAAAATAATCAGTGTACTCAATTGAATGTTTTTGGATCTATCCGCTAGGACATATTGTGGTGTTATGTGTGGCCGTTAACTTTCATGTTTGGTCTGTTTCCGATGTAAATGAACAAAAATAACTTTAAAAAATATTAATGAAGCTTTCTTTAAAGGGGCTTTCAATCTCACATTCGCTTTGCTTCCATAGAGCTGACATATTGTTCTGTTTTCTCATAAAAGGTCCACTCCTCAACTCTGAGAAAGGGGTTAGTTTTATGCTAATCACCTAAGGTGCGCCTACCATGAAATGCTGACGGGGCTACTCAGGCACTTTTTGTAAGCTAGACTGCATTTCCTCTAGTGTTCTCACTTTTAAAATCCCACCTGATCCTGTGTCTAACCTTTTTAGGAGGTAGATAACAAATAAAAAAATTAAATAAATAAAAATTAAATAAATAATATAACAATAAATAAATAATATAAAAATAAAACAAACAAATAATAAAATATATAAAATATTTATTGGACAATTTTCATATGCAGAGGATCATTCTTACCAAATGTGAATTTTTTTGTAAGTCTAAAAACTTTTGCCTTTTATATTTTAAGAGTTCTATTTACTCGGCATTGCCCAGCAGTCTTTTTGTTACGAAATCCCTTTGCCGTGAATCCCAGTTTATTTCAACATCCAAATATTTCATATGGAGGCAGCAAATTATTTTTTTCTGTTGGATTTATTAAACAGAGTGAACAGTCACAAGAAAACCAGAGAGCAAGATTAAACATTTTAACCATGTGGGTTACTGAATGCGTGCGAACGAGCGAGAGAAGGATACAGAACGGCCGGACTGTGCACTAATTGAGTAATATTGTGCCTTCCTCTTCTCTCAATAGGGCTAAATCGGGAACGATTACTTTTCACATCTACTCTGCGTGAAGGTGTTGCTGAAAAGAGGCAGAATTTCCCTTCTCTAGGAATCCTGTAGTTTTGCCACTTCATTTTCCTGTCAATCATTCTCTTTTAAAGCTTCATGCTTTCATTTTGGTTTTTAACTATGCCATTTGGTTTTTCACAAATTATTTAAAAAAAAAAAAAAAAAGAAAATAGGATTTTAAAAAATTTAATTTAATTATTACGGTATTGTTTGGACTTTAAATTATTAATTGAATTAAATTGTTAAAAACTATAATTAATTTTTTTATGGTAATGTTTTAATCTCTATTTATAAAATTATAAAAATAGCTTCCAAAATTACATGAGGATTTGCCGAGAATTTTAAAGCCAGTTTAAATGATTTTTTTTTCAACAATTTAAATATTACCAAATTCCTTTCCAATTTTCGAAGGGTAATTTTTTTTACAACTATTAAGAAAAGATTAAAATGACTTCACATAAAAATACAAATGCATTCTGGTAAATTGCATAATATTTTTTAAATAGGATTTTTTTAAAGTTTGTTTTGAGTACTTTACGCCTACTGCATATTCGATTTAAATAATTATTAATAGTAATAAAAAAAAATGTGAGTCCAGAAGAGGCAAGAAACACAGGTTTCAACAAAAACTATAAGTGGTCACACAATTTTATTAATATGTATGACCCCCTGGTGACGATCGTTGACCCACAAAGCAAAGTTTTTGCTTTGAGCTTCTTCGTCTTATCTTGGCCGTGTCAACACTAGCCTTGGCGATCGCACATGCACTGATCTACTAAATATATTTATTTTCGACCGGAAATCCTAAATGTCCACTCTTTTTCTCCATTACTCTCAGCTGGTCACCGGAACTGTCTATATCCTCTTTTTTTCTCAGCTTATTGTCACCTGGCCACCCAGAAGCTAACAACTAATTGTCAGGGCACCATTCTGTCTGCAGAGTTTAATTGATTCACATGCCTTTTTATTATAGCTCACTTATCTTACTTCCTCATCCTTTTGTATCATTGATTATTTCCAAACTTAACTTTTTCCAGGGTCGCGGCTGTGTGTCAAAATATAGATTTTTTTTTTCTCGTCCTTTTGTTCATTTTATTTTGTCCATCTCATTTTGATTGGTTTACACACAATCTTTTTTTAATTTTATCTTTTTTTAATCTTATCTTTTTTAATCTTATCTCTTTATTTTATCTCTTTTTATTTTATCTCTTTTAAAAAATTTTTTTTTTTTTTTTTTTTTTAAATTTTATTTTTATATATATATATTTTAATTTAATTTTTTTTTTATTTACACAACACTGAAGCTACTGTGATAGGGGCCAGATTTATAAGAGGACACCCTGGGTGGAGTTTGGCAGTAAGATGTTTGTTCACATTACATTTAAATTTATGTATGTTGGTACAATTGGGGAACAGATAGCAGGAAGGATATTCCATGAAAAGAAACTATTAGAGTAGAAAGCCTTCCAACATCTGGGGATCTCTACAGTGAAGGGGTGGGATTTTGCTGTTAGTTGGGTTGGTCGGGGGGTATAAATTAGGTTAGGGAATCTTTTTTGATTAAAAGTTGATAAAACTGAACTAAATAATTTTTAATCTCTCTTAATTCTTAGTTCAAATTTATATCCAGGTGTACTTATCAAGGAATGGCGATAAAACAAAGACTGTTGGACATTCTTAACTAAAATTTGGTGGACAAGTCAGGCATAGAATGAAGTTTATTTGTAACAAATATAATTGGATTCATCATAATCATTGGTTTAACATCCGTTTTACATCCTGGCATGTGTCGGCAGCTTTTAGAAATTGACTTCCAAACTAACCTCCTGTTCTGCATGCATCTTCCTATACTATACAGGAGTAGCAAGTGGACCTTGTGTTTACTTCTGGCAGCCTTGTAACTCCCGCTTCCCTTATTTTGTTTTGCCCTTTAGTCGTCACATTCTATCAGCGATGTTTCTGACAAAGGGGGAAGAATTGCTGTATTCTGGGTCGGAATCTATCCATCTTACACTTATCGTTGGCTAGTTTTTGACCTTGAAGTAGTTTATATATATTTTTAGCTTCTTACATCAAGTGGCCTCATGCCTTGTCTGGAGCGATTTTCATTAAAAAAAAAAAAATACTGCCAGATTTAATCTTCCTCTGAAATCATCAAGACTAGCATATTAGTCTTGTACCATTTCTCTCCATGCAACACATGTCCTCAACCCTCATTGGTCAGGTTTCACTTCCATACATCATCACACTGCGTACACATTCCTGATAAACTCTTCCTTAGTCGACAGTGGTAACACTCTGCTGGTTAGTAATGGCAGAAGTTCTCTGAACTTACTCCACCCACTACTAATTTTTGCAATCACACTAGCACCTGCCCCACCCTGTGCTCCAATGGTATCAACAAGGTCACAAAACTTCTTGACAATCTCAATAGATTTGCCATCCAAATATTTGATAAACTCTTCCCTTGGTCGACAGTGGAATGCAGAAAGGATTATGAATTTTTTTTAATGGTTTCATGGGTGACATTTTTTTATTTTCTGACGTGAGGAGACCAACCACTCTCTATCTACTTGCATCCTCAACCGGTATAACTTTTTTCTCCTTTGAGAGATTTCACACCCGCAACTTGACCATTTCTGATCTGACAAATTTTTGTCTTTCAAAACATTTTTAATGTGAGATATTCTTTGTTTAATGGTGTAACAATTTTAATGGGAGATATTCTTTGTTTGCTGGTGTAACGATTTTAATGGGAGATATTCTTTGTTTAATGGTGTAACGATTTTAATGGGAGATATTCTTTGTTTGATGGTGTAACGATTTTAATGGGAGATATTCTTTGTTTGATGGTGTAACGATTTTAATGGGAGATATTCTTTGTTTGATGGTGTAACAATTTTAATGGGAGATATTCTTTGTTTGATGGTGTAACGGTTTTAATGGGAGATATTCTTTGTTTGATGGAGTAACGATTTTAATGGGAGATATTCTTTGTTTGATGGTGTAACAGTTTTAATGGGAGATATTCTTTGTTTGATGGTGTAACGATTTTAATGGGAGATATTCTTTGTTTGATGGTGTAACGATTTTAATGGGAGATATTCTTTGTTTGATGGTGTAACGGTTTTAATGGGAGATATTCTTTGTTTGATGGTGTAACGGTTTTAATGGGAGATATTCTTTGTTTAATGGTGTGACAATTTTAATGGGAGATATTCTTTGTTTGATGGTGTAACGGTTTTAATGGGAGATATTCTTTGTTTGATGGTGTGACAATTTTAATGGGAGATATTCTTTGTTTGATGGTGTAACGATTTTAATGGACAATATACTTTGTTTAATGGTGTAGCAAATTTAATGGGAGATATTCTTTTTACTGACAAATTATAATCTGTCAAAATTTTGTGCAAAGAATCATTATTTCTAGTTTCAATGCCCCCCACATTTCTTTGAAGTTTTTAGAGAAAGATTTTTATATTTTTAAATTTCTAGGAGAGTAACAGCAAAATCTGATTCTCTATCTGGGAAAGCCATCTCCGCTAAGCCGCAGCAGCAGCAGCAGCAGCAAGAGAAATCTAAAGAAAGAGAAGAAAATATGCAATGGAAACCGGAAGAAAAAGGTAGTTTTTAAATTTGATTAATTTATTCACCAGCAGGAAACCTGGTGTTGTGCATGGATGAATCGCCTTTGAACCTCATAGTGATGTAACGATTTTAATGGGAGATATTCTTTGTTTAATGGTATAACTAGGCTGCATCTTTTAGTCATGCATGCAAATAGCAGACATAGGTGATAGATGTTCGGCTAAGGAAGGAAGGGGTGCCACAGAAGAAATTGAAAATATCTCTGATTGTGAGTTGGACCACACAGAAATTGTCTTTTGTTTTAAATAAAATAAGTGCCTCATTAAACAAGGAATCCTGCTGAGACCGGCCTAATTGAGAAAAGTAATGTTCCTAGATAGGCTACAGATAAACCCCTTTGAGTGGACACTATCTAACCATTATCTCTAGCGGATATTTCCAGTGGTCAGCTTCTGGGTGGTCGAATGGTGACCACTGAGAAAGACCAGAATCTATAATTTCTAGTCAAAAGTACATATATTCCAGCCTATAGACAGCAATGACGCAGTCAGTTTGACGTTTGAGTATCAGTTGGTTTTCGGTGGCCCTCATATGGTCTGTTGTGTCTTGTTGGACTTATGTTTTTATTTGGCTGGGATAAAAGATCTCATTTTTGCAAGTCTGCTATTCAACCTAAGAAAACGAATATCATTTGTAATCTCCCCAAAAATAAACATCTGTTGATTATTTATAAACTGGGCGTATGGTTTTATTTGGGATGAGGATTCTTTGTTGCAATACTGAGTCGAACGACAACCTTGCATTAGGCATAGCGAGCGGGTCGATCACGGCCAGTGCAGTGAACGCACTCACACATATTCACAATAGTACATTTTTTAAATTTATTTTTTAATTTTTTATGAGAAGTCATTTCAGGCAAGTTAAGTTGCATAATGCATGTACAAGACTCGTGGCCATGCTTATAGCTTTAAGTGAGACTTGACCTTTGCACCACAACTACAGGGCAATGATTAGACAGATTTCCAATGTGAAACCAGAAGATGTAACTTTACGATTGCGAGATCTGTTGGAACAGCTTGGTTTCATGTCATAAATAGAGAAAAAAAGGCTTCGTTTGTATGGATACATAGAACGCTCAAGTGGTCCTATCAAGATAGTTTGAGATTTAGGAAACCCTGGTAGGCGGGCGAGAGGCCGACCCAAGTTGCCTTGGAAAGAACTGCTGCAGAGAGATTGCATAGCGTGGAAGCTCTCTGCAGCTGATCCTCGTGATTTATTTTTTGTTTTTTGAGAGAGGTGTGAAGTGAAATCTTCCATGCGTGCAGCTAGTAAGGTACCTGCATGAAGGCCCATCAACGGGGATGATGCCCCTCAACTGATGACCCGGTCATCCATGCTGGTAATACCTCAAGGGGCACACATCCATACGCAACAACATGACACTTGAGAATAGCATGACGTTTAGCGAGTTTTGATGGAGAAACCTCTCAAAAAGCTACCCCTGTGTTTGGTCACCTGTACTATCACACGGAGGGGGGGGGGGCAACTAGAAAAGCACTATAACCTCACCCTCTATCAAGGATACTTAACTACCTTCATTATCTGTCAGTTATCAGACAAACCAAGCCTAAAAAGATCCCACCACCAACGTTAAACCACCTGGACTACAAACAGGCTAGCCAAAAGGTAGACCCTTCAAGAGCTCAATAGGGAAGGAAGGGCTTACAAGGTTGGCTGACAAAATGTCCACACCTAAAATTCCTGTAATTTTCAATTTTTAAATCTCTATATTAATAAAATTGTGTGATCACTTTTTTTGTGCCCGTGTTTCTCACCTCTACGTGACTTATATATTATTTTTATTTACTATTAATTGATTATTTATTGAAATAGAAAAGCAAAGGCATAAAATAAAATTTTAATCTTATTTAAAAAAAAATAATTACAAAACTAAATCCACCAAAATGCATTTCGATTTATTTGTTAACAAGTCAGCCATTTCAATCTTTTCTTAATAGTTGAAAAAAAAAGAATGAATTATTTTATGACCTTCAGAAATTTGAAAAGAACTTGGAAGCATTTTAATTGTCAAATGGAAAGTGATTTACACTCGGTTTAACATCCATTTTACATGCTGGCATGTGTTGGACGGTTTTTAGAAATTGACTTCAAAACTAACCTATCTCTGGCCATGCCTTTATTTATACCTTTTTCTCTGAAGTTTATTCTTATCCATTCCTCCCATATTTTACCTGGCCTTCCCTAGCCAACTGATTCTTCTACCTCAATTGTTCTACATCTACTAACCCAAGAACTCTCTTTCATTCTTTAAACATAGCCATATCAACAAAGTCTCCTTTTCTGCACACATTTCTCTGTATTGGCTAGATTTAATCTTAGGCTTAGATCTAATGAGCTCAGAGTGTCTTTAAGACTCACATTACATTGTATCATTCTCATATCATTTCTCTTCATGCAACTCATCCTCAACTGTCACTGGCAAGGTTTCACTTCCATACATCATCTCACTGCATACACACGCCTCATAGACTTTTCTCTTGGTCAACAGTAGTAACACTCTGCTGTTTAGTAATGGCAGAAGTTCCCTGAACTTACTCTATTCTACTCCTAACTCTTGCAATCACACCAGTACCACCCTGTGCTCCAATGGTATCACCAAGGTAGCAAAACTTAAGGCTACATCTACTTAAGAGAAAAATCTGTGTTGCATATTTACAAAGCCCATTAATTATTTTTACTGTCTCAATTAAGTCACCTCCACATTCTTCTTTTCTCGTAAAGTAGTTTAACCTAAGTAAAATTTATTACAGTCAAGAATTATCGTCATCTTTGGACAGTTACAAATATGTCTGCAACGACTCTTAGCAGAAGACACATCTAGTAGTACGAATCATGGTGATAGTGTGTAGATGTATTCTGCCTCTCTTTCTCTTTCTTCTTAGCAGTTGTAGTCATGATGTGTGTAAGGTTGGTCTGTCTCTCTTTACTTTTTTCCTTTAGGAGTATCAGCAGTTGTAATAGTTGTCGTCCATCTTTCTTGAATAGAAGAATGGTAATTTTTCAGTTCTTCCCAAAATTAAAAATACAATTCTCTGCATGAGAATGTATTCATTTTTCTTTAATTCCTTTTAACCCCTTTTCGGGGTCCCGACCATCTTGCCACATCTGCTAAAAATTGAACAAGATAATTTTAAAAAAAAAAAAAAGTTCAAAAGAATACACATCCCAGGACAGGTAGAAACAATGAATATAGCATTAGTTCAAAATTTTAATGTTTTCTTTTCTTTGGAGAGTATGTTACGGTTTTGGTGGCACCCCCTAAATGTTAATGTTTACAAAAAAAAAAAAAAATAATTGGCTCATGTTACTTACCCTGTTGCCTAGAATACATATTCCATAATTCATAAGAAAAATCCTAAAGTAATTAATTCATCATTATGAATTAGGGAATGAGCGCAAACACATTGAGAGTTACGCGCATGCACCGATTTTTAAAAAATGTATTACTTAATATAACTCAAAATTCTCTATTAAATTTTTTACATCTAACTTGTTTAAAAAGTTTTTTTGGGGAAAGTGCGAGTTTGGGTGGACGCACTTTCTAAATGGTAAAGTTTACACAAAAAATAACGTGCGCATCTTACCCATTGTTTTGCCTAGAATATATATTCCAAAATTCATGATGATCTGTTCATTAGTTTAGGATATTATCCTGTACATATAGATATATACACACACCTACTACAATTGGACAAGATGTTTTTTTCAAAAAAGTGTTTTTTTATAATGTGAATTTGATGCTTACTCAATATTCTGAATAATTTTTTTAAAAATTCACTAAGAAATGTCGTTTTTCTATGTTTACTACATCACGCACAACATCTTACTACAGAAAAATTTACGGTTGAACGGATTCAGTTTACTATTTCAGTTTTAACGTAAAATGATCAAGTAGGTTTCAAACTGAATCTCTAAAAATTGAATGGAAAGTTTTTCAAAATGTATTCGATTATTTTTTGATAAAAACTGGTTTAAAGATTAAATATGTTAAACTTAGCTAGAAAACTGAACACCCTGCTAAAAATTGAAAACTGAACACCCTGTAAAATGTTGTTTAATGCAAACCCTAGTTTTGATGTGATGTCATTGAACTTGTCAGTCGACGCGTCTCTGGAGATCGTTATGTTGAGTCGAATATTGTTTCACTGCTGATGAAAACTGTTGGTATTTAAATGTCTTTGTTGGTTGATCCCAAACTTGTCTCACATTGTGATTAAGATCAGAATCCCAGAGTCAGATGTGGTCATCAGAGTTTGGCATCAATCTAAAGAATGGAAATACATTTCATATAGGTACAAAATCAAAACAACTTAACTATTGTTTTTAGTAGAAAAAGAAATATATATTATCGATAAAAGAACTCGGCTGTACATGAATATACATTAACTTCGTATTTTGGAATTAATTGGTCCCCCGATTTATAAAATCGGGGACTTATGTTTTGAGGCACGTTCGTCCGTCCGGATTTTTCTCCGCAACCATCCATTGAATTTCTCTGAAATTTTGCATGAAGTTGTAACTTTGGTCAGGTTAGACAGTGACATTCTCCGATTTTTGGAAAAAAATCTGGTTAGCTCCCCAGGGGGTCAAAAGGCCCCGAAATGGCAAAAAATTACATTTTTTGCCCCATAACTTTTCATCCATCCATTCAATTTCTCTGAAACTTGGCCAAAATGTGGAGGCAATTGTTCCTAATAGAAAATAAGTATCGCTGACCTTGGAAAAAATCTGGTTCGTGCCCCCAGGGGGTCAAACCCCCCAAAATGGCAAAAAATGACCCTTTTCTCCCATAACGTTTGATCCATTCATTCAATTTTTCTGAAACTTAGCCAAAATGTAGAGGCAATTGTTCTGGATATAAAATGAGCATCCTTGACCTCAGAAAAATTCTGGTTTGCGCCCCCAGGGAGTCAAAAATGCCCCAAATTGCCCAAATTTATTGCATTTTACACTCGCCACATCGAGTCACATACAGAGGGTGACCATGCACGCGCGGCTTGTTCTTCACTGCTTTTGGACAGGCGCTCTGGGTTAACCTGCAAATTTTCAGTAACTCTCGTCGAAAAGTAGGTCGAGCTGTCAGTCACGACCATCTGTCATTTCCTGGCTGGCTTTATCTCTTTAGCAACAACATTGTATGGATCTTTAGCAGTTTGATTTTTCTTTTAATACCAAGAACAGAATTCACTCAATTTTTATTTGACCCTTTTGCATCATTATTGTCAGTTCACCTTTTTAACCCCTTTAATTGCAGCTGGAGCGATGCTCGTTTGTTAACACTGTTTTTCTGACCTCAGCTAACCTCATAATCTCTTACTAACAAGTACATTATTGATCTGTCTATGAGAAATGGTTAATATATATATATATATATGAAATTGACAACATGTTCTAAAAGACGTTAGGATAAATGTAGTCCTGTCGATGTTATGCGCAGATTGGCGCCAATCTGCGCATAACATCAACAGGACTACACTTATCCTAACGTCTTTTAGAACTTGACGTCTCTTTCTGCTCATATCGTGATTCGACCCCTCGGGGTTAATACCATCAAAATGAGGAGGAAGAAAAGAAGAAAAAACTATAAGACAGTCTCGCCTGACAAAGTTTTTCTTCAACGAAAGCTTGAAACAAAAAAATTAAATAAATGAATTTTTCATTTAAATTGCACGATTGTTGATTTTCAAAATATTTCACTTATATTTATGGGTTCTTATAAAATATATATATTTAAGTATATACTCTATATAATATCCAAAAATGTTCCAAAATGCAAGCTCAATGAAGTTGTATTACAAGCTGAAGAGCATATATATTTTATAGTTGCATTTCAATGACCATAGGAACAATCAATCCATAACCATAACTTTCATCTGTTCTTTCAATTTCTTTATTTTCTTTATTGGTGAATACCTGTAATTCCACTTTGTCTCAAAAACAAAATTTGTTTCAAATTTTGAGAATAAGATTTTGGGGGAGGGGGGAGGGGGGGTCCTGGATTTTTGTCACCATTTTTGATGTGAGTTTTTTTTTTTCATGTGTTTTGGCTTGCCGTTTCCTTTGTCAAGAACAATTTTTAAACTTTTCCCATCTTCCTTTCTCATATCTTTGGAGTTATGTAATTTTCCTATTGCTCTTGAATGAACAATTTTTCTGATCAACGAGATTAAAATGAAGACTATGTATTTCGCTGTGAAACGCGCGTAAGATGTAGAAAAAGTATTGAATTTGAAAAAAAATTAACATTGAAAAAAATTGAGATAAAGCAATTACAGGTATTCACAGATATATGAAAATAAAGAAATTGAAAGAACAGATAAAAGTTGTGGTTATTCGACGATATATGAAAATAAAGAAATTGAAAGAACAGATAAAAGTTGTGGTTGTTCGACGATATATGAAAATAAAGAAATTGAAAGAACAGATAAAAGTTGTTTTTCGACGATATATGAAAATAAAGAAATTGAAAGAACAGATAAAAGTTGTGGTTATTCGACGATATATGAAAATAAAGAAATTGAAAGAACAGATAAAAGTTGTGGTTATTCGACGATATATGAAAATAAAGAAATTGAAAGAACAGATAAAAGTTGTGGTTATTCGACGATATATGAAAATAAAGAAATTGAAAGAACAGATAAAAGTTGTGGTTATTCGACGATATATGAAAATAAAGAAATTGAAAGAACAGATAAAAGTTGTGGTTATTCGACGATATATGAAAATAAAGAAATTGAAAGAACAGATAAAAGTTGTGGTTATTCGACGATATATGAAAATAAAGAAATTGAAAGAACAGATAAAAGTTGTGGTTATTCGACGATATATGAAAATAAAGAAATTGAAAGAACAGATAAAAGTTGTGGTTATTCGACGATATATGAAAATAAAGAAATTGAAAGAACAGATAAAAGTTGTGGTTATTCGACGATATATGAAAATAAAGAAATTGAAAGAACAGATAAAAGTTGTGGTTATTCGACGATATATGAAAATAAAGAAATTGAAAGAACAGATAAAAGTTGTGGTTATTCGACGATATATGAAAATAAAGAAATTGAAAGAACAGATAAAAGTTGTGGTTATTCGACGATATATGAAAATAAAGAAATTGAAAGAACAGATAAAAGTTGTGGTTATTCGACGATATATGAAAATAAAGAAATTGAAAGAACAGATTAAAGTTGTGGTTGTTGATTGATTATTCCTATGGTCATTTTTTATGTATTTTTTTTTTCTTTGATCCCTTTTACCACTCCCCCTCTTTAGAGCTCCGCCCATCTTGCTACACCTGCTAAAGATTAAACAATTTTTTTTTTTAAAGTCTGTTTTTATAATGTGAATTAAATGCTTCTTCATTATTCTGAATGATTTAAAAAAAATGAAAAAATCAATAAAAAATTTCCTCTTTCTGCATCAACTACCACATCGCACGTAGCCTCTTACTACAGAAAAACTTATAGTTGTTGAATATTCAGAATGAATTTTACTATGTAAGTTTTAACGTACAATGATCAAGTTGGGTTCAAACTGAATGCCTTTCTATTGGATTGAATGGAAAGTTTTTGAAATTGCATTGGAAAGATGCTGAATATTTTTTTTTTATATAAACACAGCTTTAAAAATCAAATACTTAATGTATTTGATTTTTAAACCTGTGTTTATAAAAAAAAACGCCCCGTTAAAAATTGCAGAGATATTTTCTTAAAGTTTTTTTTTTTTTATGTAAGTTTGGTGTTTACTCAATATTCTGAATGATTTTTTTTTTTAATTTAGTAATTACTATTACCAACATAATCTATTTTAAAGAAAATATGGTTGGGAAATTAGTATAAAAAAATACAAAAAAAACAAAAACAATTGTTTTGCTTTACCTACGAATTTGTGACTTATTTGCATTAACAGAAAAATATTTAATAGAAGTTATAATCCTTTAAAGTTTGTATTCAATCCAGATTCTGAGCAAAGTAGCCATCTTTGTTGAGTCAGTGACATAAACAAAATGGCTACTTTACTCAGAATTAGTATTTACGCAAACTTTAAAAGCTAATAACTTGCAAATAAATCACAAATGCGTAGGTAAAGCAAAATAAATTATTTTTTCCCAACTGTATTTTCTAAAATACAGAAAAAAAAATATATATATATATAATTTGTGTGTGGGTGGGGGGTGTTTATGTTGACATGTGTATCAGAATTTTCATGTTTTATTATTTGAATTTCTCTTTTGGATTAATTTACTGTTTTTTTTTTTCTTTTTTCAGTTGAACAGACAAAAGAAAAACTCTTTGCAGAGAATGATGACTGGTAGAAAAAAAAAGAAGAAAAGAACTTCAAATTTTTTTCCTTTTCTCTCTCTCTCTCCTTTCTCCATTCTCTTTCATTTAGCTCTCACCTCTTTTTTTTTTTTTTCTCTATTTTTTCTTTTTTACTATCGACCTGCTGAAATCTTTTTTCTTTTTTTTTTTTTTTTTTTTTTGTCTCAGTCATTTGTTTTTCTCCAGAAACGGGGGAAAAAAAAAGCAACAAACTCTGAAGTTCTCTTTCTGTATCACTCTTACTTCCAGGAATCTCTGTAAACTTCTTCCACTCGTCACATCGCAAAAAAAAACCCCCAAAAAATGAAGAACTGACCCATACAATTGGAAACCTCCAAAACAAAAATAACTCTTTAAACAGAACTTCCAATTTCTATCTTTTCTCTTCTCTCCCCCATTTTCTTTCATTTAATCTGCCATCCTCTTTTCTCTCCTTTCTGTTTTCTTTTTTCCAAAGAAGGAATCTAGACATTCTTTTATTCTTTTCCTGTGTCTTCTGAACAATAGACTCTTAGGAGCAAAGTGTAGTATCTGTTCTAATACTACACTTCTCTTTTCTGTCCTCGGTCATTGAAGGGGAAATCCTTCTAGACTGAGGCAATTTAAATTTTTGTCCCAATCCAGAGTGACCCCCTTTTTGGGGAAGCTGGATTCTCCTCACATTAAGAACTGACCTTGTGTCTAACTGTGCCCTAAATTTACAGAAAAAACATTTGTTGACCATTTGTGACCAATCCTTCTCAAGACTGCTGCTGTTGATTTGCTAAAATCATTCTTTTTTTTTTTTTTTTTTTTTTTTGTCTTTCATTCGTTTTTTTCCCCAGAATGGAAAAGAAAAATAATATCTGAAGTTCTTTCTGCATCACTCTCACGTCCAGGAATATCTATAGACTTCTTCCACTCGTCACATTGGTGAAAAAAAAAAACCAACAAAATAATTTCTACCCCCTCCCCCCTCCTCCAACAAACAAAAAAATTAAATACCAACAAATGAAGAACTGACCCATATAATTGGAAACCTCCGAAACAAAAATAACTCTTCAAAAAAGAACAAATAAAAAAAGCAAAACTTTTCAAGGAAAGCAAATGCCTGGTTTGTGAGCCTCATTACTACAAATAAAAGAATAAATATCCCTTGAACAAAAACATATCTGCCTTTTTGAAGACTCATTTATTGATATTTTCAAATTTTAATTTAAAAAAAAAATTTTTTTTTTTTTAAATATTTTTTTACCCAATAATTTAGAATCCAATTTTTCTTTTAATTAAAAAAATAATTTTTGAAATGTAAATATTTATTCGTTTCAAGTGTTGACACTAACCGGGATTCGAGTTTTCTCCTTTTTAGCAGATTTCCACTTAAATCACAAGAGCCTCCCATGGATGGTTGTTCTCTGCTATTTAGTTGAAATCAGCGTTTTTGTTTTTTTTTTTTAATAAGAAAAAACTGATTTCTGCCAAATCGCTAGAGCGTAACATCCTTATTTTTTCGTTAATACTTGGCTGGATTTTATTTCTCTTTCTCTTTCGTTTTATCTTTCCATTTTTTTTTTCTCTCTTCATCTTCCGCTTTCTATCTAGTCTTGTCTTCCTTTTCTGCCTTATGACAGTTCTCTCTGAAAATGTAAATTTTGCCGTAAAGGTTGAAGCTTTAAACTATTCCGCCTTATTTAAAACGACAACGTCTGTTTTTACGACAGCATTTTCACATGATTTAGTGAACCCTCAGAACATGTCCACTCTCAAAATTTCCTGCATGCAGAGGGAGAGATATAATAACAAGAGAGATAACCAATTGGCCTGATAAAGAGAAAACGATTAATCAACAGAACATTTATAGAACGACAATTTTACAAGAATTTAAAAGTTAGTTTTAATGAAGAAGTGTTCTTTGGTAAAGTTTATTCAACTCGTTTTCTTTGTTAGAAATTGTTCAGTGAATAAGCATGACACGAGGGCTAAAGATGTGTATGTCTATATTTGTTAGTGCGTGTAAGCGGCAATGTGATACTGTGTGTGTGTGTGTGTGTGTGTGTGTGTGTGTGTGTGTGAGTAGGTTTTACCTTATGGTGTTATTGTGTGATTCCTTGCGGTTTGCTTCCAGTCGCCTGACTTCGTGTCTGTAAGTCTGTAAGATAATATTGCTTACGGTTTAACTTGCTTATAAAAGTACTTGCTTACGTACTTGTGAGTGAGCAAGGCAAGGAAATCTTGTACATAAGCAAGTGTTCAGTGTAAGCAAGTACTTTTATAAGTATGTACTTTTATACTTTTATAAGCAAGTATGTAAGCAAGTACTTTTATAAGTATGTACTTTTATACTTTTATAAGCGAGTACGTAAGCAAGTACTTTTATAAGTATGTACTTTTATACTTTTATAAGCAAGTACTTTTATAAGTATGTACTTTTATACTTTTATAAGCAAGTACTTTTATAAGTATGTACTTTTATACTTTTATAAGCAAGTACTTTTATAAGTATGTACTTTTATAAGTATGTACTTTCATACTTTTATAAGCAAGTATGTAAGCAAGTACTTTTATAAGTATATACTTTTATAAGCAAGTTAAACCGTAAGCAAGTACTTTTATAAGTATGTACTTTTATACTTTTATAAGCAAGTTAAACCGTAAGCAAGTACTTTTATAAGTATGTACTTTTATACTTTTATAAGCAAGTTAAACTGTAAGCAAGTACTTTTATAAGTATATACTTTTATAAGCAAGTACGTAAGCAAGTACTTTTATAAGCAAGTACTTTTATAAGCAAGTTAAACTGTAAGCAAGTGTACGTAAGCAATATTATCTTGTACGTAAGCAACCTGTGAGCAAGGCAAGGAAATCTTGTACGTAAGTTTTTAAGTGTTCTTTTCTTCTTCTTGCCCTGGCCAACAGGTTCGGGGGGAGGGGGGGGGGTAAAGTGGAAGGCGTACTTCTTGTGTGCTCTTTCGTGGTGCGTCTCTTGGGTCTCTCTGGTGAACGCTGTGCCTATTTCCTCGTTCTTATAGGGATTATCGAGTTCGCATCGGCTTACCAATTTAACAGAGACGTGTTAGTTTTTGACGTTGAAACAATATTCATTGGTTAGAAACGTGTTCTCAATATTTTCCGTTACGAACTTTCCTTTTAGTGAGTGAAAAAGGAAAGCATACTCCAACAAAGCAAAGAAAGAGAGTAGCAATTCAAGCCATTTGCTTTTTGCCGTTCATACCGCATCTTGTCCACCACAAGGTTAAAAGAGCAGAAAGCATCAAGAAGATGGTGGTAATCACTCGTGAATGTACGAGGTGAACAGATTCCTTAAACCTATGTACACTTCTTCGTCTTCTATTCATTTAACATCACATTTTACTTCTTACGTTTTCTGATATTTCACCAGCTCACTCTCCAGTTCTCACGTTACAGCGATTCACACGTCTCCCAACTCCACTGTGTATTTGTAGCCTTTGACACAGACATTTAAGGTTTGTAGATTAGTTTGTTTTTAGGTGTATTGTGTATAATCTGTATTTTTGTAGGTGTATTGTCTGTATTTTTGTAGGCGTATTGCATAGTGTGTATTTTTGTAGGCGTATTGCATAGTGTGTATTTTTGTAGGCATATTGCACATAGTGTGTATTTTTGTAGGCGTATTGCACATAGTGTGTATTTTTGTAGGCGTATTGCACATAGTGTATATTTTTGTAGGCGTATTGTACATAGTGTGTATTTTTGTAGGCGTATTGCACATAGTGTGTATTTTTGTGGAAGTCGCTCTAAACAAAGCATAAACATACTTGATGTAAAAAAAAAATGAAAGATGATTATTCTTGAAAAGCCTAGGACTATAGGTAAGAGGAAAATCACTTTCTACTTTGGCCTATCAACCTTCCTGCGATTCAAGATATCCATGCTTCTGAAACTTTATCCATGACGAACGATCCACATGACCATACCAGTGTAACTGATTTGTTTTTAGGACACCCTCTGCTGGGTAGTGCTTTCAACAAATCCTCTGACCTGATGTGTTGAGTTTGGTCAGATTTCATTACAGAAACATCTAATTATGAATCTAATGTGCTGTAGTCGGACGAAAGAGGGCCAGAATTCACTGACATACAACAGCTGGTCTAAAACTTATGTCTTTAGTAGTTGTGTTTCCGTTGTTTTTTGGGTTTTTTTTTCAAATAGAAATGAATAAGTTTGCTTTTCCCCTTTTTTTTTTTTTAGGACTTCTCTCTCTCTCTCTCTCTCTCTCTCTTTTAAAAATTTTTTTTTTCTTTTTTTTTTTACCGTCACTTTTCACTTGTCCAGTGATCAGATGGTGTTATATATTGTGTAAGCTCAGTTTCCACAGTTTGGATTCTCCAAATTTGCTACCATACAGCTACCAGTCTTGCCCAATCACTTTCTACCTTGGTCGACGATCAATCTTCCTGCAAGTGTAACTGATTCGTACTTAGAACAACCTCTATACTATGCCAATGTAGTGCTTTCAACAAATCATGTGACCTGATGTGTTGAGTTTTGTCAGATTTCACATTACAGCTCCATCTAATTATGACTTTATCACTACACTGCAGTTGGACGAAAGAGGCCCAGAATTTATTGCCATACAACATGACGCTCCTGACACAGCTGGTCTACAACTCGTGTCCATAGTTGGGTTTTTCCATTTTTTTTTTTCTTTTTAAATAGAAATGAATAAACTTTAAAATAAGTTGGTTCCCCCCCCCCCTTTTTTATTTTTTATTTTCGTAACTAATCACAAATAGGGATATCAAAGAAGAATCCTCCGACCTAATGTGTTAGGTTTAGTCAAATTTCACATTGTAGATCCATCTAAATACGGATCTGTCATTGCGCTGCAGTCGGACAAGAGAGTACTGGTGTAGGGCTCAGCATTCACTACCATCTAACATGACGCTTCTGACACATCTGCTATACAACTTACCTTGGATGTAGAGAAGAACAGCTTGTGATGTTATCAGAAGTTTTTTTTTTTTTTATTATTTAATCCTCAGTATAAACTCATTAATATGAACATCAATGGCCAACACATCAAACAAGTTAGAGTTTTTTTACCTTGGGTACCAGCTGTATTCATATAATGACTGGTAAACAGCTGTTAATCGCAGAATTGGTTTAGGTTAGGTCGCTTTAACAAGAAACAAAACCGCTTTAACTTTTAAATGCATACCATACAAAATCAGAATGAAAATCTATAATGCATATGTCCTTCCTGTAGTCTTAAGTGTCAACTGGACCGTAAAACTATGTCAGAAAGTAGAAACTTTCCAAAACCACATTATGCGCTTCATTACTGATCGTAAACTATCTGATCACATCAGTATCAAAGAGTTGCGAAAACTCACTGGCATCGCATCAATGTCCTCTCATCAAATGTAAAGTCTTGAGATGATTTGGCCGCATTAAGCGTTCCAGTGTTAAGAAATTCAAATTATGCATTGGGCCATAGTCCAAGAAAGCTGATCGAAAGGTAGACAACGTCTATAAATGGACGAACATGAAACACTTTGGCCCCCGATCGTAACGCTTGGAGGATACTCAGCCATGTTTGTTAGTGCATATTCTCCAGCGAGCAGGGGAAATGATTTTCGCTTAATCTTTGAGGATTAAACAAAACGCAAACTGGAGAGTTTAAGTAATATATTTTATTAGAAATAATTCAAATATTCAATATTTCTCTTTATATGCTAACATACTACTTTACTTATACATCAAACATACGTTGTAATTCTTTAATATTTCTTTTTATATGCTAACATACTAGTTTACTTATACATCAAACTTATACCTTGTAATTATACCTTCTGATGCATTATATGAAGAAACCCATTTTAACGTAATGTTTCTGCATCTAATAGACGTTGCAATCGATACAGCAGTGCAAGTCTTATTGTGATAAGAATTCGTTAACATGTTAGTAGAAAACGACTATGCTGTAGTAAGCTGGGAAGCAGCCCCGTGTTATTGTGTTCCACAGACGAGTAGTTCTTGGAAAGAAACTTTGCTCATAGAAGTTCTATTAGAGTAGAAAGTTTCCTACATCTGGTGACCTTTATAGTAAAAGGATGGGATTTTTCTGCTCGTCAGGTTTGTCGGGGGTATTTACGTTGAGAGGGTACAAGTACAGTAAGTTCACCGGAGAACATTCCATGGATGTACTTGTGAAACAAGCCCAAGGATGCAACATTGCAGCAATGCGAGAAGAGCTGGAGCTGAATAGACAGTGTGGGCCCTATTAGGTTAGAAACATTTTGCACCCTGTCCAAGAAGGAGAGATTACTGTTTAGTTCATCAGCCCAGATATGGCACCAATACTCCACGCATGGGCTAATACTGTTTTTTTGTTTTTTTTGAGAGATAGAATACTGCCAGGTGTGAGAAGTTTTCCAGTCAGTAAAGGAAGCCTACCTTTTGGCAGCAGCCTTGTCAGTATCTTCTATGCATTTATTCCAATTCATTTGCTGTGATACTATGGACTGCCCCCTCCCCCACCCCGACCAGAGCCAAGACCCCAGAGAAAGAGAGAAAATGATTCATTAGAAAAGCCAGTTATTAGAAGTGAGATGAGAAAAAAGATGATGGGGGGGGGGGGTTGAATAGGGGTGGCAAAATTTTTTAAACTCTCAAGACAGGATGGTCAATTTTCAACGTGGACGGTTGAGAGGACGAGCGCGAAAGTAGTTTCTGCTGATAAGGGGTAGGGGTGACTAAGACAAAAGACCGGACATACGATTTCTGGTCATAAGTTAATATATTTACTAGTCAGTTTTTTAAGGCAGTTTGCGATTTGGGAAGGTCCCTGAGAGAGTTCGGCTTCCAGCAGATGGGGGGCAGACCCGAGGAGCCAGTCAGAGTTTAGCATAGATTTAGCAGGTTGTGAGATGAGCTGACGACTTTGAGTAATGTCAATAGTGGCCTCGACAGAAAAATTATCTCAGTTAGGTCTTAGCTGATATACTGAAACTTAACTAAGATGTGGACACTGGCGTTTGGGGATCCATTTCTGCAACGGTGTCACACACACACTCGGAGCACAACTGATATATACATAATCTATCAGAGTTTGAATTCTCTCTTGTGAGTCTGTATTGTTTTGTTTTTGTATACTCGTAAACCAGTAGACGCGTCTTCGTTGATCGGCAATGCGAAAGACGGCGACAGAACAAGAATATTAAGACGAAAAGACAACCACGGCACAAATGTTGGGGTTGGCGGGGATCATCAGGACCGGCACATGGTCTTACATTGCCTGTAAATGTTAGATCGCAGAGTTTAAATGTTGGTCTTTTGGAAAGAGTGCTATCAACCATGGTAATCAGTGATTGGAAAGGTTTCTTATAGTTGATTGTTTGGTTGTTGGGTTTTACAGCATGTCAAATGGCGGGTCTTTCGAAAATGCCCTCCTCTCATCTAGTAGAGTGGGGCCAAAAATGGATACTCACGTCTAACGCTACAAAGACAAAGCAACCGAATTAGCTACTCTGGTGCCCCCTCAATGTGGATTCACTAGACCAACTCGACAATCAACTGGGTCCCATCCATCTACTGTGGAGGTCCCCGGATGACGGAGAGCTTTCTACTTCTTTCCTCGTGCTGCTGGCCTCTGGAACTCCTTCCTGTTTCCCCGACAGTGCTGACGTGCGGAAATTTAAAACTAATGTAAACAGACATCTTGCTGCGCAGATCCCAATTTAGCACCCCCCCCCCCCACCTTCTCCCTTTTTTTTTTCTCAAACCCTTACGTTTACAGTGGTGGCCTGCCTTGTTTGGGGTGAACTATGTTAAAAAAAAAAAAAAGAAACTGACCTAATTAAAAAAAAATCTTAAGAAATACTTAGAAACAATCCCTGGGAGACTAAGCTGTAACGAAATATAGATAGACGTTGTCTTTTTTAGGGCTTCTATCTTTAAAAGAGCCCTAGGATATAAATTTAAATCATAACGAAATCAAATGTTACTTCCAGGAGGGACCCCTTTTATCTCTTCTAATTAACTGATGTAAAATAAAAAAAAAAACAAAGCTCCTTTCTTTGTAACATTGAATTTGACCATCCATTTTTTGCCCCACTCTACTACAGACTGGAAGTAATTTTTGAAAGACCCGCTATTTGACATGTCGTAAAACTCAACAACCAACCAATCAACTTTTGAAAAGTGTCCTTGAAGGGTTTGGTTTGGTTTTGTTTACGGCATATCAACCATCTGTTGGTTATTTAATGCCAATAAAGTTGTCAAATATAATTCTATAGGTAGGATAATTATTTATATTCCTAGAAGGCATTATTCTTTGAAAACATTAAACAAAAATAACCACACCCAAGCTGGAAAAGACTGACAATACTACAAGAAAATAATAGACCTATGCCACTAGTTTTGTGTTGTTTGAAATATAGTTGTCAAATATAATTCCATAAGTAGGGTAATTATTTATATTCTTATAATATATTGCTCTTAGATAACCAGAATACATTGGTCTCAGAAGGAAATTTCACAGTGAAAGCGGAAACATTACCCTTAAAAGGGAACTCTGAGAAGGGGAAGGTATTACTCCCAGAAAACACCACTCAAAAAAAACAAAAAAACATTACTCCCATAAAAATTACTTCTTTGGAAACGTTACTCTTTGAAAACATTACTCTTTGGCATTGATAATCTTTTTTGTACTCAACATGATTGACCCTCAGCCACCGCCTTCTAGTATCTATTTGGTGGAAAAAATAAATATTAAAAACATAAGCTTTTGATTTTTTGAAGAATCAGATTGAATAATACGGTTGGGGATGAACTTATAGATACTAAGGCATAACGTGACCAGCCAATTGATCAGATTAGGCCTCCAACCTCGTGTCTAGCTAAAGTGACCAAGCCATGGGCCACTCAGTCAGCAGTTGCGATGTGCCATTGTTTGAGGTCATCTTTGACAGAATCATTCCTAATCTTTTTTGGCCTGCCTTTTTCTTCGATTACCTTCAATTGAATTCATCTCTTTATCCAACCAGAGATTTTTTTTATGTGCTAATTAGTCATTGCTTGTGATACTATAAACTGTCCACCCACCTCCAGAGCCGAGAATCCAGACAATTTTAGGAAATGATTACCCAAAAGGAAAAAGCTATCCAAAGTAAGGTAAGTAAAAAGACGAGAGGGGAGAGGGGGGGGGGCGAAATCTTTTGAAATCTCAAGACAGTAGGACACCTCACAGTTGGTGGTCAATTTCCGCATAGTCAGCTGGGAGTGGCTAAGAGAGCAGGTCATTTCCCACTAATCAGTCACTGTGTGACAAAGACCAGGTGTTTTATGATTTCCGGTCGAGGTCAATATATTGAGGAATCAGGGCAGTTTTACGACAGTTTAAGTTTACAGCAGTTTGGCACTGTTAGTGACTCGGGAGGTCCTCTGAGAGGTTTTATCTTCAGGCAGATAGGGTTAGATCCAAGTGAGGTGAGGGAGATTGCAGATTGACACAGACCCGAGATGAGCTAACTTCAACCAGGTGACAGTGATGCCTCTACTTATGACTTATCTCAGTTGTGTTTTTACTGATACACTGAAACTTAACTAAGGTGTAGTGGCCTCGACAGTCCGCAACGGTGTCACATACCAAGAGTACAACTGACTTACACACAATGAATCTGAGTCAGTGTTTTTTTCTTGATAGTCTGCGTTGTTTTTATTTTTGTATACTTGTCAACCAGTGGTTGCGCGCTCGGTAATCACCAAGATGACGATACGGCCATAACAGAAGATGAAGGAGAAGAAAACCACGGCTACACAAGCGTCGGGGTCGGCAGTTGTCGAGAAGAGCGACATATCGTCATATATGCTTATCAAGGCCCAAAAGCCACTCAAGGATAAGGTTTAATGAGTTTGTCAGGTGGACGGTGAGACAACCCCGTGAGGATTGGAGATGATGGTTGAAATTGGGCCAAGTTTGATTATATAAGAGGATGGCTAAACAAGAATTTGTTAACATTGGACTTGAAAACGACCATGTTGTAGTCAGCTAGGAAGAAGTCCCATGGTATTTTGTTCAATAGCCGGGTAGATCTTGGAAAGAAACTTTGCTCATGGAAGTTCTATTTAGTTTTAGGTACATAGAGGAAGAAAGGAAAATTATTCACAACGGTTGTAGCTAGAAGAGTTTTTGCTAGGAATATTTTACAGGAGGCAACCAGAGATTGGAGCTCAGTCGAGCATCGTTCAACATGTCCATACCACGATAGGCGGTTGCAATGCAGAGCTGACACCAGTCTGTGCATGTTCAACTAATAGCAGGGAGTCAGAACTAACTATGTCATCAAGATGTACACTACAAATCCACCCAATCATAGTCATGTCATTCCTCTGCATCCCCAGAAAGATCGAATTAGTCGGGGCCCAGTATTCACTCGTATGTAACCTGGCACGACGGATACAGTTGTTGTCAACTCGACCCAAGTAACAAGTGACAGTGAATGAGAGCTTAAGATAGGAAGAAGCTTATAAAACTTGCCCGATGCAGTCTGTACATGCAAGATACAAACTTAATTCACATCCCCCACCGGCTCAGATCATATATATAAAAACAAGTTATCTTCCCTTTCTTGATAAGGTGCAGAAACGTATCTTCTTCTTCTTTGCACCCTTTCTCTCACAAACGTGATGTTGCTAGTCTCAGTCTTTTCTATAAATACTATTATGGCAGGTGTTCTTCAGAATTATGTGATTTCTTGATTTGAAAGCTTTGTACTTAATTTCGATTGGAATTTAACCAATCAGAAACAATCTCTTATGTGAGCAGAGCACGGGTTCATGAAGGTTATTTAAGGAAGTGGAGCAGCATTGTTTGACCTCTTTAGCGGCAAGAGGATCCAGCTGTGTAATCAACCCACATTGCTCAGATCAGCCACCAAACTCCTCTCTTGGCACGCAAACCTCGCTTTTTTATTTGTAGCGTCAGTTTTCAGGCTTGGGATTGCCTTTATAGTCTTGGGGTATCAATGTCGGCATGGAGACTTCACTATCAAAGATGGCGAAATGTCAGCACATGGACTATTACTATTTCGGTACAGATGTGCTTGTTTGACCTCTTTAGCGGCAAGAGGATCCAGTTGTGTAATCAACCCACATTGCTCAGATCAGCCACCAAACTCCTCTCTTGGCATGCAAGCCTCGCTTTTTTATTTGTAGCGTCAATTTTCAGGCTTGGGATTGCCTTTATAGTCTTGGGGTATCAATGTCGGCATGGAGACTTCACTATCAAAGATGGCGAAATGTCAGCACATGGACTATTACTATTTCGGTACAGATGTGCTTGTTTGACCTCTTTAGCGGCAAGAGGATCCAGTTGTGTAATCAACCCACATTGCTCAGATCAGCCACCAAACTCCTCTCTTGGCATGCAAGCCTCGCTTTTTTATTTGTAGCGTCAATTTTCAGGCTTGGGATTGCCTTTATAGTCTTGGGGTATCAATGTCGGCATGGAGACTTCACTATCAAAGATGGCGAAATGTCAGCACATGGACTATTACTATTTCGGTACAGATGTGCTTGTTTGACCTCTTTAGCGGCAAGAGGATCCAGTTGTGTAATCAACCCACATTGCTCAGATCAGCCACCAAACTCCTCTCTTGGCATGCAAGCCTCGCTTTTTTATTTGTAGCGTCAATTTTCAGGCTTGGGATTGCCTTTATAGTCTTGGGGTATCAATGTCGGCATGGAGACTTCACTATCAAAGATGGCGAAATGTCAGCACATGGACTATTACTATTTCGGTACAGATGTGCTTGTTTGACCTCTTTAGCGGCAAGAGGATCCAGTTGTGTAATCAACCCACATTGCTCAGATCAGCCACCAAACTCCTCTCTTGGCATGCAAGCCTCGCTTTTTTATTTGTAGCGTCAATTTTCAGGCTTGGGATTGCCTTTATAGTCTTGGGGTATCAATGTCGGCATGGAGACTTCACTATCAAAGATGGCGAAATGTCAGCACATGGACTATTACTATTTCGATACAGATGTGCTTGTTTGACCTCTTTAGCGGCAAGAGGATCCAGTTGTGTAATCAACCCACATTGCTCAGATCAGCCACCAAACTCCTCTCTTGGCATGCAAGCCTCGCTTTTTTATTTGTAGCGTCAATTTTCAGGCTTGGGATTGCCTTTATAGTCTTGGGGTATCAATGTCGGCATGGAGACTTCACTATCAAAGATGGCGAAATGTCAGCACATGGACTATTACTATTTCGGTACAGATGTGCTTGTTTGACCTCTTTAGCGGCAAGAGGATCCAGTTGTGTAATCAACCCACATTGCTCAGATCAGCCACCAAACTCCTCTCTTGGCACGCAAACCTCGCTTTTTTATTTGTAGCGTAAATTTTCAGGCTTGGGATTGCCTTTATAGTCTTGGGGTATCAATGTCGGCATGGAGACTTCACTATCAAAGATGGCGAAATGTCAGCACATGGACTATTACTATTTCGGTACAGATGTGCTTCCAAATAATAATGGAAATAATGAACTCTGCCTTACAAACTCTTATTCCTATCTAAGTACTTACAGACTTTTGAATAACATTCTCCTATTATGGACTCTCAATACCATTTCCCTCATCTAGACGCATAGACTCATAATAACCTCTGTTACTAACACCCTGTCTATTACATGTTCAACAAAGATGATCAATAAAATAATAAATATCAAATCAATAATAAACAAAACTGATCTAGAAGTTGACCTGGGTTCAGTTGTGGATTGGGTGCGAAAGACTCAGCTCGTGTCTTTCAATCGTAGACGTGTCCCTTTTCTTCCTAAGATTCTCATGGATGGCTCTGCTCTTGAGGAGAAATCGACTCTGAAACTTCTTGGTCTGTCTCTCTCATCAAATCTTTCTTGGAGTTCATACATTAGATCCATTGCTCTTTCTGCTTCTTGTAAAGTCGGTTCTCTCTATCACTCCAAACACTTTCTCACATCTGAAGCTATTCTCTATCTCTACAAATCTATTATCAGACCATGTATGGAGTATTGTTGTCATATTTGGGCTGGTGAATCTCTGTCCCATTTAGGGGTTCTTGATAAGGTGCAGAAACGTGTCTGTAATTTGATTTGCCCTACCCTTTCTTCTTCTCTGCACCCTCTCTCTCAGACGTGATGTTGCTAGTCTCAGTCTTTTCTATAAATACTATTATGGCATGTGTTCTTCAGAATTATGTGATCTATTCCCCGTTTCTTTTGCTCCAGCTCGTGTGACTTGTTGGTCTAGTTGTCTCCATCAATTCGCTGTTTTGATACCTCATTGTAATACAGCTTCCTATTCCAGTAGCTTCTTTCCAAAAACCGCAGGCTTGTGGAACTCTCTTCCTGCTGACTGTTTTCCTCCTACCTATAACCTTGGTCTTTTCAAGACTAAAGCAAATAGGCATCTCCTGTCTTTGCGATAATCATATTTGTTCTTGTTAGCTCCATACATCAAGTGGCTTCATGCCTTGTTTGGAGCGATTTCCATTAAAAAAAAAAGTATAATATAAAATATTATAAAATATTATAAAGTATTATAAAATATTATAAAATATTAGAATGGGACTTTGTCTTCGATTCTACACATTTTATAAATCATCGAAACAGCAGTTTTCTGTTTTTTACTTAACCGCGTTATCGTTTTCCTGTTCTTAACAGCAAATAAATGTATTTCTGTTCGATTTCTTTAAATGGTCGCATTTTTAGTAGAATCACTTGCAGGAGCCTCTGTTGACACGGCGGACAGGTTTGACACCAAGCGATATAGGGGTGCAATCCGGCTAACGTGCCTCTTGTAAAAATCAAAGAGGAGTCAGCATCAGGATGCGTTGCCCTCTGGTCATTACTTCCTCTGCAAAGTCAGCTAATATTTAAATAAATCCGTTTTCTTTGACTTTCTCCTGTCAACTGATCCTGCTACCTCAACTGTTCTTCATCTACTAACCCTAGCACTCTCATCCATTCTTTTATCATCATGTTCAGTTTAACATGTGTCTTACATGCTGGCATATGTTGAAAAGCTTTTTAAGAATGACTTCCAAGCTAACCAATCTCAGGTCAGGTCTTTATTTATCTCTCTTTCACTCAAATCAATCCTTATCATTTCCTCCCATGTTTTCTTTGGCCTTCCCCTGCTAACTGACCCTGCTACCTCAACTGTTCTACATCTACTAACCCAAGCACTATCATCCATAAATAAATAAAAATAATAATGTGTAAGTCACATAGAGACGAGAAAAACAAACACACACACACACACATGCACACACACACTGATACATGAGAAGTTGTCACATAATTATAGAGATTAGAAGTAGTTTAAATTTGTGACTCGTGAATCACTATTAAGAAAATATGAATCCAAAAAATTCCAATCCAAGGGAGATAAATCGTATTTTTTTTATTTTTTTTCTGGCGCCGAATTTAAACTGTTACTATTTTAGATTCACCGTTTGTTTTTGTAAAAGAGGAAGAGAACGTATTTGTTTTCCCAGTGATATTTATCGATTGTGTAAGTAAAATATACATTTTCCTAAAATATTCCTATTATCTTATTGTGATTTATCCGATAACTTTTCCTCACGAGTAGGAGAAACATTTCAAACGTTCGGTCGCCATTTTTTTGAAGACGTACTTTTCGAAAATATTCAATTTAATTAACTTTCAAAATTAATACATACTTTTTTTTTTGTACTTTTAATGAATGAGCATCAACAGGATTTCAGTACTTACGGAGTCAGTCCCAAGTCTTTACAGAGATTCTCGAGTCAATCCCAAGCCTGAAAACTGACGCTACGAATAAAAAGGCGAGGTTAGATGTTTGCCCGAGTTAGACAGACGATAGTTAAACGTCTGGATAATCATTACTATTAGCGACATAAATTATTTTAAAGGAAATACAGTTGCGAAATTAGTCAAAAGCAATTTATTTTGCTTTATCTACTCATTTGTGACCTATTTGCGTTAAAAAAATGTTTAATAGAAGTTATAAGTATTTTAAGTTCCGTAAATATCGGATCTGAGCAAAGTAGCAATCTTTGTTTAGTCAGTCAGTTAGTAACGTAAACAAAAATGGCCACTTTGACCAGATCTGATATTTACGGAATTTAAAATGCTTATAACTTAAATATATATATATTGTTTTGTTATCGCAAATAGGTCACAAATGAGTTGGTAAAGCAAAATAAATTGTTTTTGACTAATTTCACAACTGTGTTTTCTTTTAAAATAATT
Organism: Sepiola atlantica; assembly: GCA_963556195.1. NCBI lineage: Eukaryota > Metazoa > Mollusca > Cephalopoda > Sepiida > Sepiolidae > Sepiola > Sepiola atlantica. Next base: position 29,941,985 of record OY744551.1, read on the forward strand.
TATGTCGGTAATAGTAACGTACCCCCCCCCCCCCCCCTAAAAAAAAAATACTGAACAAAGACAATTTCTTTCTAGATCCAAATAGAAAAAAAAACAAAAACTTCTCGGCAAAAAAAAAATCGGTTTTCGTTAAATAAATTATTTGTAAAAAAATAACAAAACAATTGGTATCATTGTAGATAAACACCCTACGTTGCCCCCCCCCCCCAACAAAAATGAGATTCTACTTTTTATGTGTGACCACTCTGAAGAACTTGGCGAAAAAACAACCATAACAATTTTTTTTTTACTAATGGGTCACTGCTTTTAAAGGCCCAAGGGCCACCCGAGGATAAGTGTTAAAGATTTATCCGTTGGACGATGTTTGTTTGTTTGTTTGTTTTGTTTTACGGCATATCAACCTTTTTCAGGTCATTTAATGCCGAATCAAGTTGGATTCTTTCAAAGACATTTTCTCTGAAAACATGAACGTCACTACAAGAGGATTGGAAACAGTGGCCGGCTCGGCAAATATTTGTTAACATTAGACTTGAAGACGACCATGTCGTAGTCGGTTGGGAAGCAGTCTTATGGTATTTCGTTCCACAGAAGAGATGTTCTAGGAAAGAAACTTAGTTCATGGAAGTTCTGTTTGGTTTTTGGTACAGAGAGAGAGAGAGAGAGAGACATAAAGAGAAGAAAAATACAGAGAGAGAGAGAGAGAGAGAGAGAGAGAAGAAAATACAGAGAGAGAAAGAGAGAGAGAGAGGAAAGTTCTTTGCTGTGGTTGTAGGTAGACGAGTTCTTGCTGTGAATGTTTTACAAGGGGGGGGGGAGGGAGGAGACCAGAGATTGGAGCTCAGTCGAGTATCTATCATGAACATAACAATACGGTAGAGAAAGGCTAGCAACATCTTTCCTGTGTGAAAGGGACTGTAAGGAAGAGAAGAGATCCGTAAGATTGCGAAGCCGGTTTTTGTACTTTGTCATGGCAAGAATGGTGCTTCGAGCAGCACATCCCCAAATATAACAGCAGTACTCCATCTTAAGACGTATCTGGCTCTTATACAAATAGAGGATTGCGTCAGGAGAGAGGTACTTTCTGGAGCTATAGAATTATCCAACCATTTTTCTCGCAAACTTAGCAACAGATTTGATGTAAGTCTTCCACATTTCAGGTCTGGAGTGAAAGTCAGTCTTAGGAGCTTAACAAAGAAGGAGACTTCCTTAAGGAGAGTGCTATTTATTTCAACTTGGGAGAAATGAGGATTCGAGCATTGGTGGTGAAAGGAGAGAAGCTTGGTTTTAAACGTGTTAAAAGTAACAAGCCACATTTTCCCCCACTGTACAATGCTCCAGGTCGGAAAAGAGAGAGAGTCAGAAGGATCTTGTCATCAATGCTCTTTGAAGTGCTGCCATAGATGGTTGTGTTGTCGTTGTGTTAACGAATAATCTCAGAATATGATTTGGAAGATCATTTATGAAGAGAGATAGAGAGAGAGAAAAAGGGAGAGAGAAAGAGAGAGTCAGAAAGATCTTGATCATCAATGCTCTTTGAAGTGCTGCCATAGATGGTTGTTTTAGATGTCAACGAATGATCTCAGAATATGATTTGGAAGATCATTTATTAAGAGAGAAAGAGAGAGAGAGAAAGAGAGTCAGAAATATCTTGATCATCAATGCTCTTTGAAGTGCTGCCATAGATGGTTGTTTTAGATGTCAACGAATGATCTCAGAATATGATTTGGAAGATCATTTATGAAGAGAGAAAGAGAGAGAGAGAAAGAAATAGAGAAAGAGAGAAAGAGAGAGTCAGCAATATTTTGATCATCAATGCTCTTTGAAGTGCTGCCATAGATGGTTGTGTTGTCTGCATAGATGTCAACGAATGATCTTAGAATATGATTTGGAAGATCATTTATGAAAATCAGGAAGAGGGTTGAATCGAGAATGGATCCTTAAGGCACACCGCCGTCATTGATACTATGTGCTTCAGATTTCTGTCTGTCGACAACTACTTTAATAGACCTATAAGAGAGAAAAGATTTGATGGTTGAGGGGACATTTCCAGATATTTCCAGACATTTCCAGATATTTCATAGCTAACAAGCTTATAAAGCAAATCTTTGTGCAAAACTCTATTAAAACCTTTTATATATCAAGAGATAGCTCTTGATATATATATATATATATATATATATTATGCCCTAGAAATGAAGTCCCCATCAATAGATTCACTGATCTTGTGCGATATCGCATTCAGCAAGTCAGCTGTTGATCTTGCAGGACGAAATCCATATTACTTGTTACTAAGTAGATTGCTTTTGTGTAGGTGGTCGACAACTTCTTGATTTATTACTTGCTGAACTTTTATTTTAGAATTTAGAGTGGGGATCAGTTTTGTATATAAATTTAACGTAAATTGATCCCTTATTTTCTGGCCATTCTAGCGTTTTAGGGCAGTAACCAAATTTTAGTTTTTGCTATGGGAGATAAATTCTGTGCAATTTTTTTTTGGGGGGGGATCTACTATTTTAGGTGATTACATGTAGTTTTACGACCTTGCCACTAGGGTTAATGGTAAAAAATACAGGCCTAAAAAAGTTAGAATGGCTCGGAAATGGGATATCATCTTACGTGGAATTTATATTCTAAAAATGATTAATAAGGTGATGTAGTTTGCTTGAAGCATTGTATGTGATATGTATATTTAAGGGTCATAGAAGGCTATCAAAATGCAAAAAGTTGAAATATGCTGGTGTTTAGAAGGAGAACAGAAATGAAGTGATTTTTAATTTTTTTCTTCTTTTTAGTAAATCTTGATTTTATCTCAACTTCTACACAGCGATCTAATGTGTTCAAGCGAGTTCCATAATATATTTCAAGGTAAGACCTCTTGATCAAATGTGTAACCGTGTTCCATAATATATTTCAAGGTAAGACCTCTTGATCAAATGTGTAACCGTGTTCCATAATATATTTCAAGGTAAGACCTCTTGATCAAATGTGTAACCGTGTTCCATAATATATTTCAAGGTAAGACCTCTTGATCAAATGTGTAACCGTGTTCCATAATATATTTCAAGGTAAGACCTCTTGATCAAATGTGTAACCGTGTTCCATAATATATTTCAAGGTAAGACCTCTTGATCAAATGTGTAACCGTGTTCCATAATATATTTCAAGGTAAGACCTCTTGATCAAATGTGTAACCGTGTTCCATAATATATTTCAAGGTAAGACCTCTTGATCAAATGTGTAACCATGTTCCATAATATATTTCAAGGTAAGACCTCTTGATCAAATGTGTAACCGTGTTCCATAATATATTTCAAGGTAAGACCTCTTGATCAAATGTGTAACCGTGTTCCATAATATATTTCAAGGTAAGACCTCTTGATCAAATGTGTAACCATGTTCCATAATATATTTCAAGGTAAGACCTCTTGATCAAATGTGTAACCGTGTTCCATAATATATTTCAAGGTAAGACCTCTTGATCAAATGTGTAACCGTGTTCCATAATATATTTCAAGGTAAATAATAAATAATAGAAAGAGGTCAAAAATAGTTTAGATTTCTCAGCAGTAAAAAAAGTTGGACTCTTAAAATAAATGCCCTCGTTAACCCTAACACTACTTCTAAGCCCTAAAAAAATGGGGTAGCAATATGAGAAAAAGATTTTTTTATTTAAAAATTGCTGCCATTTTGAAATACAAAAAAATGATTACTCTTTCTGTTCTATGCTATGTGATCAATAATGTTAAATTCATATAGTATAGTGAACCCCCGCTCTAAAGTCTAAAAATTTATTCCTGAAAAAAATTTTCCCAGGTATTTCAAGGGTACTGATGTATAATCGCATAAAAAGCAAACAAAATAGAATCTCATTTGTAAAAAAAAATAACTAAAGTATACTAGTAGCCTAAAAAAAAGTTGGCTATTTTTGAAATACAAAAATAAATGTTTATTCGTTCTGTCCTATGGTATGTGGTCAAAATAACTGGGTGTTCAATATCGCTTTCTGGTCAGTAAATAGGCGATCATTTTGCATCACATTGATGAAAAATTAAAATATTTGATATTTTATTTTATCAAGATCAGCAACGCGTGGGTATAGAATTTAAATGAATTTTCTGCACACGTTGAGTTTTGCTAAAATTCACTGGGTATTTCGTTAGCAATCCTGCACATGTTAGAAAGTAAAAAACGGATAAAAAAAACATGTGGCACAAAGACGTTGGTTCTTTATTTTTATGATTGAATTAAAAAATTTAGACTTACAGAAAAAAAAAAAATTGTATTTTTCAGTGAGAAAATCTGACGAACACTTTCGTAATGTCCCAACTCTTTAACGTAGTTCGTTGCTTCAGTTGTTCTACCTTTCAAGTTTCCCAAGTGAAGAAAGCGAAAAAATGGTCGTGTAAAGTGTGCGGAGAAAAACAGTCGCTAACTAAGGTAAGAGTTCATTTATTAATAGTTTGTCTATGACAAATTATAAAGACAGTAACTGAGACAAGTCATAAGATTACATACAGAAATACATTGTTTCTATACAAATATGAATGCACAAGTTCCTATTTATGACAAATTATAAAGACAGTAACTGAGACAAGTCATAAGATTACATACAGAAATACATTGTTTCTATACAAATATGAATGCACAAGTTCCTATTTATGACAAATTATAAAGACAGTAACTGAGACAAGTCATAAGATTACATACAGAAATACATTGTTCCTATACAAATATGAATGCACAAGTTCCTATTTATGACAAATTATAAAGACAGTAACTGAGACAAGTCATAAGATTACATACAGAAATACATCGTTTCTATACAAATATGAATGCACAAGTTCCTATTTATGACAAATTATAAAGACAGTAACTGAGACAAGTCATAAGATTACATACAGAAATACATTGTTTCTATACAAATATGAATGCACAAGTTCCTATTAACTTGCCTCGGTGCTTGTGTCAAAGGAGTTGATAATGTAGGGGAGATAACTACGTTTCACTAAAAAAATAAGCATAAAATGAACAGAATTTAGGACGCTGAAAACGTACGCAATTTATTAGACAACATATATTTAACTTTAATAATAAAAGAATCATTATTTTTAAAGGTTTCTAACATTTTTTTTAGATAACTGTGTTTGACTGATACAAATAAGCATAAAAGCATCGTAAATTTTATGTCTTTTAATTATAAAAGATGAAGATATGTTTGAAAGTAATTAACATTGAATTGGGACGCTGAAAACGAATAATAAATACAAGAATACTTGAACAATGAAACAATTTCTATTACAATTAATCCATCGAACAATATTAATTAACGAATTGGAAAGATTAAATAAACTTGTTAACATACAAGAACATAAAAATTAAATTGACTGTAACAATGTTAGTAAACAGAATTTTTTTTTCCAAATTTAATAAAAAAAATGTTTTCCTAATTTAACTACAAAAAAAACAAAACATGAAACTAATGAAAACTAATGAAAATAAATGTGATGATCATGGTTTATTTAAAAAAATAATAATAAACTCAAAGTAAGTTAAATGTTATTTAACTATTAAAAAATATCTTTAATTAGAAATAATTACTATTGAAACAAACTCGACAACTCCCGTGTAATAAGCGTACTAAATTCTCTTTTCATTTCATGCTTATTTTCTTAGTGAAACCTGGTTATTCCTCCTGCATTATTAACCCATTTGACACAAGCGTCCTTGCCTCTCTACGAGGGCAAACTTAGACACAAGGTAGGTTTTTAATGTAGAGAAACTCCAGCTCCCCAAAAAGGGTCACTCTGGCATTGGAATAAAAATTAAAATTGCCTCAGTCTAGAAGGACTACTGACCGAGGATAGAAGAGACGAAGTGAAGCATCAGAACAGATACTAAACTTTGTTTGTAGCCAAAAGGCCAAGTTAGTATTTACCTTCTTCCCACTGTGGGGAGATGTGACACAAGGTCAGAAGGTGGGGATTGAAAAGCCAGCACTCAAGAGGCAGAGCACTCTGGTCTACAAAAATGCCTGAGCAGCCCCGTCGGCATTCCCAGGTGATTAGCAATAAACTAACCCATTCTCAAAGAGAGAAGGTAAAGCCTGGGAAGGCAGACTTCCTAGAAGTGCACAGAACCATACCTCAGACCGACAGAAAAAAGGCCACCTAACTCAAATGGCCCAGACTCTGTCAGACTGATTGGCGAGGACGTATCTTCGACTTGGGATAAAAACAACAACACCAATAAGATCAGGTGAGCCTCTACCTTTAAATGCTCTATTTTTTTCTATTGGTTAGAAAAAAATTTAATCATCGAAGATACTGATACCTATTTAGTGAGTGTGCTGATGCAACATCATACTAATACCTACTCACACTTGCCAATGGGCTCGTTGCAGATGTGAAAGAAGTTGCAGTTTGACACATTTTCGTTGAAAATTATATTAAATAGTCATTTTGTTCGAATGTGTCATATTTGAAACACAAAGCATTTATGGGTTAAGTTATTCATGTAAAAAAATAACGTGAAGATTTACATTTTCTCATGGCGTCTTTTCTGTTAGGGGAAATGCCCCAAAGCTGATGCTGTCGTCCGTAGCGAGTCTGGTTAGCAAATGAGTAAGAAATCTAGTCTTAATTCTTGACCGTGTGTTCGTATGAGAGTTCTCACAATGTTTCGATTTGGAGTCTACCTTTTTTACCAAGAGGAACCGTGCTTTTTTACTCTCGCCTAGAAAAAGATACTTTCTTCCAAAGGGAGATAACTCTGTTTCTGACCTTTTTTATCCTAATGTGAAGACGGACTCTTAATGTCTCCCAAATTTTCCCGGTATTTCGAGGTGTTAAAATGTAACGGTACAAAAAGAAAAAAGAGAATCTATATTTTATTTTTCCGTTGACTGCATTGGGAACAAAGGGTAAAATTTTACCTCCACAAAAACTTTTTGATACAAAAAATAAACTTGAAACATTCTTTTTACACAAAAAAATGAAGTTTTAACAGAATTTAAAAGCAGAAATGGGGGAGATGAAACATACTAGCCGATAATATATACATTTGACGGTGCTTGTTCACTGTTTCGGGCAGACGAAAAAATTATTTATGTGTGAAAACAATATCATGTACTTACTCAGTGGTATTTTATTGCTCAATGTTGAAAAAATTAGGAAAAATTATCCAGTAGAACTTTAATTACAAATATTTTTACATTTTCCATATCGTACAAGTCACTTCGATGACTATGCCTCCATTTTCTACTGTTGGACAGAAGTCAAATGCAGATAATTTGCAAGGGCAGGTAATCAACAAGCTAGGCAGTCTCTTCCACGAAATTGCGGAAAGATACCCAGTTTCAATTTAATTACTTTAATTTTTATTTACTTTCACATTAAATATACTCATTACAATAAACTATGTTTTTTATCAATGTACTTACATGTATTACCTGCCCTTGCAAATTATCTACCCTTGACTTCTGTCCAACGGTAGAAAATGGAGGCATAGTCATCGAAGTGACTTGTACGATACGGAAAATGTAAAAATATTTGTAATTAAAGTTCTACTGGATAATTTTTCCTAATTTTTTCAACATTGAACAATAAAATACCACTGAGTAAGTACATAATATTGTTTTCACACATAAATAATTTTTCCATCTGCCCGAAACGGTGAACAAGCACCCATTTGACTTTTGAATCAAATTATTTTAGTCTGCCATAAAAGGAAACAAAAAGAAAATAAGCTTCTGTTTTTTATTTTAAAATTATTTTGTGATCATTTAAAAATTCCATTGTTGATTTTGCTTGTAACGAATTGATATAAAGATTTTGTGCTGAAGATAGGATTATGGACAATGAATTTCTGAAACATATGTACACAAAGATAAGTAATAATTGCTGATATTGAATTTTTCGCCTTGCATTGTTAAAAGCTTTTTATTAATTGTCTATATACTAAAGATTTTTGTTTTAATTTTTTTTTAATGACGATGAAGAAGGCCTTTAGAAATATTAACTCCTAGAGATAATTTTATCTCAAACTAAAACAGCCAACGTGAACATCTCACCTAAAAACTGAACAAATAAAAAAGAATTACATTTATAATCTGAAAATTTGATGCATAACTGATAATAATTTCTTTGTCATCGTACGACAAAATAACAATGTTAATCACCTCAAATTATTTTAATTTAAATAATTCAAAACAAATAAAATTGTTTTGTTTTTTTAAGTCTGAGGTAGCGGTCGAGAATGCCGGGATCAGAGTCGAAATCTTAAGTTCGGCTTTTTTAAAAAAATCAAGATGCTGGTGGTTGATACTCTCCGTGGTAGTGGAGACAAAATTAAATGATTCATCTCATTAGTGAAGAGAGTTTATCAACTAAACGACACCCCAAAAAGAAAATCCTCAAAGTTTATATTTTCATAACAAATTTTTGTTAAACTTCAAGCAATTTTTTCTTTAATTTTGTATTGTTTCGATTTACTTGCCTCCCCATGAGGGCAGAGTTAGACACAAGATCGGTTTTTAATGTGGAGAAAATCCAGCTCCTAAGAAAGAAGCACTCTGGATTTGAACAAAAATAAAAATTGCTATAATAAATTGTCTATTATTGTTTTCTCCTTCATTAACCTTGACAAAATGATGACGTGTAGTATCATCAAAACAGATACTACACTTTGCTGAAGTCTGGTTGTCACAAGACAGGACGAGTTATCCCCCTTTTGCCTTTGCCATCCATTTTGTTTTTTGGTCTGTTAAAAAGTCATCGATTTTATAATAGTAAATTAAGGTGGCTCTGACTAGCAGTCAATTTGCATAGGTGGTAGTGTTTTCAGTATAAAAGCTGTACTTTTTAATTGAAGAGTGTCTTTTATGAAACAAGCTGAAGGTGAAAAGACTAACATATTTTTATAAAAGACACTCTTTAATTAAAAAGTACAGTTTTATACTGAAAACACTACCACTTATGCAAATTAACTGCTATATATATAGTTATCTACATACAGACCGTTTCGCTGTATAACAGCTCATCAGTTAGTGCCTCAAGCCGGGATTGAAACTCAACCGTCTAGCTGACAGTCAGCGATCCTACCCCCACGTTATAATACGACACTGACTGAATTTAAGTAATATCTCAATGTAAACATTGCAAGTGCCAGGAGCTCGAATTAGGTTTTACCTAATGGGCTATGCCTAAAAGCTAATGGCAGTTGGCGATATCCTTACAAATAAGCTCTACCCAGGGAGGGAGCTTCATATAGTCATCCACATACAGACTGTTTTGCTGTATCACAGCTTATCAGTGCGGCTAGACCAGTTAGTGCCTCAAGCCGGGATTGAAACTCAACCGTCGAGCTGACAGTCGGCGATCCTACCCCTGTGCTATCATACGGCACTTCTATTTATCTTCCTCCCATAAGGTAAGATGTGACACAAGGTCGGGAAAGTGGGAACGAACCAGCGCTCAAGAATTTGAGCATTACTGAATGTAAGTAATATCTCAATGTAAACATTGCAAGTACTAGGAGCTCGAATTAGTTTTACCTAATAAGCTATTTCTTAAAGCTGTTGGCGATATCCTTAAAAATAAGCTCTACACATGGAGGGAGCTTCATATAGTTATCCACATACAGACTGTTTCGCTGTATCACAGCTCATCAGTGCAGCTAGACCAGTTAGTGCCTCAAGCCGAGATTGAAACTCAACCGTCAAGCTGACAATCGGCGTTCCTACCCCTGCGCTATCATACGACACTGACTGAATGTAAGTAATATCTCAATGTAAACATTGCAAGTGCCAGGAGCTCGAATTAGGTTTTACCTAATGGGCTATGCCTAAAAGCTAATGGCAGTTGGCAATATCCTTACAAATAAGCTCTATCCAGGGAGGGAGCTTCATATAGTCATCTACATACAGACTGTTTCGCTGTATCACAGCTCATCAGTGCAGCTAGACCAGTGTAGTGCCTCAAGCCGGGATTGAAACTCAACCGTCGAGCTGACAGTCGGCGCGCCTACCCCTGCACCATCATACGATTCTGACTGAATGTAAGTAATATCTCAATGTAAACATTGCAGTCTGTCGTTATTCTTTTAAGCACAGCAGAAGTACGACACTATGTGCTGCTTCTTTAAGACGTCTTACTCTTCTTCTTCATTGTCTATAATTTTTACTTCATCCCCTAAGGGTAGATGGTTTCCCCTTTCCCTCCAGTTGTCTGAATAATCCAAATAATGCATCCTCATCTCAAAAATTCCGAAACATAGAGATTAAATCAACATTAATTTAAGAAAATTAGTTTTATAAAAATTTGATTTAATTAAGAATTTAATTTTTTAATTTCAAAAATTTTTTTTAACATAGTTCACCCCAAACGAGGCACTGTAGACGTAAGGGGCTACTGAGAAAAAAGAAAAGGGAGAAAGTTTTTTTTGGGGGGGCAACCTAAATTAGGATCTGCGTAGCGAGATGTCTGCTTACATTAGTTTTAAATTTCTGCATGTCAGTACTGTCGGGGAAACAGGGGGCAGGGAGGGAGTTCCAGAGGCCAGCAGCATGAGGAAAGAAGCTATTTGAGTAGAAAGCTCTCCAGCATCTGGGGACTTCCACAGTGAATGAATGGGATTTGGTTGATTGTCGAGTTGGTCTAGTGAATTTACGTCGAGGGGGCACCAGAGTAGCCAATTTATCGGAGCATAATCCATTGAAGTATTTGTAAAACAAGCACAAGGATTCTACATTGCGGCGATGGGACAGAGACTGGAGCTTGGTTGACAGTGAGGGACCTATTAGGTTGGCGACTTTTTTTTGGGCGTTGTCAAGGAGAGGAGACTAGTAGATGATGCACCAGCCCAGATGTGGCAACAATACTCCATACATGGGCAGATGGTGACTTTGTAGAGATACAGGATAATGTCAGGTGTGAGGAGTTTACTAGCACGGTAGAGGGAGCCTACCTTCTTTGCGGCAGCCTTGACAAGTAAATAATACTGTAATAGTCAAATTTAATTTTCAAAAATCTATTTAAAAACAATAATTTGGTTAAAATAAAAACTGCGTAATCTGTATAAACGACTGTGGGGGGAAGCGAAACAAAAAGCAAAGCCGAAAGACTCCCGGGCAACACCGGATATTTCCAGCTAGTTATTTTTCTTATGTCTAAACACGATGCTTCACAATCCACAACTTTGTTAGGATTTGTCTCAAAGATAAACAGACATTTCTTGCTATTATGTATTGCTTCCAGGTTTATGGACAGGGAACGGGTACTGAATGTCGGCACCATGTGCAGAAATTGAATCTCCTACGCCAAAACGATGATGAAAAAGTGTACAAAGCCGCCATCGAGCAAGACTACTTGGAAGATTTTGAAGAAAACGACGGATCTTCTTTGAAAAATGATCTTAATGGATCTATGGTAATTATAAAATAATTTTAAAAAATTTGAAAATTTTCGTTATGTTTTATTTTTAATTTTTTTTTATTGAAGTTACTCCAGACAAGGCATGAAGCCACTTGATGTAAGGAGCAAAAAAAAAAAAATGAAAGATGATTATCGCAAAGACATGAGATGCTTATTGACCTTAGTCTTGAAAAGACCAAGGCTATAGGTAGGAGGAAAAAAGACAACAGGAAAGTTCCACAAGCCTGCAGTTCTTGAAAAGAAACTACTGTAATAGAAAGATGTATTATAACAAGGTACCTGAACAGCGAATTGAAGAAGACCACTAGACCAATGAGTCAAACAAGCTGGAACAAAGGAAGCAGGGAATAAATCAGACAATTCTGAAGAACACATGTCTTAATAGTACTTTTAGAAGAGATTGAGACTAGCAACATCACGTCTGTGAGAGAAAGGGTGCAGAGAAGAAGAAATGGTGGGGGGGGGGCCAACCAAATTACAGATGTGTTTCTGAACCTTATCAAGAACACTGAAATGGGACAGAGTCACCAGCTTAAATATGACAACAGTACTCCATAAATTATTATATTATTATTAGATTATAAATATTGGGTATCTTTTACTTTACAACACAGAGTCGTGAACGGGGTCAAAAAAACGAACGAGAAAGTGTTTAAAAACATAAATATGCAACAAGTAAAGGCGACCTACGTCGAGAATAGATATTTTCCTACTTACCTATGACATTTGTTTGTATTTTTACGTAGTATACATGGGTTTTTATTAGATGTAAAAAAAAAATTCTTTTTTTTTTACACAAAAAGAAAATGGCGGCCGGTCATTATTCTCTTACATACCCCCCTATGATCGCCATCTTGGATTTGTGCGATGTTGGTGTGACGAATAATTTAATTTCTAATAAATAGCACTTCGAACGGGTTAAAAATACAAACAAATGCCACAGGTAAGTTTGAAAATAACTTTTATCGCCTACAGTTACTTTTATTTGTTGTATATTTGTTTTTTGAGCGTTTTTAGTCTGCTGAGTAAAGTAAAAGATACCCTAAATATTGTTGCGGTTGATACTTGTCACAGCAACCAAATAGAATAAAAGGTGCTCGACTGAGCTCCATTCTTTAGTTCCTCCTTGTAAGACATTCACAGCAAGAACTCATCTTGCCATCACAATGAAAAAAAGGTCCTTTCTTCTCCATGTGTCTAGTTTCAGGTAGAATTTTTATGGGCAAAGTTTCTTTTTAAGAGTAATCAAACGCAGTTCATACCATTGATCTATGTTAGTACTCCCATAGTGGTCCTCATCTTTCGGCTGGCATTCATTCCCATCTCATTAACCCTTGGACTTGATCAGCAGTGAAAAAAAAGTTTGGTACTTTTCTCATTTGGCCATCTCCGTGGTTTTATCTTTTGCTGCTCTGCTTAAATGAATAATAAACACTTTTGTATAAGAATATCTTTTAAGTAAAATATAATTAAAATAAAAAATATAAAATAGTAAAAAATTTAAGTAATATTTATATATATATATATATATATATATATATATATATATATATATATATATATGAAGTTAATCCAACAAAAGATATAAGAGGCAACTAATATCTTTTAATTAGTGAAACATCCGGATAAAGACTGAAGCTCAATATACTGGATAGAGCATTAATAGCATAATCTAAAATGAAATAATAAACTTTAACAAATAAGTATGTTTTTGGCTTGATATATTTGATGTGTTATGTACTCTTATGTATTTTTGTATATATTTTTATATATTTTCAAAGTGTAATTTTATCACCTGCAGTAACGTCACTGCGGTAATGGTCCTCTGAGGAGAAGAATTACCTTTGAAAACTCATGAGTTAAGGACGTTGAGATACTTTGCCTGAACTTTGAACTCTAATAAAATTTGATTCGCACCTTATTTTATTATTTCATTTTATATTATGCTATATATATATATATATATATATATATAAAAACATTCAATGAATTAAAACATTACAATTATTCCAAGAATTAGAACATCAAGTCCAGTATGGCGTACAATCGTTTCCAAAACAGTTTGGAAATACTTTATTTTATTTTATAAATTAATAAAGCTAATCCAAAACGTCTCTTCATCAGCGCCTTTAGCAACACGTCTTACAGAAAGTCAGAGGAAAAATAAAAAAAACTTGTTGTAGAGAAACATCCATTGACAGAAAGAGTCACCGGTTGATATGTTAGTAGCATAGGAGGGGAAAGAACACAATGGCACCCACAAACCAAAAACACTGGTACATATATATATATATATATATATATATATATATATATAATTATTTTTATTTCATGTATCCACATATTATAAGGAGATATAATATATTATGTATCAATTATCAGTATTGACTTCAACAGTGCTCAATACGTGAGTTGATCTAGGTGGTAAGTTATGAAAATATATTCATGGCAATTAAGCTACACATCTTATTCTGTAAAGAATCAGCAGTCTAAAGTGCATGGAATTCGCGGTCAATGCACTTAGCCTGACGATTCCCTAGGGGAATGAAATGCAGACGCCACTGTGTAACTTAATTGCCATAAATATATTTTCATAACTTACTATATATATATATATATATATATATATATAAATATTTATAAAATTAGGTATCTGTATTTATATATAAATATCTATGTACAATATAATCTCCTAAACTAATTATGAATTTTGGAAGGTATATTGAAAAAATATAGTGACCAACATAAGCACATTATTTATTTTGTAAATGTTAACATTTGGGGGGGGGGTGCATATATATATATATATATATATAAAGTTTTGATTTTTATTTTAATGAATTTTGTGAGTAACATGAGACATTTTTTTTGTAAACTTTACCATTTAGTGGGTGCACCCACCCAAACCCGCCCCCCAAAAAACTTTAAATTCCCTAAACTAATGAACGGATCATTATGAATTTTGGCAGATATATTGAAAAAAATATAGGGAGCAACATGAGCACATTATTTATTTTGTAAATGTTAACATTTTTTTTTGGGGGGGGGGGGAGCATATGTATATAAAGTTGTTATTTATTTTTCTTTTTTTAATGAATTTTGGAAAATATATTTTTGTGAGTAACATGGGCACATTATTTCTTTTGTAAACTTTACCATTTAGGGGGTTCACCCACCCAAACCTGCCCCCAAAAAACTTTGAATCCCCTAAAGTAAACATTATGAATTTTTAAATATATATTATAGAAAATACGGTGAGTAATATGGGCACATTATTTCTTTTGTAAATATTTATTAACTTTCTTTCTTTTTTCTTTTTTTGGTCGACAGTGGTAACACTCTGGTGGTTAGTAATGCCAGAAGTTCCCTGAACTTACTCCATTTACTCCTAATTATTGCAATCATGCTAATACCTATTCTTTTCAACATGGTCATACTATCTGTTACACCGGCCGTTCTTACACAGGAGAAACTACACCGGTTGTCACTATAAATAGTGCAAGTCACCAGAGACACAGAGAAGACAAAGCAAAGTCTTGTAACTGTCTAGCCAAGTGCTAGTCACTTTCTTACTTTGTTAATACACTTGTTAAACCAACCCTCGACTTGACTTCCTTTATTTATTATTTACTGTTGGACAACTTCACAACAATATCAAAGTCTGCTCTTCTGCACGCATCTCCCGATGTTGTACTGTCCAGATTTAATCTTCCTCTAAGCTCATCAGATCTGAGCTTATCTTTAAGACACACATTACATCTCCATCGCATCATTCTCATATTATTTAACTCCAGTGAGGGTTGAGGATATCCAGGTTTCACTTCCATACATCACCATACTGCATACACATGCCTAATAGATTCTTCCCTTGGTCGATATTCTCTGTATCAATCAGTCATAAGTTATTCTTCTGGCCAGGTGTTATCTCTAGTATCACAGAGATGGATATTAAGCACTTTATCATGTGATAACAACACATCTGGGTCATCTTGTCTTGTTTCACATGTTTTGTGGTTAATGGATGTACAGGGTGGGCCAAAATAAGGGTCCTATCTTTAAATTTGAATAACTTGAATTTGAATAACTTCCACAAAATAAAAGTTAAACTCACCAAACTTTATGTGTGTGTAGACTGACCCTTCCGAGATTTTTTGAAATAAACAAAACAAATTTTAGCCGAAAAACACTTCTTAAAACTTACAAAAACTAAAGTATTGTTTTTTACACTGTTTTGAGTTTTTTAAGCAAAAATAATGTTTTCTAAATGAGGGTACGTTCCTTAGGGCTAATATGGCTCATGCTTGCTTCGGAAGGGGTCCTTTACTTATTCTAAAAAAAATCAAAAAAAAATCAATAAATAAAAAAGTTATGAATTTTTAAAAATAGGACCCTTATTTTTGCCCACCCTGTATATGAACACTGTTAAGTGTTCATGATATTAATTTTTTATGTTTGGGAATTTTTGAGATAAGGATTGATAATATGTATTATTTGGATTATTCAGGCTACTATTCTCATCTTGGATGTTATTCTCACAACGTTTCGGCCGATGTAACCTCCGACCTTATGTTTCAGAATATTTGAGATAGGATTGATAATTTGGATTATTTAGACTACTGTTCTCATCTTGGATGTTATTTTTACAACGTTTCGGCCGATGTAACCTCCAACTTTCAGGTGTGTCTTGTCGAACTCTGGAATCTTGCGAAATGTTTGTACAGATTTCCAAGTTTGACATAAAGATTCCCGAGTTCGACATGATATACTCGAAGAACATCGGAGGTTACATCGGCTGGAACATTGTAAGAATAACATCCAACAGTAGAACAGTAGTCCGAATAATCCAAATAATATAAATTATTAATCCTCATATAAAATTTCCGAAACCCTTATTGAGTGTAATGTGTTTGGCTTGACTAATACAGTAATTATCATAGCTGGGCTTTATCGCCTATGAGTAGCAGGCATACAATAATCCGGCTTAGTCCAAATAATCCAAAATGATTTCAGCAAACCAACATTAAAAACATTTTAATTATCATCTATTTATGTAGATGACCCTGTATGGAATAAAGTTATCTAGAGCCCAGAGTTATCTCCCTTTGAGGATAAATTATTTTCTTGCTAGAGTTATTCCCCTTGGGAATAGAATTTGTTGGTAACAAAAAGTAGATCCTCGAATCTCATCGCCAACATGAGATTTGGAGCAACTCACGTACTGTCACGTGGTTGAGAATTAAGACCAGAATTCTTCCTCATTTTGCTTCCTAAATGTGTTACTGTCAACATCGCTATGTTCCTTGACCAATAAGAGCCCCTCCCTCTTACACTGTCAAACACATTGTTGGGTGTTGAAATTCTAAGTTGTATAAACTGCGGACTGAGTGTAAATTCAGCACCCTCACTTCTGTTGGACTCTGAAAGGAATGTGTTTAGCATGACATCATATTTGATGTCACGGAAACATAACATCAACACATATTTAAAATTAATTTGTTTTCAGAATAATATTTTTCTCTATTAGAAAAAATGCAAACCAGGTATGGTCGCATTAAAAGAATGGATTAGAGTTCTTGAATTAGTAGATGTACAACAGTTGAGGTAGCAGGTCCAGTTCACATGGGAAGGGCAAGGAAAAAAATGAGAGGAAGTCATAAGGATGGATTTGAGAGAAAGAGGAATAAATAAAGACTTAACGAGAGATACGTTAATTTAGAAGTCAATTTCTAAAAACTCATAACACGCCAGCATGTAAATTTAGTGTTAAATCGAATATGATGAAAAAACAAACAGATGAGAGTGATAAGGTTAGCGGATGTAGAACAGTTGAGGTAGCAGAATCGGTTGGCAGGGAAAGGCCAAGGAAAACATAGGGGGAAGTGATAAGAGTAGATTTGAGAGAAAGAGGGATAAATAAAGACATGGCTAGAGATAAGTTAGTTTGGAAGTCAATTTCTAAAAGCCGTCCAACATATGTCAGCATGTAAAACAGATGTTAAACTGAAGATGATGATGATGATTGAAATAGACACATATTAGTATGGTCGATGATGATGATGATGATTATTATATTGCTTTTTCTTGTGGTTTTTATTGCATTAAAAAATTTTTTATCTGCACAATTTGTAACTCTTCCAGGAATTACCGCAGACATCTCAGAACAGTAGCAGCAGCAAATGGTCCAAATTCTTGCCCCATGAAGATGACTCTACAACAACACAGCCACAAAAGGAAGAATCTGATTATACAGAAGAATATTACGATGGAGAAGAGATAAGAAAGATTGCACAGAATTCCGACAAATTTTTTCATCGACAGAAAAGAAAGTAAATATTTATACTTCTTAGTTTGGAAGTCAATTTCTTAAAGCGGTCCAACACATGTCAGCGGGTAAAACGAACGTTAAACCGAATATAATGATTCTCTGCTAATTCAAATTTTGTTTGTTCTTCCTTTAGTTTGTTAGCACCGATGTAATGCTGCTAATATGCACATGCTAAATCAAAACGGGGATGTGAGACAGACTTAGTTCTGATGACCTCAGAGATTGCTTAACGTTACATTTACATGTTGTCATGCGTTGGACGGCATTTACAGATTGACTTCCAAACTAACCTATCTCTGGCCAGGTCTTTATTAATCCCTCTTTTTCTCAAGTTCATTCTTATCACTTGCCCCCATGTTTTCCTTGTCCTTCCCTTGTTAACTGGACTTGCTACCTTATACTAACCCAAGAACCAACATCCATTCTTTTAACACGGACATACCTTCAAAGTCTTCTGTTCTGCAAACATCTCCCTGTACTGTCCAGATTTCATCTTCCTCTGAGGTCATCAGATCTAAGCCTGTTTTTAAGACTCACATTATACATCCATTGTATAATTCTCATATCATTTCTCTTCATCCAATGTATTTATTTACCTCCTCTCCAGGAAGTTAGGCACAAGGCCAGTTTTATCTTACTCCCACAAGGTAAGATGTGACCCAAGGTCGGGTCAGGAAAGTGGGATTTGAAAAGCTAGCGCCCGAGAAGGTGAGCACTCTGGCCATTAAAAATTGCCTGGGCAGCCTCGTCGGCATTCCCCGGTAGCAATAAACTTACTCCTCCTCAAAGAGGGGAGGCAAAGCCTGGGAGGGTAGACCTCCTAGAACTGCACAGGACAAACCCATAGACCGGCGGAATCAAGCCCCGAAGGCCAAGACGATACCAGTCTATGGGGTGCAGTATCCATCGGAACAGATACTACACTTTGATCTTGGCCAACCTCAACCTTCACTGGTCAGGTTTCTCTTCCATACATCATCACACTGCATACACATGGTCGATAGTGGTACTGCTTTGCTTGTTAGTAAAAGCAGAAGTTCTCTGAACTTACTCCATCCACTCTTAATTATTGCAAACGTTGCTAGCACTTGCTCCACCGTGTGCTACAATTGTATCATTAAGGTAAGAAAATTTCTGGACAGACCCAAAGCTTTACCATTCAGATGTTCTTTCTCCAGATCTCAGTACTCATCCATCTCCATTGTCTCACACTTCTTGCACACAAACTGGTTTTGGTCCCTTCAACCTGTAAGTCTGTCTCTTAGCCTGACCAACAGTCTTTTGCTGACTTGACCGGCAGTCTTCTACTGAATTCTCCAAGTGTCAATTATTTTTTTGGAAACTTTTACTTGAGACGAGTTTTGTTATTTGCTACCCAATCATAATTCATCTCACACTTTTTTCTTTCTTATGATTGGTCGGGCAATGAAAGCCTTTGTTTCACCTAAAAAAGTGAGCTTTAAATCAAGCCACAATATAAGAACTGGATCTTATTTCAAAATTAGCATACCTTAGTATTTGTTGAAAGTTAATTATATTCATCAGATATGGTAATTGTACTCTCTTTACCGAAGTTACCAACTAAGTTGCGTCAACACCAGAGTTTTGCAGACCTTTTAAACATAATCTAGCATTGAATATGCTAGATTATGTTTAAAAGGTCTGCAAAACTCTGGTGTTGACGCAACTTAGTTGGTAACTTAGGTAAGTGCTTGATTCTGTCGGCAACCCCCAAATCAATTATTCATTGGAACACACGTGTGTGATAATAATAAAAAATGTAAAGTTGCTCTTGTTCAGGAGAAAAAACAAGTTGAGCAACCAGAATGGCACTAAGTTTTAGGGCACTTTTAAATAAGCTTTGTGCTTTTGTCTTTTAAAGGAGTTTGAATTTGGAAAGAAATCTTATTAGTCTTTCGAATTTCTGTTTTCGATCGGTTGCCGATTTCGGTCCCATCAGCTTGTAAGTCTCTTGGAGTAATTGACTCTCTTCTGCTGAGTTGACCGACAGTCTTCTGCTGAATTTTCCAAGTGTCAGTTATTTTATTGGAAACATTTACTTGAGATGAGTTTTGTGATTTGTTACCCAATCACAATTCATGTCACATTTTCTGTTTTCTTATGATTAGTCAGGCAATGAAAGCCTTTGTTTCACCTGAAAAAAAGGCTTCAAATCAAGTCACAGTATGAGGCTGGGTTTTATTGAAGAATTAGTACACCTTTGTATATTTGTTGAAAGTTAATTATTTTCATCAGATATGATAATTGTGCTCTCTTTACCGAATTGAATTTGCCAACAAAAATTGTTTTTGTGAAAATTATTTCTTGATAATTCAGTTGTCCAAACAAATAATTTTCTCCCATTGTCGAACTGAAACATAAACACAATTCGACTTGAGTACTTTCTCTAAGGTATCATTTTAGATCTGAAAGGACAATTTATCAACATTATGATTTGATCATGACCCTTTCAAATTTCGTTATTTATAATCAAAACATGTGTTCTCGGGTTGTTACTCAACACAAAAATATGAACTTTTTGAATTAGATTGTCTATGAAAATAATCTTTTTCAGAATGTGCTGACCCCCAATTTATTTTAATTATTCCATAGTTAAATTGAATTAATCAATTAATATTTGCACCAACAAATTCATCATTGTGTCACACTGTCAATCATGTATATTAACACAACTTATTGCTTTTTTTCCTTTTCAACAGTGAATGTCAACATTGGCGCCGAAAGTTTAAAGAACTTCTAAGATGACTTAATGCACTTTTCCATTTTACTTCCAGGAATTCTTTCTTGAAAGCCCACTCTGGTGATCCTCTTCCAAATTCCGATGATTTAATAAAAAAACCAAGAAATACCATTACAAACTATTTCCAATTGTCTTCAATTAATCAGAACAAAAGTCACAACTGGTCGCATAGTGTATCCGTCGGATCTCCTAATCCAGGTACGAACCTCATCACTCGTCCTAATCCAATTCGCTTTGGACATTTTACACCAAACACAGATCCTCTAACTAAAATCTCATCAACGGATACGGATTTGTTAAAGAACAAAAATGGCATCCTTAATTCTTCCACATTTAAGCGACACTATACAAATCTACCGAGGTCTACTGAGCACAAAGAGACTGACACTGAAACTTTCAAGGACACCAAATGTGGCGAAAAGGATTTGTTTCTGATGGACAATTCTCAAAAACATCGTCTTTCCAATGAAGGAAATAGTTTTCCTCAGAAAGAATCGCTTGCAAATGAACATTCCAGAACTTTAAGCATTATCTATGGATTAAAAGCTCGAAGTGTATCAACACGCTCGACAGAAGATTCGTATCCGAGAAATATTAATAATAATATCAGTTTGATCTCCGATGCTAATAAACGGAAAACTGATGTCGATGGACAAATATTACTGTCTCTTCCCAAATTGTCAAAATGCAAAGAAAATGTCTCGGAACAAAATCTTTCTGTTTTAAATAATTTAGATAAAGAGAAGTCTGCAGCCAATTCATGTTCGTCAAATTTTGTGAAAGATATTTTTCAAATTGACGAAAGTGAACTTGAGTTAGATTTTTGAATTATCTAAAGTGATGACATTAATTTTACTTTTTTCAGTAATTATTTTCAACGATTAATTTTTCCCCTTGCACTGATTTTTTTTAATTACCCATCCAAAACAGTTTTTTTTTATATTTACTTAATTAACCCTTTTTATATATGATTAAGAGAATTTGAGAATAATTTTTTTATAAAATTATCACTATTTTGAAAGTTATATAGGTTTGAAATTTATTTTGTTATTGTGAGCATTCTTGGTATAGACATTACCTATACACATATATGTATACAAAATTGACAGAAAAAATAAAAGGAAGTTTATTTGTTTTATTTAATTTACATTTCTCACAGCATTAGTTTTGTAACGCAAAATTTTACTTTCAAATTAAATCATGAATATAATCATTAGGAAAAAAAAAAAATCTTTTTCTCAGTATCCGTTACTGTAGAAAAAAATAATTAAATAATATCGAATCAGTTAAACAGAGGTGTCGCCAAGATCAAGTCCAAATGTAAAAAAATACGTCTATCTCAAATGTAAAAAAAAAAACGTCGTTCAGTCTAACATAAAAAAAATCCAGCACTATTCTCTTCTTTCGTTCGCTTTCCAATCCCACGTTCAGAACGATCTCCACGTCTCTGACCGAATATTCACTTTCGCTCTCTTATTAAAAAAAAATGCGACGCATGCAAACCAACTTAATTTGCATAAATCTCTCACTTGACACCGCTGCCCGGATCTTTAAATAAAAACCTCATTTGACTTTCTGACGCCTTTCTCCTCACACTCCTCTTTCTTTTTTGTCGTCAGCGAGATTTTCGGGTTCACCCCACACAAACAGCATACCAGACGCTGTCTCTTTGAACGGCACTGACAAGTGTCTGCATTTACGTCAGTCGGCCGCTCTCCGTTACAGTTTCAATTTGGAATTTTGAACACAATACAGAAAGAAATAAACGAGTTAAAAAAGTATTTTTTTATATTTTGAAAATAATGACTAAAACACATCACAATTGCTAAAAAAACAAATTAGTGACTCATATTTAGAAATAAACATAAGAAAAAACACAGCGATGCTTATCACCCTGCACAAAGAATTAAAAGTTCTTGAAACGCATAGAAAACCGGAAATTATCGGGAAACGTATGGAACTCTGTTCCAGCAGTTGCAACAACAATAGCAACAACAGTAGAAAAACGATCCCTGTAAAATATTTGATGTTTATTGAAATACTAATTGGTCAATTCTATCAAAATACTCAATCTTGATGGCTTACTAAAACCGGACTTCAACCTATCAGAAACACTTGCTCTGGGAGCCGAGCACCTGCTAGCATTAACTATTTAAGTGACAACCCAAGCACAGTTAATATTGAGAGACTCAACCTGCTGCACAAACTCTTGTCAGTAACAGTGTTATCAACTACTACACGGGTAAACTAAATTTAGCCTCGGCTGCTAGGCTATATTTTCTCGGTAGACAACAAAAGAAACAGTTTACTAAACATAACAACAAATTCTACGCACAATCTCTCAAACTCACTCACACACAAGTCAAAACACTTTTATCGTTTTGACACTTTGAACTCATAAACTTGGCCTTTTGACTAAGATCAAAGTGTAGTATCTGTTCCGATGGATACTGCACTCAATAGACTGGTATTGTCTTGGCCTTCGCGGCTTGATTTACGCCGGTCTATGTGCAGTTCTAGGAGGTCTACTCTCCCAGGCTTCACCTCCCCTCTTTGGGGAGGAGTAAGTTTATTGCTTACTGCCTGAGGCGCCCCTACCGGGGAATGCCGACGGGGCTGCCCAGGCAATTTTTAATGGCCACAGTGCTCACCTCTCGGGCGTTGGCTTTTCAAACCCCACTTTCCCGACCCAACCTTGGCTCACATCTTACTTGTGGGAGTAAGATAAAACTGGTCTTGTGCCTAACTCCTGGAGAGGAGTAAATAAAAACTCTTTACTTTTGTTTTTTCTAACAAGTCGTAAATAAAATCAATATATTTATGTATGGATAGATTTTGTTATTTCTTTTTAGATGCCTTATTCCGCTTAAAATGAAGTATCTCAGACTAATGTAGTTTTAGTGATAGAATGCAAATACTCAGGATTGTAAACAGTTTTTTTGAATTATTATCCTGTAAATACTCGGGATAATCAGGGCAGACTTAAAACGGATGAAAATAATATGGGAAAAATTGTCATGATGAAAATAGTCATCTTTTATAAAGAATCTGTTATAATAGGAGAAAGTGGCTTTGGGAAGTGACAAATTATGGGAAGGAGGAGAAAGATTATAAAACCAAAAGATTCTTCGATCGTTTATTAAATCAGATGATTTTGTTAAAAACTAGCAAGAAGTCTTGAATGCTTGTTGAATACTATAATTGAGAGAAGGGTAGGATAAGTTATCAGAGAGTCGGGGGAAAGTGACATCAGACCCGGATGAGAATAAGGATGACTTTTTTTCCATCTTGTTTTTCGCATTTAATACTGTAATTGAAAAAGGGGTACAATGAGTTGTCTGCCCTTTCCATGAACGAGTCGGGGGAAGGTGATGTCAGAGCCAGATGAGAGTAAAGGTGATTTCTGATTTCCATCTTGCTGTCCCTGTTTCCTTTGAGGTTCCAGTATTAGTCGGATCTGTTTGGTCATGGCTGCTGTCTAGGCTGTTGGGGATGCATGTCCCTTTGCCCTCTACTCCCCAGGGTACTCAAAACAACCACGGTTTACTGCTTTCCTTTTCCGGAGAATTTTAATAAACATGTGAACCATAGAAACATTGTTGTAGATTATTTAATAACAATTATTTGCAGGTTAACTGGTGCACTTCAAGTACAAGATAGCGGACTACAGATTATTATGAGATGCTCATCACTATCACCATAATGAACACAAGTCACTTAACCTAATATCGCCCCGTCGGCGTGGTCACAAATTCGCCGACTACAACCCCATGTAGAGGGGTATCCCCCTCCCCTCGAAAACGGGGTTACCTGTTGGTTGTGGATGGCGACCTGTGATGCCGTAAGATGGGATCCTGGTGGCTAGACATTCATTCACTTCGACCATTACTTTGGTTAGACGAGAGGTCAGAGAGGCCCGATCCGATCAATCTTCTGGTCACGTCATGCTTTAGTATCTATAAGTTCATCCCTAACCGTATTATTGTATCTGATTCTTCAAAAAATCAAAACTTTATTTCTCCTTTTTAGTTTCTCCCCAAATAGATACTAAAAGGCGGTGGCTGAGGGTCGATCATGTTGAGAACAAAGAAGATTACCAATGCCAAGGAGTAATGTTTTCAAAGAGTAATGTTTTCAAAGAAATAATGTCTTTCTGGAAGTGGTGTTTTATAAGAGTAATGCCTCTCTCTCAGTAAAATTCCATTCAAAGAGTAATGTTCCCACTTTCACTGTGAAATTTCCTTCCAGGAGCAATGTATTCGAGGATCAATATATTCTGAGAGCAGTGTATTCTGAAAAATGTATTCTGAGAAAAATGTATTCTAGGAGCAGTATATTCTGGTATTCTAGGAGCAGTACATTCTGGTATTCTAGGAGCAGTATATTCTAGTATTCTAGGAGTTATATATTCTGGTATTCTAGGAACAATGTATTCTAGGAATATAGATAATTATCCTACCTATAGAATTATATTTGACAACTTTATTCGGCATAAAATCACCCACAGACGGTTAATATGTCGTAAAACAAACAAAACCACACAAAACCAATGCTATCGGTCTGTGGTTTGGGAGATTTTCAGTCTTTTTCTAAGCTTGAGTGTTGGTATTTTCTAAGAGTAATGTTTTCAAAGAGTAATGTTTTCTGAGAGCAATGTATTTTAGATGTTCCTTTTATTTATCTTCCTCCCACAAGGTAAGATGTGACACAAGGTCGGGAAAGTGGGATTTGAAAAGCCAGCGCCCGAGAAGGTGAGCACTCTGATCTACAAAAAATGCCTGGACAGCCCCGTCGACATTCCCCGATAGAGGTGCATCAGGCCGTAAGCAATAAACTTACTCCTCCCCAAAGAGGGGAGGCAAAGCCTGGGAGGGTGGACCTCCTAGAACTGCACAGGACAAACCCACAAGCACCGAAAGCGTAGTATCCATCGGAACAGATACTACACTTTGATCTTGGCCAAAAGGCCCAGCCCCAGGCTGCTGGAAGGTTTCCTTCTCTACTAACTTCTTTTCTCAGACAGCTTACCTTTGGAATTCCCTCCTTGTTTCCTGTTTCACTGACCCTATGCAGAAATTTAAATGTAATGTGAACAGACATCTTGTTGGCCAACTCTTCAACCAGCATGCCCCTCTAAAAATCTGTCCCATATTACAGTATCCCCCTCCCCCTCCACGCTTCAGTGGCAATTTGCCTTTAGAGTGAACACAATTATAATAATAATAATAATAATAATTAATAATAATATAAAAAGAAAAGGTACAATCTGATTTTGACGACATTAGTTTTTTCGGCGCTCTTGTATAAGCAGTAACCAATCTGAGGCAGATAACTCTATTTTTCTTAGCCGCCGCTATTCCGAATTCGCTTATACTTTGGCAAGGGAGATAACTTTGTTTATCGCAGCATGAAAAAAAACAACTTTTCTTTTTATGTTTATATAAAGTGTATACAATTTGTGGCATGTAAATAAAAGTGCTTAAAAGTTATTTTGAACGGGTTAGGGTTAGGGTTTTTAACGCATTTCAAAACCGTAACATGTTTTTTTTATTATTATTATTAATAAACAAAGTTATATCCCTTGCCAAAGTATAAGCGAATTCGAGATAGCGGCGGCTAAGACAAATAGAGTTATCTCCCTCAGATCAGTTACTGCTTATACAAGAGCGCCGTTTTTTCTTTGTAGGTAGGTGTTGCCATCCTCCCACATGCAACGCCTGGTGTTCCTAAATGGTCACCCATCTGCTACAGACCAGGCTTAACGTTTCTTACCTTTGATGCTGTAACGAAAACCGATGTGTTAACGTATTATATCGTGTTATTAATAAACTAAAATTCAAGGTTTATTAAAACCTAAAATTCTCTTTCCAACGTATGTTTAGTTATATTCAGTTACTTCCCCTTTTGCAAGTTTATTTTATTAAATTTTTAGTCTTAAAAAATGAAAATTCAGTAAAAAATATAAAGAAATAAAAAATGAATCTACAAAAATGTAAATTAATAATGAAATATGAATAAAAGAAAAACTAAAAAATGCTTTAAAAAAATAAATCTGATTTTAGAATGACAAAGAATGGGCAGAAAAAAATACGTATAAAATAAATCAAGGGAGATAACTTATTTCATCTTATTTTCAGATTTTTTTTCTCACGTAAAGAAACAATGAAATAACAAAAAACATAAAATGAAGGACGACTTTTTACAATAATTATCAGAAAAAAGGTGAAGACAACAAATAAATGTTACCAAAGACAATAAAAGTTAATTTTCTACATACCTAGATAAGCTTGTTTTTGAATTTTAAA
The DNA here is from genome assembly GCA_963556195.1 of Sepiola atlantica. Lineage (NCBI taxonomy): Eukaryota > Metazoa > Mollusca > Cephalopoda > Sepiida > Sepiolidae > Sepiola > Sepiola atlantica. The sequence continues at coordinate 29,968,805 of OY744551.1, forward strand.
GTATTTTAACGTGTTTTTATTGCATTTTAATAATCCAATAAAAATATGATAGACTTTACCTTATTTTTTAAAATGGCCGACGACACCTACCAGAATTTGCTGAAGACACTTTTTTTGTTAACTCGATTTTCAAGAAATAGTCAACAAATACCTGTTCCAAACGCCTTAAAATTTACGTTTCTACCTAAATGAAAGGAAAAATGTACCCCCCCCCCGCAATTGTCAAAGTTTGGAAACAATCGCCAAACTAATGTCAGCCATCTTTTTTTTTCATTTTAACGTAATATATTTGACCGAATTTTTGATTGAACTAAAAAATGTTTTTAAATACTTTAAAACACACACAAACTTATCCAGGGAGATAGAAAATAAACTTTTAATTTCTTTGGTAAGATTTATTTGTTGCCTATTTGTTTCTTTCACCCTTTTTTCTGTTAACTATTGTTAAAAATCGCCAAATGAAGCTATAAAAAAAAAACTAGAATATATTTTTTATTTGAGGGTCCTAAATTGTACAATTGGTGCCCTTCATGAACACAAGCATTTAGTGGGGGATCAATTTCGCATATAAATTTAATGTGAAATGGTTCCTGATTTCCAGGCCATTCCAGCATTTTAGGGCAGTTAACCACATTTTGTGTTACTAACCCTAAGACCGAATAGCATTAAAAATGTTTTCTTCATTTCCATTTCAAAACAAACAAAAAATATCTTTGTTTCAATTCCCAAGGTACCAATTGTACCGATTTATGACCTGAAAGTAAACATTTTCTTATGTTTTCCCAGCGCTTCATTTTATTTTATTGTTGCTTCATTTTTTGGTACTTACGCATTATGTAAACACTAGTGAAATATGGCAGTTATAAATAAAATAATGAGGAAACTTTACGTAATACTTATTGAAAAATATAAGCGTACATGGAAATTTACAGAAAATTATTGAGTAGAATTTTAATAAAAAATGAAATTAAGTTATGTATAAGATTAGCGATTTTATTTACGTAAACATTTTTATAAAATATTTTTATGAAAACAATATTATAAAATATATAAAAAAAATTGAACTATTATATATTCATAGACTAAAATTATTACAATTATTAAATATGTCAGTAAAAAATATTGTTAACTATTTTTATAAATATAGTTTACAATATTTTTTACAATATTATAAAATATTTAAAAACATTTTAACTATTAAGTATTTATAGGCAAACACTAATTCCATTATTAATATATATGTAAAAATACTTTAAACTATTTTTATAAAAACAATATTATAAAATATTAAAAAATATTTATACTGGTTAAGACAAAAATTTTACTGTTATCGACAAAATATATTTTCATTATTAAACATGTACTTAAAAAAGGATTGTAAACTATTTTTATAAAAAAATATAATGAAACATTAAAAAACATTTTCACTATTGAGTATTTCTAGACAATAAATATATATGTTATTAAATATGTATGTAAAATATTTGTAAACTATTTGTATAAAAACAATATTATGAAATATTAAAAAAATATTTTTATTGTTAAGTATTTATAGACAAAAATTATTTTCATTATTAAATATGTACGTAAAAAATATTGTAAACTATTTTTATAAAAATTATAATATAAAATATTAAAAAAATATTGTTATTGTTAAGTATTTATAGACAAAAATTATTTTCATTATTAAATATGTACGTGTAAAGAATATTGTAAACTATTTTTATAAAAACTATAATATAAAATATTAAAAAAGTATTTTTATTGTTAAGTATTTATAGACAAAAATTATTTTCATTATCAAATATGTACATAAAAATATTGTAAACTACTTTTATAAAAACAATATCATGAAATATTAAAACAATATTTTTATTAAAAAACAAAAAATATTTGATTATATACTTTTTAAAAACAATATTATAAACTATTTAAAAAAATATTTTCATTACAAAAATCGAACATATTTGATTATTTGTAAGCACAAAATAATATTAATAATATTTGTAATAAAAAGACAATTCTAAATTTCCACTTACAAAAAAAAACATTATTTTTGTATATGTTGACATAATATACACAGGGATTTATGTCACGCACCTCTTCTTATGAACTAATTCTTAACCGGAAGTCACAAAGACTGGGTGTTATTCCCGATTCCCATTGTTCTTCTGTCTTCACTCCTTGGTATGTGGCTTTCTTTCCATGTTCTGTATCTTAGTTTAACCGAGCTGATCGCTGCGTTTGACCACCAACTTGTTTAGTTGCTTCAGTGAGCAGAAGTACATTACTTCAATAAAATTCAAAGAAGGATATAAAATAAATTTTATAGTAAAAAAGAAACCTTTCCAACCATCGATTGCCATTGCTGATAGCACCCTTCGCGAGAGTCAATTGTTCAAACTTCTCAGCCTGACATTCTCAGGCAACATGAAATGGAATAATTACATAGAATCTGTACAAAGCCAACATTCGCCTGTGCATCGATTACTGTTGCCACATCTCCCCCGAAATATCGTGAAATTCCGGCGTCACATAGTGATCGAAGAAGAAAGCTGGAAGCAAGTAATAACAACATGCGTAAGTGACAGCGCGACACTTGAGGCAAAGAAATAGACACACTTGACAAAGGGATGATATCCTCGAAATATTGTGAAATTCAAGCAAGTAAGATTAAATTAAAAAAAAATCACCTTGTGATTCAATATTCAGTTTTCTTTCTTAGAACTCAAAATATTCCTGCATTGTTATAGCCTTTTAATAAACTACCGATATAAAAATCTAACGTAATAAAAAATAAATTAATAAAAATTGCTCAAAATAATATGTGTCCTGGCAATTATTCCTCTTGTTTCTTGTATACTTTATTTCACGCAGCGGTGTAGGTCTGTAAAAAAAAAAATAACAACCTAATAGATCCCGCACTGTATGCCAAGTTTAAGTCCCAGTTGCATCGCCGTAGAGTTGCATCCCTGTGCCTGTTTTATAAGTACTTCCATGGCTGCTGCAAAGAAGGTAGGCTCACTCTACCATGCTAGAAAACTTCTCAGTATCCGATATCTCTATAAAGCTACCATTCTGCCGTGCATGGAATATTTTTTCCACAACTGGACTCGTGCACTAATTAGTAGTCACTCCCTATTGGACTGAGTACAAAAAAGAATTTCTTACTTCATAGCAGCAGCCTCTATTGCATCGCTGCAGAGTTGCATTTGTTTTTGTTTTATAAGTACTTCCAAGGAATGTGCTCTGACGAACTTACAGCACTTCTACCCCCCCCCCCAAATGAAAATACCTCCGACCTATCTGACTAGCAGCAAAATCCCACCCCTTCACTATAGAGGTCCCTAGATGTCAGAAGATTTTCTACTCTCATAGCTTCTTTCCTTGGACCGCTTGCCTTTGGAATTCCCTTCCTGCCCCCAATTTCCTCGACAGTATCGACATGCAGAAATTTAAATGTAATATAACAAAAATTTTGCTGTCCAGCTCCTCACCCACAATGCCTCTTTATAAATTTGGCCCTTACAGCAGTATCCCCTTATGTTCCAGTGGAAATATTGCCTTCAATAAAAGTAAAATAAAAAAGGTGAGAAAATAGGATCTAAAAATCTCCTCTCAGAAAATTGTGCCTTTCAGTATTTAAAAAAAGAAAAAAAAACAATTAAGAGAAAGACAATTGACGAGTGGGATGAGGACAGGCGAACTTTCTATTCCTACTATTCTTTCTTCCAATTGTTCATTATTTGTTCTTTAGTAATACGATGAGATGTTCTTCGATCGCTGACTGGAACAAAATATCTTTGGTCAATGGTCTGTCGGGAGTCATGTTGTGTTGACATGTGGCAAATTGCTCTGTGGATATTTCGTCTCTCAGCTTCTGTTTCTTCTGTTTCTTCCGGTAGCTGCTGTAATGCAAGGGATTTAAAAAGAAATAAGCGCACAGGTTCGAGAGTTTTCAGCACCCACAGGTGCTGCTGTGGTCAACCAGTTGACGTATCCATATACGTATATGGACCCTTTCTCGTAGAAGGAGCGTCGGCAAATTCCCTAGACACAGCACTCTCAATGATCTCTTTTTACAGGCTCTAGATTTTGCTGGCTTCTCGTCGATCTTCGAACCAGTTAGCCTCGCCAGGAGGGGATACCAAATGGCCTGACGGTGTTTCCTTTTGCAAATGGCAAATCACTTATATGGGATATGACTTGTGTCGACACTTTTGCACCCTTGTAAGAATCGGCGATAAACCCTGGACATGCAACAACATAATCGGAGGACTGCTGTCCTCCGATGCTGCTGCTTTTTGCAATCAAAATGCGCCAGTCTTCTCGACAGATTTATGTTCCAGCAGATCGCCGTGCAGACGAGTGGAGCGATAAGCCCCACCACACGGGACTTCCTCATTAACCTTCGTCTGTTAATGACGAACTACACCGAGAACATCATGAATTGACTTGGCTTTACAAGCACAACTCCATCGCCACTATTCATGGAAACGCCTTGAGCCTGCTCTCGGCCTCTCAAGCCAGCAAGACATCTGATGAAACTTATTGATACTTGCATATTGGTTTTGAAAAAGGACATTTTATTAGTTAACTATCATTTAATTTTACATTCCTGAAATGTTATTCACGTTGAACATTTTCAACTTTTAAATTAATTTTTTCCCTTGTAGTAATAAAGTATACAATTTTACTATTAAACAATAACAATTAAAATTTACCATTAAACAATAACAATTAAAATTTCTTTAAATTTATAAAACACATGTCCAGTTAAAAAAATCCCTAAGGCTTATGTGAGATTTGAACTTGGGTACTGACATCGTAAAAACTACTGCCTTAATAATGTGGATTCTGCCTATTCCCTTTTTTATCAACTAATCATGTGTTTCTTTTACATTCCTGAAATGTTATTCATGTTGGACATTTTCCCTTTTATATTCATTTTTTATGTGTAATATATTTCAATTTCTGTTTAATAAATTGTGTTATTATTTTAACTCCAATAAGTCATTATTTACCCCAGCAATTTACAGCAATTTACAGCATATAGATGGGCTGTAATTCATCGCACCCCCGTACGAGTGGTGGACCTCGAAAAAAAAGTCTGTTTACTTTAATGTCGTAAACTAAAAAAAGAAAGCAGAATTGATCTCACTTTTCTACCACGTACTTCCTCCCATGACGTAATATCCTGTGACGTAATCATAACTCTTGTCTGTTAACATCTAATGGAATTTTCCACTCCTCTAACCTTATGCTTTCTCTAGCCTCGTGTGGAAAACTACTGCTTCCAATATTATTTTTACACACCCGTCTTGTTACGCCTCTATTTCTTTTTTTCCTCCGCTTTTAATTATTTATATTATAGGATTGACATCCTCTAATATTTTATCAGCAGAAAAAACAGAAACAACTCCAAATTTCACTTGAACACAAAAGCTCAAAACTGGAACCATGAAAACTGGCTCCCATGATCAGCCTCACAAAAAGGCGTAAAAAACGCAAAAATAGCTGTCACGTGATCTGCCGCCAACTACATCGGCCAGACCGCTGCACAAACAATATAAAAGCAGACCGTCGCGACAAACTCTTTCTTTTTCTCCTCATTTCCAGCAAACAGCAAATTCGGCCTTTTTAAAAAAAATTTTTTACCCCACCTAATGAACCGGTATCGTCCGGGCCTTTGGGTCTGGATTTACGCCGGTCTATTAGGGGTTGTTGGTCCTGTGCAGTTCTAGGAGGTGCACCCTCCCAGGCTTTGCCTCCCCTCTTTGGGGAGGAGTAAGTTTATTGCTTACTGTCTGAGGCGCCCTACCGGGAATGCCGACGGGGCTGCCCAGGCAATTTTTAAATGGCCAGAATGCTCACCTCGAGCCCTGGCTTATCTAATCCCACTTTCTCGACCTTGTGTCACATCTTACCTTGTGGGAGGTAGATAAATAAGGCAAATTCGGCCTTTTGGTCGGGATCAAAGTGTAGTATCTGTTCTGATGGATACTACACCCCATAAATTGGTATTGTCTTGGCCTTCAGGGCTTGATTTACGCCGGTCTATGGCTCTGTCCTGTGCAGTTCTATGATGTCCACCCTCCCAGGCTTTGCCTCCCCTCTTTGGGGAGGAGTAAGTTTATTGCTTACTGCCTGAGGCGCCCCCACCGGGGAATGCCGACGGAGCTGCCCAGGCAATTTTTAATGGCCAGAGTGCTCACCTTCTCGGGCGCTGGCTTTTCAAATCCCACTTTCCGCGCTTGTGTCACATACTCCTATTGTGGGATAAACAGCAACGTTTCATTCCAACTACTCACCCCACCCCGCCTTTGAGGTGGATAGGCCCGGTTGATATTTTCAATTCACACACGCACACGCACACGCGCATGCATACAACCACTGTCACACACATATTGTCCCACACCTTGTCCTTGTATTTATCTGTTTTTTTATTTTTTAAATTTTTTATTTATCTATTTATTTTGTATACCGTTTTAAACATTTCTTTACACAATCTAAATGTAAGCGTGGATCTTAGCATTTTCTCTAAGACACAATATCTTAATAAGCTAAAGTTCGCGCTGCTACATAAATAAGACTATATCCCTACAATATCATTCCATTACACAGTCACATTTGGTAGGAGCTTTCAATAATAGACCGGGAGACCAGGGTTCAATCCACGGTCGAGTCATACTTCAGACTTCAAAAAGTGGTACTTGATGCCTCCTTGCTAAACATTCAGCATTATAAGATGAGAATCAAGGGTAAGTGGAGTAATCCTGAGAAAAGAAGTGACGTCCTTCCCTACATCTCGGTGTAATAGCTAATGAAAAAGAAAGCCTTTGGTTCTCCCTCGACTACAGTCAACCACTTTACTTATTACAAATTCAAATGATTTTACATTCCAAGTACTTTATTTATTTAAAAATATCTTTTTCATGGAAATCGCTCCAGACAAGGCATGAAGCCACTTGATGTAAGTAGCTAAAAATAAAATTGCCACTTCAAGGTCAAAAACTAACCAACGATAAGTGTTAGATTGATAGATTCCGACCCAGTAAACAGCAATTCTTCCCCCTTTGTCAGAAACATCGCTTATAGAATGTAAGGACTAAAAGACAAAATAAGGGTAGCGAGAGCTACGAGGTTGCCGAAAGTAAACTCAAGGTCTACTTTCTACTCTCCTTATGACGTCATAACATACTTTTTCTCTTTCTTTCTCCTCTCTCGTCTCCCCTTTCTCTTTCCCCTCTCCCCTTGCAATCTTCGCCTTTCTCTTCCGTCTCTAATCTTTTTACACTGTCTTCTTTCCTTTTTTCTTTATTATTTACTAACGAGTCACCGTCTACCAAGGCCCAAAGGACACTCGAGGATAAGGGTTAATGAATTTGTCAGGAGGTCAATGAAATAACAACGTGAGGGTTGATAATAATGATTAAGACTTGTCCGAATTAGATTATTTAACGAGAATCTGTTAACATCGGACTTGAAAACGACCATGCTGTAGTCAGTTGGGAAGCAGCCTTGTGGTATTGTGTTCCACAGACGCATAGTTCTTGGAAAGAAACTGAACGTAATAGGTTACTTTGAAGCTATACACGTTTAAAGTACCAACAGGCAGAAGTTTAAATGTAATGTAAACAAACATCTTGGTGACCCTTATAAATCATGCCCCTATCACAGTGGCAATATTGCCTTGTTTTGAGTGAATAAAAGTAAAAAAATAATACGGTAAGAAAATAGGATCTGCAAAAATTGCTTCTCGCTTTGAGAAAAAACAATAACAGAAAGACAGTTGACGAGTGGGAAACTTTTTATTCTTTCAAACTTTTTATTCTTTCAAACTTTTTATTCTTTCAAACTTTTTATTCTTTCAAACTTTTTATTCTTTCAAACTTTTTATTCTTTCAAACTTTTTATTCTTTCTATTGTTCATCATTTCGTTCTTCCGTTTTTCTTTTTTCCCCTTTCTTATCGTAATAGGTGACGTTCAAGCTATAGACGTTTGAACATTCAATGTCCGATACCCCGTGGAATCGCTATCACCGAAAAAAGTTCAGATCAGCCCCCCCCCCCCACCACCCCAAAAAGGTCACAAATAGTTTGATAACCTTTCATCGATTGTCGATCCATAAAAAAAAAAAACCGAAGCAAAAACAAAAACAAAAAAACGAGAAAGCAAATGTGAGAAGGGCCCGCCATTTTGTCTAATGGTTGCGATAGCATCAGTCGCTTCATTTTACCTTCTAAACGGATCGAATCAGACAGAAAAATGAACGAGAATAGATTATACTTATATCGAATCGCTGGCAAAATGTCAAAGCCTCTAAAGTTATTGAAAACAAACTATTTGCAAGTGTTAAAGACCCAGTTTGGCGGTAAGAAAGAAAGAAATGCAACACAACTTTATATAAAATAACTAGCTGTTCCGACCTAGCATCGTCCGGGATTAAAAAAAAATTACGAATGAGTCAACGTAAAAGCTAGGATATAAAATAGTCGTTAGCTTAACAACAATATTTAAATTTGAAACATCGACTTTATTTTATTACTAGTCTAACATTTGAATTATTGTGCTTTGAATTGTTATTATTATCCCTGCATGTGCCATCCCCATAAATAGGACAACCGGGAGAGAATAACTAGGAAATGAATGACAATATAAAACCGGCTGATCCATTGAACTCCACAGACTAATCGACGCCATGGACAGTTAGCCGGGGGTGGAGGTGAAGATAAATTTAGAAGAATGAGAAATAAGACGGACGTATTTAATTTCCGGTGGAAGTAAGCGGAGAAAAACCGGATGACTCTGATTTCCGGTGGAGACTAGATATATTCGGTAGACGTTGGTCGTTAGAAAGCGGATTCCAAAATGATTTAGTCGTCGAAAGTCGTCTAATAATTGTACCGCCTATATACCAGTCGAGAATACGTTCTCGACAATCAGTCGAACTGTGGTGTATGTCTTGGGTAATCCTAAGAGGTCCACTCTCCCAGGCTTTGCTTTTCCTCTTTGGGAAGGAGTTAGTTGATTTCTAACTGCTTGAGGCGCCCCTTCCAGGGAATGGCGATTGGGCTGCTCAGGCTATTTTACGAGGCCGGCCTGGTTCTTCCGCTGAGGGTGCTGAGTTTCATTCCAACTTTCCGGCCTTGTGCCACATCTTTCTGCTATGGGAAGGAAGTAAATAAAACACAAGGCGTCAGAGCCTGATGGGATACGTCAGAGTAAGTCTTTGCTGAGACCCTGAACATGAGAGATTGGAAGTTTAGCTCAGATGTAGAGACTAGCGACAGGATCCCAACGACACACCCACACATATCCATGTCCGACTTGTTTTTTGTATACAATTTCTGTATCCATGTTATTAAAATGATGTATTAAAATTGTGACCTCTAGCTTGATGCACCTGCACCCGCTCAAACTTGAATCTCGACATGACCCATAAGATAACGAATAAGAAGAAGAAGAAGAAGACATGCGTTTGGGGGTAAGATGGTCTGTCGGAGGCGCGAGCATAGTTACACATCACCACCTCCAGGAAGGGTGTGGCACACGCTCGGTTTAATGTGGAAGATCCAGTGTTTTTTTGATGAGTTCTCCTGCCTTCAGTACATTCCACCCATTTTGTGAGGAAACAGAACGGATGGGGCGAAATATGGGGTTAAATACTACACTTATCGCTATAAGATAAAACATTTACATTTTGAACAAATTAGGCAGAGTACCAATGGGTTTTGTTGGTCATCCTTGGTCTGCAATAACCTGTTTGACTATCCTACTCTTGGCTAGAATCACTGCAGTCACCACAATACCACATTTACTCAAGAGGCCACCCTACTTAAAAATATCCCCAAAGTGTTTTAGAAAATTAAAATTTTATTCTTCATAAATATCACTTTTTATAAATTCATTGACAGTGGGAAGTGGGACAACAACAAAAAAAAAACGATTAGTAAAGATACTCCCAACATTTTTCTATATGATAGACCGCCCACGATTTTTCGGTTTGTTTTAGACTAAAAACAAGCAGGTTGATCTCTAAGTGGAAGTGGGAATTAAGTGGGGAAAATAGGTTAGGGGTGGAATTTAGGAGTAGATGGTGTCTTACCAAGATGACTACTGTGCATCTTGAAGGAGTTCTATTACAAAAAATTAAAATAGAGACAGGGCTCATTCAATCGAAGCTAGAGGGTTGAAGGGCTGGGGCCCACCTGGGGCCCACTCGGGGCCCACCCGATAGGTCCAGGAACCAAGTGCGTCATGCTCAAGTAGGATAAACATATTCATACACTTTAAATTATTTATTTGCTATAAGGCAAACATAAGCAATGCAACAAATTAGGTACAAGGCCATCAAAAGTGTGAGGAAATGAGGGTCATTGGTCATCCTTGGTCTACAATGACCTTACGCTTTGCTAAAATCATTGCAGTCAACACAATACCACATTTACCCTACTATCCAGGTTTATCGTCTCTGTTTACTTTGACAAGAGGTTCGACGTTATCTGGCTGTCCTTATGCTAAGTCTCAAGTGATCACGATCATGGGGATTGACTGTTTTACGGTCTTGCCTGATGGTTTCTAACCATATCTTAGTAGGGCGCCTAGCTTTCTTTTTGCTGTCCAGCCATAGGTCTCTGCATGTTTTGATATATCCCTTGCTTCTTTCAACATGCCCGAACCAACGAAGACAGTTTGCTTTTATTAGGACATCAAGTTTGGGAATGACAACATTACAAATATTTACTTACAAATATTCCCAAAGTGTTTTAGAAAATTAAAATTTTATTCTTCATAAATATAACTTTTTACAAATTCATTGGCAGTGGAGAGTAGAACCCCTCCCTCCTAAAAACGATTTCTAAATAGTAGAGCACCCAATTTTTTCCGGTTTGTTAAGAATCGAAAACAAGCAGGTCAATCTTTAAATGAGAGTGGGATCTAAGTGGAAGAAAAAAAGAAATAAGGTAGGAATGGATTTTAGGATTGGATGGCGTTCTTCCAAGATGACCTTTATTTAGAGTGGCTAAGGTCAAAATAAAAGTGGGGCGTGGGTATCTTGATGAGCTCTATTGCTAAAAAATAAAAACAGGGACAGGCTCATTCAGTAGACTATCTAAGAGGCTAATTTACTCGGAGGGCTGATGCCTGACAGAACCAGACACTATGTGTGCTATGCTCAGGCAGGGAACACGTACTCATGTAAGACCATGTGCGTCCCTCAACAACCGCCGACCCTAACGGTGTGTGCCGTGGTTTTCTTATTCTTTATCTCCCGTTCTGGTTATGTTGTCTATTCAACTGACGATCGCAGAGGGCACAAACACTGGTTTACAAGTTGAGAAAACCAAAACAACACAGACTCACAAGAAAAACACAAACTCAGATACATTATGTATAGATTAATCGTGCTCTGAATGTGTGTGACACCATCGTCGACTGTCTTGCCCCCCCCCACTGTCGTTACTCAAGTCGTCAGCTCATCTCATCATCTGCAAAGGCTTTGCCCGATCTAATCTCATCTTCTCGTCTCCTCTCCGAGTTGGAAACTGTCGCAATCTAACTAAAACTCGTCAACTGCCGTAAACTGTCAACTATCGTAAACTAAACCGTTGTAAAACTCAAACTGTCGCAAATAGCTCTCACTCCTAAACATCTTAACTCAATCCAATATCCGGTCTTTTGTTATAGTAACCGACAAGCGGAAATGACTAGCCCTCTGAACAATAGAAACTGACTACTTCCGCGCTCGCTTTTGTGTGCCTTAATGAACCATTTCTTTCCATTGTCTATCCTACTTCCAACAGCTCTTCCCCTTTTTGTAAATCATTTCCTCGGCTTTGGGAGGTGACGTCCATAGTATCACACTCATGCAATTTAATATGAGCCTATTGATGCGTTTTAAATCTTTTTTGACCATACAAGCAGAAATATATAACAAGAGACTACAAAGCTGAAAAAGATAAGCAGATAAATCACTAAATGGGAGTGGGATCTAGATAGGAGAAAAAATGAATGACACAAGACGACAAAGCTGAAAAATATAAGGACTCATTTATTGAGAATGAGAGATAAAATGTACAGGAATCAGCGTTTCAGCTGTTGAAGGTTTGGGGGAGATGGATAAATTGAATTCTGTGAAAAACCGGAAAAAAAACCCTGAATAAAACGGTGCTATTGAACTTTCTTGACTGGAGCAATTTTGTTTCGGTTATTCTTTGTTTTGTATTGTCTCCTCTTACCGATGTTAAGTCAATTTTGTACCCGATATTAACCCTTTCTGTGGCGATAAAATCATAAAGAATTTCATCAGTAATTACATTTTTCATATATCAAATTATCATTTCTGATGACCTAAAGAAAAGAAAAAAAAACATTTAGTGTTAACTTTTTATGTAGAGTCGTGGATTTGTTTCCGAATTAATTTCAGACGGCAGGGGTTATCTGACTTTCTAATAGGTTTCTCGCCTCCCTGCAACATTTGAAATGGTGTCGTCCGGTACGTTTTTTACTCGCTAACCTTTTCGTGACTGGATAGAAGCCCTCTCACCCCACATATATTGTGAAGTATGAAGTATATTTATGACAATTAAGCTAAATTGCCATAAATATATATATATATTTCTTTAAGTAAATAAGGTACCACTGTATGAATAGGCAATACAAAAACCCAAATCAACCGAAACAAAATTGCAGCAGTCATAAAAAAGTCCAAAGTACCCACAAAACAGCAGGTGAAGAAGTAATAACATAATGGCGTTGGGGGTAGCAAAAGTTGTGACGTCATCAAAAGTGCTCAAAATGACGTCATCAAATTGCTTAAAATGACGTAAAAACGAATATAATTAAATAAAACATGTTCTTTTTTTCAACTCCAAATTACAAGAAATTATCGAATTTAAATAAAAAAAGAACAAAATGGACACGAATGTTTTAAAAAATCGTTTTCTTTTCTTAAAATAATAATAAGAAGAAAAAATTATCTGCGATTTCACAACTTTCAAAATAATTCACGTTTGACATTTCAATATTTTTTTTTTCTTTATCATTTTTATTTATCAAAAAAGAATTTTTATTTAGGAATTAAAATGAAAATTCGGA
>OY744551.1:29984406-29986906 GCA_963556195.1 Sepiola atlantica
TTTGTATTGCTTATGTACTTATTAAAATTTTTGGTGGCACCTATCTACATGTATTCTTTGTATTATTATATAATGTTATTATAATTAGTGACCATGTCATTTATTTAGGTCTAATCTTATTTTATATATACTTTTACATTTTATGACCCACTTACGTTTGGGAAAAAGTCCACAACGCCACCCACACCCACGTTACTGACCTCTTTAAGTGTAAAGATGCTGGGATTGACACACACGAGTCACATGTAAACATTTCTTCATCTCATTGGCTATACTCTTTTCCCGTTGCTACCACCATCCATCGTACACATACATACCTTTCAATAAACCGAAAAAGGCCGAAGAAACGACCGAAAATTCTGTTCTTTTAGAAAAAAAAAAAGAAAGAAGACATTTTGTATTCCTCATCCTATACGTCATCAAATCAGAAATAAATAGAGAAAAGATATAAACATTCATATATTTTTCATATTAATTATGTGTGTATATATATTAAATATTCAATACAATGTTCCTTTGAAAAGACGAACTTTTTAAGACAACTGCCTATTTAAGGATTTATCGAGTTGTTGACAACAGCCGTGTGGGTTAGGACGTTGGCATTTGAGTTTAAAATATAACTCGTGTTCATACGTTCGAGTCCGGCGACTGGTGTGAATAATTCTTCTATACACTGACGATTCCCATAAGGATGAAATGTATACGTATGTAGATAAAAAACAAATATATATATATATATATATATATATATATATATATATATATATATAAACTTAGAAATATACAAAATTATGAAATATTCCAGGGCTTTTTAGACATTTCTATTTTTCAGCTAGAAAAAATAATGAAAAATATTAATTAAAATTGTTATTTCAATATCATTGTATGCTCTATCTTTTAAGGTATCTATCGTCCAATAGGGATCCCGCTCTCTGATTGGACTATTAACGAAATGTTGATGACTCCCCTTCTTATTTTTTTTGATGAAGAGACTTAATAAAATTCGCCTCAGAAACGTACGTACACTAAAACTTTGTTGATGTTGAATTTTGTAAACTTGTGTACTTAATGATGAATATGTCATAATTTTGTATCTTTCTAAGTTGTCATATATAAGCTCTGGTTGACTCAAAGTCCTAATGATAAAGCTAATTTAATATCTGCAGTATTCATTTGTGTCTGATTGACTTGATTTACTTCACATTTCATCTATGTAACTTTCAGGTGTGGTTTTATTTATCTAGTCAGGATTCTAAGTCAAAGAATGTGTCTTTATTCCCCCCCCCTCCCTCTCTCTCTCTCTCTCTCTCTCTCTCTCTCTCTCCTCTCTATATATATATATATATATATATATATATATATATATATATTATTTCATGCATCCACATAAAATGTTATAAGGAAATATAATCTTTTAAGCATCAATTTTAATTATTTACTTCAACAGTGAGTAGAGCTAGGTTATGAAAATATATTTATAGCAATGAAGTACCATAAATATATTTTTTATGACTTACTTATATATATATATATATATATATATATATATATATATTTACATGTTTGGTTAAACAGTAGCGCAAGCTTATGTTTATTTATTTTTGGATAGGATTTATCGAGTTGTTTAAATGCCCTATGTGTCTCTGCAAACAACACGTATATCGGCATGACTAGAACTAGCATATCACGCCGACTAACTTGCTATCTCACCTCCCCTCAAAGTTCCATTTACCAATAAACTGATAAAACATAGCATCCCCAAAAATGAATTCAGGAATATTTTAATCAAGCCATTCTTACGATTTCATATGGCAGTATTCGTCTCCCCATAATAGAAGCGTTGTTTATTCAAGTAAATACACCTAGTATCAACCATGCTTGTTATGAGGGGGCGAAGGTATGTTGAAGTGTTGTTGAAGTGGTATTGAAATGCTTTTTTTTAAAAAGCGTCTTCGTAATAAATTCACCAATTTTTTATTTTGCATACTCATTCATCCGCCCGAAGATGACCGACGTCGGTCGAAAACGTTTGAAAATATGGACGACAATACCAAATCGGTCGTGTGACGAATCCAAAAAGCGAATCAAAAAATAAACAGAAGCTTGCGCTACTGTTTAACCAAACATGTAAAAGAGAAGGAATGCTGCCTAATTACACACACACACACACACACACACACACACACACACACACACACACATATATATATATATATATATATATATATATATATATATATATATATATATATATATATCTGGACACATACCACGTGATATTCGCAATCACAAGGTTTTGAGAATATTCTGAAATTTTCAGGTACATGAATCTGCTATCGGCAATCACCTGGTTGGTACAAATATTTGTTCAAATCAGTTTTCCGATGAGTGTTGTTCTGTTTTACACAGTGCAAGGTCTAACTATCATCTCAATGTTCTTGAGGCATTAGTTATTAATAATCCTCGACCTAGCCTATGTAAATAGGTTCTGAAACATCAG
>OY744551.1:29991906-29996906 GCA_963556195.1 Sepiola atlantica
CACACATATAAACATACATAATTATATATACATATATACATATATACATACATAATTATATATACATATATACCCACATAATTATACATGCATATATTCACACATAATTATACATACATATTTACACACATAATTATATATACATATATGCACCTATATAGTGATTGTATTGATGTTTTCTAACTCCAGTGTTTATACAATAGTGCTCAATAACAAGCAGAGCTGTGTAATAGTATAATTTCTTTTATTTATACAAACATCATTAGCTACAAATGTGCATACATGTTTCAGCTGCCATTTCTTTCGAAGTCCAGCTTCCTCAAGCCACGTACAAATTGAAACGTGTGCCGGGGAAGCTGAATTTCGAAAGAAATGGCAGCTGAAACATGTATGCACATTTGTAGCTAATGATGTTTGTATAAAGAAAATAATTTATACTATATGCACCTATATACACACACATATATATATTTATATGCACATATAGATGTATATACAAACGCATGTATGTACATATATACATAGGTTATTTAATGATAAGTTCTGAAAGTAAATGCATTATGATTTAAAATGGAGTCAGTTTTTGATGTTCTTCACACTTATCTGTCAAGTTCAGCCATCGCGAGATTATACGACTTGTTAGCCAAGTGGTCAAAGCGACGTCCGCATAAGACGGTCCCTTTATTCGGAGGCATATGTTCAAATTTTGTACCAGCAACATTTGTCGATGTTTCCTAGTCCCGTGGGGTAAATTGTAAAATGTCACTCAAAAAGCAGTGTGACACACACACACACACACACACACACACACACACACACACACCACCCACACACCCACCCACATTTATTTATATATGTATTATAGAAGATCAGAACAACATCGGTGCCATCGGTTTCAAATCCAAATAAAGGGGACTTATAGTTGGTCTCATATACGGGAATCTCTTCAGTCTCTGTTTATGTCTGTCTCCCCGAAAAATGGCGGTTCACGCGTTTTGTGAATCTTTTACGATATTTCAATCACTAGCTTTATTGTCAGCACTGTTATTTTATTTTACTAATTCAGCATTTCTACCTGAAATTTTGCCAATTTATATGTCGTTGGCAAGTAAAAAAAAGTTTATATTCATATTTTGAAATATCGCAAAAAAGTCATACAACACGCGATCCGAAAATTTCCGGAAGACATCGTAAGTCAGAATCAAATATCGATTTGTCAGAAGTTACAATGGTTTCACGAATAAACTGGAACCTGGTGAAGCAATCTGAGTTTAAATTCATCAGTCACTTTTGCAAATGGATGAAAATCTCTCTCTCACACACACACACACACACACACACACACACACACACACACACACACACACACACACACACACACATATATATATATATACATATATATATTATTGTGCAGTCCAATGATCAAAGGAACAATCAATCTATAACTATACCTTTCAATTTCTTAATCTTCATATATCGTCGAGCGACCACAACCATATTTTTCTTCTGTTCTTTCAATATCTTTACTTTCATATATAGGCGAATACCTGTAATTCCTCTTTGTTTCACCGACAAACAATTTTAAAATGTTTATATTGTATTTGAAATTTTATTTATGTTTATCTTTTTCAAATTTAATGCTTATATATATATATATATATATATATATATATATATATATATATATATATATATATATACGCTTCAATGTGTGATTTTTCAATCTACCTTATTCACGTAACCGCGTGCTACACACAGCGGCATATCAACATTAATCGTCGATAACATCAAGACGAATTTCAACTTGAATGCGATAAATATGTCTCAATCAAGGAGGATTAAACGAAAAAAGAAGAGAAAAATATGCTTTTACTTCTGACAAGGGTGTATATCACCGAAAGTACTCAAGTTTTAAAAGTAAATAAATAATCTATTTAAAAAATATATAAATCATTTGCTTTGTCCAGGTTTTCAAAATATAAAAAAAAAATATTCTCCTTATTATTGCCATTTCACCAACGCTTCAATGTGTGATTTTTCAAACTATATATTATATATATATATATGAACTAGGACTTCCTGTTTAATAAAATGTATATACTTTCAGAACGTTTTATTAAATATTTTTCATTGTAGAAAATAGAGAAGAAAATCGGTCAGGATTTATACAAAACAAGTGAAGATTTCGACATTTTTTTCACAAATTTGAAAACGAATCACATAACATCGTTTGAATGCACATTTTTAGTGTGTTTTTTTTTATGTTTCACCCTGGTTTATTCTGAAATGAAATTTTGGTTGTATAAAAAATCTGGCGCCATTTTGCTTTAAGTTCATTATTTGTTTGTTCTTTTTTGATCTCCTAATTTGAGCAGAGTTCGTAGAAATATAAACCAAGATTAATCAGACCCCGAGATTATTCAACCCCTTTTTTTCTTATTTCACAAATACAAATAAAATCAGAATGTATTTACTTACCTTTTAGTGGGGTGAGATGATTATATATATATATATATATATATATATATATATATATATATATATATATATATATATGTTTGCATGTGAGATGATTATATATATATATATGTTTGCATGTGAGATGATTATATATATATATATATATATATATATATATATATATATATATAGTTACATGCTGGGTATAACAGATACCACTGATTTCCTTGTAAACACAATTCATCAGTGTGTGGTCAGAAGCTTTGGAATTATAAAATTAAGCTACACAGAAACGTTTTTGTTTCATTTCAGAAGGGAACTCATACAATTAGCCTGATGATTGCCCTAATTTCCGTGTAGCTTATTTGCCTCAAGTATATATATATTGTCACAAGTATATATACATATATATATTGTCACAAGTAATATATATATATATATTGTTACAAGTAATATATATATATGTATATATATATATATATATGTATATATATATATATATATATATAAGAATATATATTGTCACAAGTATATATATATATATAAGAATATATATTGTCACAAGTATATATATATATATATATATATATATATATATATATATATATATAATAACATGGGTCGTTTATTTCAAAGCATTGCTGGGTCAGTATTATAAATTGAAAATAGAAGCCTTTATCAATGCAAGATTAATTTGTTTTTATTTATTATTATTAATTTTTTTTTCAACTTTAACTTTATATATATGTATATATATATATATATATATATATATATATATATATATATATATATATCATAGATATATATATATATATATATAGAATAAGAATATATATATTGCCACAAGTATATATATGTATATATATATATTATATAGATAGATATATATAGTATAAGAATATATATGGCCACAAGTATATATATGTATATATATATTTTATATAGATAGATATGTAGTATAAGAATATATGTATATATATATATATATTTGTGACAATATATATAGAGTTAGTTGAATGGAAGCGTCCACTACACCAACCCAACATAGGGTATACATACTGTATAAAGAAAACATCGCATCCACCGTGAGAAACTTCCACCCCTTCACTGCACAGATCCTTAGATGTCGGAAGATTTTCTTGTTTGATAATTTTCTTCCTTGGACCGCTTGCCCATGGAATTTTCTGTTACTGCTCCCTGTTTCTCCTACTGTAGCAACATTTAGAAATTTAAATATAATGCGAACAAACATCTTTAGGTTGACCCCTTTTTAATCTTGTCCTTAATCATATTAACCTTTTACGTCCCAGTGGCTTTTTGTTGGGTGGGTGGGTGTATTGTCCTTATTCTTTCAGAACCTGCGAGATCTCAAATATATGAATGTGGATGGGGTTGCCACAGTAATGGCGTTCTTTGACATCATCAAAGAAGTAAAAAATGTATGGAACATTTTGCCGATGGTTTCAGCGGTGTCTCGCGGTGAAGATTATGGGAAATAGAGTATACTTCAGTTGAGAGCCTCAGAGGTCACATGACAGTCCAGCAGAACAAGGAAGCAGTTCTCATGTTTGTCATGTTTGTACCAAATGTGATTTCCGTGAACTGCAAATGTATTGCTAATGATGGAAGACATGTGAGAACTGAAATAAAATTTCAATAAGAAGATACAAATCTAGATTTACTACTTTCTAATCCTTTGTACAGATTATTTCTATCCCAAACACAAATAGCGTTATATACTTGGTAAAGTGCACACGGACTTTATGGACACCCTGTATATATATATGATTCACTGCATAACTTAAATTGAATACTGCTAGAACCAGTTGTAAACAACCATACTATCCTTATGTATTCTCTTTATTTAGAATTTGATTTGAAAAATGTTTTGAAGCGTCAAAATCTATCTATCTATCTACATTCACATTAATATCAATTCAAAAATGACTTATCACCAACTTGCAAAAACAAAACTGCACCCCGAATAACAGCAATAAAGAAATCCCGTTCTGAGTATTGATTTACTCCTCTCCAGGAGTTAGGCACAAGGCCAGTTTTTATCTTACTCCCACAAGTAAGATGTGACCCAAGGTCGGGTCAGGAAAGTGGGGTTAAAAAATTGCCTGGGCAGCCCGTCGGCATTCCCCAGTAGAGGCGCCTCAGACAGTAAGCAATAAACTTACTCCTCCCCAAAGAGGGGAGGCAAAGCCTGGGAAGGTGGACCTCCTAGAACTGCACAGGACAGACCCATTGACCAGCGTAAATCAAGACCCGAAGGCCAAGACAACACCAGTATGGGGTGCAGTATCCATCGGAACAGATACTACACTTTGATCTTAGCCAAACAAATGTTATGTCATTTAGAATAGCTTAAAATAAACATCGTTTAGAAACAGCTGTAAACGACTTTGATACCATTGTGTGTACTCTTTTTATGGAATTTATTTGAAAATACCCACACACGCATATATATATATATATATATATATATATATATATATATATATATATATATATATATATATATATATAAA